>JASJOG010000001.1:2875000-3475000 GCA_030142905.1 Heliopora coerulea
CAAAGCTCACTACGTTATATCTATATGTAATTACAAGGATGATGTCATCGGTTATTAACAAAGAAATTAACCTAGTCGGATATTAACACATGTGACATTGACAGCTAGACAGGAGAAAAGCCAGACAATTGTCGAGCCACTTGAGCCAATATCCGACTATGTTAATTTCGTTGTTAATAACCGATGACATCATCCTTGTAATTACATATAGATATAACGTAGTGAGCTTTGTAAACATTTTGGTCTAATGATAACTCTGAAATAGAGCCGAAATATTACCGTTTTCAACTTGTCTGTTTCTTGTTCCAACTTGAATATCAGGTTACAAGATGACAATTTTCGGTCTATGTTTTATTCGAACAGATAAATAGTGCAAATATTCGAAAAATAAGTTAAAACTTACTTGACCGTGATGCTACCCAACCATCGTGTCAAAGTTTTGAGAACCGGTCTCGTTCCCCGTTCACACAATAAACCTGCTGCCATTCTGTGCGGGCGCCTGCGTAAGAACGCGGTTTTCTTTTTCTCTAGGTAGCTGAAAAAACATATAATAAGAAACAGAAGTTCACCACGAATTAAGTATGGCCAGCTGTTTTGGGGACTGTAAAATTTTCATATTTACTTGCTGTTTTTCTTTGAGTTTAGTTTTCGTCGCAAGAATTTATTGGACTCTAGTAAGGCGGAAGAGCTTTAGGCCGGAAAAAGTTAAAAGATCGGTAAAAACAATGGTAGTTGCTGGATCAGGTGTGTTTTTCTTTGCGATACTCTGATTTCTTTGATTGCGGTATACACTGTCAGATGATTTTGTTTTCTAAATAGTGTATGCGTTATTTAATTGACTTAATTTGATATTTAATACTGAGTTTTATAATTCAGTTAAATTTTTAAATAATTTTGTTTATTGATAAAATTATTAGTTTGTATATATACGGTATGGATTAGATACAGTATATTATCTATACAGTACAGTACAACCACACCATACGGCCACCTCGTTATTACGGCCCCTTTTTTTGTCCCGGCGAAACACCCATACATTTTCTTATAAGAAAACGCCGTTAATGCGGCCACTCCGTTAATGTGGCCATTCCGTTAATGCGGCTAACAGCCACATTGTGAAATCCCAACTTATATATTCCTTCATAAACTCACCTCATTAATACGGGCACTCAAACCAAATGTGCATTCCAAAAGACAGATTAGTGATGAACGAAAGTAAATCTTGACAAACAGTTACCATTTTCTTTTTTAATTGAAAAAGACTGTGACATGTCATATGACCAATTGCAAAATGAATAAGTCAGAACAACTCAATCAAAAGTCACAGAATTTTTTTCAAAACATGTAAAATTGGAGAGTTTGGAGCCTTTTTTTTGAAAAGGACAGTATGTATAGCAGATTGTTCCTGTTCATAAAATTCAGATATATTTATTTTACTGTGTAGTTCCATTTCAGTTGAATTACACCTGCATTCCAGATGCTTAAGAACATTTGTTTAGACGTGCAGTTGTGATGTAACTGTCATGACATCACTTCAAAGGGAACAACCATGAAATTTAACCCTACCCTATTAATGTGGCCAGATACTTAAGGCCTGTTGGTGGCTGTATTAATAAGGTTCCACTGTATTATATTATTCTATAAAAAAAAACATGCATCTTACACATGTTTGGATTAGACAAGCTTCATTTTCTCTCAGAGTGCAGGGACAAGGGTGATGTCATTTCCTTTTGTATTAGAGTATAGAGACTTGGATGACATCACAAAAACTTGAAAAAACCTTTGTTATTTTATAAAACAAATAGAAAATAGCTTTCATGTTCCTGTACTGTGATAGAAACATTCATGATGCCATTTCAGCTGTGAAAATACCAGAAAACACTCGGCTACCTCTTACATTACCACTAGTCATTTTTCTGGTGGAAATCGTGTCATTCATGTTTGTATCACATCACAGGGACACTCAATTTTCTGTTGTTAGATTATGTTTGATGACATGACAGTCCTTCCATGGATTTTCTAGGACCAGGCCCAGGTGTTCAATATGATCAGCTATTCAGTGAGTATTAAATTCTAAAAAAGCAAATAACAACCAATACTCTTGAAATATGATGATGTTTAATGTCAATTAAAAATATTGACATTAAACATCATGTTTCAAGAGTATTGGTTGTTATTTGCTTTTTTAGCATTTAACACTTACTCTCTGGGTACCTAAAAGGACATGTTGGTTCATTTTGGGTACTGCTCAGTGATTTGCATCAAAGTCAAAGTAATTTTATTTGCTCCTACACATTCCACATAACTTCACCAGGGTATCCAGGAATCATATCCCTGATCCCTATTATTGTGGTGCATTGACATACCTGGTATTAGTTACATGCACAACATCAACTTTATTCCAGTTTGAATTATATTGAACAAAGAATAAAACTGAGTATAATAAATATTGTATGTAAAAGAATGAAAACAAGCCTGAAGGCATGCAAATTGATGAGAGAATGTTCCCTAGGAGAATTTTGTTCAATGCTCCCGGAAGGCTCAGAGTGGCCCTGGGCACTGTGCTGAAGCTGATTCAGCTGGATTGACCAGATACTGAGCAGCTTGTTTCTACTCTAAAGGCAACACTTTTCAGTTACCTGGACAGCTTAGTGAAGCAGGAAAGAAAGAAATTAATAGCATACAATAATGACTAATTAAGAAAATAAAAGAGGCTCTTTTAAGTGAGATGATGTCAACAAAATAACATGCTTATTTGAATGTGAACTCAAACTAGAATGAAAACTGAGAACTTGTTTTGGTCAACAAGAGAGGAAAGAAAGGAACAATGTGCATATTACAATCAGAAGTGTTTGATTATAAAGAAAACAGAATGAGAATTCCTACACATATACATCATGAGCATCCCACTAGTTTATAATTTAATCTAGAGCTACAGTATAACAAAACTGACTGTCAGTCACTGTTGTAGAATTGAAAAGATTTGAAAATGAAACAAAACATACAAAGTCAGTAAATGTTTGTGTTTAGATAAAAACACTTCTAATGTAAATATTTCATTTATTAACTTGCCTATATGTGACAGACACTTTGTCATGATAGTAGACTGGAATGATGGGTAAAATATTTTTATACTAAGTCAATAAAAAATTTATTGTACAGTAAATAAGCATAATAATTATATTCATTAATACAATAATGCACTTCATTAAATCATTGTAGTACAGAGCAAAGCATCTTGGTTGATTGATCCCTAAGTGTCTGTGACATTATTCTACAGAAATATTATTTTCCTCATTACATTATTTTTTTTTCAGTCTCAGACCATTATATTTTAGTAGAAATTTATAGTTTTGTTGAAAGAAATTAAGACTTTGACATTGCAGCTATTTTTGTGCTGGAAATTGTATTCATCATTTTAAGTAATATACTGTAGCTATAAATGTAAATATTATTTTATGTACATATTACATTCTTGTCAGTTGGTCAAGCCTTTTTAATCTAATTCAATACCCCTCCTTTTCACCATCACTTATGTCCAGTATTATTTAGTACTCTTATTATTAAAATGCAGCACCTTAGAAATTTAAGTTATTAGGGAGATTCACCTCCATCTACATGAGCCTTACTGTGACAGTCTGCAATTTTAGAGGTGTGGAGGGCACCCATGATCTTGCAATACTTTCAAGTGTCAAGTGTATATAAATCATATCAAAATAAAAAATAATCAGTACAGTTATACTCTACAATTATAATTATTTATGTCAATCACAAAAAAATAAAAGAGGAAAGACAGAAAGCTGACAAGTTTGCAATGAAAAGGATCTCATGAGGTCAAGCCAATCCTAAATTGAAAATCCTAATATTTAAAATATGTTCAATTTGAAAACAAAAACGTCCTTAAACATTTCAACTGAATTAGCTTCTACAATGCCTTCAGCAAAATTACATTTACTCCACTATGAGAACTACAGTAGTCTCATGGAAAAGACTGGGTCAAACTCTCTGTACAAAATGATGACCCTTGCTTAAACGCTTAGTTTGACACATTAGAGACTTGAAATTGACGGCGTCCTTGTATTGTATAAAAAGCTGTGTTAAATTACGAAACGAAGACCCTGGTTTAAAAAGTGTTTTAAAGTGATGAGGTTACAAAATGAAGAAAAAATGTTCATTGAACCGTATCTTCAACTCGTGATGTAATTTCTCGTCATGAGCTGTATGTTGAAAACTACGAAAATGAGGAAGTCGAATATCTAACTTACTCATAGAGAAGGGACATAACATGTGCCTACCAATCCTGTTTTAACAGTACTTCACGTTTTTCGTGTCTTTTAAATAAGTATAGAAATCGCCAGTTCAATACCTTTTGTGATAGCGTTAGTGAGATTTTATATTACTCAACATTTTGTTGAACTGTACAAATACAGAATGGATGAAAATCTTGTGGTATACGTACGTAACTTCAAATGGTGCGTGCTGAAATGCGACATAATCTGTTCAGAGAAGAGACCGTCTTCTTCGGGCAAACTGTGGTTTGCAATAAACTTGTTTAATTACAAAACAGTTTCTTTACTCAATCTAAGGGAATATCTCCCGATTTTAAGCCAAAACCGTAACCTCGTCAGCTTATTACCAAGCGCTTTTCCAAGAGAAAAGGAGGAAGGTCTTCGTTTTGTAGTTTGATCCGGCCTTTTCTACAAAACTACTGTGAATGCCCAGATGATTTTGTGTCTCTTGAAGTCTTACCAAGTAATAGGCCGAAAATTAGCTCTAAGGTCATTAATCCTAGGTCTTCGTTTGTAGACACCTATGAAGTGGTTGCCACGTGGGTGTTAACATTTTCTCGTTCCGTTCAATGAAAATATATAATTACTCAATTGAAGAAATCTCTAAAGTCGAGAAATGTTTTAAAAATGAGAAATATTGTGCAAGTCCAGGGCAATTATGCCCCCCTCGTGTTTCAGCAGTTTGTTCCCAGCCTGTCGTATGTCATGAAATGTCTGCCGCTGAAGCCAAGTGTCTAGCATACATATACAGTGTTTCACCAGATATCCAAACACCGAGAAGTAAGTTGAAAAACGAGGAGATAGCTGAGTTTTCTAACCAACTTCGAGGTGTTAGGATATCTGATGAAATACGACTTTCAAGTATATGATATTACATCTCTAACGAATGCGTATTTAAAGAAAAAAAAGTCGGGTTTAAAGTTGTCAAAATTCTGTGCTAATTAAGATCAGATATCCAAACTACGTCTCGGTACTGATTTCCTTTGTGCTTTGCTCATGAATTGTTCATGAGTTTGAGATGTAGACATACAAGTTAGTGGTACTTATAATTTCGTGATTTCTTATTCCCAATAACGTTGCAGGTGGTCATACTATGGAAATACTAAAGTTGCTTTCAGGTTTGTCAGATTCCTATTATCCCAGGGTGTATATTGTGGCAGATAGCGATTCCATGAGTTTGGAGAAGATAGAAAACTTTGAAGCAAGTAATAAGGTACCAACTATTGTTAAGTTTCATTTACTATTTGCTTTGCATCCTTTACACACAGTACACACTGACAGAAACACAATTTTCATTGAAATTTTCATTTCCCCCTCTGTAATACGTAAGGTACAATCTGAACAGTGCGAAAGTTGGAAAAAGTGAAAGCAAAAGTTTGTGAGAATCATGCGTTGGCTTCTTGTGTTTTTGTTAATTAAACAATAAGCTATATTTAAGGCAATAGATATAGTTATTTAGTGAGCTACATTACGAAGAAGGAGCTCAGAAACACTCCACCCCAGTCAAATACTTATGCGAAATTTTGAAAATTTACTCTGTGAAGAATAGCATATGCAAACGAGAAATCGGCTGTTGACTAGGAACTAGATTTATTGCAACGCAAAGGACCATAGTTGGTTATTTGGCCCATAAGATTTCAGTAATCCCATTCTAAAATATGCTCCGCCAAACCGGTGTTGAATACCGACGTCTGCTCTGAACTTGCTGACAGACTGTCTGACCACTAAGCATTGGTTCTTTAGAAAAATAAATCAGCAGACTAAGGTAAAATAGTTTTAATTGGTCTTAGAAAATTTCAGTAAAATGTTGATTGAATTTTACATCGAAAAATAAAATTTGTGGGATGATCACTCCCATTTTTTGACAACCACTGTCAGTCTTGTCTTCAAAAGACAATTTGTGACGAGCTGGATATCTGTCTCTCAGGCAACTGGGAGTACTCTTTCCACATCTGTACATTTTCAGCAAATGATTAAGTAGATGTTCCTGCCCATCTCGAAATCCTAGATCGGCGGCTGATTTTGGAAAATCTGGCAAAATAGATGCATGTGGGGAGAGACTCGATGAAACATTCATCAGCTTCTATGGCATTAATCCGCACATTTTTTATTTCTTTTGAGATATTTTTATCATTTTTACAAGCAAATATTTACATATCCTTCTCCTTTCTGGCGAGCAGATTACCTCGACAGGATAGACTAAATAGGTAATGTGACAAGAGGCAAAAGTCTTATCATTTACTTATCATGATGTACAGGCGACACTTTCCCTTCAGTAATTTTAAGACGTCGAGTACAGTAGTGATGGTGACCAGATTATTTGGTAGTATAGATTTTTTGTGAGTTTTCAATGAAAGTGTGATGTTATACGGGGCCCCAGGTTGCTTTATCAAAGAAGAACGTTAACGAAAGGAACAAACACATCAAAATTTTCCTGGAAAAATATGATAATTGCTTATGATTACGTCTTTGTCCGAAAATATTGTTGGAAAGTCTTGTATTAGACCCCGCCCAAAAACCAAAACTACGTCCCTGCGGAGTGTTGCAGTCCTAACTACTAGTTAGTTGGGAAGTGGGACGGCACATCATATGG
Source organism: Heliopora coerulea (assembly GCA_030142905.1). Classification (NCBI taxonomy): domain Eukaryota; kingdom Metazoa; phylum Cnidaria; class Anthozoa; order Scleralcyonacea; family Helioporidae; genus Heliopora; species Heliopora coerulea. The sequence goes on from JASJOG010000001.1 coordinate 2,881,883, forward strand.
TTAGACATTGAACTGTCAGTGTAACTGAACAGTAGGCCCTTGAATTAATGTTAGTTGTCGCCTGTGGTGATAAAACGGTGGGAAACTAATCAAAGCAGCGTAAGGTAAAAAGTTCAAAGGTTGGCAACTGCCGTAACTGATCCAATGTTTTGTCAATAAGTTTCGTCAATATGGAAGTCATTTGCTGTTTTTAACGACAAACAGCAAACCGGCATTGGGTTAAACCTCTAGAGACCCCAGGGGAATAGAAATATGTGTGGTAAAAGGAAGACTAAACCAGGGGGATCATTGCACAAGTTAATGTTTTTATCTGCCTATGCTAGATAAAAAACAAAAACTTATGAGGGGTTAAAAAAAGAAAAACGTTCGTTACGTCCATGGGGATAAGGGATTCCTAGCTTAAAAATGAGACGCCTTTCTTTTCTCTAGGTGGCATCGTTGCCACCGGAGATGGATGAAGTAGCAGGAAACCTTCATGTCCGACATAGAAGGATTAGCGCTATTGAAATGTCGCGCGACAGGCTTGTCAACATCGTTGTCTCTTACGGAGCGAAGATGTTCGGCAAACCTGTCAGATAGAGGTTGGCCAGTCTCACCGATGTAGAGTTTATGACACTTGCTGCAGGATGCGCGATAGACGAGGTTAGACGAGGTACGTGTGAAGGTATGCCGGATTATAAAATTAGATTTGGATCCACAAATGACGGTAGTTTGACTACATATGTGTTACAGCGGGCTAGACAGCAAGAAAAATTGCTTGCTGGTAACGATGAATTTTGTTTAAGTGCGCTGTGTACTAGACCATAGATAGATGAAAACTTTATTTAACCACGCTTACCCCAGCTAAAAACTGGTTTTCAAGAGTGGCGTGGAATTACACCTAATTACAAAGAATGTCAATATAAGCTAAAAACTGTTATCACACACAATATTAATAAGTTCACACATAATATTAATACGTTTGCGCCGAAAGGAAGTTAATGGATTACCGTATTTCCTCGAATAAGCGCCTACTCCCTAGGCCAAAATAGCAAATAAGCGCCCCCTCTGGAATAAGCGCCCCTTCCCCTCCCCCCCTCACTTTCTTAAATAGTAAGGATACAAGGAAAATCTGCTTCTATAGTCACTTTATTCTTTATTCTTTACTCTTTTAAGCTTCAACTACACCGGAATCAGTACATGTAGGAGAACAGTTTCTTTTCCGTTAAGTCACGTTCAGTTATTTCTATCTCCATGTGCTTGCAGAGTTCTTTTATGTGCATTATCTGTTCTTTTAATTTTTGTCCCGTTGCCGCGTTCTTTGTAAATGCCGTAGACTTCCCAGGAACAACCAGACCATTCTCTAGTCTTCGAGGACCAGTAATTTGTACGATCATGAAGTTATTAGGATGCGCTTGAAGAAAGCAGTTGATAATGGAACAGTTAATAACGGCAGCGAAGACCATCTTGTCCATTGTCTAAAACCCAATCAGCCTTGTGCAGCAGGATTAGACCAACTCAAGGCTTTACACAAAGTTACCTTGGAAGAAAAGAGGAATCCCTTTGTAGGCCTAATAGGTCAAGAGGAATGTGACGATCCGCATATCACTGACGAGGATGACGAGATAATCGATATTTTATAAACATGCATACCGATACGTTTGTACGTAAAGTGTATACTGGGACTACGATATGCTTGATTACCAGCCGCTGTTTTAACAAACGAAAAACATTAATGTTGAAGTTCCTTTTACAAGGATAATGTTGTAGTTTTTGTTTTTTTGTTTTTTTTCATATGAAGATTTAGCCAAAATAAAGTTACAATTCGTTGAAAGAAAAACTTAATAAGCGCCCCCCTCGATTAAGCGCCCTCCCCCTTTTGGCCGAAATTTTAAATAAGCGTCCGGGCACTTATTCGAGGAAATACGGTATATCATTTACCCAGATAAGTTCGACCATCATAAGGCAAGACGTTTTGGTTTCACAAGATTCCAAAGTCCTGGTAAAGGAAATTTTCGAACGTTAGAATCTTATATTTCAAGACCCAACGAGGACTAGTTGCGAAGAATGCAACTCCAGGGCCTCCAACTGGGAACCGAACCCGCGACCTTGTGAATCTAGTGCAGCGCTCTGCCAACTGAGCTACGAAAGCCGTTGCCGAGAGCTTGGCCATGAATTCTACTGTATATTTTTAATGGTGGTAATCCCAGTGAAAGGAATGGGTCGAGTATGTTCTACAAGTATTCTCCATTTACACTCAACAACACAAAATATATTGTTATATTATTAAATTTTAAGATCCAATTGGGTCTTAAAAGGTAAGATTATTTAGATTATATACTGTATATTATATTTACTTGCAGGTTATTTATATTGTATGTATAATTTGTATCATATTTTTATTATTATTTATGATTATTTATATTATTTATCATATTTAAGACCCGGTTTTGTCATAAAATTGCACTCAAAAAGTTTCCTTTATTAAATCTAAATTCCATTTCATGTAACGGAGTGTAAATTCCAAACATTCGTTGTCTTAAACGAGTGTGACTTTGCGCTGATATCTTTGTTTGCTTTAAATTTAGTTTGAGATTTACAAAATTCCTAGAAGCCGAGAAGTTCATCAGTCATGGATTACCACTGTGGTCACTACGCTCAAATCTCTTCTGTTCTCGTTGCCGTTGGTGTTCAGAAGCAGGCCAGACTTGGTACTGTAGTTGTTAACATTTAGAACTAAAAATGGCATTCTAGAGACTTCAAAACATTGGCCCCCACCCTAGGGTAGCTAGGCTTTTACGGGTCATTTGATCATTTTCCCACGGTAATGGATGTAACTGGTAATGAAGCTTTCAACTTTTTATTCAGTTCCAGCACGTTTAGTGACTTCGTTGAATGGCCGAGAATAAATTTTGGGAGTTGCTGTTGACCACCTAACCTAATCTTTCTTTTTAATTTACGAAGTAAGCAGAAACCACCGCAAAATTAATTTCGATAACATCCATTGGGAAGGTTTGTCGCCAAGAAGTCACGTTCACAGATAATCGTAGTACCCTGGCCCATAGCTTGCCATGCTGAAGACAGTTATGCCGTTAGGCCTTCACGTTCTTCGTAAACCTTAAAGTATTGAATAAGGCCTATATTGTTCATAATCAAGGTATACTCATATCCATGCACTGAATTGTTATTCAATTGTCAGTGGTTTCTTATGCTATCCTGAGCGTGAATACCGCCAGTCAAAATCCTGTTCTGAGCTGACGTTAAAGAGGAATGTTTGTGCAAAAATCAGTCGAAAGTATGTAAGAAATTCCAGTGCTAAGCAAATAGCTGTTTAGGTGTAGATATATTCAACAGCCTGATTTGTGCCATGTTAAGAACAATTCGCGATACAATGGCTGCCGATGTGTACAGCTGTTGCAGACATGCAGGACGATGGAACATCAGATTTTGACTGAAGCAGATTTATATTCCCTCGCTGACGTAAGGCCTCTCCTGTACTTTAATTTTGGAAACTACTGGTTAATGGCCAATGATCAATGTCATCACGTAGAAAGAGGATAATAAATAGACAAAAAGAAGTTGAGGGTCACTGTTTAAAATTTGGGTCGGGAAACATGCTTTATGATCCCTCTGACCGAGTGCACCATTTGCATTATATTCAAAATTCCTGAAAATTCTTAGCGCGCTATTGTTTTAATTGTCCGCTACAAATGAATTTGCTGAATGGAAAGAAAAATGTGAAAGGAATTTCGGGATAGTTAATTAGTTACTTGAATTTACTTGTTTGTTTAAAATCATGGCTGTGATTCGATCATTAAGTGACACAAAATCTTGCGACACATTTCGCTGTAGAGTGACTGTTAAAACTTGAAAGTTGCAAGGATGGCCTTATGAATGTCCCAAGTCCTTCCCTCAGAATATTGCTTCGTGGACGTTACCGTGAGGCCACGTAAAAATGTAGGTTTACTACCATAAAGCATCTCAGAACGATTATCTTAGGATAAGAATAACAACTTAAACGTGTATAACCTTTACATGTCGATTTCCCGAAGATTTTTTTTCACTTTATTCTACTGACATAAAAACCTTGACCAGCCGACAGCTTCAAAAAATATAAAAGAAAGCAAATTCCGACATAAATTATGCAATTTTTAATTCAATTTTCAGGTCCTTTGCAATGGTCCAGGGACATGTATACCGATTTGCATTGCTGCTTTTCTGCTGAAGGTACTCCAATATGTCATTTTTTATACGAGAAAGCATTCAATGATGAGTTGCTCTAACGAGAACGGATGATACTGTCAACTTGCTACTGTAGGTGGTCAAAAACTACATCGTTTATCAAACAACCTCCTACTGTATATCATGCGCACGCAGAAACCGGTTACCGTTGTCGAAAGGAGAGTGCTTTACCGTGATTATGTCGCAATCTGAATACCACTTTTGCTAAAGGACTGTGTTGAGGTTCATTCGTATCGAAATTTCATTGTTTTTGTCGTAGATGTGTTTTCGTTGTCTTTTGGCTGTTAGATTTATATAAAAAAAAATTGATCTATCAAATAGACGGTGGTGAGTGTGCATCCGAAGGAATGATCAAAAGTTGGCGTAGTTTGGTCTCAAATTAAGTCAAAAAACGCCGATTTTGTTCGCTAATAAAAACCTTAGGTTGATGAGGACGAATGAGCGCAGATGTTTGTAAAATTCGGCATCTTTGTGTGGGGTGCTGATGGCACAACGGTAACAGGTGTCTTTTAACATTGTTGTCAGGGTTTGATTCCGGCTCCATGCATTTATTTGATCAAGGTTGCCTTGGTCATATGTGAAGTGTTGTCCAATTTCACTTCACGAAACATCGCAAGTTTTGTCCAGATACTCCGGTTCCCTCCTGCAGTAACACTGGATCCGTGAAGGGTGGTCTTAGTAGGCCTCTAGGGAGAACAGTTAACTCATAGCTGATAGGATTATCCAGCATAGATAAAGATACTTACAGAAGACTGCTGTCTGTGGCGAGAAAGTGATATATGCAAAACGGCGAACTAGGCACTGTGGCAGTGAAACGAGCATGGCACTAAGATGTGTCAAGAGATGCGGCCAACGTTCTCACTGTCGACTAAATAAATTTGGTAACTTGATAACGGGCATGCTGTATTACGTGATAAAAAATTGAATTTTTGTGTTCTTTGACGAAATTTCAATGAGATTAAAAACAAATGTGTGTTCAAGTTTCGTACGAAGCGAACTGTAGTACTGTCCTTTTTAAGAGCCGCACACCGAGTGTACCCAGCGCTTCCGTAACCAGTTAAGCAGCAGCGGCTGCAGTTTTCTGGACTTTATTCCGAATTAAAATACATTTGATAAATTAATTACCTACCGGGAGGTCCGCACAGAAAAATGTTTTCCTGGGGTTTCTAAAAACGAACGTAGAACGAGGGACTTGTTTTGAACGGAGGAAAAATACTTTTCCTCATGGGCCGTCCGAAAACATTGGAACTGGATGTAAAATTAAAGTGTGCCGTGTTGTTGATGAAGGGAACAAAGCAAACTGAAGAATTTTCATCGATATCCAATTTTAATGTTATCATTATTTAGTGAGCCTGTTACTGAAATAGCTGCTGCAGATCAAGTCAGGCAAGGCAGAAGTTATGTCTCATCGGTCGAACGTGTTGCTATGTAGATTAGGATCTTGGCGAAGGGGAATTCTTATCCCTACAACTTGGACCTTATTGATAAATGACTTTAATGATGCAACAAAATATAGGTCCGGTGACCGGGGTCTGCCGGACCGCTTACGCCCCCTAAAAGTGACCTAGATCTGACCACTTGAAATTGAACCATGCATACTCCGCTTAAAATGTTTTTGCCTAATTCCTGTCGGTGCGTCAACGTTATTGGTTAAAAACAACCAAAAGCTTTTTACGTCATATAAAGTGAATTCATATGTAGAACGAAGGCGCCTTCGAAACTCTACTTACTACAAATCATTCGGGTTTGTTTTTTGGATTTTTTTTTTTTGTTTGTTTGTTTGTTTGTTTTTACGTTCGTGTTTCGTGTACTCCCGTGTTTTGTAAAGTACTAGTATCGCAAAAAGCGGCCAGCTGCTACAGCCAATCAAATTGCGCGAGTTCCTCTGATTGCGCAAGCTCACGATTAATCGGTAAAGGGGTATATTAGAAAATCTTATGATTTTCTTCTCTACCTGCTTCCTTATTTAAGGGAACGCTTACCCATTGAAAAAAGAAAAAATCGCCCAAGTTTGTCTTTTTATCTGAAATAGCATTTTCGCACAAAATAAGATCTGAACTAAGAATGCATTATTTCTTCGTATTTGAAATACGACATTCAACCGGAGGTAAGATACCATATTTGCACAGAGTATTTAATTTTTAATTGGCCATAAGCACTCAACCAACGAAGAACCCCAATTCATTAATACTGCCTTTCTTTTAAGGTGTTGGGTGTGAAGTCAGTGTCAGTTGTTTACATTGAAAGTATTTGTCGAGTGGAAACATTGTCCCTATCAGGAAGAATGCTGTATTATTTTGCTGACCAAGTTCTTGTCCAATGGAAGCAACTCCAAAACAAATATCCCAGGACACTATATTTAGGAAGATTAATGTAGTTTATCACTCACGATTACTGGAAAGGAAAAAATCGGGAAAAGAACTAAAAATTGACCCAAATCTGTGCACTTGTGTAAAAGAACTACTTAAGCAAAGATGTATTTAATTACCATGAGGAATACATTTTAAATAGGTATAATTTTGCTTTTTAATGAAAGTTCTTCAAGAACGAAGACTTGGTTAAAGTTTTGATATATTCCCAATCGGTTTTAAAATTTTTAAGACTAAAGTGTTTAATGTTTTTCTTTTAATTGTCAGAAAGCTCTTATGCAAGCTGGTACACTGATCTAGACGTCGGAGGCCTCCAGTTTATGTGTGTAATTTACTATAATAGCATATTTGTGACAAATGGTGGAGCAGCAATAGCAGGTACAAACAACTGCTTTGCTGTTCTTCGCTGAAAGAAAAAATGAACATACCCGCGCCATCTTTCCAAAACATCATTATCCGAAACATCATTCTTGTAGACATATTGAATAACTTCGTACACATTCCATTAGTGTGACATCTGGATGTGCACCCGCTTCCATTTCTGTAGGACAGGTCATTTTTTTTTATGGCGGTAGTGACTACGGAGAAAAACGTTACGCACATTAAAATACTCTCGTCTTTCATAGTTTGAATTTGCTGAGAACTTAACTGACTTATTCGTCCGAAAACTTACAGATGTGCCATTTCCAGGAGTGCAACTGTGCAGCATTTCGTAGGTTCTTGTATTCCTCCCCGTATGCTCCAAGCTGTATCCACCCCTGAACTGAATTCCGAGATGAAGAATTACACAAAGGTCTGTTTCATTAATGTTTTCAATATTAATTTCCAATTCATTGAGAAAGACATACAACTCCGTATGTCGTTTTCAAGCTCTTAAAATGGATAATCACATGCAATAAAATTTTTGTTTTAACTGGCGCAGTCGAACGTTTTTGACCTCGAAGAGAAGCACTTTTAATTATTACCTAAAACCATCTCGATGGTTGTGAGACCGTTCAAACCTAATATCACTTTTCTTATGAAAAACAGATACAAAAGCTACTATAAAATCTGTTTGCAAAGGAAATCTGAAGATTTTTCGCATGCTTTTATAAAAGACAAAGTTGTTGAACATTCATGAAAATTAGATATGATTTTCAATGAGATCCAATCAGGCAGTAACGTAATACCTAAGATTTTAAGTTTATTAAATTCCTTGATATTCCAAATACTGTACTTGTTGGACTATTTAGCCCTGTGTGGCCAGATTTTCTAACGACCAGTTCCTTACATTTTGTAGGGTTACATGACATTGCTGATGGATCCTTTCCTTCCATCTCATAAATTGATCTAGAAATAAATGATATTCATCTGCAGTTTTTTCACACTACCACTTGTGTCGTTGACTCATTTGCATATTTATTCAACGTTGCCTTATTTTGTTCACATACATATAGGTCTTTCAGAAACACATTAAATAGGTGGGGTCCACTAAAACTCCCCTGTGTTGTCCCGTTATTTACCGCAATCCACTCGCAGACCTTACCGTCATGAACTACCCTCTGCTCTCGATCCTTTAAAAAGCTTAAATCCCAATTGATAATGGGAGAAATTGTAATAAACGATTTTCTCGAACGCCCTTGCAATGACCGGCGTCATATTAATTCCTCTAAAATTCGTCTTCTCTTTCGGGATGTCCACTTTCGGTGTCGGGTTTATATTTGCAGTTTTCCATTGGATAAGCTACGTGGATGTAGCTAGTGACATTCCTGGCTTTTGTTACGACTGGAGTGAGACTATCTGCAAAATCCTTCCAAAGCCAGTATTGTAAATTATCAGGTCAAGTGGGAATACGGTTAATGGAACAGAGTTTTCTAAACACTCGGTGGTCATTTAACTGTAGCGGTTTACTGTGGTATCATCTATGGGAACCGCCAAGTGTTCTTCGTAGTTCATATAATGGCATAGCTCACCAATATACGCGTTAAATTCATCTATGAATTTGTCATTTAATATAACTATAGGTCGATTGTTTCTCTGGGAGAGTTTATCAATTCTTCTCTGCCATATGTTAGATCCAAACTTTGCTTCCGACTCAAAATTTCTTCGGTCTTCCTCGATAACCTCTGCAATTCTCTTACTTAACTCTAGCGTTTGTGTTACGTTCCCTTTAGCTACTAATTTATAGTTTCTTTTTAATGGGAACTTAACTAATGCTGTAATCCATACCGGATCTCTTGCTGATAGAGATGCCTGTTTGGTAAGGAAACACCGGTCTAGAAGAGTATGATTTATTGATGATTAACTCTACTACCTCATTAATATAACTCGATTCTAGCACTGCTGACCAGTCTTGGTTTCTTAATGCCCTGCCAAAGGAGATCATACGATGTCCCCTACGATCTCTAAGAATATATTTAAGGTGTATCGGTTTCACATTTTGACTAGTCGGTAGAATGACTTCAGTATAGTCCATCTTAATCTGGGCATTGAGTACGGCTTTGAGAATAAGTCTGCTCGGTTTGTTAGGCCATTATCCAGAGTTGCGTTTCCTCTTGTTGGCAAATTAACTAATGGGTCTAAGCCAGTCAGAATTTGTAGTTGATCCACATCGTATTGAGAGGATTAAGTTCTTAAAACTCGTCATTGGTGGCCGTCAAATAATCCAACAATTCACTCTCTTGATATGTTGTTTTAGAATGGTGATAAGCTCCGCAAGTTAACATATTATGACCGGATGGTAATTTCAACACAATTGAAATGCATTCAAATTTTTCTGGTGTATATAGCTACTCCTGCTCCCTTTTGCTTATCATTTCTCTATCCCTCCTTTATATACTATAATTTGATACAGCCACTATTCAGTCCGGTATTTGCGATTTTAAATGCGTCTCCGATACAAAATATCTGCAGCATGCAGATCGGCTTCCAGGGCGACCGGGCTTGGATTTTTGACTTTATTAGGGCCACAAATGTTCAGCAAGAGACACTTGGGAACAACATACTGTTCGCTTCCCGTCGTATCAGAGGCATTCTCTTCTGATTACCTAGGAATGCGTATCAAAATTCTTGCTCGAGTTTTTGGGTTTACATGACAGGATCAACGGTTAGTGTCACTGATCTCTAAAGAAGACTGGACCGAGCATCCTATGTTCAGAAAATGAAGCCGTAAGTGGATTGCGGCGGCCATTGCGAAGGGACCAACTATAGGCTTTTCTGTCAGTAGGTGGCGTTTGTTTGTTTGTTTTTTTGTTTTTGCTTTTATTAATTTTTTATTTTTTGCGGCTAAATAAAGCTTCCCGATCAAGGCTTTCATGCAGTCCAGTACTGCCGTGTTTTATAAGCTTTGATTGCAAAATGTGTTTTGTCTAAGATGTAAAAGTTGATGTGTGTTAGCAAATTGCCGTGAACTAAAGTAGGTTAACAGCTTGAAATTGCACTTGTCAGAAAAAATGTCGTATGATAATAACATTTTATAATATCAGTTACGTGAAAGTGCAGACAAAACCACGTTTAAAAGGTAAGGGAATAAGATTATCAGAATTTATACACCTTTTGCTGTTCATTACCAAAAAATATACTATCATTAACGCCAACCTCAAACTCATTAACGCAAGAAGACATTCATTTTATTCAGTCGACATTCATTAACTCTTCTGTCGCTTTCAATTACCAGTTTTGCATAGAAAGTGGCATTCATTAGCGTAGATATGTAACCATTTGCATCAAAGGGCATTCTGTAGCGCCAATAGACGACCATCAACACCATTCTACTATACTTTAGGGATAATAGAATTTCTATTACGTAAGATACTTCTTCGATCTGTTGGAGAGTCGATTTAAGGTTATATGGAATCCCGAAATGTATAAAAGATAATGGAACAAAACTATCATAATTCGCACATAAACTAAATTCAGTTAGACGGTTCAAACCTCTTTTTCGGCAATATTTCGATGACTGTTTGGCTATGTAAAATACTCTACTGACCACGTTCTGCTCGGCTGAGTCCTATCAGAACTGTCTTAACTCACAACATTGAATTATGCCACTGACGACAGTCGTCCAGTCTATTGCAGGGGCAAAATAGAATCTTAACATGTATTTCAGTTGACAGCGCTTCGTTAACACATCGACTTTCGGGTCCCAGAAAAAAAATCGAACAAATTGTTTTGCGGCTAAGTAAAGCTTCGCGATCAATGCTTTCATGCAGTCTAGTACTGCCGTTTATTGTAAGCTTTGATTACAAAATATGTTTTGTCTAGGATGTAAACGTTGATGTGTGTTAGCAAAGTGCTGTGAACTGGAGTTGGTTAACAGCTTGAAATTATACTTGTCAGGAAAAATGTGGTAGGACGAGAAAATTTTATCCCCTTACCCACCACGCGAAGCGCGGTGCGAGGGTACTAATCTCGACGTGCGTGGAGTCCTTTTACATGCGTGGTGACTAGGGAGAAAAATTTTCGCATTGTGTATCTCTGTTTCTATATATATATATATATATATATATATATATATATATATATACATATATATATATATATATAGGTATATATCCATGGATTCCGGTCACTCAAAATTGCCGTGTGCAAGCTCGGGCACTGGTATGTTGTTGAACAAACCTTAGGTTACTTAGGTTCGTATCGAAGCAAATCGATTTTGTCTCGTCTTTTTCCATTTTATGGATCTCTTAGACGTTGTTTACATCATTTGAACACTGAAGCCAGTAAATGATTTAAGACCGCCAAACGAAATGCTTTCTTGGTGCTTGCGGCTGGTTTCACTTTTGGAGGCCATCTTAGTGTCTGGACAATTTATGAGTTGAAACAGCAATTCCAAAAGTTAGCTCCTTGGAATATGCATTGGCCAACTGTTCATTTGTTGCAGCAACGCTTTGTCTTGGTTCTTTCTGATAAATATGAACAAAAGACGTATGGGAACTTGCTTGCTGTTAGGACATTAGCTGAGCGACTAAGTGTAAACGACATTCTTCGCTGAAGTAGAATAGATACTGATTTGTATAAATCTCGAGACTTTTCACGTTCTGGTAACCACTTACTTGAGCTACACAATCACAGGTAAGTCTGAATCGAGTAGCTTTGAAATACAAATTCTGCGAAGGGAATTGTTTTGAGCAGCTTTCAAAAGTGGCTTCCAGACTTCATTCTACCCCAAGGGAGACTTTGTACCAAATATTATCGCCGACCGGTAACCTTTGAGGATGCTCCACTTTTAAGACGAAAAGCCGGGTCATATAATAAAAAGTCTTTCTTTAAAGCAACATGAGTGAAAAGTTTGACTGGAAAACGACTCGAAATACCTCAAGATCGCAACTAATACAGGGTCTTGATACAAACATCTATCGTTTAGCAGTAGAATTGTCAGAATGGATCTCACGGATCTCTTACCATTCATTAAACCATTTAAAGTTATTCTCACCAAACGATTTGTTTTAATAAAACTTAATCGAAATTTTAATCATAAATATGACGACAAGCAGTTTAAATATAAGCTATGTAGGTTGTTAATTTGAGGCCGAATTGTGCGTTTTTTATATTATCTTTATTATTATTATTTCATCCCGTCTTCCAGTTATAGTAAGGACGATTTTTCTGACAAGTTGGAAAATTATCTATGTTGCTTGGATTCTCGAGTGATATTTTGTTACATTTTTATTCTCAACACCCTTCCCACTGTCTGACGTTTCTCGCCACTGTCAATTTAACGAAAACTCTAAAAAATAAAACGCCCAAGCAACCACACTCACGTATGCTTGGGTGTGTCATACAAAAGTGTTTCAATATTTACATCCTCCACAGAATTTGTTACAGTGTCCAAATATTGAGTTTTCCTTATACTGCGTACCCTCTTCCACATATAGTATGGAGGATTTGTCTTTTTGACAATTTTGAAAAATTATCAATGTTACTTGGATTCTCGGGAGATATATTGGAAGGGTGGGGTTGTTGCATGCATGTATTTCTAGTAATATCAGTTAAGTGAAGGTACAGACGAAACCACGTTTAAAAGATGAGGGAATAAAACAATCAAAATTTATAAACAAACCGGTGAACGTGGGCTTCCTATAAACAGAGGTTGAAAGCCGTGCGTGCGATCAATTAAGACGTTCAAGAAAGATAACATAGAACTATTTTCTATTCCACTACAAAACATATTTCAATGTTGTGAGTTAAGGTAGTCTTGAAGGGGCTCGACCGAAAACATAGAATATGGTCAGCTGAGAAAAAAAATAGCAAAACAGTCTTCGACATATTGGCAAAATAAAAGAGGTTCGAAAGGTCTAACCAAATTCAATTTATGTACGAATTATTACAGTTTTATTCCCTTATATTTTATATATGTTCGAATTTGGTAAAACCTTAACTCGACCCTCAAACAGACCTGAGAGATATCTTGCGTAATTGAAATTTTATTTTCCCTAATATATACTAGAATGGTGTTAATGGTCGTGTTTTGGCGCGATTGAATGCCGTTTGATGCACATGATTGCGTATCTACGCTAATAAATGTCACCTTCTACGCAAAAATTTTAATTGAGCGAGACAAAAGCATCGAGGAGTGTCGATTCATTAAAATGAATGCATTTTCGCGTTAATGAGTTTGAGCTTGACGTTAATGATAGTATATTTTCTGATAATGAGCAGCAAAAGGTGTAAACAAACCGGTGAACGTGGGCTTGAGATAAACAGAGATTGAAAGCCGTGTGTGCGATCAGTTAAGACGTTCAAAAAAGGTAGAATAGAACTATTCTCCATCCCACTACAAAAAAATATTTTATTGTTGTGAGTTAAGATAGTCTTCAAAGGTCTCAGCCGAACACATAGAACGCGGTCGGCTGAGCGAAAAATGGCAAAACAGTCATGGACATAGTGGCGAAATAAAATAGGTTCGAACGGTCTAACAGAAATCAGTTTATGTACGAATTATGACAGTTTTATTCCATCATCTTTTATACATTTCGGGATTCCATATAACTTTAATTCGACCCTCCAACACACCGGAGAAATATTTTGCCTACTTGAAATTTTATTATCCCAAAAGTATAGTAGAATGGTGTTAATGGTCGTCTGTAGCCGCTATAGAATGCCCCTTGATACAAATGGTTGCGTATCCACGCTAATGAATGTCACTTCTATGCAAAAATGGTAATTGAATGCAACAGAAGCGTTAATGAATGTAGATTGAATAAAATGAATGTCGTTTTGCGTTAACGAGTTTGAGGTTGGCGTTAATGATATTATGGTTTCTGGTAATGAACAGCAAAAGGTGTAATGGCGCGGTCAAATTTCTCGGGCTTCATTTTCTAGGCCTTTTAAACAATAGGATGCTCGGTCCAGTCTTCTCTAGAGATCAGTGGTTGGTGTTGGCTATGTAATATTAGTTTTGGCCAATTAGGCCAAAGACTGCGTGCTGCTTGACTAGTTCCTTGAATATCCAATAAGGAGGGGTGGATGCCCTCTTCTACGCTTTTTACTACATCGTTGATCGCTGTAGTAAACGATGTCTAATTTGACTAACCCCCAACGGTATTTGTTGATTTCTCGACTGGAGTGATTTCCTGGATAGCATAAAATAATTCGACATACACTAGGGTTAGTTGGAAAATGGTCAAAGACCCTCGACCAATCAGCGTCCGGAAATACAGATCTCTATTTTCCATAGTGTGTTGGTCGGTCAAAGTAGCATGGGCTATGAAGCGCAGAGAAAATGCGGGGTTAAAGAAAAAAGTCTTATTCGCACCAGCAACATAAGCATAAGGATAAGATCAATACGAAAACAAAGCATGTTATATCCTCTGAGACTTGCGAAGATAAAACAAGAATTTTTCTTTGTTTCGTCTTTTGTTCGGCTCTTGGCTTATGCTTGGACTATGATCTCATGCTTATGATTACGACGATCCTTATGTCGCAGGCTTGACTTCATTCCTTTGTTTTGCCTTTTGTTTTGTCCTTATGCTTATGTTTACGTGTGAACTAGGCCAAAGGGCTCTAATCAGTATTCCCTATACAGGGAATACTAATAAGGTCAATTGTTTCCTTTGTTTAAAACCTTATTAGGATTCCCTAAAAAGGGATTTATTGCAGACTTCTAAATTGTGATAGATTCAACAACAATGGTTAGAGAATGGATGCGAGTGCTGTATGGAATTTAGTGTTCTGAGCATCAAGTAGTAAGCCACAAGGGCGAAGCCTGAGTTGCTTTCTATTTGATGCGAGGGACGCTTAGTCCCATAAAGCACTCGCGTCCATTCTCTAACCCATACAAAATGGTATTCTCTATCGTCACTGGATGACGGCGACGAGACTAAGCTACAGGTAGTCATACCTCGCTCTCTGGTACCAAACGTCCTTAAGTTGTTGCATAATAAGGTAACCAGTGGTCACCATGGATTTCTGGAAATTGGAAATTAACTGGTGGGATTGCGTTTACTATGATGTCTCTGAAAGTAGGTCTAACACCTTGACACCCCAGCTGCCAAGGAGAACCAGGAAAGCACTTGAATGAACAAAAGACTAGGAACTATCGTAATGAGACGTAAATGTTCACAAAAAATGACGATACGCATGTTTATTTATCGATATAAACTGTTTTGATCAAGACGTAGACGCCGACTTTAATGTTAATACTTCTTATACGTTAGCCACACGAGGACGTGCCTTTTTTGAGGGGAAAACAGTTTAGCGTTGCTTGCCACTGTCTAGTTTCGCATGGCGAGTGTAAAAAGAAACTAGTATCGTAAACAGTTTGAGCGTGGCGTAACCAAGAAAAGACAGTTATAAACGGAGCAACGGTGACTTTTTGGGAGGTTTTCGACCCAAAAGGAGTGTAGATTTAACGACCGTTTTCAGGGGCCGCGGAGCGGTTTTAAAAGTGGGGGGGGGGGGCAAAATCAGATCGCCAATTGTTGTGGCTACATGAGGATCGGACAGCTTCCCAATACAGTCAACTCTCGCCTTGCGGACACCCTGCTATAACGGACACCCCGTTATTACGGACAGATGGTAAATCCTCGGCCGAAACTACTAAGAAATGTATTGAAATAACTCTCGCTATCACGGACTCTCGCTATTACGGAATTGCGGACACTTCTTGCGGTCCCAAACTAACATTTGTGTAGTTTTACTCTCGTTACAACGGACACCTGCTGTTTGTCAGCGGAAGTACTTTGAATATTCTGTTCGTCATTACTTCTGCCGACAAAAATGACAGACAAAATATTTACGTTTCTTTCAATACAACCAAGGTTTAATATCCGATCTTCAAAATTCTTCCGCTCTGTTTACATTACTTTAGAGGCTTTTTAGTTTGTTTTACCATTTCAATGCTCTTGACAGACTTGCGCTTTTGTGTAGACTGTGCAATGGCTATTCCTTCTTGTTTGTCTCGCAAGGACTGCCTAGCTATATCACTGCCAATAATGAGTTTTTCAAGTCTTGTCAAATATCTCTGTTCACCATAAAACTTGTAAAGAACGGGAATCTTTAAACCCAGGCCAGCTCCTCTGTTTACCCTCTTTCCACAAATGATAGCTTCTTCTCTGTGATGTACTCTTTTCAAAAATGAAGAAGCAATTTTGGACAGTCCTAAATGAATATGCCCCACAACTCGGGTATATAATATTTTTTCTCAATATAAATTTTTGATTTGTATTTTAATTTGTATTGTGTATTTATGTATCACATTAAATGTTAACTAGAAATTGAAAGAAACTGGAGATTTTAAGATAAAAAAGCAGTAATACATAGTAAAGACATTTTACAACCTGACTTTGGGTCATTTTTCTCTCACCCCACTATTGCGGACTCTCGCTATTACGGACACCAAATGACAGTCCCCAGGGTGTCCGCAATAACGAGAGTTGACTGTATAGCAAATTTTGTTTGTAAAAGTTTTATTGATATATCTAACCGCAACCTAAAAATGAGGATGTGAACAATGAAAATGAAATATAAAATGAAATATAAAATACTGGTTAAACGCTAAACGTCTTTGTTGTTATCAAGTTCGGAAAATTGCCCAAACTGCCGTTTCCGAATATCATTCCGTCCCACAAATTCGTTGGCGACATGTATAAGATTAAGGCGATCCGTTCTGTCTTTGTGTATATTGAGAATGGCAAGGCTGTTGAACCGCGTTTGAGTCATTGATGATCTAAGTCATGTCTTCAACCTTCTTGCCGCAGAAAATGATCTTTCTCCTGTGGCACTCGTTGCAGGATTGACGTTGAGTAATTCGCAAATTACAACAACCTCGTGTATCATGCTCTTTTGTTCTGCAGATAATTTCTGTAGTTCTTTCAAGACATCGTGGAAACAAACTGCTTCTGAATCATTCAAAAGGATTTTAAATATTGGCAGTTGTGCTTTTAGAAAAAGCGTGTTAACATCATCCTTATAATTGGCTTCAACAAATTCTATTTCCGCAGATACGTCGTCTGACTTTAAACTTTTTAGCAACAGGGATTCCATCGTGCTATAGGCTAAAAAACCTGCCTGATTGAAACGTTCTTCAATTGCAGTAATTAGCAGGTCTAGAGCTTCAAAGTACAATCGTCTGTAATAATCAGTCACATTTGCTGGAAAGGACCCTTCTCCTTCTCCTATTTCAAATCTTCGTGGTGCGCGTGTTTTCCGGAGTAAAACAGGTTCCGCAATAGATGCGTGAAGCTTGCTTTTGATTAGCACAGCGGCATAGAAACTCTCAAATGACTCATCATTCCTGAGACGCTGAAGGACTTCTATCGTTAATTTAGCCATTCTTTGCCCGCTGACAGCACATATTTTCTCTTTTTGCAGTGTTTTAGAAAGGTTGTCAGTGTGCGCAAATAGTCTTTCACCGAGGTTTAAACCAAAAAAGAAACGAAAGGTGTTCATTTGGGCTTGACAACCAATTACTCTTCCTCTTATATCAGGTTGCAGTTTTGTGTCCTCAAGACATATATTCCACTCCTCAAGAAGAGCTTGGTAATTTTCCAAAATGCGTTTAAAACATGTAGCTCTGACAGTCCATCGCGTTGGGCACAATTTTGTTATCCCTCTATCATCACTTTCAATATTTGATTTTATTTCACCTAAGAGATTCTCGCGCTTCGGAGAATATTTGATTAATGTCACGATCTCTCTTGCTGTACCCATTGTATCAGTCAGTATCTTGCAATGTTTTGTTGTATCTTTAATGCTCAGGCTGAGGGAATGTCCATGGCAATGGGTAACATGAGCCTTAGGTTGAATATCTTGGATTTGTTTAGCAACCCCCGACTTACACCCAAGCATGTTGTTGGCCCCATCATAACACTGTCCTCTGCAATTAGACCATGACAATTGGAGACGTAAAAGAATGTCTTTCATAACTGAAACAATTGTGTCAGCGTTTATGTTCGGAATGTGATAGAAACCTAAAAAGTCCTCATGGGCTTCAAGATCGTCGTCAACCCATCGAAGGCACAAGGTTAGTTGTTCCTTATTGGATAAATCTGTGTATTCATCCGCTATTGTGCAAAACATCTTTCCCCCTATCTCCTTTACAATTCCTTTGAGGACTTGACGGCTCATGATGGTACATATTTCGTTCTGAATGTCATGACTAGTGTACTTGTTGTTCCGTTGCTCCATCCATTTTGTAAGGTCTGGATCATCTTTTGCTCGCAGTTTCAAAAGCTGACTAAAATTCGATTCATCATCCACATGCCCCTGAAAGGGCTGTCCTTGACGACCAAGGTATTGCAAACATTCAATGATTTTCATTAAACATTTTCGGTTTAAGTGCATGGACTTTTTTTGCCACAATACTTGACATTTCCAACACATCCCCACTCCTTCTAGGAGCACGAAAATCACAATCCATTGCAGTCAGGTGACATTTAGAAGTTTGGTGCTCTTGAAACTTTTCTACAGCTTTTTTCCAGTTCGAAAACCCTTCTGTAATAAAGGCGCTTTCCTTATTTCTGGCGCTAAAAAGATTGTTATTTGAGTTCTTCTGAGCGCACACGAAGCAAAAGAC
Source organism: Heliopora coerulea (assembly GCA_030142905.1). Lineage (NCBI taxonomy): Eukaryota > Metazoa > Cnidaria > Anthozoa > Scleralcyonacea > Helioporidae > Heliopora > Heliopora coerulea. The sequence continues at coordinate 2,900,471 of JASJOG010000001.1, forward strand.
TGAGTCTTTTCCTTCGTCATAGTGCAACCAGGGATAATCATCAAACCACTAGGAACGACACGATCTAAAATGTCTACCAAATTTCGTCTTAGGAAACTGAAAATGTTTTGGCTTAAATTGCCCAGATATTGACATTGTACGATCATCAGCTTCCGTGTTACTCGGTTTCTGGGACTCAGCTAAGTCTTTCAGTACCTGAACAGGTTGGTCCACTGCTGACTGTGATGTAGACTGACTTGTTACCGTTTCTTGTGTTGTGGATTCCAGTGGTTTAGAAGCGGTGAGTGTATCCGTTGCTATTAGGCCTAGTCCCGTCTCCGGCACTAGTTGGGCATTTACTGAATCCGTGATTGAATCTAACGAAAAAATTAGAAACAAAAGTTGTCGACCATACTATTGATAAGACATGTACAAATGGAACTTGTCAACTTACCGGGTTGGCCGTGCGCATGTTAGCCGTTTATCACACTTTGCAAAATAGTCTGTTACGTTTGCAGGAGTCTTTCGTTTTAAAGTCTGTTTTTGTGATGTATTTTCCATGTTTCCAAATGTCGTATGTGCCTCTTTATTTGTAATTACTGCGGGGTTAAATGAACCAGAGTGCGAACTCCTGTATTTTAGTCTACGTTTCAAATATTTTCTGCTGAATGTTGTCCAGTGAAACATTAGTTTCGGCACCACGGTATTATTTTCCATCCGTCTGTCATTGTGTTGCTTGCTTCTATTATACGGGTCAACGAAAATAAAGAAGCACAGAAGTATGATAATCATCTTGAAATCATGCATATTGAATTTCATATTGCATACTGCGAGCCACATGAATACAGTGTTCAAGGGCTCAGTTGGGTTGCTATACTTCATGTAATCGCTATCAAAACGCCAAAATCTGGCAAAGCGGATTTTTACATTTTTACAAAGCAAAAGATAAGGTAAGGGAAAAAAGTGGGGGGGCAATTGCCCCCTTTCCCCCCCTGCTCCGCGGCCCCTGGTTTTTGTTTTCATTGTATGACTGAAGCACATTGAATTGATCTTGTTTGTTGTTACTTACGAATCTGTCGTCGTGCGTTACAGTTTTGTCAGTTTCTTCCATAATCATCCACCAGATTAACTAGTAATGGTTCGATTTCCTTATCAACAGGGGCGTATACCCGCGACGATATAGGGTAAACGGCCCCCAATATTAATGCCCAAGTTCCCACTCCACATGAGGGGGCGTATACCCGCGACGATACGGCCTAAGCACACGGAGCATCAAGAGTGCGTCCGTATGCACGTCATTTTGAGTTCCTCATTCATGCAATTCCTCAATCTTTCCTCCTTTCCCACTTCCACACAAGCAGTTCATCAATTTTTATTTATAAGTTTAGTTATTTCCTTCACAGCGCATTAGTTGTAAAAACAAGTTAGACATATTGAGCTTAAGAGAAATGAAGACATTGGAAAATATAAAAAGAAATGGCAAGGCATTCATGTTTTATGTGCAAAGCAGTGCAAAGTATTATTAAGATGGCTTTTAGTCTATGGAAACTGGATAGCTTTTTGTGGCAGCAGGAAAATGTATCCGCTGTAGTGTGAACATAGCCATCTCAGTGGAGTTCCGAACAGAAATCGTAGTCGGACTCCTGTAAGTTTGCATTCCGGACACGTCTCCAAATCATTCGTAAAGTATCGCGGCTGAGTTCAGCAATATGTCATCGCTAATTCTGCGAAAAACTACATCGTCGTTGGACATCGCAATATTTTTTTGGAAGGATGTTACCAACAAAGACGAAATTGGTTCAGGTACCTTCGGTCAAGTGCTTTACAGAGATTACCAAAGAGAAAGAGTTGTGATCAAGCGGCTTTTAGACCTCCTTTAGTCTGTGTACAACAAACTAGAAACACTCCACGTTTTCAAGCCAACCATTATTAAATCCATTTCTATGAATACCTAAACATGAAGTTATGGTCGCGGCTAGAAGGTATACCTGAGAAGGACGATTAGGATTAGGATCAGGGTCAGGATAGGGTTAGTTCTAGCCCTAGTCTTAACTGTAACCCCAACGTTATTAACCCTTAACCCTAACCCTAATCGAAACCCTGATCGTAATCCTAAGCCTCCTTCACAGGTACACCTTCTAGCCGCGGCCATGAAGTCATATGCTAGTCCCAGTTTGCTCACGGATACATGGTCTATACTTCCGTTCCTCCAGGCTCCAGCACGACCACGTTGATCTATACTATATTTTTATCATGGTAGTCACCTTGTTTTTAACGTACTCAGGTAAGCTACTATTTGAACAAATTTACTGAGGCATCATTGGTCTGACGATACTGTTGGGAAGATGAAAAGGTGACTAATGTGGAATATCCAGATGCGAAATATCGTACTTGTGTTATTGAAAGTGAAAGTTTGTATTCGGTTGAGACGCGCGGGCGGAAATCGGTTTGAGCTTTGCTCAGACCTGTGAGCGCACATTGTCTGTACTTAACCGTTCATGAGAGTTTCATGCCATGCAAATTTTGTGTAATACGAGGACCAGACATGAACTTTGTAGACATGGTACTCCGTTGTCGGCTTTATTTTCACGAGATTTTGCAAATTTAAATTGCGTATCCATCGAATGATCTACGTAATAAATAACTGGCTCTCTGATGAAGCTTAGGCTGAATTTCAACGTTTCAGCCGGCTCTGTTAAGGCCTGAGTTGAATGAATAAATAGTACTCGATACTTTAAATATTCATTTTGAATTCGTAAAATGTAGTCTAATGTGTTACACTTACGGTAAACGAACGATCTTTGCGCATATCATTAGTGTCGGCGAATTTAGCTGTGACTTTGAAAGGCTGTGGATGTCGTAAATAGTGATTAACGTGAATGAGTGAATCTAGAAATCAATGGCATATCTGTACCTAGGATATTGCTTAAGTATTTTTATTTATACTGGATAACCTTGACAGCTAGCTAAGCTGTTCTCCCTTGAGGGAGAACATGATTCGTGCTCATGAATGGGAGAACCCTTGCACTCATTTTCATCAAACCCTTGATTGCCGGCTCCTCTGCCTTCCTGTTTTCTGATCGACGATGAAAATGGCAAATGACGTTCCTCGAGTTACTCATCAATTATTTTGTCAACTTTTGATGCATTTTAACTAGTTGCCTTTCATGTCATATTGCTCCTTTACGTATTTACGAACCTTAGTTTAAAACAAAACATATTCCGAAAAATATTGAAATCTTGAAACTCAAGATTTGAGTTAACTTCAAGATGACACTGTTGCGAGATTAAAATATTTCGACTTCAATTCAAATTCATCATCAGAAATAAAGTCGAAATATTACAATCTCGCCATAATCATTGTCTTATCCTGTTGTCAGTGGCATAGCCATCGTTGGGCCAAGGTGGGCCTGGCCAGTCTAGTGACCTGAAAGGCCCACCGAAAATTAAGTACTGATTTAGTTTTCTAAATGGAAGAATCAGGCAACCTGATAGCAAGAACAAAATGACATAACTACATCCTCGAAAGCATTTCGTACCTCATTCTTTCGAAGTTGTCACTCCACGTGCAGACGCAGGCGGTGGAGAGTGCATGGACTCCATGAAGACGAAGAGATTGGAAACTCGGAGACAATAGCGTAGCCAGAGGGCGTCGTGGAGCTCAAACCCCTCTCATAGGTACAACAAGCTTGAGTTTCCAGTTCGATAGACTAGTAAGTCATGAAAGAGTAACACAATCTAGTAAGCTTTATTGTCGATCATCGACAATTTATATATTATACGCAATTGAATTGCGTATTATCCTTGCTGAAATGAAGATGTGAATGTTTGAATGGTTGCCAACAGCAGAAATTACCATTTCTTTTTCTGCAGCGAAACATTCTCCCTTGTTGCGTTTGGTGGTGTTATCATGGATTGTATTTACTCGAGAACGCCCCCAAGAGAATCACCCGTCTAGTTCTGCTTTACTTGGCTTAAACTTGGCACTTAAATTACACGAACGTTTACAGCCATATATTTCGTACTTCTTGTCGATTCAAATATCGAATATGAAATACTGAAATTAATCTTCATAAACCTCCAGACTTTCAAGTTGAACCCTGTTAAACCCAAATTAGAACCTGCTTTTTGTAGTTCAGTGAAATACCTGGAGCTTGAGCCCCCAAAATTGACGTTAGTTCAATAAAAAAAACTGGAGTGAAGCGAAAAATGCGACTATATCATTATCTATCCGTGTCTTTTGGTAAATAAAACGTTCGGTAAATAAAAGTGAGGTAGACTAACGAGTGATTTTAAAAAGTATAGTCACGTACACCATTACGCTTATGCGATAATCTAGTGTACAAGAAGGCAGCACAGTTTTTGGACTGTTGAAAATTATTTGTGGCAAAAGTTGCTCGACATTGAACCTTTCCCCCCTAAGAAAAATTCCTGGCTACACGCCTTACCCGGAGGTTTGTGAATGTTGCAAATATCCGAAACCAAAACATTTCTGGTCCCAGATTTACATAATCAATGATTTTGTGACTTACTTGACGAACTATTTTCACTTACATTTTGTACGCTTCTGACTACTTATAAAATTATTATACAGAGAGATCACGAAAATGCAGTTCTGTCCTTCTGTCTCGACGGCTTAAATCTTCAGGGCGATCGTGATTGGGAAATTTGTGATCAGTTGTCTCTGTGAGCTTACGATCACTGCGGTTCACGGAAAGAAGTTTCCATATGCCTGCTACGATCGCTCAACCTGTTTTTCAGCAATCGTAGGTTGACACCTTGTAGCCATCATGTGAATTAATCAATGCTGGATTTACAGAACCATTTTCTTCCCTTCACAAAAAAAGCAACCGCAATACTGTCAAGGGTGAGGAGTGAAATTTCTTTCAAGAGCAGCAAAAGTTTTTGCCTGAGTTGTGCCCATCCATAACGTATGACCTACCTACGCCCCTACTTCTTGGTAACTCATATCTTGAGTTTCAACATGTCAACATTTTTCAGAATATGTTGTGTTTTCCTATTTTTCAAATTTATTGGCTAATTGTGGTTTTTGAGCCGTACGTTTCACTATAATGATAAATGGCTTTTTCTCGAAACGTCAGTTTTTCGTTTCATAAATTAAGGAAATACGCTCCCTTAAAATTCTAACTTATCGTTAAACACTTCCTACTCAAAATTCTACTTTTATAATACTGATTTACATATAAATCGTCTTCACTCCATTCCAAGAGAAATGAGAAAGGGCATGGCTGTCATGATGGTGTACATAAAAAAACAGAAGCTCTAAGAATTACTCTACTGTAGTGGCCCTTGTAAAAGAGATTCTTTGGAGTCAAATGTTTAGAAGATAATTTTTTCCATAAATTAAATTCGTATACTGCTTGTTTGAATTTTGATTTTGTACTCCAGATTGTCTAAATGAAAGGCCTATTAACCGAGAGCGATAACCATTTGCCTGAGGTTTTCGTACTGTCCAAGGGACGAAGGAAAGAGGTTTGTGCATCAAACTAAAAAAAAAACATGAAAGTTAAAAACAAAATTTAAAAAACATGGACAAAAGCAACTACATGTAGTTTTCCGTACATACTGAGGAAACGAGGTTTATAAGGAATATATCATATAGCTTTTGGATCATTTTCTTTTTCGCTTTTAACACTGTTTCCGTCTTCAGATTTTGCTTCTTCAACTTACTTCGTAACCTTTTCGTTTCTTCTCATGTTTCCACTAGTTCTCGGTCTTTTAAACCATAAGTTTCAAAGGGGAACACCAGTGTTTCAGCACATTTTATTCTTTTTTTTTTTTTCTTTTTTGTGTACATGCCTATTTTTTCTAAGTTTTCATTAAAGTTAGCTTGGAGATTGAAAGCATTTGTCAAGGAGGACAGTGTCATAGGATCCTGAGTGACCGCCAAGCAATTAACTCTTTCCCGATGGGAGCTCTCTCTTTGCAAGTAAAATCCTCTGGCGTTGGCCAGAGTAAAATAATACAAGTCTTCTGCCGCCGTGAAAGAGTTAATCAACTGCGTGTGATCATTTTAGGCGCGGACCGTCATTTTGCGTTCTACTTTTATTATTCTTACAGTGGGCCTCATTCTGTGTATGTCTGGTTTCCTTCACAGCAATGGTGAAACCGTTTACGAGCTCCATAAACCATTTGGAACAATTCATTTTACAAGGTAAGAAGTAGCTGTTGGCTGGTAGTCAACAGTTGAAAGATAAGGTGTCAATGAAGAAAAAAACGGTAGTAAACAATGACCTGTTTCCGTTATTCATTTGCCGAATGCAACTATTGAAATACTTCTCGAAAATTTTTTTTGTGCTGACCTGAATATTTGCTCATCGTTTCGATTTGCGAATTCAACATTTGCATGAAAAACACTGAAGATAATGGGTAAAACACATCTGTCACGGATTAATGTTACTGGTCTATAATCATGTAGAAATCCCCGGGGGTTAACCAGTGGCGTAACTACGAGGGGGCATGTGGGGGCACGTGCCCTCTATCTGATGACTGTGCCCATCCAGGTACCCTCATTTGAAATTTTGAAATTGGGAAAAATTACAGAATCAAATACAGTTGCTAGTTTGCTTATGACACACATTTTCTCCATATCAAGTCCAAAAATGAAATGGGAAATGCAAATTGTCGAACTGTTCGACTTTGTTCGACTATATACTCATTTTTTTAACCGCTTAGCCCGTGAGAGGACGTCGGGCTCAAGAGTGCACGTTTAGCCGAATAAGCAGAACGTCGGTAGTTCAGGAGTCACTGGATGTGTGGGTGGCTGATATTTAAACATAGTAATAATGTGTATGTGTATGTGTATGTGTACGTGTATGTGTATATATATATATTTTTTATTTGGACTGAGAGCGAGGGAAACCTTGCTGAATTTATGGCTCGTTTGGACACGTTTCACCCTAACCTTAAATTTACATGGGAGTCGTCGAGATCATCTGTGAATTTTTTGGATGTGGTAGTTAGAATTGAGGGCGAAAACTTTATGATTGATGCTTACTATAGACCGATTGATTGTCACCAGTTCTCGCATTATGAATCATCACATCCTATTCATATTAAAAGATGAATTGTTTACAGTCAGGGTCTTCAGATCAAGCCTATTTGTTCGACTTATGACTTGTTTCTCGGTCATCTGGAGAAATTACGAGAATGGTTCATTAAACGAGGTTATCCGATAGAAATGGTTGATAGCCAGTTGGATAAAGTGCGTAGATTTAATAGGGTTGTGAGGTCTAATAGTTGCAAAACTAGTGGCTAGGTTCCGCTGGTGGTAACTTATCATCCTCAGTTGGCGAGATTTGGAGCGGTTTTACGCCAGAAACTTTATTTACTTTATGCCAATGAGGAAGTCAAAAAATGCTTTACTTCCGTACCTTTTGTGGCGTTTCGAACGACCAGAAACCTTGGTAATTATTTGGTCAGAGCTAAGGTTTATCCCATGGAAAGAGAAAAAGGTTCATGCAAATGTGGTAAGAAAAGATGTGCCACATGCTTTAATATTTGCCAAACCGACTCTTTTATTCGATCAGCGGATGGCAAGGTTTTTAAAATAAATCATCGATTGAATTGTGATGATAAATGTCTTGTTTATCTTTTGACCTGTCGAGTGTGTGGCATACAAAATGTGGGTCAGACTACTGAGAAGTTTCGTTATCGGTGGAACAATTATAAAGCTTGTTACCGTAGAGCTGGTAGGGGAGCCGAAGTGCCACAGAAGCATTTGCATGAGCACTTTATGGGAGAAAACCATCAAGGTTTAGAAAAAGATGTTGAAATTACATTAATAGATAAGACCGACCCATCTGACCCAACTAAACGAGAGGAGTTTTGGATTTGTGCATGAGGAACTATGGCTCCTAAGGGACTAAATGTGGCGTTAATTTAATGTTAATTATATTCATTTTTATATTACTTTACTTATTAGAATTTGGAATTTACAATGTTAATTATATGCTATGGTAGATATAAAAGGAAGGTGTAATGTGTAGAATTTTTACGGTGAACAAGACATGTAAGTCGAAACGTTAAATCTGTGGTCTTCTTGATTAATTTATATATATATATATATATAAATTCTTATAAATATATATATATATATATATATAAATCAGTCGTCTAATGATTGCAAAAGTATGAAACACGGTGTAACGACAAGCTGTAAATATATTAGATAACTAACAATAAATTATTACTATAAAGCTCTACAGTTTTGAATTGAGCACTCTGCTTACCGGGAAATTACCCATGCTTATCTACCTACCTACTTACATACCTTCCTACCTACCTACCTACCTACCTACCTACCTACCTACCTACCTACCTACCTACCTTCCTTCCTACCTACCTACCAACCTACCTACCTACCTACCTACCTACCTACCTACCTTCCTTCCTACCTACCTACCTACCTACCTACCTACCTACCTACCTACCTTCCTACCTTCCTACCTACCTACCTACCTACCTACCTACATACATACCTACCTACCTACCTACCTTCCTACCTAACTACCTACTCTCCTACCTACCTACCTACCTTCCTACCTACCTACCTACCTGTCTGTCTGTCTGTCTATCTATTCATCTATCTATCTATCTATCTATCTATCTATCTACATAAATACACATACATGCAAATATACAAATACATATACACATACACATACACATATACATATATATATACATACACATGTACATACATACGTATATACATACATACGTACATACATATCTGCATACATATCTACATACATATCTACATACATACACATATACATACATACACATATACATATATACATATATACATACATATATACATACATACATACATACATACATATATACATATATACATATATACGTATATACATATATACATATATACATATATACGTATATACATATATACATATATACATATATACATATATACATGTATACATATATACATAATCACAACACAAGATTTGGTTACTTCATAAGAACTTTTATTCACTACAGATCTGTTTCGTATGACAAGTCCGAAGCTTGCCACACTCGTCAGGTGAATGTTGTGTTTGGCGTGTAAACTTGAGATCTGTGGTTAGTTTGTGACGTCAAGTTGTTTGTGTGCAGTACTTGGTTCGTATTACAGGTAGAGACAGTGACAATTATCTATTACAAAGTAAATGTTTCTTGTGGTGCCTGCAAGTAGATATGAGTTCATTCCTTTTGTTGAGGGAACTCAGTTTCTGATGGCAGATGAGAAATTTTTCGTAGATGCATAAGTTGCAGCGTTTAGTCCTGTTTGAATAGGGAGAACATTTCATAATTTTCCATTCTATTGAATAGCGCGCGTTCGATTCCTTCAGCGACCAAACATGTTGCTAAGCTCTGGGGCGTTTTTGGATTTTTCGTTTCGAAATGAGCTGGTGTGGTTCCGATATCGTGTTTTAAACGTTCCTTCTGTTAAGCCGACGTAGGTCTCTTTCGTGTTGTTGTCCTCATTCGTTACGGTGGCCTGGTAAACAATCCCTTTGGTTTGGCATTTCCCTTTTAGTGGGCAATTATTTTTTATGCGGCAGTTGCATTCGTTTCCCGGGGACGTGTGATCAGCAGTTTCTTTGGTTTTGTTTAGCACTGATTTGTTGTGTAAGGAAATGATGTTGGCTACGTTGGGCATGCAACTATAACTAAGCTTTAGTGTGTTTCTATTGCAAATTTTGTGTAAAGGATGGCCTTTTGGGAAGCACTCGTCGATAGCTTTCAGAAACTTACGACCGATGTTGGTTGCGACATTGGCACTGTATGGCGGATTAAACCAAATGACGTTTCTTTTCCTTGATCGTTTTTCTTGAGTAGGCTGGAGTCGAAATGAAGCTGGTAGTCGTATCCACTTTTTAGGAGAGCTTCTTGGTACGGTTGTCGTGTGGAATCGAAAGTTTGTTGACAGGAAGATATGTTCGAAAGTCGGCGGTTGATGGATTCGGGGATTTGGCGAAGTATTGTAGGCGGATGGTTGCTGTCTCTGTGGACGTAAAGAGGAACGCTGTTAGGCTTTGTGTACGGTTTGTATGCTCCGGATCTTAAGTCGAATGAAACATCGAGAAAGTTCACACTTTTTTTGTTCGCATCTATAGTAAGTTTTAGCTTGTGGTCGTTGAATGTTTTACATATTGCTTTCTTGATGTTTTCAATTTCTTTGGGGGTTGCACTGAATGCGCCCAGGCCGTCATCTCTGTATAATCCGACATTCCTTTTAATATTAGTGGGCAATTGGGACAGAAGGTAGGAGCCGACAAGTTCGCAGGTCTCAGCACCGTCAAAGCTGCCCATCGTCACGTCGAAATTTGAGCCTTCGGCTTTTTTCTGCCATGCTTTGTTTTCGTTAAAAAGAAGAGAGTTCTTAGCCTGAATGATGATGTTTTTCTCTTTGTCGGTAATTCGGTCATATTCTGAGGCGAACGAAAGTGCTTTGATCAACAAGTCTTCCGTTATTGAGGGATAAAAATCAACCACGTCAAAACTTATGAATGAATGCGCTGGTTTGTCTCTGATGTTTTTGAACCATTCAATGACGGAAGTTCTGCTATTCCACTGGTTTAATGCTGTCGCTGCTATTACTTTCTTGTTGATTCGTTCGAGGATTCTTTTATTGATAATACCTATCTCTGATTTCACGGGATTTATTAATCTACATGTCGGTTTGTTGTTAAAATTCGGTTTGTGATCTTTCAAGGTGATGAAACAATCTTTCTCGGCAAGCGCGTCAATCCTGTTGTCAAGCTGTAGGTCTTTTGCGATTCTCTTTTCTTCACTAATTATTTTGCTGGTTTCATTAGGTTGGGCTTCCTTGTATGATTTGTTTATACTGGAATGGAGTAGCCGGTTGTAGGAAGAAGGTTTAACGCGATAGAAATTAGTTGACTTGTCCACGGGAATTAGCAATTCTTTGTCGTTATGTATTTTCTTTATGTCCCGTGAAAGTTGTTGGAATTTGCAAGTCGAGTGTTTGAATTCGATGTGTTGCACAATTTCTAGCATCCTACCTTCGAATTCGCACAGTTCGTCGATTGGTGGTGGAGACTTCGTCGTTCTAAATCCGTATGTTTCTTTAGTCGGTTTTTGTTCGGCTGTTGCCAAGGAATGGTAGGCTTTCCATCGTCCACGTTGTAAAAAGGATTGTGTCTTCTCAATCAGGTATCTCAAGTATACGTTTGGCTGTGCAATCGCTATGTTCTTCGTAGAGTATCCAAGGTTTACGGGTTCCATATTCACTTGTAGAGTGCTCAACAATGCAGGAGCGAAATAGATATATGTGTTGATAACAAGTATCAATAACAAAATCATATGGGTGCAGAGTGCTCTATACCGAGGTAGAGCGGAATAATCACAACACAAGATTTGGTTATTTCATAAGAACTTTTATTCACCACAGATCTGTTTCGTATGACACACTGACGAGTGTGGCAAGCTTCGGACTTGTCATACGAAACAGATTTGTAGTGAATAAAAGTTCTTATGAAGTAACCAAATCTTGTGTTGTGATTATATATCTATATATATATATATATATATATATATATATATATATATATATGTGTGTGTGTGTGTGTGTGTGTGTGTGTTGATAACAAGTATCAATAACAAAATCATATGGGTGCAGAGTGCTCTATACCGAGGTAGAGCGGAATAATCACAACACAAGATTTGGTTACTTCATAAGAACTTTTATTCACTACAGATCTGTTTCATATGACAAACTAACCACCATGGGCGCACGGGCCTAATCTTGTCTGGGGGGGGGGGGCACAGTACTGGTTTGCCCGACCGCTTTGCGTTATGTTACACAGTACACATATACAACTTTGTTCGAGATTTTGTATGTGCTTTTATAAACAAATGAGTATGATTGTGTAAAGGCTGCTTTAGGAGAAGTTTAACCGAAATGTCTAGAAACACTAAGACAAAAACTAAGAACAATGTTCAATGTTTCTGCAATATTGATTCATAATCTTTGCGAACTCTTAAAGTTCAAATTTGTATACATTAAATACATTCTACATAGATATGTGTTGTTTATTTCAGTATTTCTGACATGTTGCTATCTTCTAGAATGTAGACTCTACAACGCGCGGAAGAGGCTAGCACATATTCATATTTGCAAATCTAATTGTTGTCTTAGCCATGGCCGTGTAAAGAAAATAGAATTAAAAAATCACATATACCTTTTCTAATAGCAAAGATGCTTGCTGAAATAATAATCGCAAAATGTTTATTTTTTCGTGCAACTTGTATTTTACTAACTTGTTTACAAATTTCGCGTGGAAGACAACGAGCCCGCAAAACAGCCATAAGCCATCATCATTCATATACAGGTGTACTTCATATATGGCAAAATATATTAAAGGCAATTAATATTGGCATTATTCTATTTAATTATTCATTGTAGTCCGCGGTTCTTTTAGGTTTTTAAGTATATCTTTTATCAACTTTGATGGGAGTTATGTTTTGCCCGAATGACACATGGATTTCAGCTCAATTGCCCGACCGCAAAAATTTTGGGGGGTCTGTGCCTCCGTGTTCCCCCAGTGCCCCCCCCGCCGATACGCCTATGCTAACCACACATCTCAAGTTTACACGCCAAACACAACATTCACCTGACGAGTGTGGCAAGCTTCGGACTTGTCATACGAAACAGATCTGTAGTGAATAAAAGTTCTTATGAAATAACCAAATCTTGTGTTGTGATTATTCCGCTCTACCTCGGTATAGAGCACTCTGCACCCATATGATTTTGTTATTGATACTTGTTATCAACACGTATATACATATATACATATACCTATATACATATATACAAGCATCATGAAAAAACTTTATTGAAATACGTCTCGGGGCACTGGCCCTTCCTCAGCCCTCAGGAAAGGGCAGTGCCCCGGAACGTATTTTAGTAAAATTTTTTCATGATGTTTATATATTTTTTAAAAAAACTATGAGAGAGGAGCTCGTGATGTTATATACATACATACATACATATATACATAAATACATATATGTACATATACAACATATATACATATATATATAAGGAGCTAATTAACGCAACCCAAGGAACTACGAATAGACGATGAAGCCTACAAAGCAAAGAAAAATATCATTTAAAAAATGGAAAAACAATTTGAATCAAAGAAAGCAAACCTACTGGAATATGCTGAAAAACTTGGAGACCAGCAAAATATACCTCGCTTGGAACAAGAAAGGTACTCCAGTTATTCTCAGAAAACATTTCCCAAAACCAATCAACAATGAACCTGAAGACCAAAAAATGCTAAGAACAAAATTGACTGTGGAGAAATTGAAGACTAAATCCGAAATCCTTCATCTCCGTTCAAAACAGTATCAGCAAAAATACGAAAACATAGACATGAATATGGTCAAACAAATTGAGAAGATGGGAAATTGCCAAGCCCAGAGCAAACTGAAGGAAATTTGGTACAAAGAATGTTCACGTGAACAGGAAAATTCTCATAATATCGGGCAAAAGAAGACTAAGTGACATGACAAAGTGGAACAAGCCGTAATAAAAGAACAAAACGGAGAAAAGAGACCTAACCAACAGTACAACCGCACCACTAGACAACATCGATGAAAACCAACAAATAAATACAATAAGAATAACAAGAGGGATAACTGAGAACGAGGTGAAAGTAAAGACCGTTGGGTTTCCATGTGGAGAGAACAGAACAGCTACAACTGAAAAGTAAATTATCGAAACAGCAAAAACGGGCCGAGAACTTATACTCTCTGCTATGCACAGCTGGTTCAAAGAGGACAAACGAAAAGAAATACAACAACCGAAAACTATTATGAACCCAACGAAAGGTGAACAAAGATCAATTCCAAGAGAAAGCCCAGATATAAACCAGCACCAAGAAGAAAACAAAGTGTAAATGGTAGAAACCATTTTTTATCCAAACGCGGTCGCCAGCCTTGACTAAAAAACAATAAAACTCCAAAGAGAAAACAACATTAATGCAGAGCAGGCAACCGAATGTGAGGGAGTCATAAAGATAGTCAATTTATCGAAAGAGGATCTTACCACACATCAAATACGCCTGCTCTCTACACCGATTAAAATATACTCCGACACCAAAGCGAAATACAGAAGAACTAAAGGATGACATTAAAAAATTCACTATTAAAATTAAACTACGAGAATTTTTTTACAGTGAGACAGAAGACATTGCGGTAACAGACTCAAGTCCAGTAAGAAACAAAGGACTTTTCAACCCCCCAAGAAACAGAGACATCGTTCTTGACACATTTACCGACTCTATCACAAAATTACCGATTGAAGAACTATCGAATGGTGTGAAGAAATCAAACATTACAAAGAATGAATCAAAAGCTTTAAGAGAACTAAAAAACAATAAAGACATAATCAAACAAGCAGACAATGGGGGTGCAGCTGTAATCATGGATAGGAAATACTACCCTGACAAAATTTTAGAAATGCTGAATGATGAAGAAACTTGTTCCAAACTACAAACACACACTGATGAAAAAGTGATGGAAACGATACAACAGTTAACTGACAAAGACAAGGGAATTCTAACGAAAAGAGAGAAAGACTCCCTCACAAAATTTAATTACCGAACGAGCAATTTTTTACGGATTACCGAAGATAAATAAAAGTCAATCCAACGGCGATGCAAAACAAAGTACAACAACATATCTCAAGATTGACCAACCTCAGGACCTAAAGTTTTGACCAATCTTTGGGGGACCAACTGGACCTAAGCAACTTAATAGATATCCTTATCAAACTCTTGGTAACATTTGTAATAAGGAAATTAACAGAAAGTACCGAATTCATCAACAAACTGCCTCGTAACGTTCCCAGTGAGACTATTCTGACGAGTTTCGACCTTACAATTTTGTACACAAATATCCCTCATGATCTAGGAGTCAAAGCCATAGAACATTGGCTGGAAAAATATCCAGATAGTATCCCCCGTCGTTTCTCACGAGAATTCGTTATCGAAGCAAATAACTTAATATTAAATTACATTACGTTCGTCTCCAACGACACAACTTTCCTCCAAAAAAAGGGCACAGTAATGGGAACAAAGATGGCGCCATCGTATGCCACGCTGGTACTAGGATACCTAGAAGAAAGCATGTATGATCAAGCAACAAGAATATTCGGTCATTTTCGAAGGCAATTGATTGAACTCGGCGGAATTTCTCTTGAGACTTCATAACTTTATGTCAGCCAACAGGAAACATAGATCTTTTACTCTAAATTTCGTTTTAGTTGCCTAAGTCAAAAATCGTGTGAGTGACAGGTCACACCAATATGGCTGCCAGGTGCTACTTCCGGTTTTATTTTCTGAACTATAGTTGCCATGAAATGCCATACTGGACAAAAGTGGTCGAGAAATACTTTTCCGGTCGAAAAATATTTCCATGGGTCCAAAAAATTTTTCTCTAGTTGACGAATTTTTTTCCCATTCGAATTCTGTTTTTTTTTGGGTTTTTTTCGCACGGTCGAGAATTTTTTTTTTTTTTGATGTCCGAAATTTTTGTACAGTCGAGATTTTTTTGTGGTCGAGTATTATTTTATGGCAGAGAACTTTTTTACTGATTGATAATTTTTCCCACTGAGAACCTTTTTCAGGCCGAGAAATTTTTGCCAGTCGGGATATTTTTACGGTCGAGAATATTTTTAGTGTGAAGAATTTATTTGAAAGTCGAGATCGTGACCCAGATTGGTTTGGCCTCTTCTTGATATTTCCCACTTAAGATATGAAAGATATCATGTCGGGAATCGGAAGGACAGTCAACACCAAAACATGGTGTTGACTTTATTGCTACTTTATTGCTACTTTATTAAACTACTTTATTGCTTTGTTCATTTTCAACGCTTCTAACGTGACGAAAAGGGCGACAAAGAAAACTTCCTTTTGTCGTTGGAAGCATGTATAGTGCAGATTGAACAGAATAAATTCTGTACTAATATTGAATGGTTGGACTACCTTACGATCGTCTTCAAGAACTTATTCAAATTATATTTGCTATTTCTTTGGTTCTGGGCAACTTTCCAGGTACTTTGACAATTGAAGTACTGGTCGCATGGTATAACACATGTAGAATATGGACAGAGGATCCTTGAACTACAAACACCTTTTTGCATTTGACAACATTCACAACTAATTACATGTCATTTTTTACTGATGGTGTTTGTTGATAACTAGAAAGCTGTAACCACTTTATGGTCAGGATTGAGAGTAATACTGTTACTGGAAACAAGTACATATTAAGTTGAGACGTATAATTTTTTTACTCTCAAACACTAGAAAAAAGAATTGACTTGAAATAGAGTTCTGATGATTGACTATGTAAATGTTTTTTCACAAACCGAGACTTGACTTTAAAATAAACAGTTTTTTTAAGGCTTTTTTAATAATATTTCAATATTAAAAATTATGTAAAATTAGTTTGATACGTAAATACAAAGCTTACTCCAGTTGGATCAAAAATATTGGGAGACAACTGTAACTTGCAATACAGTAACATAAATCATGGGGTGATGGGGGGATGTATTCCCCCCACTTTTCAGACAAGGGGGGGATGACTATTGTAATGATCCCCCTCGCTTTTGAACCAGAGATTTTCGAAAGAATATGAGTATTGAATCTGATATTCTAGTGGATTCATTCAAATATTACATTTGCTGTGCCTTATTTTCCTTTGGATACTGCGTTAGTAATTACACATCAGCCAGCTACAAGCTAGGTTTGTGTGATTATTGTTCCCGTGTCGTCGCAGTTGTAGCTTTCGTAGACGGTCTTTGCCATCCGAATATTCTCGCCTTCCTCAAGTGTACCTTCCGTACCCTAACTCAATTCAGTCGCATCAACAAAATACATGGTCAAATTTTTTTTTCCTGTTTTCTTTCTTTGACTTTAAATTCAACGACGGATTATCCGGATCACCTAAACCAAAGCAAAACCCTAACCTAACTATCCCAGTAGGAGGTTTACTGCCTCGTTTATACCCTAACTTGAACCACTCGTCGCTATATAACTCTAATTTTAATATTTTGACCATGCGAAAACTTGAAGAAAATCAAACGCCGCAGAGCAACAAAAAAAAACAGTTTGAGTGCAAAGAAAATGAAATAAAGAAAAACTCCATTTCGCCACGGATTTGGAGCCTCTCGCTCCCGATCCATATTGGTTGCATTAACCACTACACTAGGCTCGCAGGCTCTATACGGGCAGCTTGCAGGTACATGTGATATCATCATATAGTGAGGGTCCTCAGGGGAAAGCGTAACAAAATTGGGATGGCAAAGACTGTTTTGGAAAGGGAAAATAGCCACGCCTTTACGCATGCAGCTTCGGATTGCTGGGGTTGACTGGGGGATGTGATCACGATGAGATTCATGCATGGGAAATATGTCTTCACTGACAAAAAAAAAAAAAAACGAGCACTCTTGCAGGGTTTTCATTCGTTCTGTTAGTTATTGACTCATTAAATATCGCATGTGTTTGCCTTTGAACAAGGTAGTAGAAGGACATAGTAGATCAATCCCAAAGTTCATTAAAACTCCAAAACTGTGTACATTATTTAGCTTTGTTTTATCCTATCCTAATTATGTATTATATTTCTACTCGCTCTAATGAAGTTCGCCAGCATATGTTCAACGTTGAACCAGTTCATAAGTTCAACATTGAACTAGGCCTCAATGGTTAGAGTGTCTCACCGATCATCAAGTTGCGAGTTCGATTCCCATTTTGTTGAATGCTTAACAGCATAAAAAATTTTCGGTATAGTATGGTAAAATTAGGTCGTTGATATTGTATATATTTCAAATCACACCGTTGATGAGGCTTGTTTAGTATAGTAGATCTGTATACCGAGAGTGTCAATGGTAGTGATCTTATAACTGTGAGTCATTTTTCAACGTTTCTTTTGAACTCTTTTTTCGACGCAGCGATCCAGGTTACGATGACGACGTTACCTCGTGGAAAATTATAGCCCCATACGACCATCACATTAAAATTAATTTCACATTATTTCAACTCCGTGGATTAAGTACTTGTTTTTCTTCATCACAAGATTGTAATGAAAGACAGGAGTGCAGTTTTCTCAGAGTTATAGATGGCCAGACGAGCGAATCGTCGTTGATCAGAGACTTTTGTAATGCGAGTAATCCTGGTAATATTTCGTCTACAGGCAGTTACCTAAGACTGGAGTTCCACAACAATTACAATTACCACTATGAGTGTGAATTTATTGCAAATTATATGACAGGTAAACTCTTACAGTACAGGACATTAAGCATTTACAAAGCGTTGTTCCTTTTTGAAGTAGTCACGGTCTTTAGTGGTAATCGGGATTTCGGTAAAGTATAAAACCTAAAGTATTCCTAAAGTATAAAACATGTTAAAAACATCGACCTTCTATTGCTTTAAGTTTGATTATTCTAGTCGAATTTTGATCTATGGTCGATGACTTGCTTACTGACGGTTATACCGTCAGAGAGAATCTAAATTATTTATTTATTTATTTATTTATTTATTTATTTTATTTATTTATTTATTTATTTAAACTCCGTAGCCTTTCAGCAATCTGATTTTTAAAGGACCGTGTACTACAACTAATAACTTACTCTACAATTAACTAATCTATTTACAATAAAAATGTCCAATTAAGTATATTTACAATCGATTCATTTATCGACATTTAATAACACTCAAATCGTTTGATTCAGAAATTTCTTAGCCTGTTTCATTGGAATTTTTCTTTAGTTTTTTAAACTTTTTGGTATTGGAATTTTTCTCTAAATTTCTAATTTTTCTAAGTTTGTCTCTTAGTTCATTTTTTTAGATTATTATAGGCAACAGTTCGTCTATAAAGAAAATTTTCTTAGAAAATTAGCTCTAAGCTTAGGAAGAAAAAGTTTTCATTCATTAGTACGTAAATCGTATGTACTGTTGTTAGGAAGGAAGAAAAATTGCGTTATGTGAGCAGGTGGTAGGTCATGAATGACTAATGATGGTAAATAAAGAGTTGGCATTGTAATAATCTTCTCAAGATCAGACCTAAGATGTTTATCCCACCGACTCAATTGCATCCTGGGTCCTGAGGCTCTAGTCTACCCTTTTACATCTTTGGCACCCTACTAATATTTAATGTTGGATTCAACTTAGAATTTTATGTAGATTATGTACTTGGGGGAAGAACAAGGATATATATTGGCGTTACTCCAAGTGAACGAACCCATACCGGACCACAAGACCAAGCCGGGAGCAGGCCGTAGGATGATGGTACTTGTATTTGATATTTCGAAACTAACTAGTTTCCTCCATATCAGCACAGACTACGTCTGTTATGCTTACCATCCAACGATCTGCTCCCGGCTTGGCTAATAGCTGAGTTGGTAGAGCTTCGGACAAATTAACCGAAGGTTAATGGTTCGAATCCCAGCTGTGGTCAAATGGAGTTTTTCTCTACTTGTCCGCTATGGGTTCGTTCACTTGGAGTAGCGCTAATATATATCCTTAGAATATTATGTTGCTTCTTAAAAGTAAATTGGTTCATGCCAAAACGCAAAAGGGACAAACGTTGGACAATATAAATAACCAAGGAAGCAACATATGTTTTCACAATCACTGTTGACCAATTCGCTCTGGGGTGGGATGTGTCCTTTATAATCGAAACGTTTCGACTTAGCTGCCAAAGATAAAAGGGGCACTTCAGAATCTCTCGATCAATGTGGTTTGGAGGAAGGATATAACAGCTGTAGTGGGCCATAAGAATCCAAACATCGCCGTTCTGAACATTGTGGATGACTACCGCATAAAGTTACTTTGGTGTTTTTTCATTAATCTGTCACTCAACACCTTTGTTCAGCAGCTAGTTTTCTGAGTTCCTCTCATTGGTTAGGTCCGATGAATGGCGGAAGCGGAGCCTAGACCAACGACCGACGGTTAAGTGTGACCAATTTAAGATGGAAACTGGGTATAAACTCCATTGCAAGAATGCATCCTTCATCAGGAATCGCCACCCAGACGCAATTATGGGGAAATGCAATGGGGAAAACCAGGATACTTCTCTCATGAGGATCCGGTAATAAAGGAAAGAATACTTGAAGGAAGGTCGAGACCTATAAACCAACTTGCATATCAATTACCAGAGGCTTGAAAAAGAAATTAAGTACCCAGATGGGATATAGGTGACTGATCACGAGAACTCACAGAAGGTACCAGCAACTTTGATGAGTGAAAAGGTCAAGAACCGGGGATAGTGGCTCAAGATAAGAATCTCGCTCAGGTCAGCAAGTAGGCTATGGAGAGGAAGATGGTGGACAAAATAGAGATTGAGAGGACGGAGACAGCCACCTGGAGTCTTGATCACCGAGACGCGATAACCATTGCTGGTTTCACTCTTTCATGCGGTGAGAAAATCTAAAGATCCAGAGGCTCCTCAGCCACTGGTGCCTGTGAAGATCAAAGCGTACAACTGTCCGGAAAGCTTTGATCAACAGGTCATGAACAGACATGAAGTACTCTTGTATGGGTGTGGTTTACCGAAAGGAATCGATGAATGAGATGTACGGCAGCGTATTGACTAGAAATACGTGTACGCAACAAACTCTCGCCCACCCTTCCAAATACATCTCTCGAAAATCCAAGCAACATTGATAATTTTTCAAAGTTGTCAAAAAGACAAATCGTCCTTACTATTACTGGAAGAGGTAATGCAATAAAGGAAACACAATATTTGGCCACAAATATTAACAGCCCAAACTGGAAATTATCTTACATTTAAACTGCTTGTTGTTAATTTACGTTTAAAACTTCTATTCTGTTTTATTAATACAAAACGTTTGGTGAGAATAACCTTTAGATAGATTGATAACTTTATTTAAACACGCTGACCTCGTCAACTGAAGCTGATTTCCACGAGGGGCGTGTGAGGTAGAAGTATACAGCAAATAAGAAAAGTTTTTAAAAGCTATTTACAAAATGTACGATATAGTATAAAAATATTGTATTAAGTATTAAGATATAAGAGATCCATTCTGACAATTCTACTGCTTATCAATGGATGTTCATAGCAAGACCCTGCATTAATTGCGATTTTGAAATATTTCGAGTCGTTTTCCAATCAAACTTTTTACTCATGTTGGTTTAAAGAAAGATTTTTTATTAGATAGCCAGGCTTTCCGTCTTAAAATTGGATCATTCTGAAAGGTTACCGGTCGGATATCAGCATCACGGACAGCTCATGAGGGAAAAATTTTTTTTGATATTTTTGTTTTAAAAAACTGATAAATTCTATATTATCTCAAAGTTAATTAAAAATGTCTATTAGAAGTGCTATGAAGAAGATTTATGCTAAGTATTCATCCGACGGTACAACACTTTGTTGACGAAGATGAAACGAATTACGAAACGGACGAAATAAACAAAAAAACATGAATGAGTTCTGCATTTTTATCGCTGACCAAAAATGGGAAAATACAAAACATAAAACAAAATACGACAAGCAAACCTTGTGCAAGTTTTGTCGAAAGAAGAACGAGAAGAGGGAAGTAAAAGACGTACTTTCTCCACGGCAAAGCATCAATAAAAAAGAAAAATGGCGTACAAACCTGCAACTCTTGCGTATCTTCAACTAAGCGTTCAGTGACACCTCAATACAAACGGTAAACGGTAAATTTACGCAAAGACTTTAAACTTTCTTAAGAGGTTTTAAAATCCTGATGAAAGCATTACCGGTCGAATACGGTAAAGGTCATCATGCACAAATCACTCTCGAAGTGAGAAATACTGAAGCGGACAACTGTTTTGCCGAAGGATAATTTGGTGACCAAAAACAAGTAGCTTTGCAGCGAGTTACCTGGTGGCTGTTTACCTTGCATTTTTGTTTCGAGCCAAAAATACATCCTAATGTCTTCAGTGGGGTGACATTTCATAGCGAACAAAATCCTGATTGAGGCAATGAAATCTTTGTGTGGAAAGCGGAGAAAGCATCCAAAGATTGTCATGGCCTGGACAACTCTTCTGGACAATGAGTGTGCTATCCCACTTCTCAAACAATTGACCATGAACGCTGTCCGGTTAAATACTGCAAAATGTTCAAAAGTAATCGTCTTACAGAGATGAATGAACCAGAATCTTCACTCTACTTTACCAATAAACCCGAGCAAAATCCAGGCGATAATATTTCGTACAAGAGAGTCTCCCTTAGGGAAGAATGAAATCGGAAAACTACTTTTGAAAGCTGCTCAAAACAATTCCGTTCGCAGAACTTGTATTTCAAAGCTACTCGATTCAGACGTACCTGTGATTGTGTAGCTCAGGTAAGTGGTTACCAGAACGTGAAAAGTCCCAAGATTTATACAAATCGGCATCTATTCAACTTCAGCGAAGAATGTCGTTTTAATACACTTAGTCGCTTAGCAAATGTCCTGACAGCAAGCGAGTTCTCTTATGTCTTTAGTCCATATAAATCAGGAAGAACCAAGACAAAGCGTTGCTGCAAAAAGTGAACAGTTGGTAAATACGTATTCCAAGGAGCTAACTCTGAGAACTGCTCTTTCAAGTCATAAATTGTCCAGTTACCGAGAGTTCTAAGGAGAGAACAAGAAAGAGTCAGAAGACTTTCTTAACTGTTAAACACAATTGACATACTTTTATTATCTTCAAGAACTAATATCCTTATTGTAAAGTTTTGCTTCATTTGGTTGATCTGGTAATAAAGATCCTGTTCTTCCTGAATCGAGTTGATCGTAACCCCCATTCCAACACTTCTACTATTTTACTCTGGCGAACACTTGACTATTTTACTTGGGATTTTAAAGGGAGGGTGCCCGCTGGGAAATAGTTAATACGTGTTTCCAAATGCTATTATGCAATAGTTTATTCATGCAAAATGATCTTTTCACCTAAAATCCAAAGATGTCGATTTCAATATTGCCATGCAAGCTTGAGTTTTTCTTTTAAATTCAGTTATTCTCTCAACAATTATTATCAACGTTTCAACCAGTGATAAATACATGATGAACACATTCTTTGTTTTCGAGTTTCGGAAAGGTTTTTACATGACAATTAATTTTGAGCAAGTATATTTATTGAATTAATTACTATTATTCTAATGACAGGCATGAAATGCCCAGCAACCCGTGGCTACCCACCTAACTGTCCTTCCTCAAATCCCCTGATGACGCAGTGCTGCTATTCCAACGGAACAGGGGGATGTTGCTTTTATGACGGAAACTATTGCTCTAAGAATATCGGAAGAAATTTTTGTCCCCGAACAGGAGATGATAGGACTCGAGCAAGATGTTGTGTGTATAATGGAGCACCATCCTGTTGTAAACTTGGGGGAAACAATTGCTATGATAATATAGGAACCAGAGACTATTGCCCAAGGCCATTTGAAGATTCAAGTAAGACAGAATGTTGTGAAATAAATGGAAAACCTTCATGCTGTTGGCTTAAACCGTAAGTAACATATTAAACCCAGTAATTATTTTTTCCCCGAGAGGAATTGAATGGTTTTACCGTATTCAGCCTGTATTTAATGACAAATTTCGTTGCTCCTCAAACATGTATTTATGTTGTAATTTTTCCTATTTAGAGCCTGTAGATACCTCGACAGACAACGCTACACCAATGGTGAATGGTAAATCAATCAAAAATATTGACCGTTTGTACATGTCGCATAATATTTTGGTATGAGGGGATTCTTTACATAAAATAAATAGATTTCGAATTCATTGTCATGACAAAATAACTTGTTATTATGAAAATACCTCCAGAACGAACGGTATTTTGGGACGTTTGCAAGCGGTCAATTTAATTGGGAATTCACGTGGTTTTTGTGTGGTTGTTAGTGAGGTGTTGCTATTGAGATAAATCGCAAATAATGATTGGCTATGGGTTTTATTTTGTTGGAGTATTATGAAATTGCTTTTGCTAAGTTAAAGTTTAAGTTATAATTTTGTGTATTGAGTGAAATGTCGTCAGTATCGTAGTGCATAGTTTGGAATGGATAAATTTCTTGATCAGAATAGTCAAGCGAAATCCCACTCCCCATATTCTATCTGGCTTTCCGATATACACACGCCAATGTAATTTGGAAATTAAATCACAACCTTGTTTTGGGAAGATTTTTTTAGCACAAGTGCGCATCTACACCGGACGCGACCGATGCGAGCTTCGCTAAAACAGTGCACGATGCGAGCGAATTTTGTGTCTACACCAAACGCGAGCGATGGTTAATTTAATACCTTGCGCTCATTCTGACCACACTTGAAATTTAAATAAAGTCCTCCTGAACGTAGATCTCCATTACGAAGATTCGTCAAGTGGCAGAGCTCCTCTTTCTTCGTAGGAATCGTCGAAGACGACAGAAACGGCCATGGGTACACGACATAATTAAAGATGTAAAAGGAGCATACCATAATCAATTGCGTGGATTGACCTTTATACGAAGGCAACGTACAATTAAAATCGTGGCTATTGATTTTCCGGGCGGAAAACGAAGACGTAATATAAAGATGAGAGTCCAGCTCAGGATTTTTATATGGAGAGCCACAACAACAGAAAAGACACGAAGTATTTAAAACAACTTTACTAACGTTAGTAAAGTTGTTTTAAATACTTCGTGTTTTTTCTGTCGTTATGGCTCTCCATACAAAAATCCTGAGCTGGGCTCTCATCTTTATATTACGTCAACGTACAATTAAGTAATATAGGATATTGCCAAACTTAATTTATAAGTTTTTGTTTTTTTGGATTTCCTTCTTACTTAAAGCAAACTTGGCCTCCTCTGATTGGACTTTGGGGAAACCGGGAAGAGTTACTTTTTCCTTGCCAAACCTTTTCGTATAGCTGTTCTTTATCGGGATTAAAATCGACTGAATTGAGCTCACATGGGTTCAATCATCGCAGAAGTGAAAGCCCACCTTTTATCTTCAGGTTTCGCAGACGACTTTGACTGTGATTTGGCGTTTGCCGCCATTTTGGAAATATCAAAATTTGCGCATACTCCTCGTATCTCAAGTTGTCCCTCCCAGACGAGTCAGAGGGATAAAGTGCTCACATGGCAAAAAGTTGCCTAGCCACCTAGCGTCACCCTACCTTGCAAAGCGATTAACTCTACTCCCGGGATCATCCTTTCTCACGAGACAACTTTGCGACTTCTCATATAAATGGGTCTCAGCAATTTACAAAGAAATGTGTTTAAAGTCGTCTCGTCCATAGTCAATCGAGGCCTAGGGTAACCCTCCCACCAGGGGTAACTTTTCATGTAAACAGGGCCTCAGTTTCTCTTTTCCGATTGGTCCTTCGTTATTTCGTTGTGCGGGGGTGGTGGTGAAAAAATAGAACATGTTTCTATATGATTCACGTCGCTTGCTCAGTTATATTTGGACGCTCTCGTTCAGTGTAGATGCTCACTTATTATTTACTTGTTTCTAAAAAATTCGCTCGCTTTCGGTGTTGATGCACCTTAATGACACATAGCTACTAACATTCCATCCATACTAAAGAAATTGTCCCCGATTTTTTGGCAAGTAACTTTGATATGATCCAGAAAACTCACTTGCAATTTTTTTTTTATCAAATTCTAATACTATCAAACTATCAAAATTCTTAAATAATCCTGGGAACTTAGGCTTCCGATAAACAGAGGTTGAAAAGCCGTTTGTGCGATCAATTAAGACGTACGTCCAAGAAAGGAAGAATGGAATTACTCTCTAACACACAAGAAAACATAATATTTCGATGGGTAAACATATCGTCTCGATCGTCCTGATCACCACAAGAATATTTGAGGCGATCGGGACGATGCGGGCGATTTTGGTTTCCACATCATCGCCTCGATCGTCTGTACGGAATGTGAATCCGCGCGGTTTTCACTCAGGCCTAAATATCATTTTGGAATGCTGTTTGCTAATACTTCTTATTCTACACCGGTGAAAACGGAGAAAAAGGCGAAAACATAGATTTTGGGTTCGGCAAGTTTTCAGAAGTGGAAGAAATTTAGTCCATATCATATTCATGTACAAGAATGTCTGAACGACAGGTTTTTCCTCAGGTATTCTTCAGGCATTTGAGTCTGACAAAATTGTCTTTATTATGAAGGAAAAACTTGTTGAAAGTTATATTTTAGAAGTGTGAGAGCTTGGAGATATCGTGAGATGATAGACGAACGATCGTCAAGCTCTATCCTCAGGAAAACAATTTCTGAGCCCCAGACGGGATCGAACCCGCAACCTTCTGATGACCGGTGAGATGCCCCAACCATTGAGCTACCAAGACTCAAATGGTGAGCTAAGGTGCAAGTTCGACATATGTGCAAACCAAGCGGAAGCCACTACATGTCAATAATGATATCGATGAAATTTATATTTTAAAAGTGTGAGAGCTTGGAGATATCTTGAGATGACAGATGAACGATCATCAAGCTCTATTCTCATATGTCGAACTTGTACCTTAGCTTGCCGTCTTAGTCTTGGTGGCTCAATGGTTGGGGTGTCTCGCAGGTCATCAGAAGGCTGTGGGTTCGATCCCCGTCCGGGGCTTGGAAATCGTTTTTCTGAGGTTAGAGCTTGGCGAACATTCATCCATCATCTCAGGAAAACTTGTTATAAAGACATTCATAGGTCTTTATTTCTTCGATCAACAGTAGCCAATTTAGTTCGGTTGGTGAAGTTGTTGTAGAAATCCAGATGATGGTATTCTGAGATGGATTTGGATCGTCCTGATCGTCTTGATCGCCTGACTGTTGTTTCCATTTGATCGCTTGCAAATTTGTGGCGATCGAGACGATCAGAGCGATCATATGGAAACCAGGCTTTAAAAAACCGACATATGGAGATTATGACTTGTTGTTGATTTATTATATTACGAAACGCATAGTCACTGGAAGCTTTTGAACACAAGTGCTTTTTGTAATTTTATGGGTCGTATGTCAAGGAGGAGTCTGAACGGTATAGTCGTGAGTTGCGAAACAAAGACAGTTGTTAGTATCGAACTGTGTAAGTTAGTAGAATTAAACGGTGAATCAAATCAGAAAACGTGGTCTATATACTACGTTTTCGACAGATTCATGTTTCCACCAGAGCACAGACACAAAGCTACTTTCTATTTTTAAAATCACAAGCCGCCCAGATGTGCAAGTAGATGACTTTTGTCTTTGTTTATGTCGGTAATGAAGCTATAAAAGCTGTATTTACTTTGTCCATGGCGGGCGAAAAGACAGAAGCCACTTAACTACGTGCGAATCCAAAACTAGCCCCACTCCCCCTGACTGGCGGCTTAGCGAAATAACTTAGCTTTCAAGGTTTTTTTAAAATTTGGATTAGGTCAGCACTTAACACATTGAGACCGAATACTTCAAAAAATAGTCAAGTAGTTCAAAAACAGCAAGGACAGCCGAGAGAAAAATTCCAAAATCTTGAGCATCGGTACTTGTTCTACATTGTCACGAACATACATATTTCAAAACAGTACGCAAAGAGCAGAAAATAACAAAAGTTTGCATGTTTTGCAGCAAATTTTGCCTGTCTTGATACCGGATCACTTTACCTCCTACATGTCGCTTATTTCAAAACCTAAAAAGCTCGCGTTTATTGGCCATTACATACTCTAAATCTAAATCAGAATCTGTACGTAGAGCTTACAAACTGCAAAGAAATCGAGTAAATCGTCTCATCTGAAACACGAAAAAAAAATTCTGCGCATTCTGCATGATGTGATGATCGAGTACGCATTACAATGTACGATAAAGTGGATTATTTGCAATAGTTACAATATATAAAATGATATTACATGAAATAATAACACGAAATTATGAAAACTAATCTAAGTAGATTAATTATAAGCTAATCTGAGAAAATGAGACTTAAGAGGACTCTTAAATTTATCGACATTCGTTGCATTACGAATGTCTACAGGAAGAGCGTTCCACAATTTTAGAGCAGATTCCATAAAGGTACGGTCCCCAAGTGTTGTGTAAGTCTTACATGAAAGTGTAGAAGGTTCAAGCAATAGCCCATTGTTCGATCGAAGAGCATATCTGCCATTTGCAGACAATTTAATAGAGAGTAAATTCTTAATATACGAAGGGGCTAAGCCATGAACAGCCTTAAAAGTTATTAACAAGATTTTAAAATTGATGCTAAATCTAACAGGAAGCCAATGCATCTTTAAAAGGTTATGCTCCAGAAAAGTTTATTCTCCTTATGGACGCAGCAAGTGTGATTTCACAATCCCCAACTTTAATATGATCAATCTTGACTTTAACTAATTTTTGCCAAGTCCCCATTACAATAAATTCCGTTTTATCATCACTTAAGATGAGTTTATCGGATCATATTCAGCGCCTAATGTTCTCAATACAGCATTTCATTCCACTAACTGCTGCTTACTGGCTAGCCGAACTTCTAGGGCTAAATGATAGATATATATAGCTGTGAATCGTCAGCATAGGAATGAACATCAGGTAAATGACGATTAACAATATCAAACAGCTTACTCACATTAGTATTGAATAATAGCGGACCAAGACATGATCCTTGCGAGACACCACAATAAAGATAAAACTTATTTGAAAAAGATCCATTAACACACACACGCTGTGACCTTCCACATAGGTAAGACTCAAACCACGACAGCACTGTTGCATTAACCCCAAGTTTGGACTGCAGGCGCGAAAGCAGGATGTCATGATTAACTGTGTCAAGCCCTGCACTGAGATTCATCAAAACAAGAAGTGTAACATGCTGTTTGTTCATAGTCATAAGAATGTCATTATGAACCTTCAACAGGGTCGTTTCAGCACTATGATGTTTCCTATAAGACGATTGGAATACTGGATGTAAATTAGTAACCGACATGAGAGACTGCATCTGATAAGCAACAGCACTTTCTGTTGACTTAGAGATAAATGATAAATTGCTAACGGGACGAAGATTCTTAATATTCCAATCAAGTCCCCATAAATTTTGAATAACGGTTGAACTAAAGCCTCTTTCCATTGCTCAGTAAAATATCCCGACTGAAGAGACAAATTAAGCACGGACGTTATGACGGATAGAAGCTCGTCCATGCTGACTATGCACTGTACTGTTTTTGAAGTCGGCATTGGATCTAATGAGCACGACTTCTTCGATGATCGAATGATGTTTCTGATGTCGTTAGCGGAAAGCGCTTTAAAGTCAGGAAAAGAAGCTGCAGGATGACTGTCTGTTATAAACTCACCAGACTCGTTAAACACTGCTTCATTAATCAAATTAGCGTGAATGTTATGGACTTTCTGCAAAAAGAACTTGCCAATATTATTGGCCACAACTTCAGCATCAGATCCTTCTGGTAGAGATAATGTCTTCGAATCTGTTTGTAAGATCTTCGCTGCTTTGAAGAGTCTTCCCTGGCCAACACTATTATCATGAATAAAGTTATAATAGTATGTGCAGCTCGCCATGTTCATTAAAAACGTAGCATTTATAGTTCTTTTTCTGCTTATAAGCAGCCAAATGAGTTACACTTTTAGTTGCTCTCCATTTGCGTTCAGCTCTTTTTTCTGCTGTAATTGCAGCTTTGATATCTCCGTTAAACCAAGGGATGCGTGGCCTATTGACAACATTTATGGACTGTCAGGGAGCGTGCCGATCTATCAAGGAAGATAGTGTTGAATTATAACAACTGACAAGCTTATCCAAATCCGTAAATTCATCATTGTAAAGAGCTGACTTAGCAAGATCGTCTGTTAATACATCCATATCAATGCATTTGAGTTTTCTATAAGTAACTGACTTGACAGAAGCACATAGTTTAACTAAGTTCAAAGAACAAAGTATAGCTGCATGGTCTGAAAAGAAGCGACCAACTTCTAGGTTGACTTAGTATAATGGAGTCGAACTGACGGGTAATAACCAGATCAAGGGTGTGACCATGTTCGTCAGGAGACACGTCCACATGCTACATGAGGCCCATGGATTCCAAAGTGTCCATGAACTCAGCAGCATGCACATCATCGGTATTGTCTACATGAATATTAAAGTCACCGGTAATCAGTATAACGGCCCTGCCGACAGTATAATAGTTTCCAAATATGCAGTGAACTCGGCCATGAATGTTCTAACAGTAACAGGATTTTTAGCAGAATAGAGTGAACGGTAGACAATCACTAATCTCGTAGAAAATGAGCCAAATTTGATACACTCTGTACAGGTGAGCAATCTTACCACCTTTACATCCTATCCGCGGTTGATTAATGAGTTTACAACCAGACGGAACAATCTACAATCTTGCTGCAGTATCATCAACAGTTAACCAAGTCTCAGTCAATGCGATTAGATCAGCTTTAGAGTCAAACACAAACTCAATAAAGTCAGCAGATTTTGACTCAATACAGCGACTGTTGATTAGGCCCAGATTAAGCGGCGAAATCAATGCCAAACTCTGGCGAAGAGCGAGATTACAGCTAGGGTATCGAAATAGTACTGAGAGCCCTACGCAACGTAGTCAAGTTTTTACAAAGGCTGCCGAGAGGTCACCCAAGAGGATAATGGAACAAGAATATCAGTCTATCTTGACATTAGCGGAGGCCCTGGGTTAAGTTCTATGTCTTATGCCCTAACAATACTCTATACTGTCTATAGATTGTACAGCTATTGTTGTAATAAACCCAAGGACGACGCACTCTTTTCTCCTTGAATCTAGATGTTCTCGCTGATGTATAGCGTAATTTTGTTGTTGTTGTTGCTGTTGTTGTGCGTATGATATGCAAATATTAGTATAAGGTCGAATACAAATCTCTGCATGTTCAGCATGGATGAACAACTTCTCAGGAACAAGAGCCAAATTTAGAATTTGCTGCATATCTCGCTCAGTTCCACGGCAAAACACATTCTATCGATGAATAAACTTTACCAGAAAGACCAGTGCAAAAACCAACTGCCTTGGGACTGATGAGCGCAATAAAACAGCTAAGACAAATCCGAGCTCTTTCAGCATGGCTGGTCAACGTCTCAGCACTGAAAATCGAGATTGAAATTTCCAGTATTTCTCGGTCAATTCCACTGCTTCGATATCCAAAAACACATTCTTTCGATGAATGAACCCTACCAGATAATTCTCTACAAAAGCCAACTGCCTGGGATATGATGAGTGCAATAAAACAGATAAAAAATACGGAGCTCACAAATACGTGTCTGGTCATCCTGCATCAGCAACTGTTACGCCTAGTTCAAAAGATATCAACTGGCAAGTCAAACCTAGAAAATTTATCGCAGTTTTCTATAACAAACCGGGACTATCATAGTTTGAGAAGTAACAATCGTTTGCTCTCTTTACCAAAACCTCGTACGAATGCGCTGAAAAAAGGTTATGGGTATAGAGGTTCCGTGACCTGGAATGCCCTACCACAAGATCAAAAGACATCTGCTATTCTTACGTTATAAAATCAAAATTTTATTAATGTATTATATCATTCTTAAACATATTCTGTATTTAGTTAGGTTAAAGTTAATCGCATTTCCAAACATAATTTTTAATATATAGTTAGTGTGCAGTATTTTATATTGTAAATATTACACGGCCTTTTGAAAAACAACAGTAATTAGTTGAAAAGCCACTGTGTATAAATAACTCTAAATAAATAAAAGAAAGAAATAAACTAGCTAAAGCTTCGGATACACGTACAATTTTTTTCTTGCGCCAGCAACGCAACTTGTTAAATTTCATTACGTTGCCGGCGCGAGTGAAGTGTCCACACGTGAGATGACTTTTACCCGCGTCGCAACAATTACTTGACAGGATCGGGAACTAGTGCCATTTGACGACATGGCTTCTTTGTCTTCTACGCTGGTGGTTCGTCGTCTTCATTGCCAGAGGTATTCTTATCAACTAGCCCCTTAACGTGACGTCGCATCGACGTTTTTAAACTATGAAATTCAAATTTCTTCTCGACTGCTTCGATCCCATATCTGTTATCAAGCCTGCTCGAGAGTTTCTTTCACCTTACTCTTCACGAGGTGGTTTCCATACTGTGGAGAAGATGAGATGCCATAGTGTAGGATTACTACGATAAAACTCTGCTAACGACTTCAAGTCATCTGCTTCTATTTGATCTAACTTTTGTTGAACCTCGTCGACCTGAGAGGCTTCCATGTTTATTTACTCAGACGAGCTTGCAGTACATGACGATTTTGATTGATTGATTGATTGATTGATTGACTGATTGGTCATACTACAGGTAATTTCATTGGCTAGCCTAATATAAACATTGTGTTTCCCGCTTGAACAATGCCGGTGTAATTGAAGGGGTGACCCTCCTGGACGAGCCAAAAGATAACCACTGTTTACATGGTGTAGGGTGAGCCTTCTAGCAGGAGCAAGTTTACTAGTACGGTGACCTTAAATCCGCGTGATCACTCAGGTTTCGTCCTTGTCACAGAAGTCATTTTTTTTATTTCTAAATTCGTTGATTGGGAGGATGGTTTGACGCTGAGGTAGTTCTATCTTCATTCATTACATCATTGCTTGCAAAAGATTTCATCTGCCGTATGTAAGGGAGAAGCCATTGCTGACAATACATCGGACTATATTTTGCGAAGATTTACAATGAAACATTATGGTCGGGCTACCTTACTCAATCCGTTTACATGGCCAAAGTAAACAAAAAGATAGCCCTGCCGCCAGGGTTACCCTAGCAATGGCCAGCAAGCATGTAAACGAAACGCAGGAAGACAATTGACTAGGATGACCCTTCTTGAACGGTGACCCTCCTTGAAGGGTTTGAGTTAAGACATGTTTTTAAACCAAAATGATATAGTATGCCTGAAGTATGCTTTGTTAAATTCTCGTTCCCTTCATTTTTTGTCGTTTGTGTTCGCACTAATAGCAATTTAAAAAATTAGAATGGGTAGGGATTTGACAACCGTCTTCGTAAAATGAGTGGCGGAATTGATTTCACCAATAAAAACAGAATGTCATGTTGATCGTCATCCTGTCTCAGTAATGAAACCTGTCAAGTTTAAGACAGCTGTGAAGTGATTAGACTAGTATTTCAGGCTGTTCCAACGCATTTTTGGGCCACTCTTTGTTCTATTTCCACAAATGTATCAGAAACGATTGCTGCTTGGAAGCTCATTTTGCTGACAGTTCTCACAATGTTCATTAACGGATTCCGTGTCTACTATAAAGTTTGCGATTTTCTATTTATCGTCCAGCGAAATATTGGTCGATTTTCTTTTTAATGGGATATAACGCGTTCTTGATGCGTTGGAACTACCTGAAATATTAATCTAAGCATTTCAGTAGTGCTTCCACTTTGCCAAGACGAAATTTCCACTTTTTATTCTGATTTTTCCTTTGTCAGTCCATAATTTCCTTCAGAAATAAAGAAGATACTTTCAGAAATACTGAAATACATTCATCCCCCTAATAAGTCAGCTCAGTCTTTCAGGTGGCTTCCAATCACGCACAGACTAACGTCTTGTTTGGTCTGCTTGTTTACTAGTGACGGGGTGTGGCATTTCTTTCCTTGTTGTGTCATTGGTGGTACTTTCAGCTGTAGGTGTTTGTCGTTCCGATAACGGTAGGTTGGTGGCAGGACTATTTCGCGGATAATCCGTAGTGTCATCAGGTGCACAGGTACCTCTTGATATAAATAGCAGTGTCCAACAAATTGTACGAAGTATCGCCATACATAACCATTAACAACTGAATAAACAAAGATGGCCAGAAGAATTTAAAACATATTTGTTGACTGACGTTTGTTCGCTGCGCGTAACATCATCAGGGTGAAGTTTAGGAATTACAAAGAGATATATTTATATTAGACTAACGGTATTAAATCACCATTAAGATGATATATCTACAACAGTAACTGAGTTAGACAGAAGACAACAGCAAGGTGATATATTATGGCCAGTTTTGACATCAAATCTTTATTTACTAACATATCACTTAACTAAACTATAAACATCATTGTCGATTTACTTTTTCGTAACAAAATCTGTTTTCAAGGATTTTCCCGTGATGAATTCAAAACACTTTTAGAACTCGCTGTTAAGGACAACCATTTCCTTTTCAACAACAAACTTTACGAACAGGTTGATGATATTGCAATGGACCCCCCTCTGGGACCGCTCTTCGCCCATATTTTTCTTTCCTTTTATGAAACCATCTGGCTTAACAACTGTCCTTCACAATTTAAACTCATTTTCTACCGACGTTATTTTGACGATTATTTTCTTTTGTTGAAATCTCCGGCTCATGTTTTACCTTTTATTTAACTATCTAAATTCACAAGATGCTAATATCAAATTTACGCACGAAATCGAGAATAACAACATCTTACATTTTCTTGATATTAAAATTAAGCGCTCTGAAACTAATTTCACCACCACTGTCTACCAAAAATCTACTTACGCAGGTTAGCTGACTAACTTTAATTGTTTTATTCCGGACTGCTATAAAAAAAATCCTTATTTTTCCCCCCTTCGTTTTCGATATTTTAATCAGGCGCGGATCTTGAGGTGGGGGTAAGGAGCGTACGCTCCCCATTTTGCGCATACGCGCCAGTTTACATACTCTAGGCACAGGCAGTTTTCTGTAATGCTAATCTAAATAGTTACCTAACCTCAGTTACTAGAACAGGATTTTTTGCAATCGCAACTGGGAATGCTCTCCGGCAGGTAAAAGCAGATCAACGAGAATTGTGAAAAATATAAAGGTGATTGTCGTGATGCATTGATGATCATATTCTGTGGCCAAAATAACATTCTGCTCAGAGATATACTATGAAGATATCGACTTGTGCTTCATTTTTCGAAAAGAATTGTGTTATTTATTACTAGGTATATGTTTTCTTAAAATCTCGTTTAAAACTACTCCCAAAATTATTAAATGCGGTAGCTTGGTAGATATATGATGTTCTATAGGCACGATCTCAAGCTATTATACTCAGAAAAACTCTCTGAATCTCTGACAGGAATCAAACCCGTAACCTTCTGATCACCGGTGAGATACTCTAACCATTGAGCTACATGTACCCAGATGGGGAGCGAAGGTTACATTTACGGAAGGTTGCATTATTTCAAATGTAACCTTCGCTCCCCATCTGAGTCTATGTAGCTCAATAGTTAGAGCATCTCACCGGCGATCAGAAGGTTACGATTCCCGTCAGGGACTCAGAACGTTTTTCTGAGTAGAATAGCTTGAGAAGGTGCGTATTAAACATCATATATCTATCAAGCTACCACATTTAATAACACACTGATTAGCACTAAATAGGACATATTGAGGTAGATGAACGATCTTCAAGCTCGATACTCAGAAAATGATTTCTGAGCCCCAGACGGGGTTCGAACCCGCAACCTTCTGATGATCGGTTAGACGCTCTAACCATTGAGCTACCAAGACTCAGATGGTGAGCTGAGGTGCAAGTTCGATGTATATGTGCGACCTAAGCGGAAGCCACGATATATTAGTAATGATTGATGTAGTTTAATGTTTGAGAAAACGTGAGAGCTTGGATATATTAAGGTAGATGAACGATCTTCAAGCTCGATACTCAGAAAATGATTTCTGAGCCCCAGAAATCATTTGCAATGTTGGCCCTCGCACTCGGTTGATAAGTTATCATTATTTGATCTACTATCAGATCGTTTACGAAAGTATCTGTTGAAATATTACGTTTTAATGACCTATCAGTAAATTTAAAGTTGTGTTTAGCACGAGGATAACCAGAATTAAAAGATCAAATGGGGTAAAATGGAAATTTAGGGATTTTGTTGGAAATCTAAGTAAATTTGATGGGCTCGCTAAGGAATTCTTAAATTTCGCTCTGACAGCCTTGATTGAAGTGGTCACATTTGAGTTATACGTCGCACTTGTATCGAATATAACTGCAAAAATTCAATTTATTCGACGTAAATTGTTGAACGTCATATGTTGTTTAGCCCTATGAGTGTTGTCAGTCCTCGTGTTTACTCTGTAGTAATGGCAAAAGGGAGGTGTTAAAGGATTATTCCGTATATTTGCTCGCGTAACGTTGAAGCAAAATCTCGGATGGAAAGTTAACTAAAGCTAAGTTTGATATTTTTCAAGATTTAACTCGTTTATCATTCATGTTCACTCATGTACACTCGTGTTCACTACTATTCATCCGTTTTCACCGGTGTACACCGATGTTCGCTCGCGTTCACTCGTGTATAGTTTTAGACAAGACTGTATAATGGATTATCGGCAGCAAAATTCATCACAAATAGGGTCAGCATTGATCATTCAGGTTGGCTCCTACTGACCTACATTTCTTTCAACAAGTTTATTTTTCCTTTATCTCAGGGGTGATGCCAGAGAGGGGGTAATCTTGGTATCCCTGTCGGGGAAAAATTAAGAGTTCGTCGGGGAATTTTCATGGTAACACATTTATATATTGTACAAACTATGAGCACTTGTTATTGATTTAGCCAAGAGAGATAACAGACTCTTCTCTTTTTGTCAAATCTAAAAGTAAACTGTATCTAGTCAGATGTTGCGATTACTCTTGCGAAAAATAACATGATGTTTTCGACCTTCCAATAACGAAATTATAAAGGAGGCGTGGTCATGGCCCCTCTAGTTTGGCCCTCCTGTCGGGGACGTTGGCTCGTGAGTCGGGGAATTCAGACATGGTGCCACCCCTGCTTCGCATACATGTTCTCTTGAACTGGTAGAGTAGAAGACCTTTGGATAGAAAGATCATTGTTTATGACTGTGATCTGATATAAGACTACATTTTCCCCGTAAGTGAAGTTATTAGTAGGGGTATGGTTGGTGACGGTAAAATCTCGGTTGAGAATCTCTACAGACTGTAAGGCGCATTTCCTTCTCTGAAATAACATCTAATTGTCTTCGTATATCTTTTGTTTATTCTGTTAAAGTGAGTCAACTTACATGGTTCATGTCAATTTGTACGAAAATTGTAAAATCGGTAAGCAAATATGGAGGGAAAGAAGGCGCCTCAGCATATTTCAGACAAAGAAAGTACGGAAAATCCTTGCTATTTTTTCTTGTTACAACTAGAGCCGACAGTGAAATTAATACCATTTTAACTATGATTTGCAGCAACTAAGAAGGCCATTTACGGACTTAAAATACAACATTTTACAAGGATAACATTAAATCTACAAATCCTCCAAACGTAAGCGTGAAGCGGCAAAATCCTCCGACTCCGGGCTTATCCATTTTGCTGCCTCTCTACCCGTGCTGAGAAAACACTGCCATATATAAAATTATTTAAGCTGGTTTTAATATTGTTTATTCCAGAAGGAAGCACATGTTCATATTCATTTTCACAGCGTATGTTCGGTTCGTTTCAAAATAATACAAAATTTATTTATCAACTGCTGCAAAAATTTTTCTAACTTACTCTTTACATTGTCGTTGCTGATTACGTCTTTTTAGAAAACAAACGTGTGCCTGATACCTATTACAACGTTCTTTCCAAATTCTTTACCTTGTTTCTTTCAGAAAATATTTTCTTTAATTCTCAAAATCTTTGTCACTTGTATAGTCAACTCCGCTGTAACTCATTTTAATTCCGCGGACGTCATGTTTGAGTAGTTTGTGATGGCCTATGAACGCGTGATTTTTTAGGATTTGAAATGTGACCAATAGGAGGAAGAGTGATCCGGCATCAAGACAGACAAAATTCATGGCAAAACCCTGCAAACTTTTGTTGGTTTCTGCTCTTTGCGTACTGTTTTAAAAGTTCGTGGCATCGTGGCACATGTATCAATGCTCAAGATTTTCAGCTATTTTTCTCTCGGCTGTCCTGACTGTTTTTGAATTACGTCATCCCTAAAAAGAGTAAAATCTTCTGGCGTTAGCCACAGTAAAATACTAAAGTACGCCCCTGACCCTTAATGAGTTAAATATAAAAATTTTCCAGTGTGGCCTGTACATAATTAGTGGCTGAGTTATGTATTTTTACGATTATTCCATTCTTTTCCACTTCCACATGCTTATCCTCATATTTTTCCTTCTTTCCATTTTTTGTCTAAATTGCCTCTAAATTAATTTTTTTTCAATTTTTCTTTTGTTTGGGTTGAGTTTTTTATTATTATTATTTAATTTTATGTTGGTTGCATTCTCTGTCCCAAGTAACTCATGTGGACTGTGTAGGTACGACAGTCTCAGTTGGGATGGGATATTGGATTCTCGGCAATTTCTCAAGTGCAATTGTGAACGTGACTTTTGGCTAACAGTTAACTTTTTTTCATGTTCCAGTTACGATAAGGACTTTTTGTCAATTCACTGTTACAATTTTACATTTCTGGAAAACTAACAATAATATATATATATGATGAGACCCAGTAGGCCGAAACGGTTCCGTCTGTAGTTAGATATTGCTCTATGGCCTCTTGGTTCATATTGAGCACTCTACAGGATGAGTCATGCCGTTAGCGAATTTGCGCACGCTCACTAGTCTCTAGTTAGAGCACTCTGGCATGGCTTAGATGTACCACAAGTGTGGAACATTTGAGTTGCCTATAAAATGTAGGCTTCTCCATCCTGCTCGTCAGCACTACACTGATGAGGCCCAGTAGGCCGAAACGGTTCTGTCTGTAGTTATATATA
The DNA here is from genome assembly GCA_030142905.1 of Heliopora coerulea. Taxonomy (NCBI): domain Eukaryota; kingdom Metazoa; phylum Cnidaria; class Anthozoa; order Scleralcyonacea; family Helioporidae; genus Heliopora; species Heliopora coerulea. Next base: position 2,939,119 of record JASJOG010000001.1, read on the forward strand.
TATATATATATATATATATATATATATATATAATATGATATAATATGATATAATATGATATAATATAATATATAACATAACAATAATAACGTTTTAATGGAATTGTGGGCGAGGGTTTGTTGCGTACGCACATTTCTGGTTAGACGTTTTAGTTCCGGTGGACCAGTGGAGTTTATCCTTCTCAGGCTATAACCGTCTTGAATCCATACAAAGTCTGTATCATCATAATTTCCGCAAATTCAAAAATAAGGTCAATGCCTTTTGAATAACCAAGCCCCGCAGATGATTACTGTTTACAGCTGTCACTGGGAGTCGCATATCGTGCATACTGGAATGTATGAAGAATGAAGTGAGAGGTGATTTTTTATACTTTTCAATTTTATTGAAAAGTGTTTGAGTCTACCTTTTGGCTGGTCAGCCGTTTATAATGATTATCACGGACCCAGTCGTGAATTTCCTTCACAAGCAGTCCTACGCAATTCGTAGTTCGTTTTGAGTACGGCCAGCATTAAAGAGCCCTGAAATGACAGAATTTAAATTTAATCCAATGGTTTTTATTTGCTTTTTAGTATTGGGATTTGGACTGGTGTAGCCATTGCATCACTATGTGGGATAATTTTACTCTTGGTACTTGTCTGGGCTTGCATAAAGTGGCCTTGTTACTTTTGTTACTTAACTCCGTTTTTGAAATGTTTGCCAGAATTCTGGAAGTGTTTGAGAATCTGGTTTGAAGTCTGGTTACCAAAGATGCGGGATTGCTTGGCTTTTGTGAGTACAACCCTTGTGTACAGCGTTTGTTGCTGGTGCTGTATGTTGGTCTTGAGGAGGTGGCCACACAGAGAAGCTTACGAAGAAATTTACAGTTAAACAGCCGAAGTTTGATAAACACGTGAGCTTCCCTTGGCTCATTTACAGTTCCAGCTGGGAACTATGAGCTTTTTGTGAGGTGACTACTTTATACACATTTTTGGAACGTATATGGCAACCTTTTTCTTGAAAAGTTTAATTAGCTTAAATTGACTATATATCATTGCCGACAAAAATCCCAACGTAAGATTTTATGAAGTGGTGAATGTAATAGCTTGTAGTATGTGGACGTTAGTAGGGAGTTTAATTTCATAGATGAAACAGTTCACATCAGCAGCTTCTTAATTAAAAACTGTATAAAACAATGTGCACTGCGTGTGTTAAAAACAAAAATTAACGCTAACCATCTTGGACAAAACCAGTTCGTACTAGTGTTAAATGCTAAAAAGAATTAACCTTCCCTAGTTTTGGAGCTCACTAAACTATGTTCCACAGCCCCCTTTCTTTGTTGTTTAACTCTTGCCAGTCCAAAAGTCTAACTTTGCTAGCGTTAGCAAAAGTACAATAATAGGATACTTATTTGGACCGAGAGGAGTTAATGTTGTTCCTGAAGTTTTGTGAGTTGCAAATACGTTAGTTTGCTGCACGTAGCCACGTTGAATGGGTGGAAGGAGAGGAGGAGTAAATTTACAAAAGTGTAATAGAGGATAAGTCGAAATTTGAGAACATTTTGCAACACAAAGCATTCAAGTACTTTAAGAACTTTGCGTTGCTTTGTACATGATTGTATGTATACGATATAGCACTCCTGTTCCTTTTCTAAATACTATATATCTAGATCAATACCCCTACCCCGACATATATTTAGCAAAAAGAAAATTGCTTTCGTGTCTCTGTGCTGTGATAGAAACACGAATGACGTCATTTCAACCGGAAAAATACCTAGTGAAAACACGAGGCCTAGCCGAGCGTTTTCTGGTATTTTTCTGGTTGAAATGGCGTCATTCATGTTTCTATCACAGTACAGAGACACGAAAGCTATTTTCGATTTGTTTTATAAAATAACCAAGGTTTTTTGAGTTTTCTTGAGATCATTGATGTCTCTGTACTCTAATACAAAATGAAGATGACGTTATCTGTGTCTCTGTACTCTGAGAGAAAACGAGACTCGTCCAATCACAGCGTGCGTAGGACGCGTGCTATTTTATAAATATATATAAAAGTCAAATTGATGGGATGAAATGCTGGTAACTTCGAACTGGTCCTTTAATAAAAACTTAAAACTTTTCGACCATTCGGTCTTCTTCAATTAAAAAAGTTAAAATTGTGTAATGTAAAACAATTAAGACGTCGGCCACCTTTTATAAAAAATTTTTTTACTTAATTACATAATCTACATAAATTAACTTATTTACATTGAAATCATAATTTCTAAGTTTCCAAGTTTTCTGTCATTTTTATTTCTTATCTATATTAATGATTTACCATCATTGCATAATTCTAAACCAAGAATGTTTTCCTGATAATACCAGCCTTTCATTTCAGGCTGAGACCATTCTTGAGATGGAGCAACAGATAAACGACGACTTAGAAATATTAATCAGTGGCTAAGATCCAACAAATTCTTTATGAATTCAACTAACACTAAATAAATGGTTATTGCCTGCGATGATAGGATATCTAACATACTTCAAAACCCGGGTCATCAGTACAAAAGCGTTTGGCCTACATACAGTATATTTTGTACTCACCTGGAGTTAAAGCTTGGTCCAACTTTGGAAAGTAGTCTGTAATCGCTGAAACTTTTCCTTCTTGGAATTATGCTTACCTTGCTCATTCATATTCCCATAAATCATATGGGCCTCTTGGTTAGTTATTATGAAGGAATTGTATGAATCTGGGTGATTACAGTTATACGCCAATCTTTTGTTCAAGTACTTTCCTCGAAGTCTTTCAGCAACAAAACATGAAAAATCAGCGGGAAAACGTTCCCAGTTGTATTCACCGCACGTAACATTACAAAAATAATGAGACAAAATTTTGTGACTAGCAAAGCTAGACTGATTTGAAGAAACAAATAAAGAACCCCAAATACATTGTAGAAGAACGATACCTAGCCTCCGCGACATGATTTTTGCTGGTAAATACTGAGTAATTCGCATACAAACGACTATAGTGGACAGCTTCTGGTTCTTACCGGTAAAAACACAAGAAATAACGTTCTTATCAGTTTATACTCTCTGAAAGTTCATTGTCGACAAAATTATTGGGGGGAGGGTTATTGCCCCCAGCTCTCCTACCTCAGCGGTCCCCGAGGCTTAATGTACCGACAAACGTACTGGATGTACCGACAGACCTAGTCAGGACGAAAAGTGGGGTGGCAACAGCCATTCCTGCTCCCCCCGGCTACGTTAAGGAAAACAGGCAGAGATTAGCATGAGGTACATGTTTATCTCTTTGCCAATTCCAAAAGGGATCACTTAGAGCTTCCTGTCGTCATAGATTTTTTTCCTGGAATCATTATCATAGTAGTTGTTTGCCCTTCACAATCATTACTGTCATTTATTTAACTGGGAATTCTCCGACAGAGATTCAGAACAAGCTAAATAGAGATTTGATGAATTTAGCACATTGGTTTAACTCCAATCTCCTGACTTTAAACACCGTTAAGGCAAAGTTCATGATGTTTGGAAGCAATCCTTCAAGGAAGTATATGAATATCCAGGATTTAACTGTCTGTGTAGAAGTCTAGCTAGAAAGGGTGAGGTCTTTCAAGAACTTAGGCGTTATTTATCACCATATGACCTGGACCGATCATACTGATGAAATTAGTAAGAAGATTAATCAAAGAATCGGAGTGATACGAAGAATCAGGCATCTGTTACCGTTAGAAGCGAGGCGAACACTCTATATGAGTTTGGTAGCCCCTTTGTTGGATTATGCTGATATTGTCTGGGGAGACAAGAATAATGACACTTTAATGACAAACCTGCAAACTTTGCAGAACAGAGCTGCAAAGGTTATTTTAGATAAACCAAAGTATAGTTCCGCTACTGCAGCTCTTGGTCTTCTTGACTTGAAGCCCCTCTTTATATGTAGATCACATCACTTTATTGCAATGTATAAATATATAAATAGCAATACTAATTTTAATTTTAATTTTAGACAGAACAATAGTATTCACAACTATAATACTAGATTAAAGAACAATATATATTTACCTAAAGTAAGAACCAACTGGGGTAAACAAAGATTTGTTTATCAAGCCTCGGTTGAATGGAACTTGTTATCAGAGAGCACAAGGGACTCTCAAACTTTACATATTTTTAAATCTAGATTGTCATTTTTATCTTTATATATATGACTCTTATTTTAAATAATTTTATGTTTTTATCTATGCTTTTTAGTATATTAACATGTATTGTAAAAATATTTGTTACTTTTATGTTGCAGGGCCTTACTGAAAACTGCTTCGGCGAATAGGCTCCCTGGGAAAATATTGTTAAAATTAGTCCGAGAAAAATAATGAAAAACCTTTCCGGAAAGAAAAGATTTACTATGGACTTTCAAATGAAGAGACTAAACAGACCCCATGTACATGAAGAAGTAATAATAAAGCCCAGCAAAAAACACGCAAAATAGGCATATTTAAAGATTTGTAGTGTAATTCTAACGTTTCGTTACTTCACGCAACATCCTATTTTGCGTGCTTTTTGTTGGGCTTTATTTCTTCTTCGTTTACGATTCCCACCTGGTACCTCTGTCACCCCATGTACATGATTTATGAACATTGAACGGTTGCCAAACTCATCAAAACTATTTACAAAAAACAATGTTCAGGAATGTATTACTACGACACCAGCCACCGCTTAAAGTTCCTACCTAGTTGATCTAATGTTGGCTTTTAAAATTTGAAGAATATCAATATTTGAAATAATTCGATTGTCTGTCAAGGATCTTGACGAGATATATGCCGCAGACCTGCAGTAACATGCAGATCAAATATTTGTCATCACCACAACTTTTACAGTATACAATACGTGTGGAATCCATGATTATGAAAATAGTCGTTCCTCAATCTCAGAATACGGGTATCGGTTCTTATGACGCGCATTGGAGTGTTGTCATTTGTCTTGGTTGAAGATGAACTCTTAATTTATTATTAAAGGAGGAAGGTTTCAGTGTTTTCCCCTGCACTGGACATTCCCTGAATTTTTTTTAAAAATGGGTGCTCTCCAATAAGTGTGTTGCCGCTGAATTTTCATTGGCATAACCCGACTATCTGTACCCAGCTTCGCCACTGGACACGCTAACGACACCTGTCGAGGTATCACTTAATTCGATTTAAAATATTTAAAAAAAAACAACAACAGGATGTACGTGATGATAACCACAGCGTTTGTCAGAACGTTAAACTAAAAGTTTGGGCGCGCGTCCTTGCTATGTTGGACACCCACTGTTCAGAAAGTCAATGTATGTCGGGACAGTACGTGGGTGTTTGGTGTTATCATGCACGAAAAAAGTGTTATGAACTGGCTTTCCGGATTCTGGGACAGTAAATCCGATTGACGTTCCGGATTCTAACTCATCCGAGGAGTTTGCTGCTAATTCTTCTCTTTTCGAGATTATCTTAGACGAAACGAAAACATTGCATAACAAAAATACGGTTGGAAAAACAACAAATTCTTCGTCTAAAGGGAACTTTTGTGTTGCTACTTGGAACAGAAACTTGTTGGTCGACCTTTATTTGAAAGTACATATTTACACCTAATATAGGATTATGAATAAACAATGAGTTTCTTAACATGGTACTCGAAACACAAAAAAAGAAAAACGGTCACTTAAATCCTTGTATGACATTAACAAACATTATTTACATCAAACATACCGAAAAGCATGAGGATACCAAGATAGATCAAACAATTAAAAAAAGCAATTCAATTCATGTAAAAAACCAGAAAAACATGCTGGTGCTTCTTTCCATGGTCACAACAAATGTCAACAATAGCCCGCAAAGTGAACGCTAAACAGAGTCTTGTTGTAAAACTAAACTTGCTATGCGTTTGTCTCTTGTATAATTTTTAATTAACATTTAATATACATTTAGGAGTGATTTTATCGTGCGAGGACACTTCAGGCTTAGTATAAAATATCCGTCAGTTCGACTCCGTGCATGCTGTACAATAGAACCTACACATGTGAAGCCCATGGCTACAGCACATATCTTGCATCAAACAAAGGTGGCCACTTCCCTTTCGTATGTTTATATCTTTTGCCCAAACGTCTGACACAGACCCCATTTTTTAAACGTTGTTAAGCATGCACTCTAGTCGCGATAGCAGTGATCGTCCACGAAACTCCGCATCGCTTAAAAATTAACCTCAGCAATCTATATCGGAGATCTTGATCGGTATAGAGACGCTGAGAACACGGATTCCTTAAAGAGGCTTTAACTCGACGCTTTTGTCTGGTCTGGATTATGCAGCCATTTTGCAGGTGGCAAAAATGAAGTTTTATTTTTCCGCCACCAGAGAATAGAGATAGGCAAGATTTTGATCACATATGTTATACTGACGAAAGCAAACGACAGTCCATCAAGAAAAATAAGTACACTTTGGCGTACATGTATCTACTGCTTAATACGAAGCGCTGACTGAAGTCCGAAGTAATGAAGTGAATTTAAAGCCTGATGTCCATTTAATCGCTGTGGTTGCTCAAAAATCAGTTCAACGATCGCAGTGATTATATGAAAACCAGTCGTTGCCACTGAGTATTTTGGTTTAGTGGCAATTCTAGCGATTTTATGGCAACAAGAACCAGATTGTCGATCGATGCGATCACTGAGTTTACTTTTCAGCGATCGCAACGATCGTAGCAATTTTAACGATTATATGGGAACTAGGATTAAGCCGTTAAAGACTGACGAATACTCGAATTACATTTCCATTTGACGATTGACCAGGAATGATCTGTGTTGAAGAAATCACACAACGAATGATCGGGAAAGTCGCAACTGCCCAGCCCCTTGGTATTCGCCGTTTCATTGGCTCCGATTCATTCTATTGTTACTTACTTAGTCACGGTTTTGAGCTTGCATGACAGCAAGGTATCTACTGCCGCATGCGCAGTAGATACAACTAACAAAGCCAAGCTTAAATTGCTGTTTTGATCTTGAAGAGAATACATACATACAGGGAGTGAGCAAAAACAAGTGGCCATCCTAAATAATTATGGTTAACGTAACATAATCATCACAAGATGAACAGACGTGGTTAAGAATGATCGTTTTAGGATGCATGCGTCTAAATAATTTCAAATATCATCACAAATGTTAATTTTAATAACCGATTTTTGAAATTCACAAACGTGACGCAGTTTTTAATTATATTATAGTTTACAAATTCCTGGTACGTCTCTGATGTCCTTCATTTTGACTCTAACGAATTTGTTCGCACAATCGCCAATAAAGTTTATTTACAAACTACTACAGGCAACAACAGTAACTCAAGTACATGCCTAGTGTATGTACCATTCAATACCTAGCTGGCACTCTCTTCAATTTGATCACAGCTTTGCATAAACGAGGCATGCTTTCAATAAGCTGATGCAAGTATTCTTTGGTGATTGATTGTTATCTATTTTTGATTACTGCAAAACGTTCGTTTTCATTTCCCAACTTTTGGTCTTTTGTTAATCAGTCCAACTCAGCCCATAAATTCTCAATGGGATTTAGGAGAACCCATCCCCATTCATCAATAATGTGCTCACGAGCAGATGATAATCGCGGTATACGATTCTCCTCACTCCCACATGGTTTCTCAGATTTTTTTCTCCATTTGAATTCTCTCTCTTTCAAGAAGTGATTTATGGTTTTGGCGGAGTATTTGACTCCTGTCTGAGCTTCTGATTTATCACCTAGCTGATGTTTGGTTGGGGTGCCTGATTTGGAAGTTTTAATAATTAAACGGTCACTTCGATCGGTAGTTTCCATCTAGAACCAGGATCACGACTGCAATCTCCACTCAATTTACCTTAATACAAAGTTCTTTTTTTGTTTTGTTTCTTTTTTCCCAGAATAGGTCAATGTAAACTTTTTTGAAACTGTACATGTAGTAACTCCAGCTTAAAGCAATCCAAGAATTTCATGATTCCTTCGAATTTTCATCTCAGATTTCTCGGTGCCGACTTTTTTAAGTCCCTTACTAGCCACATCACTTTTACACAAAACCTCAACGAAAACGTTCAAAATTGCACATGTAACGGATTTTTTGGCTAATAATGTTTTGTACTTAAGTTATCAACTAAATATTGTGGGATGCACAATATTTTGATAATTTTATGGACAAGTTCCTATCATCCAATTTGTAAGAAAAAGGAGAAAATGCACTATGTTTAGCAGAAGACATTATCATAAAAAGTATTAAGAATTGACGTGTGTTCCATGCCAGCACTTAAAATTAGTATGTCAAAAGCTTTTTAATCAGATCTCCAAGAAAGCATTCTAAAAATATACGGTTTTCTTTCATTTCTGTTCTTCCAGTGACAGTTATACCAAATTGACTATATTTTTGACGATGGCCACTTTTTTTGAACACCCCCTGTATGTATGTATGTATATATATATATATATATATATATATATATATATATAGTGAGATTTCGATTAAGAGTATATGGTTACTACTCCGAGTTTCACGCGGATGCGATCTTCAGGCAACTGAAACAGCGTCGATTCATTGTCTCCTTTTTCTCTGTTCATTGACGTCATGGTTTGCGTGGGTTGGATGACTCATCGCTATTGTCCTCGTGTGGTTTGTCTTTGAGATGAGAAATCTGTTCCGGTGTCTGCACTTTGAGACGATCTCCGATCTTTTGTTGAGAAGGTTCTTTAGGTGGTTTTTTAAGCGTGCTTTCATGATGCAAAGTTTTTCCTCCAGGCAAAGGTTACATCTTTTTGCTCCGCTTGTGTAGGCCGCGGCTCTTTTCACGATCGCCCATTTTATATCGAAAGATTGGCTATTTGAGTTTAGATCCCATATGTATTTTGATAGTTCAGTCTCATTGGAGTACTTGCTGTCTTTGAAGGATTTGATGTGGTTTCTGTATCGTTCTTTAAAACTGTTTGCTGTCATTCCTATGTACTGTTTTGTCTCTCCGGTGTCTGTCGTGGTTACGTCGGCTCTATAAACGATGTTGTCAGTTAAGCAGTTTCCTTGGAGCGGGCACTGTTCTTTTCTTCTGCAGTTGCAATTATCTGTTCTCTGAAGCTTTCTATTTTCATTTTTATTTAGGATTCGGGAGTTATGTTTGGTGATCATAGTCTTCATGTTGTCCATGCAGCTGTAGCTAATTTTGACTGTGTTCCGGTTGAAGATTTTGTGCAGAGTGCATGACTCAGGAAAATGCTTGTCAATTAGTTTTAGAAAGTTATGGCCAATTTTTGATCTGATGTTCTTGCTATATGGTGGGTTGAACCATATAATGTTTCTGCGTCTACGTTTTTGGGACGATGTAGATTCGGGCGTCTTGTCGCTGTCGGAGATATATTGGAGTTTGGTGTTGAAGTGGCTACGTCTTAGTGCGTCTTCGTATATAGGTGCTGCAGAGTCGAAGGTTGATTGGTTTGATGATAATTGTGAAATGCGAGAATTGATGGAGGCTGGAAGATGTTTGATTATTGATGGGGGATGGTTGGAGTGGCTGCTGATGTACAGTGGGTCGTCGTTTGGTTTTCTGTAAGGTCGGTAGTCACCGTTCATCAGGTTGAACGTGATGTCGAGGAAGTTTACACTCTTCAGATTAGTTTGGGCTGTGATTTTTAGGCCAAGTTGGTCAAAAATCTTGATTAGCTCTTTCCTTGTTTTATCAGCTGATCGACCGGTGGTGTTCTTTAGAAGTGCTAGCCCGTCGTCTCGGTAAAGGCCCACGTTGTTTTTCCCAAATTTACTGGTTAGCTCATTGAGAATAAACAAGCCGACTAATTCGCATACCTCGGCACCGTCGTAACTCCCCATTGCAACATCAAACAGGTTATGGTTGTTTTTCTTAACCCATGGTCTTTGTCCGCTAAACAGGACTGATTTTCGTGCGTGTTTGATGATGGCAACATGGTCATCTGTGATTCTGGTTAGCTGTCGGGCCCAGGAGATGGCTTTGTCCAGGTCTTCAGAGATGGATGGGTAGAAGTCGACGATGTCAAAGCTTAGAAACGAGTGTCTGTTTTTATCGTTTATGTTTTTGTACCAGTCGATTACTGCTTGGGAGTTTCGCCACTGGTTAACATTGGTGTGGTGTCTAATTACTTGGTTGATGTTGTCTAGCAGTACTTTGCTGACCTTTCCAGATTCGCTTTTCGCAGGGTTTATGAGTCGGCATGTTGGGTTGTTTTGGAAATTATCTTTATGGTTCTTGAGTGAGATAAACGCTTCACGTTTCGTGATTGTTTCGATTCTGTCGCTGATAGATAGATTGCTTGCTATTTGTTTTAGTTCATTGTCGATGTTTACTATGGATTCTTCGTTACCGAGTTTGTAGGATTTGGTCACATTTTCCGTCAGCAGTTTATTGTATGTATCGCGTGGGGCTTCGTAGATGTTCCTGGTCTTATCAGCGAATATGAAGACGTTGGAGGACGATTGGATGTTCTTTAGGTCTTTCGACAGTGTAGCTTGGAAGTGGTCGTCTGTTCTTCCGAATTTTATATCCTCGATTTTATATCCTCAAAATACATATGGGATCTAAAATCAAATAGCCAATCTTTCGATATAAAATGGGCGATCGTGAAAAGAGCCGCGGCCTACACAAGCGGAGCAAAAAGATGTAACCTTTGCCTGGAGGAAAAACTTTGCATCATGAAAGCACGCTTAAAAAACCACCTAAAGAACCTTCTCAACAAAAGATCGGAGATCGTCTCAAAGTGCAGACACCGGAACAGATTTCTCATCTCAAAGACAAGCCACACGAGGACAATAGCGATGAGTCATCCAACCCACGCAAACCATGACGTCAATGAACAGAGAAAAAGGAGACAATGAATCGACGCTGTTTCAGTTGCCTGAAGATCGCATCCGCGTGAAACTCGGAGTAGCAATCATATACTCGTAAGCGAAATCTCAATATATTTAAGCTCTGCCCCATATGGTATCGAGCACTCTTGGATACATCGTAAACATTATCTCAGTTATATATATATATATATATAAATACAGGTATATATATGTATATACATATATATTTATCTATCTATATATGTATACCGCAATATTGTCGTGTTTTTTGTTTGTTTAATCTTTATTTAAACACGGGATCACTTCAATTCAAAATGTTCTTCCAGTGAACCGTGTACTATAATTAAATATGAATACATTAACTATATACAAACTACTCTATATAACTTTTTTTCTATATTTGACATAAATTAGCTAAAAATTTTACTATAAAAGTTCTTTAAAAGATCTCAAACTGAGTTGACTTTTTACATTATTTGGAAGACCATTCCAGAGGATCGCCCCTTTATAATGAAAGCTGTTCTTTCCAGCTTCAGTATTTGGTCTTGGTACATAAATATTAACATCCGAATGTCGCAGGTTATACAAATGTACCGAGTTGACATTTTCATACATTCTAGTTAAATAAGTTGGTGTGTTTCTGTGTCTTTTCACATTTATTCCATTTCGTTGTTTTACATTTTAGTGTGTCAGCGACAAATTACTTAAGGTCGCCCTCCACTTACCGATTTTTGGTCGAGCGGGCGCTGCGCTCACACTAAAAACTGTGGAAATCGCTGGAGGGAAATCGAACATCGACCATCTGCGACCAAACATGTCGCATAATACGTAACTTGTTCTCATGCGCAGCTCTAAGAGCAGCGCGAGCTCGACCAGAAATTGGTCGGTGGAAGTCAGCCTTATCTGCTAACAAAATCAGTTGCGTTGGCAGATCGACGTTGGGAGGGTGTAGGTGGGCTGGAGCGCGATGGTGCTCGCTACATTGACCGCACTGCGGCATCATTTACTGAGATCAACTGAAGTCCTTAAGAAACATCTAAATTGCAACACTAAAAATATTTCAGAGCGTTACATTTCGGAACTTTATAAGGGAAAACAAAAACACTCAGACTTGCTTGTAACAGCCACTTGATGCGGGGACCTCAGTTCTTGTAGGGATGTTCTTGCCTTCCATAAACAGCTTCATGCACGATCAACCTAGTATTCACTCTGTTAACAAATCTTTATTTACTAACTTGTGACAAGTCACATCGAGAATTTCTGTGTCGACAGAAGCAGCACTAACAAAAAGATGTACAATTTGAGGGCTGTTATAATTTCAACTAAATATTCGAGTAGACAGCACGATACACTTCTTTGAACATTTTACTTCACACAACGAAATGGCGTTGATGCCGTTGTGACCCAAAAACGACGCCTCTTCATACATTCACGAATTTCTTAAATAGAACAGTTTGCATCAACATAATGCTTGAAAACCATTGTAGACTTTAAAAATCTATTTTTGGGTGGTAACAGCGAAATATGTAATTTTTTTTTACTTTTTTCATGATCTACATATATAACTAAAAAACTGTTTTAGAGTTTGCCTGAATTCCAAAGAACATATGGATTTTGAAATAAACTTGTTTATTTGTAATTCAGGATGATTCTGAAATTGTTCGATGCAGCTGGGATGGTTTTAAACTGATAAGAAAAACTACTAGCTCATTCTTCTTCGCAATGTTAATTAGGAAGAGCAAAGGGCAGCTTGAACTGCCTCAGTGAAATTTGGATGTATTCTCGTTTTTTTCTTGATTTAGTAATAATTTTACTGGACAAAGGAGAGCCAGCAAATGTCTTAAAACTCAAAAACCTAGGTGATATTGAATATATTATGCATGACGGCTCGTGGTGAGAGAGACGAACTAAGCAATTTGCTGTTGAAGTTTACAGGTTAAATTAGACTTTCAATAGTACCATTTCCACTTCTTTTCAAAAGAGCAAAAATGTTGAAAACATTTCAAAAAACCTTTTCATCACACATAGTTCTCCATGTCAGGCATCTAGTCAACTAAAATGCCTTTACAAACGAAAAATACGTTTTCTTTCTTGTAAGCTTGGAAAATCAAACTTTCCGAGATTCCGATTTTGGGCAGTTACACATAGAATCATATAAAATTAGGGTCAATTTCAAATTACCGTCGTCTTGGTCCTGTACCAAAGATATACATGGAGCCAATACAGCACTAAAAACAGATCATACGTCATTTCGAATGTTAATTTAAGGAGAAGAAACTAGGCGAGTACGATTTTTAGGACAGCAATTGCAAAATTTCCGCCTATTGTCCCGATACCCGTATGCCCACTGGTTCTGGACACCTTGGTATTCTCCCTTGTAAGACAGATACGTCTGACAGTGTCTTCGTGATAATTTTTTTGGTTTTGATTTATCATTGAGGCTAAGTCACCAGACAGTTGTGCTCGTAAAAACCAAGCCTAACAAATGAACACTTTAGTTGTCTGCTCTAGCAAGATCAGAGCCATAGCTCGTCTTTTCCGTTGGGGAAAGGGAGTTGAACGTGCGACAACGGTATGAGCCATGAAGGGGTCTGGGGGAAAAATACTTTCAATTCTCTTGTCTCTGCAATGCCATTTTCAACATCCTCTATGAGATATTTTTCTCAAAAAATCAATTTTACCAAAAGTTAATTGCCAAGCATTTCACGTGCAATTTAAGACAATATTTCAAAAGCTACGAAAACTTGAGAAACACAGCCTAATACTAGCAGACTATTAAGCTGTGGCTGGTAAGGACATAAAACTGCAGAGCAGGAAAATTGAAATTATCCCGTAGTAATTCGTCTTAAAGGATGCACTAGATCTATTGCGCTTTTCTGCTACATTAGCCATTGTAACAATAGCAAAAACATTTGCCTCCTTTATTACCTGATTATTACCATCTCATTGTTCCGAGAGTTAAAGCGAATAAGAAACTTTGCTTCGCATGCAAACGTCCAGCTTGCTTCGACAATTCGTTTGTTCAACCACACCTCGGCTGTTATAGTGCAGTGTGGGATAGTTGTGGCAAGGGCTTTTTCGAGCAATTACAGAAGCTGCAGAATCGTGCGACTTGTATCTCAACATTCTTAACTTCGACGGAGAATAAAGGTGAGACCTCATCTCAAAATTCGAAGATATAGAGTAATGACGTTTGCAAATTAATTTCTAATCAAATTTTTTAACCCCGATATCGTTTTTCTGAGGTTAATTTGAGCTTGACGGACGTCCAACGAACATCCATAAAAAACTATAAGTTAAAGTCATCGCTTATGCTTTCGTCTTTCTCCAACAAAATTATTTGAAAATCTTTTCCTTGAACCCGCCCAAAACCTATGATACACAACGACCCTGGGTAATATAGTTACCCAACCAGGTTGGACAGCTATATGGTTGGAAAATGAATGGTCAGTGTAAGTGAAAAATGGACCTTTGAATTAATTTTACTCGTGGCCTTTGGTGATCATTCGATAGAAAACTAATTAAAATAGCGCACAAGAGTAAATCCAAGTATCAAAAAGTAGTATTTTTGGGTGCACAAGGAATTGAAAGTTCTCGTAAAGTCTTGCAGTGGAGCTCTCCCAGAGTTGACTTTTCAGACCAAGGAATTCACTCAATTTCAATGTTGTAAGCCATTTTATGTGCCAAAACATATTGATAGCATAAGCTAAGAGATCTCCTCTAGTTTTAAACTTATATAGTTAAACTAAAACATGTACAGGTAGCAAACCTTTATCTCTTTTTTCGGTTTTTAAAATTTGGAGAACTTCGAAAAATAATAGTTATTTTACCGTGTTAAGATCCCAGATAGTTATTTTAAGTCAGGTCGTTAAAGAAGTATTATTTGCAGCAAAATAGCCTTGCCAAGTGATGTGCATGACTTGTAGGCAGTTATTTGCTGTAGAGAAAGTAGTCTCTCTGTCAATGAAAAGGAAACAAAACAAATCAAATGAATAAGAAAATTATATCTTTTCTTGTCTAATTTAACATTTTGTTATATTGTTCTAAACACAACCTTCCTAAGTCTGAATTTATAGGTATACGTTGAAAGAGTCAGAGTAAATGTTAAGGTTTAAGTTAGAATTAGCATTAGGGTTAAGGTAAGGCAGACATATTAATAATTTTAATTTAAGTATATAAGTGTGACGACGTTAACTTCTGGTTCATATTTATAGTTACCTTATGTAATTAGAAATGTCACCGGGTAAGTATACCAAGATCGGTGTTATCGCGAGATACCAGAAAGAGAGGGAAGGAATAGTGGACGTGAAAAAGCAGAAATGGTGAAACGTAACTGAAGAGATAAGGAAACTAGAGAAGAATTTTTGGGCAAAAATTAATCGAAAGTCAGTCCAATTGTTCATAAATGAACTTGTTCAAAAACGTAAGCTGGCTTCAAAAATATTGGCTAGGCTTAAAAAAACTTGAAGTAGTTTAAAAATACTTTAACCGGTTCAAAAATAATTGAACCAAAGGCTAAAATTGGATCACAACATATACAGGGACGAAACCAAGGAAGGACTGTCCGTAGTTGTTCCCCTATTGGAGAGACATATTCTCTGTTCCCACAAAACATTGCATTGTTTTGAAGAAAACCATTTCCTTTTTCTTGCCATACTTCGGCTTGGAAAAGCTTAGTTGGAGCGCATTGGGGACTCTTCGAGCGTTTCCTCGGGAAGTCACTCTGCCTGCCACAACTCAATCAGTGGAGAAAATTGTTTTTGCTTTGCAACCCTTTTAACCCTTTCCTAACCAAGAGGTCTCCCCTTGACGAGTAAAATCGTCTGGCGTTAGCCAGAGGAAATTGCCAAAGCCGGGTATGGACCCGAAAAGGTTAAGAAATTCTGGTTGCGCCTATATGTGTTAAAGTCGGGGTTTAAAGTTCTCGAAGTTTTATGCTAAGATCACATTTTCAAGCGATGGTCTCCGTATTTCCGTTTGTTTTGTGTTTTCGTCATGAATTATAAACGAATTTGGCAATTTCATTAACATACGGATATTTTAGAACACAGTGGGAATTGCGTCTTTGATCATGAAAACATGAACTGCTGCAAAGCATTTCACCCTTAGCCATCTGCTGTTCGCTGTAACACAACTGAAACTTAGCCTCCTATCTTTTCTGGCCCATCTTTTTGAAATTCAACTTTTGCTTGGGAGTTGCTTGCCATGTTTACATATAGCCGTCTTTTAACACCTGAATACAATTTTAGCCCGGGCTGAAATTTCTTCCCCAAGCTCACGCCAAAATACTTTAGAAAATTATTTCGTGATTACATGACGAAAATTTCACCCAGAGCTGAAATTTATCATCCTAACCAATCGCCTAGTTAATGAAAACTTTAGTTCCGTTTCACCTGTCTTATTCTAAATGTCTTCTTCCTTGCATATCGTCTCTTCTTTCCACTAACCAGTAATCTGTCACCTGTTGCAGACATATATCATATCAAACCTTATAGCTGTTTCCAGTGGACGATTTTTTTCGCTTGTAGAGCATGTTTTTTTCTCGATAATCTGTCTCAAGGGTTCTCGACTACAACTGATGAGATATTTAATCAATAATATTCCTCAAGCCATGGTTATTACTTGACGATTTTGTTGATAAGCTTTTTCCGATCCTCTGGTGGAGTATCGAAATAGAGTTTTTGTTCATCGGAATACTTCATTACTGCCGGGATAATATCTCGAAAACGCCAATCTTTCCAGTGGTAATTAAACTTTTCTAGCAGTTCGATAACTTTCTCGTCTCCACAAACAACATCAGCGGGAGGTTTGGGCTCTAACGTTGGTACAACGACATCTTTAAATATGATCACACCACGAAAACCAAACCATCCTGAATATTTCTCGTGAATACTTACTCCATAAATTTTCGCTGTTTTCTCCCACGGATCTTGTTTGACATTTTCCCTTCTGTAGTAAAAAGCTGCCCCAGATACATGACCAGCAGTCTGCACTAAAATTTTTGGGCGGCGACTTGGCAGTACCTCGTAGTCAAAAATAATTTCCATTTCTTGATCAATGAACTTTGTTCTCAGTTTATTAAGGTAGTCTCGAACAAACTCATCAAGTGGATCTCTTGAACCGGTGTAATTTCCACTTTTCAAATAAGGTTTAAATCCTTTGTCAAACATCTCTGGTGTGCTGATGACACATAATGCTAAAGTATCATCAGGATAGTTGAGCTTAAAAGATTCACCAACTTGGTCATTGTACCATTTAATCTACATCCAGAAATTACAAATACATATAAATAAAAGTAACCATAGCCTTTATTTAATCAGTGGTATTAGCTGTCACCTGCACCTTCAGTGAAGTCTGTCCCCTGATCAGGCAGAACAAAAGCGCAGTGATGACTGTAGTTCGTAACGTGATTCTTTCTAGATAAAGATGCGATGCTGTTTAAGGTCTCTTTCTTATCAAAACAGGGACCTTAACCCTTTAGCCCCCGATCGCAGATATCTGTAAGATTTAGTAAACGTGAACCAGATTCATAAGCAGATTTCAATAGAATTTCAAAAGAATTTTGAATTGATTGAATAATGTAAAACTTCTTCAGAAATTCTCGAATCAAAAGGGTTAAGCAAGCGCAGCAGGTACGTCAACGAAGACAGTCACAGAATGAATAATTTTACTTGCCCAGGGTAATCCCACAGTCATCCTAGTTCACGAGCATTTTCACGTAGTAAGCGACCTTGAAATTTAGAACGTCAATTTCAATCACGATGTCTTTTAAGCAAAGTAATTCTTCATGCAAAACAAAGAGAGTTTTGCACCCCAGAACTTCCTCAACATCGGCGTCTTCTAGACGTAATAAGGTCGACCTCAGCTGCTGGAGTGAAAAAAATACAGTCCTTTTAGGAGGACTGGAGCGTTTTAGGAATCCCACAACAAGCCCAAATTATGAAAGTCGATGGTCAATTAACCATGGTTTCTTTAAATGGCGAAATTTTCAAAGACGTGATTAGGTTGACGTCGTTGATCTTAAGGTCCGTGTTAGTTACTTAAGATTTAATTGAACCCGAGACAACAGTCGTTTAAGGAGAACTGGAGCGTTTTAGGAGCCATAAAACAAACCACAAGTATCAAGCGCTGTGGTCAATAAATTGCAGTTTCTTCAAATGCAGATATTTTAAAGGTCGTCATCGTTCAAGTTGACATTTTTGATCTTAAGCCCGATTCACAATGGTTGCACGACAGCTTGCCAACGGTTGTACGATTAGATACAATTGTGCACCATGGAGCTCTGGCTGTCGCAGCAGTCGCTCAACAGTTATAGTCGCAGTCGCAAGACTTTGGCTTGGTCAAACTTTTGCGATGCGATTGCAACTCGTTACAACTGTTTGCGACTTCTCGCAACCAATGTGTACCGTGCACCAAGATTGCAATGTGCACCGTGGTTTGCGTCGCTGTACGACGCATTGGATGTCCTAAACAAATAATACCCAGCATCCCTATCGTAAAGTTGCTAATCCCCTTCACTTGCTGTAGAGCGGAGTTTAGTAGTCTTCGTTTAGAATTGAATGCGACCATGTTCATACGGCAGCAGACAAACAGGTGCCAAAAAATTTTTCGCCCAAGAAGCGTAAAAAACAAATGAAACGCGCTAAATCTAGCGAGATTTTTTGCCCCTCAAATTTTGAGTCATCTACTTACAACTGGAATGTCATTGTGCACCAATCATTGTGAACTATGAGTTGCGGGGTGTCGCGAGCAGTCGTACGACTGCCGCTTGCCCAATGATATTTACAAAAAAGGAAATTTTTAGATCTATTTTCTAAAGGATTTGAAGTCGATTGAATACCATTATTTTTTGATTTGACACTTTTGTATTTGCGTGATAATTGTGGTTGTTTCCTCCGTTTTCAAATGGACTAAAAGCAACTGATCTTCATTCTTCTGCTGTAATTGGTTGTTTTAATATCACAGTCTGCTAAAGAATTCAATTTATTTCTTGTTCATTAACCAAGGCAAGCACCACTAGCATTCAGAGCTCAAAACCGACAAATGCGCATGAGCCAGATTACCTTTAGGAGCTTCCAATTTGCCGAATACACATGGTAGGCAAGCGGCGCTTCTAAAGACCATCGCTTGATAGTTGATTGGTCCAGCGTTAGCGCGCACAAATGGTATGATGAGCTTATCTTTTGAGTGTCCTATGACACGTTTTCAACGCGGCCGGGAATGCGCCTTGTCTCAAACTATAGATATTTAACTCATCAGAATAAGTCAATGGTGGACGGTGGTATTTACACTATACTAAAAGTTAATGTTTACGAAATTACGCTGTATTATGGATTACCCTCAATAAATAAAGACTGTCTATTCATACTAGCCCTTTACCGAAGGCACATTAAATCAGTGAAGGAGATTTTGCCCAACCGCGACACATACAATCATTCATCGACCAAAAGTAAAATAGGAGTGCTCCAGATTATACTTGACTGAGGTTTAAAAAATTCACTGATCGCACTCGAAAGCTTTAGAACTTGCGGGAGGGTAGAACATGGCAAAAGTTGAGAAATGAGAATATAGTATTAAATGATAACAAAAAGCTCGTGATGAATTATAGATGACCGGATCTCTAAATATCGCAATCAAACTATTCTTCTGAACAAGCACTTGCGTTCCCTCTTACGGCAGTTTTGACTGACACAAATAAATATGTTCTGTAATTCATGCTAAAAACCGATTTAAATAACAGCCTTTAATCAGAATAATTTTCGCAAAATTTGCAGCAGAAATCGACAAAAATGCGCTTCTGGGGGTTGGAAGATTCAAGCTTTTGTAGGGGTATGCCCCCAAAGCCCTTTAGAAAGGCGTTCCCTTTATATCCCATGCAGCATGAGCGCTTGCCTAACAATTTTAGTCACCGCACGTTTCGTAAGGTCCCTAATAACTCATGAAGCAGCTAATGCGGTCAGTTGAGTTTAACGCCAAACTATTGAACAATGTTCATTTAGATGCTTTCTAGCTTTTCAAATGTCCAGAAACAAATATCTGTCATCTATTATAAAACCGTACCGGAGTATCTACGATATCTCAACGTCAGTGCATCTTCAGGTCAATCCTTGGGAGTACCAGTCATAATAACTACTCTCACGGCGTGTAAATATGAACAAATCTTATAAATCACACAAAGAGAAGTAAAGGCAACATAATTTCTTATCTCAATTGGCAGAATATTCATTGGCAGAGTACTGTAACTGTAGTAGCTGGAGTTGTAAGCTTCAACATAACATTCGATAATGCTCAAATTGGTTCATATTTCAATAAATAAATTATTGCTGAAAAACGCGTTTTTTGATTATAAAGACTGAAGCAAAGTTGCATGGGAATAAATGGTTCAGCTAAAGGTTTAAGCTCAAGCAAAATA
Source organism: Heliopora coerulea (assembly GCA_030142905.1). Lineage (NCBI taxonomy): Eukaryota > Metazoa > Cnidaria > Anthozoa > Scleralcyonacea > Helioporidae > Heliopora > Heliopora coerulea. Next base: position 2,959,345 of record JASJOG010000001.1, read on the forward strand.
ACTGTCAAACAAGAAATTTATACATGGACATTTGATAGAATAAGAGCACTCTACTAGTGTATCCTGTAGGAATACTATAACCACGTTCAAACTTCTTTTAACCAAACGTGTAACCAGTCACCCTATATATTTGATAGTTTTTACATGAAGTCCAATCAATTCAGAATGAGGGCAACATCATTGATCCTACATTCAATAGGTTGAATAATTTACGGAAGTATTTTTATTTATAAGCATTTTTCTGCTAACCATAGAATCCCTGAAAATGACCTATTAATTATGGTCACTAAGCAAAATCAATAAAATGCAATTGTTCAAATATTACAAAATTTATTCAACCTTCATTATAAATACAAAAAATAGTTAAGAATTTTTAATTTTCCCCCCCTAGTTATAATGCTTTTCTTCAGGGGGAGACAATGAACATATCATACTCCACAACACCTTTGTACATGAGGTGGCTAGCCAATATGCCTGGTTACAACCCCCTCCCAAATCTGTCACCTTCCTTATTTAACATGTATAATTGATTTCGATGAACACTAGTTGTTAACAAAACTTTGCTCCCTTGGAATCATATAATAAATTATATAATTATAACCATTTTACATGTATTTACTAGTATTGCTTTTATTATGTGCACTAGTATACCTGTGTTTAGAGGGGGCACCATGGAACTATGCTACCCCTCAAAAAATTTATATATTTATTAGATTGACATGATTGTTATCTAACAATTAGATTATGAGCTCGAGATTTCTATAAGGTGAAAGTTGACAAGGGCAAAGCCCAAGTCAACTATCACCTCATAGAAATCGAGAACAAATAATCTAATTGTTTTAGTAGAAACACTTTGCAAAGAACATTTTTCATCTTCTCTGGGATTGTACTTTCAAGTAGGCAATCTATTTTGTCTTCAGAAACTTCACAAAAATGAGAGGCTGAAGCCATTTTTGCTACTCGCTATCTATTGAGGAATAGATAGCGAGTAGCACAGCCAATCAGAATGCAGCATTTGCAATAGTACTCGACTAAGTTTCTACTAATACCTATTAGAAGCGATCTTGGACCAACTAATTGGCCTTTCAGCCCTTTATGGTTGGTTGTTAGCCCACTGGGGTTAGGCATCCCCCCTTGCCACAAAATCCTGGCTATGTCACTGATTATGTAAAATTTCATTGGCTTTCAAAGTTTTCAAATTCAAGTCATTGAACATACTGCAAATAACCATTTTGGATATCTATCAATGTTTTTTGGCACTGCCTTTTGTTGACATTGCTCTATCATTTGAGCATATGAAAGTATTGTTTGCTGATGACGTTTGATGAAATTTTCATTCTTTTTTGGTTCATGAGAAAATGAATCACAGTTAAATTTAAAGTTTTCACAAGAACTGTCATGTTCTAATAAAGGATAGAACAAGCATACTGTTTTCTTAGGTGACTCAATAGCTAAACTGGTAGATCAGCACTCCAGAAACCCAAAGATGTACGGTCCAATCCCGCTCAAATCAACTTAATTTTCCTAATTGACTTTAGAAGAATAAAACAAAAACCAAATAATGTCATTCTGTAGCTTGATATTCAAGTAATAACAAGAATGGACGCAGTAATTGTGGTGATATTTCGACACTATTTCAGAGTAATTTTCAAACCATTTTGGTTATCGGTTGCTCACGTTGGTGTTAAGGGGTATGATATATCCAATGATCCAGGTTTTTAAATGAAAAATGCTGTTGTTGCATTAATAAGTCTCACATATTGATACAGTATAATTATAGCTATATAAAAATTACATTCGTCGAGCTATTCCTTAACTAATACACATTATGGGACACTTTATCGTTTATTGCCCGTAATCTCAGTCTTTCTTCAGTCAAACTTAACAGCAGTGAAAACACTACACATTAGCAACTATCTACCTTAAAAGGATGCGCCTCGAGACCAGCAATTGACAAGAAAGCAGATGATTCTGCGATGATACACTCCATCGACTTCAACTTGCAAGAAATGGCTTATGTAATGTTTACGTTTGTATTTGGTACTAGTCTCCTCCGCAGCCTCTCTTTAGCTTGCTGCTGCCTCCACAGGCCATCGCACTGATCTGAAAAATAGGACTGGATCGAGCAACCATTGTTCAAAAAGTGAAGCCGGAAGTCAGCCATATTCGAGTGACCACTTTTCAAGGTGCGCCGTATATTTTGTGTAGGTTACATCAAGGAAATTGGAGGAGAACTTTCAACGTGTGTAGGTTCTTGGCGTATAATTGTCAAATTTTAAGTGAAAACATGCCGAGGAGAGACAACAGCCTTTAAAATTGTCCAATTTTATTTAAAATTACTGATTTTCTCGTGATAAATAATCGACTATTGAGCAACGAGTGATCGTGTTGGTGGCGTGTACTGCACTTCGAGATCTACTGCATGGTCTACGTACTGTGGAGGCCAAAGATTTTTTCTTTTACAGTGCCCGGTTTTATGGATGGAAAACGCCGTGGTTGTTTGGCGTTCCCAAGCCACAAAATTTTGATAGTTTCAAGGTTTCATGGGCCACATCTAGACAGCAAGCTGCCAATTGAAGATTCCTGGGTTGTACTATGATATGTAATTTGTTAAACTGGTCTCCAGTATGCTAAAGTAATTTATTAACAGTTTTACCACAATTCACAGGTGGCTTTTTCAGTTATGCTTGTTTCATTAATATTTGGATTTTTAAACTTTGATGAACCTTTAAATGAACTGCTCTACACAGTCATTTGAAACAGGAAAATGTTTCTCAGGATAAGAATTACATTTGGTAAGAAATCTTTGTACTTTGCACATATTTGTAATATAATGTTTTAATGCCATTGCTTTAGCAATTTTTAAAGAAATATACCATTAAAATAGATATTGATGGTATTTGAGGCAAATTTTGCTTTGATAACACTTGCCATTTAAAGGTGTCTAAAGGTTTAGTTATATGAAGTAATTTTAATTTTCCAATCCAGTTGTGTTTAGAGTTGTGCTGAAACTGTTTTGCTGTTGATCTATAAAACGAATTGTACAAGTTCAATTCAAATATACACAATAAAAGCAACCAACCACCTTGTTATAACTGATGTTGCATTTTGGTTTGTGAGAAAAGTAGCTCATTCAGAGGGGTGCCATGAATTTGACATTTAACTAAGGGTGAAGATATTTTTTAGCGAGTTTGTAAAATCTAAGTTTGTCTTCTGTTAATGTTGATTCTTGAAGTGCCATAGTTTTTTCCTCAAACTGTGTAAGTTGTTCACTTGTTAAAGCAGGACTAGTTGGTGGAATGTCTACTGAACTGTCATCAAGTGGGATAGATCCATCCCAGTCAATACCATACTTGTCAGTTACTTCAGTAGGATTGATACCTTCTTCAGATGTCATCAATGAACCTTGGACCCAAAGCTGAAGGGGTGTATAGTTGTTTGCTGTGGACATGGGATGTCTCAACCAGGCAGCAGACCATTCATCCAAACAATGGTTTATGTGATGAAGGAATGCATTATGTAAGCACTATAAGTCATTCTCTGCTTAATAGTCCAAGATATTCAGATCCTCCATGAATGAAAACAGATTGTGGCAATTGTTTAAAACATCCTTAAATACATCCCACCAGAGGTGCTCAATTTGTTGATTGTGCATTCTCTTACCCACAAGAGCTGACCCCTTACCTGGATCACAAGTGCTTAACTTATTCTTGACAACATCCACATTTTCAGTTTCCTAACAACATCACACGTGGTTCTGGAGGGCAATCCCCAGTTTTATACTGCTTTTATGAAATTTTAGAATACTGTGGCAGCTTCATTGTTAGCATTGCAGGGTAAATACACAGTTGTGAAGCCATCATCACACCCGTGAACACCATTTGACAAGTTTATGATTGCCATCAAAATGCGAGCGTCCAAGTGGCCTTGTTCCATTGTATATACATCATTTAATTGCCATGCACCATCAAGTAGCCAATCCCTGGGGATCAACTCATAAAAGAGCTTCTCTCATATGATGTCTGATGATGAATATACCCCTTGAGCCAAGGTGTCCCATCAACAATTTTAATCCACATTTTGGATTTGTTCTTTTAGTTGCTCTCACAATATCATCTGATTATCTTGTATTTCTGTGTAAAGGAAATGGACTGAAAGACTGTATTCTTGCATTTGTCATTTTACAGTCTATGAACTCACATGAAGTAGCTCTGAAATTGAACGGATACTAAACCTGGCTTTTACAAGTATTGCGAGCTGTTCCTTGTGAACTGCATACTTTGGTCTACCTGGTTATCCAGTGAAAACAGCATTTTCTCTGATGTTCATCCCTGAGCACTCTAAAATTGACCATGCACTGCTTAACAAATTGAATATTTCTTCTGGTATTCTTGTCAAGGAGTCTAAAACAATGATAAGCTTCTGAATTTCTTGAAGCTCTTCTGCTACGTCGAAATTATCAGCACTATGAACACTAGAAACAATCTCCCTTAATTTGGATGTTATTACGTCTTTCAACTCGGCAGTGAAATCTGTCACCATGTTCATTTGTCTTTCTGCCCTGCTCAATGTACCAGCTACTCACACGCACATGAAATTTTGCTAGGTGATGATAATAGTACAACACTGCATAATAATGCCACAGTGCATGATAATATCGAAATATTGCAAAATAATACTGAAACAGTGCCTAATAATAACAAATCGGTACAAATAATGAAACATTGCACAATAATAACGAAACAGTGTGTACCAATACAAACCAATGCTTTAAAATAAAGAAACAGCGCATAATAATAAGTCAACAGTGCATAATACTAACAAAGCAGTGTATAATAATAACAGAGAAATGCAAATTAACAACTAGACATTGCATGATCATGATGAACTTGGAAATAATAATAACGAAAAACTGTATAATAATGAACCGGTAGATAATAACGAAACATAATAGTTTTGACGGTAATGACACCCCAGACTTACCAGTGAAATGTCCGTGAAAATTTTCTTTTTAACCTGGATTCTTTATCGTCAGATCCCTCACTACCACTTTGGGATGTGTTGTCGTTTCCTTTCACATTTTTTCTTCGTTTACTACAGCCCTACATACGAGTTTTCTCATTTTCACAATAGCCTTACAACGTTACCGAGAAAGTGGTCACTCCAATATGGCGCAGATTGAATTTTGCGGGCTTCACTTTCTCCCGCACTCCAACCCTGGGTTGCTCGATCCAGTCCTATTTTTCAGATCAGTGGGCCATCGTGATGTTCTCGTGATGTTCTCCCGATATCACGAGGTAGTACTTTGGCGAATACTTCCCAGATCTTATTAAATTTTGCATGGAAGGAATTTGTATGATCATCAAAATAAACATGTCCACTTACGAATCAAAAGGTTTTGAGGTTTTCTAGACTGAATCTGCAGGATATTTACAGATGTGCTATGGGAAAATTTTGAATAGAGACTGAGATAACACTACAAACCTACAACTGATATTACCCAACGTCTTCGAGAATACAGTTTAATATCAAATGCTTTCGACAGCATGCATAAAATGGTACCAAGAGGATTCTCCCCAGCATGGTAACTTTGTTTACAACGTGGAAGAACTTTAACGTTTAACAAACAATGCCATCGCGTGACCGGCCATTTGCGTACTTATAATCGCCAATTGAAATTTTACTTAAAACACGTAAAGCATATAACAACCAGAGGCGTAAAGGACTATGGTCAAAGTTAGAGCAACTCCTAACGGGCCCCTGGTGAACTGTAAAGACAATTGAGATTAAAGTCTTGAAACATGTGTCTATATTAAGGGGGGTGACGGGGGCCTTCGAACGAAAATCTCCTAAGGGCTCCAAGTAGTTCCGTCACGCCACTGAGAACAACTAACAATAATTAACAATAATTATAGTAACATGAAATCATAACATTAACGACTAACAATAATTTTCGATTTGTATGGTCATCATAGGATATAACAATGATCATATAGATGGCTGAATATGTTTGTAATATGAATTTAATTTTCTCATTTTTTCTTTTTTTTTATAGAAAATGTACATGGTTGTTTTTTTATTGCATTTTTGACCTTTATAATTGCCGTGAATAGCCACTGTTGCTTCTTCAACCTTGAACAATATTTATGAAACAAAGACGAAAAATATTTGTTGGTTTATCAACGTTACTAATCCATAAGAATGCTGTCAAGGCATTGTTGAGCCAAAAACATTGACACAACTTGAGATTTTTGGATGAGCGATGTAATGTTTAAAAAACGAGCAGGAGTGCTTTATCGGATATAAAACACGAAGCGGAAGCCAACTGTTTTGGGTCCGATAAAGCACGTACTGCGAGTTTTTTTGAACGGCTTAAAAAACGAAACGTTTTATACGCTAATTCCTTACGTAAGTTTGGCATTTTCTGTTTTCTAAGGCTAAAAATATTGAGGAAAATTTGATGAGAAATTCAGGATAAAGTCACACGTGTTTTTATCACAAATAAAGACACGACGCGGTTATGATTTTCTTTTGTATTTTCCTCATGAATACTTAACGAGTTTTTTAAGTTATGTTAATGTTATGTTAGCCAGCTTATGTATAATAACAAAACGTAAGCGTTATTTCAGGAAATGTCCAGCATCATCCACAGCTTCTAAAATCCAGGATCGTAAAAAATGGCAGACGATTCTATGCATGTCTCGGAATGATACTAATTCCACTCTTCTCAGCATCGGCAAGAACCGGGTAAGCGTGCTAACAGTGGAAATCTTACGGCCCATGACGCATGGTTCAACATTTGTTGGTCAACATATTTGTTGGCAAGAAATGTATGATGTTGAGCGAATTTGAAACGAGTTTTTCCATTCAACACGGTTTAACATTTGTTGCTTACCAATATTAAACTGTGTGTCACGGGCTTCTGAATGTCGGAGCATCAAGATCCCACGTTTGGTCTGAAGAAACATTTCCTTAGAATACTATTAGTCACAGAAATCTTTGCCAAAATTTAGCGGAGATTTATTGGCAAGTTCAAGTCCTCCCTACAGAATACTATCATCACAACGCTGAGATCAATCTTCAGTTTTTTATTACTTTAGTTGTGTTTCCCATAATTAGGACGCTCCTCTGATTAAAGTACAAAAGTATTATTCACAGGCTTCCACTAAACTCGCCAATTACAAAGTACATGCATAGTAAGAGTGCGTACGTTTTGCTAATCCATATACTGTAAAATAATTCAAATGCATATTAACTATGTTAGCTCCCTTCAGGGACTGAACGAGTCGATTTTTCATTATGCCAATTAATAACTATCCCTTTCAATAATAAAGTTTCCCAGCGATGAGATATAAAATGGTAACTCACTGGTTTCTTCAAGCATCTTGTGGCATTTAATACTGACAATGCTTCGTTTTCATTTCAAGTTATAACTGTTGGTCCACTTCTTCCAGTTAATTCGTGGATATTGGATATATTTAAAGCAATGTTCACCAGCGGCTTTAGAACAACCTAAAAAGTCAAAATTAAACAAAACTGAGATACAGTATCTGGAAGGATTTACCGTGATCTATTAAGGTTTTTCTGTATTCCTCTTCCATTACACGCCCGTTACTTACTTAAACTAGAACGAATTTCAAACTATTCGCTTTTGTCGAGGCACAATGACAACTGAAGTCAAAATATTAATTACTTCCTTACAGAGTGTGAGGTCTGTACGGAAACGTTTTTACCGGAGGTTATGGTACAGACTACAGACCAAGCGACGAAGGAGTGCGGTCTGTGGTAAAAAGGTCTTAGACTGACAAATACGTTCCCGCACAAAATGAAGCGACGACATTAATGACGAATTTATTCTATGGACTTTTATTCCTTCCTTCATCGCCTTTAATAATACTTCTGTTTTACGAGGTGGTGGTTTGGGTCTACCTGCTTGGTTTTACGTATGACTTCAAATTTTTTGTATCTATTCGTCTAGTTTCACTTAAAATCACGGAAGAAAAGATTGAGCCATGTCATCAGAAGTTTGTCATTGTAAATCTTTTATAAAACATACCTAAATCTGGTTTATTTCTTTTCAAATCAATTCCGAAAACTTAATGCACAGTTAAGCAGCCAATCAGCGCGCGTCATTTTATACGTATGGACTGGTTAGTGAGCTTAGGCATTTTATTATTATTATTATTATTATTATTATTGTTATTAATCATTATTATTATTTTTATTGTAGTTATTATTATTGTTATTATTATTATTGTTATGGTTATATAATACGTTCCTTTTTCGGTCCCATCCAAAATTACGCATGCTGGTCGGTTGCAAAACTTATACAGAGAGATTTGAAAATTCCTGGTTAGTACAACAACGATTGATGGCATCTTGAAGTGGCTTAAGGAAGTAACGTTGTTGCTCCAACTTGTCCACAGACTTGGCGCAAACACGACGCTGACGTTTCGTAACAAGCAGGAGACATTTTTTGGCTTTTTACCTCATCGACAATTGCACAGCAAGTGATAAATATGGTAGCTTTGGGGTGTTCATCCTCAGATTCTCTCTTTCACGAAGGCACAGAGACGATCCTCGGACTCAGGTTCAGATCCTGAGTTAATGTGGTTGAGATATCAAAGCTGCTAAAATTATTTCTTTGTCATTAAATATGCCCTAAATTGTCATTTTCTTTTTCTTTTTTAAATTAAGCTGCAAAAAAGATGTTATTCTTCCGCTACAAATGCTAACTGGATAAAAATATAAAATAAATATTACACGTTGGCTAAAAGATAGGGACTTTCCGTTCTCGAGTGTTGCCAGCTCGTTGTCACAGACAGGAAACGGTAATAACAGACCACATAAGCTGCTGTAAACCGACAGCAACTACCTCCCAGTACAAACCTATTACCTATTGCTTTAAACTTGGTTTAACTTCCACCTTAAAAATATTTTTGATTTACCTGAGCATCCATACTATATGTCTTGGAATCTGATTCGTAACTTTCAATGTATATCCGTACTGTAGCGCCGGTACTGCCAGTTCCACTCAGTCGGTAGACCAACCTCGAACCATCCGTAAAAACAACACGAACTCCCTGAGAACAAATTAGAAACTTGCAGCTTAAATTATCTTCAAAATACTAAACAAGAATTAAAATGAATGGCTGACGAAAATTAAACATCCTCCGAATTTTGCAGAATAATATTTAGCTCCCTGCTAACCGCGCGAAAGACAAAAGAGGGAATATCGCTGCTTCCCCCTTGCCTCTCCCCTCCGCCTATCAATGTTGCTTCATTTTACCGTGTCAGATTACACCGGCCGTGTCTCACGCGAAACGAAAAATTGTCCGAAAATTCGCAACATTGAATAGGGGAATGGTGGTAGAAAAGCGTATTCATTTTTAAACGGTGTCCCTATGTTTTTGGCCGCGATTGTCGGTTGAAATGTGTGTGGCACGCATGTTGTGAAAGTAAAAATTGATTCAAGAATTGGATTCTCTACTAAATATTTTGTCTGGGAAGCTAGTCAGGTGGGGTAAAACACGGATAAAAAAACGGGGTCAGTGTCATTAAACCATGGTTTGCCATGTAATATTAACGATCTATACGATTCTGATGCAAAAACAGATCTTGTAGAGATCCACGCCCCTCTATGTTCGTAAAATTTACAAACTAACGTGGCTGGCAACTTGTGACTGATCTGTTTTACATCAGTTTTGTTAAAATCTGTACGCGTTTGACATTCTTTCATTAAAATATGAAATAATACTACAAAACATCGCTTAATTTCCACCTAGCCGAACTACATGAAAATTTACATTTCACGAAAGATGTCCGAGGGACTTAACTATAAATAATCCTATATATAATTTATTCGCTTTTCAGGTGAGTTGGCTTGTTGAGAGAAGCAAGCTGTCCTGCTCAATTTGCTTCCAAAGTTAATATTTTATACAATTCTCGCTTACAGCCGACGTTCACAGTCTTCTCGATACCTACATGTACGCTAATTGAGGGAAACATATTGACTGACTGCCGTTGAACGCTACCATAGTAGCAACTCACTAATATAACATCGTTTGTGCCAGCATTACTCAATGCAAACACCCTGAATTGTATAAGGATGAAATAAAAAGCCGATGCTTGAAGTATGCCCTCCGAAGTCCTTGAAAAACTGCAGCTCGGAATGAACGGGCTAGTAAGGTATGAAGATTAACTCTTTAGCGGCTTATAAATTTTTGAAATCTTTCAGGTCAATGCACTCAGAATACTATTCTTCATAATATCTTCATTGAAGACCGAAAAAACTGTCCCACGTGGAAGAAAAGTGGACAATTCTGCGACTATATAGCAAAAAGCAACACGTCCATCATTTTGGAGGAATTGAACAGCCTTCTCTTACTACAACTGGAGACAAATTGGAGTTAACTAATTTAAATTATTGCATGTTTGGCAATAGAAGAACCAGAAATGAAACAGCTATACTGAGCTAGAAAATAACAAGAAAGGCTTGCTGAAAGTTTTTTTGTCAAAAAGAATGCCGTAAGGCTAACCTTGCTACCTAAATCAGTGTCATTTTGTGTGTGGAAGCCCAAGGCTTGAGCCTGCAAACATTGAGTCTTCCAGCAGACTCTTTATCATCATTGAGGTAATAGAGAAACACATTAATTATTAAGGCATAAAATTGTAATATTATGATAGTTCAAACCCTTGTAATACGTTTATACCACTCCTGTTGATAATCAGTATAGTTTAACTATGATATCAGATAAACTAAAACATGTAATTCCCTCGCCCACAACGCGAAGCGCGGTGAGAGGGTACTAATCTCGACGTGCCTGGAGTCCCTTTACAGGGAGAAAAATTTTCGCTTTGTGTATGTATCTTTCTATATATATATATATATATATATATATATATATATATATATATATATATATATCCATGGACTCCGGTCACTCAAAAATACCGTGTGCAAGCTCGGAGACTGGTATGTTGTTGAACAAACCGTACTTAGGTACCGTATTGAAGCAAATCGATTTGGTCTCGTCCTTTTTTCCCTTGTATGGATCTCTCGCAAGTTGTTTACATTATTTGAACACTGAAACCAGTTTATGATTTAAGACCGGCAAAGGAAATGGCTTTCTTGGTACCTCAGGGGCGGATCTAGGGGGGGTGGATTGGGTGGCTAGCCACCCCCCATTTGACTCAACTAACGTTGGTCTGCCATTTACCTCTTCCCAGTTTATGCCCAAATTTATGTAAAATATTATATTGTGGCAGTGTTAATAATTCCATATGTGTTACACATAAGCAATAAAATACGATAAAGTAAATTGTGATACAACTACACCTGTCATCTGCTGATATTTGATACTTCTTATCACACAGTACATGATATTGTGGCTAACATAAAGTTCTTCGGAACTTTCGGCTCCGCTGCCCTACATGCCGCCGTGTGTTAAAAACATGGCGGCGTGAAACATGTAAATTAGCGTTGTTTTGCATAACTGACTTTTCGATCACAATGAAACGACGTAGACAGAACACTTTGGATGCTTTTCTTACAAAAGAAATTCTTGGACAAGGAGAAGGCTCAAACAATTCAACAACTTCTAATGAACGTCAAAGTCAGCCAGAGCAAGATCGTATCAATACTTTCGATTCAAACTCGACAGCAACTCCACTGGCTGCACAAGTCCCTCAGACTGCTCAAGCTGGTCATTCAAAAGAAGTTGACCAAAACGTCTTGATACTTGTCGCGCCCTATGACTTAAGTGAAATTCTTATCGCTCAGAAAATGGGAAAAACATTAAGTGACGCTAATAAAGTAGATTTTCTCGACAAATGCTGGCGACCAGCAGCATCCGATGCTGACCATCTTGATAAACGACAGTTTGGACCCAAGAAGACCATTTGCTTTCAACTTAAATGGCTAGATCAACGTAGATGGCTGGCTTACAGTGCACACACCGAATTTAGAGGAGGTTGGTGTTTGTCATGTCTTCTCTTTCTAACTGATCGAGAGAAAGAGTCATTAGGAGTCTTTGTGAAAACACCATTTACAAACTACAACAAGTCCAAAGAGAAGCTTGATGCTCACGAAACTACAGAGTACCACAAGAGATGTATCGAACGTGCTGGCTGTATTCGGGCCCAGATTGCAAATATTGAAAACCGCATCGATACACAGATCAATACAATAGCTCTGCAGAATGTCCAGAGAAATAAAGCAGTACTGCCTTTTATCGTAGATGCTGTTCTGCTGTGTGTGAAGCAGCAGCTTGCTTTGCGCGGACACAGGGACGATGACGTACAATTTGATCAACCGCCTACAAGCAATGAAGGTAATTTCGTCGCCATTGTACGACTCCTGGCCGATAGCAACCCTGTTCTAAAAGAGTATCTTACTTCAGGGCCACGAAACGCACGGTATACAAGCAAAACCATCCAAAACGAACTCATTGAAATGATTGCTGACTTGATTCGTGACTACTTCCGCCAGTGCCTTGAAAAGAGCCCCCATTTCGCTTTAATTGGCGACGAGACGACATCTCAGGGACGGGAAGTTTTGTCGGTGTGTCTCCGCCTACTTGACTTCATCGCTAACCCATCCAAACCAACAAAGCGTGAAGTTTTAATCGATATGTGTGATTTGCGTAGAATCACTGGAGAGGCTATAGCCACCGCAATTCGAGACAGCTTAGAGAGGCAAGGAATCAATCTCGCAAATTGTCGGGGCCAGGCTTACGACACGACTGCGTCGATGAGCTCAGATAAGAAAGGCGTTCAAACTGAAATAGGCAAGTTTGCACCAGATGCAGAATATCAAGGTTGCTGCCTTCATTCTCTTAACCTTGTGATCTGTCAAGCTTGCAAAATTCCGTCAATTCAAAATGTGATGGATTCATGTCGAGAACTATACAGTTTCTTCGACAACTCCCCCAAACGCCAAAAATTCTTTGAAGTTATCATCCACGCCTTCTCGCCAGAAAATAAGAAGAAAAAGCTAAAGAGTTTATGCAAGACCCGGTGGATCGAAAGGCACTCCACGTTTGAAACCATTTTCGACTTGTATGAGTATATCGTCATCACACTGAATGAAATATGTGAGCCCACAAACGATGACCGTTTTTATCAGAATAACGAGACATGGGACTGGGACGCCAAAACCAAGACAATGGCAAATGGACTGCGGCACATTATGAGCAACTTTGGACACATTGTCAACTTCGTTTGTGCCAAGGAACTACTGGAGTCTATGCGACCACTTGTCTGTGCCCTACAAGGCGAACTCATGGAAGTATATTTCGGATTCCAGAAAATTGAAGAAGTCATCTGTTGCTACCAAGAGATACGCAGTGAAATCAATGCACGGTTTCAGCTCATGTATGAAAAAGTCAAGACTCTGGCAGAAATGGTTGGGTCGACTGAACAACGCCCGCGAATTTGCAGTCGACAAAGGAATCGAGAAAACTGCCCAGCTGAGACAGTACAAGAATACTGGAGACGAACGGTGGCAATACCGTTTGTTGATGTTATCTGCTCGGAATTACAATGTCGCTTTAGTGAGGACAAAAGAGCGCATTATGAGCTGTGTGCCTTGATTCCTCAGGTTATCGTCACAAAGAGAATGGAGGCTGTAGTAGAACTCGGCCGAGTTTTACACGAGAAATGGAATCACGTGATGCCGCTACCATCGGCTTTTGACAGTGAACTTTTACGCTGGATGAACTACTGGAAACGACAACCGCAGCCAGTTGCAAGCAGCTCAGTTACGTCTATTCTGGCAACACATGCGGACAACATATTCTTCCCAAACGTGAGAGAACTTCTGAAGATTCTTGCTGTTTTGCCCATAGGTAGTACAGAAGCAGAGCGATCATTCTCATGCATTCGTAGAATTCATACTTGGCTTCGGAGCTCCATGACGACCTCCCGACTTTCCAATTTGGCTCTTGCTGCCATGCACAGTCACACGACAATTCCGATCAACAGAAACCAGATTTGTGAACGTTTCATGGCCCTACACTCCAGAAGAATGAATGCATCTTCGCTTTTCATAGACAATTAAAACAAATATTTTTCAACAATCGGTTAAAGGTACTAACTGACTGTTGTGTTCGGTTTATAATAATTCTATAAATGACTGAGGTTAAAGCTTTTAATTACCTAAAAGTGTATGCATTGAATATTTTTAATAGTCCAAATATATTCACTTTATTTCGTATGTTCCTAAAACTAAAACTCTTCTTAAAAACCGCTCTGGAAGCGCTACAGACTGCAGCTAAAAAGCCCAGGATTTGCCCTTGGCCACCCCCCTTTTAAATATCCTAGATCCGCCACTGTACCTGCGGCTGGTTTCGCCACCTCAGTAACTGGACAATTTATGACTTGACAGAGCAGTTCTCAAAGTTAGCTCGTTGGAACATGCATTTGCCAACTGTTCACTTTTTGCAGCAACGCTTTGTCTTGGTTCTTTCTGATTTATGTGAACAAAAGACGTAAGGGAACTCGCTTGCTGTCAGGACATTTGCTAAGCGACTAACTGTATTAAAACGACATTCTTCGCTGAAGTTGAATAGATGTCGATTAGTATAAATCTTGGGACTTTTCACGTTCTGGTAACCACTTACCTGAGCTGCACAATCACAGGTACGTCTGAATCGAGTACCTTTGAAGTACAAGTTCTGCGAACGGAATTGTTTTGAGCAGCTTTCAAAAGTAGCTTCCCGACTTCATTCTTCCGTAAGGGAGACTCTCTTGTACGAAATATTACCGCCTGGGTTTTACTGGTGTTTATTGGTAAAGTAGAATGAAGATTCTGGTTCATTCATCTCTGTGGGACGATTACTTTTGAACATTTTGCAGTATTTAAGCGGACAGCGTTCATGATCAATTGTTTGAGAAGTGGGATAGAATACTCGTCATCCAGAAGAGTTGCCCAGGCCATGACAATCTTTGGATGCTTTCTCCACTTTCCACACAAAGATTTCATTGCCTTAATCAGGAATTTTTTCCCTATGAAATGTCACCCCACTGAAGACGTTAGGATGTACTTTTGGCTTGAAACAAAACTGCAAGGTAAACAGCCACCAGGTAACTCGCTGCAAAGCTACTTGTTTTTGGTCACCAAATTATCCTTCGGCAAAACAGTTGTCCGCTTTAGTCTTTCGCACTTCAAGAGTGATTTGTGCATGATGACCTTTACCGTATTCGATCGGTAATGCTTTCATCAGGATTTTAAAACCTCTCAAGAAAGTTTAAAGTCGTCTGTGTATAAATTTACCGTTGAACCCTTTGTGTTGAGGTGCCACTGAATGCTTAGTTGAAAATACGAAAGAGTTGCAGGTTTATACGCCATTTTTCTTTTTTATTGATGTTTTGCCTTGGAAAAAGTACGTCTTTTACTTCCTCCTTCTCGTTCTTCTTTCGACACAACTTGCACAAGGTTTGCTTGTCGTATTTTGTTTTATGTTTTGTATTTTCCGATTTTTGGTCAGCGATAAAACTGCAGAATTTGTTCATGTTTTCTTTGTTTACTTTGTCGATTTCGTAATTCGTTTCATCTTCGTCACCAAAGTCTTGTACTTCCAGATGAATACTTAGCATAAACCCTTATCATAGCAGATCTTAAAGACATTTGTAACCAACTTTGAGGTAACGTATAATTTATCAATTTTTAAAATCAAAAAAATGTCACAAAAATATTCAATCATGAGCTGTCCGTAATGCCGGTATCCGTTTGATAACCTATGAGAATGCTCCAGTTTTAAGACGGAAAGTCTGGTCATCTAATAAAACAATCTTTCTTTAAGACAAAATGAGTGAGAAGTCTAATTGGAAAATGACACGAATTACCTTAAACCCGCAAATAACTCAGGGTATTGATCCTATCATTCGTTGTTTAATAATTTAATTGTAAGGATGGACATCTTACCATTTGTTAAGCCGTTGAACGTTATTCTCCCCGAACTTTTTGTTTTAATAAAGCAGAATTGAAATTTTAAAAGTAAATATGACTATGAGCAGTCTAAATATAAAATAATTTCCAGTTTGGATTGTTGTTTATTTGCGGCCAAATTCTGTGTGGATTTTTTTTTAATGCATGTCCTCTTCCAGTTATAGTCAGGAGGATTTGTCTTTTTGAGAATTTTGAAAAATTATCGTTATCACTTGGATTCTCGAGAGATATATTGGAAGGGTGGGCGAGGGGTTGTTGCGTGCACGTATTTCTAGTGTATTACAGTGGATCGCGATTAAACAAAGTTTCGACGAACGTGAATTAACGATGATTTTTAAAGGATTAAAGAACTTAGTTCCTTCATATATATGAAGACTATTCAAGGCATTGGTTCCTCTCGTCATCGCCTTTAAGAAACCTTTTGCTCTGCCAGGTAGCAGCAAAGGCTTTGGCATTTACACACCTAGTTCCCCGCTCAAAATCATCGTCAAGAGAATTAAACTATCTCTTTAACACTTTGTTGTTGTTAATTTTTTATGTAACGTACTCAGCTCCGTAAATATTCAACACTATTCAGCTCCACTTTGGTGAATAATTGTTAATATATAATGATATATGATGTATAATACATAATATATAATATATGATAGATGATAGATGATGTATGATATATGATGTATGATATATAATATATGATATGTGATATATGATATATATGATATATAATATATAATGTATAACAAAAAATATAATATATAATATAGAATATATAACATATAATATATTTAATATGTAATATAATACATACACACATATGTAAGTATCTTGGTAAGAATGAAATTTTTGAACATCCACGCAGTGTTGTCGAGGACAGGTAGGATTGCTTAATTCGTTTTGACCAATCTTACACCCTTCGAAAGGCATATGAAGGAGAATTAAATAGTTAACAAATAGAAAATTGTTTGAATGTCTTTGCGGTGTGATAGAAATATGAATGTCGTTATTTCAACCAGAAAAATGCCTAGTTTACCGGATACTGGTATCTAGTATTCGGTAAAATTTCCTGGATAGTGTTGGGATTTTTCTAAAGAAAAGACTTGGCGAAAGAAGCGTTTTTGAGCAGATAAGTATTTGATGATATTAACTTGCCAGCTGCTACAACATTTCTCGTGAAAAACTGATTAAAACTTCTTAACCCATACGAAAGGTTGGTTTAAATTTTAAACTATGAAAATATAAATACACAAAATTACTGAGACGTTCCCTTCTCTAAATTATTCCTTTCACTGCCTTCCTCTAATATGAGCACTTGCAAATATCCAATATCCAGTCTTTAATATCCGCTAATCTAATTTGCTAGAATTCGGTATCTGGTGAAGTAGTATCCGGCGCATCCGTATCTACTGTGGACAATGGTGCAAATATCCTTTAATTATATGACAGTTATTGGTCGTTTGTGTCCACTATATCTTCATTAATCTAGGTTGAGAGTATGCTCATAACCATTATAACAACATGTCTTAGTCTTGGTCTTGGTATCGGAGACGACGTAGCATATGTAGGAGTAATGTCACTAGTCTTTTGAATTACCAGAGCATGAGGAAGTCACTATGGCACCTTTTGATACATTTAGTGAAGTTTTCCAACGTCATTTACAGTTACTGAACACAATTTTGCTTGTTTTTCAAATCTCATGTTCCCCAGGAACAACTCTGGAATGGTTATGGTCCACAGCCAGGAATTCCCCGACGCAGGAGCTAAGTTCCCCCTACAGGGAGGCTAAAGCTTGGGGATGAGACCACGCCCCTTCATAATTTCCTAATTTCAAGGTTAAAAATGTCATTTGATTTTTAGCAAGAAATAATATACATATATATGTATATATATGTATAAACTTAATTATAGCACCTGATAGATATGTGCGTTGACCGCTTTTACCAGAACTCATCTACACAACCGGTTAAAACTATTAACGAGCGACAAAGTTTTGTCCGTTGACCTGCGTGACATGCGTAATGAAAAGACTGGAACTATCAGAACTAGTTTGTAACAAGTCAGCATTTCCGGTTCAAACGTGGAGGCCGCTCTCTTGTCGGGGACCTCCGGCATTTGCCTGGCTAGCCATAGTGTAAATCCGCCACTGCCAAATGTGGTGTACCACTTTAAAATTATCCTCAGCGTAACATGAAGAGAAAACTTCAGGAATGTAAAAGCCAACTCGAGAAACTTAATAGACGTGAACTCATATGTTCGGATAACCCGTCCGCTGCTCTCCGAATTACGTGATTTACTCATTTTACTTGCCCAATTTTTGAGCTGACTCTCGCATTGAACGTTGACTATCGAATTTCAGTTCATGTTACCCTGAAGAAGATTCTGACATGAAATCGAAGCACTGTACATCCTCATGTATAACAGTTAAGTTGTTGCGGGAACATCTCGTCCATTTAAATTGGATTCTACGCACATACTTTGAACCTCAAGTAGGAGAGCAGAGGTCCTGCAATCCGAAGATGCGAATTCGAATCTCGTTCAAGTCAACTCAAACATTTTCGAGTTCACTTTATCAGGGTAGAATTATCATGGAATTTTCTCTTCATCGTGCATTATTTTGCAGTGTTTCACATCATGCAGAATCAAGTCCTATTTTGACAAACCTGTTAACGGAGTCAATACACAAACTGGTAATTACAAGTTTAGAGGATA
Organism: Heliopora coerulea; assembly: GCA_030142905.1. NCBI lineage: Eukaryota > Metazoa > Cnidaria > Anthozoa > Scleralcyonacea > Helioporidae > Heliopora > Heliopora coerulea. The sequence goes on from JASJOG010000001.1 coordinate 2,978,000, forward strand.
TACCTGTTGCTTTGCAATACTGCCGTCAATGGGATCCTCGTAGTAAAAATCATCACCATATTTTACTTCGTACGTCTTTTCACATCCACTATCACCACCAGTGTATTTCTTGCCAACAAAACTCGTTTCACCAACAAGATGACGTAACCTTTCAATCATTTTATTGGCTGCTTCTGCTTCAACAGTTTCATAATCATATCTGTATAACATACGAAAAAGTTACAGGCACGGCATGAAATGAGTAAGTCCAACATGACCATTAAGGAACAAACCTCGTGTAGAAATTCCGCCCGTATTTCTGCCAGTGTTCATGAATAATATCTTCAACTGGTAACTTTCGAGAAGCTAGCACTGATAGCCAAGCTAAAATACAAAGATCGAAATTTATACACGTTTTAGCTTTTTATGCTTCACGTAAAAGTTCTTTTCTCAATCACGAGTCACAATGAACCGTAGTCATTCTTAAAAATCAATAATCTTTATCAGACATGGTTTCCTTCTTCATTCCTTCTTAAGATGTGGGCACAAATATTTGTCCGGTATGGTGATTTTTTAAATCTCCATAGTGGACAGCAACCTCGTTCACGTCGCGTCTAATGAGAGGACGGCTAGGTGCAGATACTCTACGGTAAAAGTTGAAGATCATGTAACAACTTACTCCAATATATCTGGAAAACTTTTGTCGTCTGTTTGACCACAAGAATCCACGCCTCGGGATCTATTATCTGTTGTACAGATAAATTTTTGTTTAACCCGAGGAACTTAAACATGATTGCCAATAAATTTTTCAAATAAAACATTTCGACTCATGATACGCAGCCTTTGCCAGGGCGTTTCTTGGCTCAGCCACTGAAATCTTAAAGAGCCTGGAGACGAGCTAGACCCACAAAAGAGTTGCAGTTTTACGAAGCCAGGCCAGCCAATCAGGTGGATAAATCCTTGTGAATGCACAGCAGTATTTAAGCTTCAAAAAACCAAATTAATATTTCATATGCCAAATCACCAGTTATCCACATTATGGTACTTTTATTTACGTTCAATTGTTGGAAACATGAATAGCGCTGTTCACGTGTCAGGACGTATTGACACATAAGTTATCTGACCTTCGTACAGCTGGCCTTAGTTTATATAATATGGGATAGGATATGGTACCGCGGAAAACATTTTTATCCAATGCTCTTCACATGCGCTAACCTGTTAATGGATATTGCAAAAAAACAGATTTTTTCAATAACTGGCCATTTTCCGTTTTTGTTTTTTTTTTTTAAAAAAAATAAAAAAGACTTGATGCCTCTCCCGCTCTCTTGGCGACTAAAAGTGGCAATGAGCCCGCAGTTTTTTTACTCGGCCTTACCACACCATAAGTGATCACCAGTTCACTACTTTTTGGAATGCGGCGTTGATTGAAAGTTTAACGCTTACCTAAACATGCCCATATTCCATCTTTTTCCCGTATGTGATTTGACCCAGTTCCAAAGCTTTCTTCTCCACAAAGAGATATTTTGTCTGCATCCAGTAGATTACCGAAAAACTTCCAACCTTAAACATAAAAGATCTACAGTACCAAAGCTGTACTTTCGTTGAGTAGTAATCGACATCGTAAATGTGAAGACTAAATCAAGAACACAGTAAGGGAATTACGCAAAAGAGGTTTGGATTCAGGTTAATTAGCGTACTTTCTTGTCAAACGCTTACATGGTAGTGGCTTTCATATCACTCCACTTTTCGACTTTAAATATCTTGAATAACCGGAAACAAATCTCAGGACACACAGTTACAGCACTCAATATCATTTGACATTTTCTTAATTGTGCCCAATACATTAACTGTTTACTGCAGACATTAATCGATATTTATCCAGATGTCATGAAAAATGTAGCCCACGTATATTTTTGCCGTTTTACAACCGACATCTCGGAAAATCTATTGAGATATCATCTGAAATATGCTCATTAAAATATCTTCAGATACCTTCTGAAATATAACTATCATTTGTTTCCAGTGTACTTGTGCGTCAATTTCTCTACAAAGACTAGACAAGACCGAAGACTGTAGCTCAACTTTTCAACAACTGATGCGGCAACACGAAAAGCAGTCGATAAAAGCTATTACATTTCATTTACCTGTAGGTACTTCATATATGGTTAATCCTAAATTTTCAGCAACCTTGTCCACTGCCGCAGACGTGGGCATACTGCGAGCCACACCTTTTGCGGGAAGTTTCATAAAATGAGGTATGATGTTCATGTGAGCAGTAATGACAGCCAGCGAGTCAGATGGGGTAACAAAAAATCCGTTTTTCCCAAGGATCATATTGCGATCCTAAAAATGAAGATGTTGAAAATTATCTCGCATAACTGCTATGATTGTACAACTGGACTTAGTGCGAATGCCTAGTTGTCATTGCAGAATAATTATCTGACTGCTCCAACCAAGCTTGTTTGAGTCACAGACAACTGTGTCCAAAAAAAAAATAACTAACTCGACGATTGATGGATTAGATATCTTCTGCTGAGTTTTCGATAATGATAAACTAAATACAATAGCTCTTTCTGACCGCCCCGGCCGGGTGCACGGAGCACTGGCACTAGTAGCCTGACTTTTGGCTTCGATATGGACTGGGGCAGTGAGATAATGTTTCTTCAGCGGCGGACTTGGCTTCAATCGAACTTATTCGCGTTATTTCATGTTTGGCGCTGCTGATAGATAACCTGAAGCTTCTCTACATTTGTGATTGGATGACTCAGTATCGAGGACAACCTTGCTGGATAAGACATCATAGCTTAAATCGGGATTTTAGTCATACCTTCAGCATGCTTAACTCAGATTCTGCGCCTCTAAATTGAGGGAAATTATCTGTAACCACATCAGTGGAATAAACTTTGCAAAATAGAAATTGTGGTATGAGCCGAGAGTTTGTTCGTCACAAATATCCCACGCCAGTGAGCGTACGTATGCACGACAATAGTGTATCTGCTGGTTGCAATCGGTCTTTTCTGCAAAATCTGCATGAATTTTTGACCACGCCGCACTGACCTCATGGCATTAAAGGTGCCAATGGCACCAATGGTGCAACTGATGACCGGTTAAGCATAGCCCGACCATCCGTTCTATATCCAATCAATGATATAAGAATACTGGTCCACTGTTCATGGCAAGCAAACACAACTCCGCGAATTCCCTCATCCTCGTTATTCCCGGAGGGGTTTAATCATCCAGAATTCTATTCTCATATTTGTTTGCTAGGGCTCGTCTAAGCCCTATCAAGGTACAAAGCTGTTGCATTGAAAATTCCTATATTTTTTCTTTCCAACGGATCTAATTTTACTTCAAAATCAAGCAAAAATTCTTACACCATCGCCATCAAATGCTGCTCCAAAATCATGTTCTCCTTTCTTTAATATTTCTACCAAATCAGCAGCGTAAGTTAAATTAGGGTCAGGATGGTGGCCTAGATAAGATATTAAAAATATAAAAATTCTAAATTAATTGATTACATACTCCATGCTACGAAAGAATCCTGTCGTTCCTGTTCTCGATCAAAACATGAGATGATCCCTTCGAATATTTGAAATACTAAGTGCACTAGTGTATCTATCCATGTCTCCTACCTTAAGATATTACCTAGGAAAGGTTATTCATTGTCGAATTTTTATCACGGATAACTCCGGACGGAAGATAAAAAGATATGGCCTTGGCATTGGGCCAACGAATTCTGTAAGGTCACATCGTAAAACGGTGAAAAGTAGTTGGTCGCACAAGACCAATGTCAAATCCGACGTATCACCGCATATTTTAAACTTCTATCCTGAATTATCCGGACGGAAGTAACAACTGAACTGACTGTGCAGCAAAAAAGGCAACTTACACATTCCTAACAAACTTACGTTAACACTTTCCAATCGGAGACGTCTCTCCTTGATGAGTAAAATCGTCGGGAGTTTAGAAGAGTAAAATAAAAAAGTCGTGTACGTAGCGAAAAGAGTTAAAGGTTTTATCATCACTCTTACCTTAAATGTCCTTATCACGAACAGCAAAAAGCGTTTCTATACAATTTGAGTTCGTAATTCACGTTGGACGTAGAAACTGACATAAAACTTGTATCAGTGTTGCTACTCTGACTGGTGTGCCCCATATGTGGTGGGTTTGAAAAGTGATATCAATGAATACTGATGCTTTCAGCTAAAGCATTTTGGTTATTAAATTTATTTATTGTAGCAGAATATCTTGGCCCATCGAGAAGTTTTTGGCCTCAAAACCTGACATGTTCAACTTTCATCGTCAAAATAATTTAGTTACTCGCCGAGAAGAACTAGCTTTTATATACCTCCAAAGTCTTCTTTCGGGATACAGTTAATGATTGAAGATGGTGGAGCTCCAAGTTCGTCGACAATGATTCTCTTTAGATATGGTCCAGTTACTACAAAATGAGAAATCTTTACCGCATGTAATTTTCGTAATACTATGATGACCTCCTTTTCTATTGTTCTCAAGTGGAGTTGTAATCCCTTCATTTCTATTGTTCTCAAGTGGAGTTGTAATCCCTAAATTTCCTCATCAGCATGCATACTTTTACTAATTTTCCCTCAAGAGGGAAATCAACATGTATAAGTAAATATTAAAAGGCATTGTTTTATGCGACAGCGCCATTCCCTTCCTGAACGTCGAACGATAATGCTTTTAAATTTAAGCATTGAACAACTCATTTTATACCAGGGCTGGTACCCACCATTAACAATACTAACATTCCTAAAAGAATTTCAAACAATACCAATTAATTTTCGTTTAATGAGTGATTAAATGTCCACTCAAGCCTCGGAAGCTTTGTGAAACTCCCTAGGGCTAACACCCTCGGAACCTCCCCAAACCTGCTTCGGCTTTCGAGGGCATTTAATCACTAATTTCCCTCATGTCATGGTATTACTTATAATAACATTTATTTTTCTATTCCAAAACATGAACATTATGAACATTTAATCTCCACCAGTTGGGAAAAAGTTGTAGTCCAACGAAACTGACAAACCAGAGTACCAGTCCACTGAAAACTGTTGACTCGAGCGGGATTTGAACTCGCACCTTCGGGATACCGGTCTGCCGCTCTACCAGTTGAGTTATCGAGTTCACAGGGATTGGAGGCGAGTTTTTATCCAATTTAAGTGCACGAGATATTCTCGCGACAACCTAACGCTATCCATGAGGATGGATGTGCAGTATCCGCTCGAGTCAACATTTTTCAGTTAACTTCGGCAGTGTAGGTAAATTGTGAAGTTATCGTTTCATAATACACTGAGGATGATTCTGAAATAGAGTACCAGTAGTTTGCAAGATTTCCGACCACCTTAAAATTTAACTAAATTTTTTAACAGTTCTCGACCAGTCAAAAAACGAGCGCTGGGAGTTTGTGAAGAATTTTCTTTAGCGTTGTGTCCCCCACCGTTTCATAAAATAGCTTGAAAGTGAAACAAGAACCAACATTAATATTATCTACTGTAATGAAGGACTTTAGCGCGAAAAAGTTCCTCGTTTAATCGATTTTTGGTAAAATACTACTTCTAAACTTCGTCTACTACAATCAAGAACCGCTGGTTTTGACTTGCAGGATTCCATAGTGAGGTGAAAGGTTTGCTCGATACATTTGAGAAACGTGATTCAGTGATATCAGCTCTTGCTAAAGTAAGGTTTAAAAGTCAAAGGCAATAGTCTTTGAAATACGTCGACCTGCAGGTTAGAGTATACAATATCCATCAATCAAACGTAGGGAAAGTTTGAGAAATTCCAACATCTTTTCGTTGCAGAGGGGTTTGAATTGCTAATCTTAAATTTCTGACGTCATAGTTGTCGACCTGTACGCAGATTTAAGCTTCTAACCTTGAAGCTTATAGTCATCAAAGATAAAATTTATAATCCCTGTTCACTTTAAAACACTAATGTGTAATATATGGCCGAAAGCAGCTTAAACGCTAAATGTCCCTGACGAAAAAACGAAACTGACCGATTACGATTTCGCCTCTGCACATTTCCGTTTCGTAAACGGACGTTGCCAACTTGAACGGTCGATGCCAACATCATGTTCTCCCCATCCCCAAATGTACCCTTCTAACCCTAACTCTGAGTCGCATCAACCAGAAACACGCTTAAAATCATTTACCTGTTTTCTTTCCTTCACTTTAAATTCAACGACGGATTATCTTGGTTCTCCTTACCCAAACCGAAAGTCTGACCTAACCATCCAAGTAGCGGGTTTTCCGCCTCGTTTATATCCTAACTTGACCACTAGTCGCTTAATTAATCTAATTTTAACACTTTGACTTTACGAATGTTCGAAGAAAATATAACACTGCAGAGTAAAAAGAAACAAAACACTTTGAGTGAAAAAAAAAATTCGCCACAGATTCGAACCTACTCAATAGCGATTGCTCTTGGTCGCACTAGCCACTACACTAGCCGCTACACCAGCTTTGCAGGCTCATTTGATCCTGACTAAAATCGTCAATTTCACAAACATCACATCACTTCGCGAGGATACTCATTAACTTGCGTTAATGAGTTTGAGGTTGGCGTTAATGATAGTATATCTTCTGGTAATGAACAGCAAAAGGTGTAATGAACAGCAAAAGATGTATTTAATTGCTTAGAGTACAGGTACCCTTTGTTCGTGCGTTATCGCGATTTTCATAGACTCTCTCAACGATAAGAAGCCGACCGTAGTATTTACAACATTTCTCGTTTCTTGTTAGTGAAGGAACGGATATGAATCTTTATAACACGCAATAAGTGTATTGACCTTTAACTGAATAATATCGTATCCATGTTGTGTCTCTTACCGCCATGCATTGCATTGAGAAGAACTTTTAATGAATTGTCACCAGACAACAGTTCCTTCAGTTTATTAAAGTCGAAGACATTCTTCATCAATTCCAGGTAATCTTGGACTGAATCAATAATTTCAACTGAAAACACTTTACCACTAACTGTCCACTCTTGTTTACCAATCGTAGACAAATCAACCGATATATCCGGGCATATTTTGTAAGTTGATATCTTTTTGGATAATTCAAAAATGTGGTTGGTAACGGATTCTGGAGCTGGAGCTGGAGAAGTAGGAAACAATATATTTTTATCCCAGTAAATATATGGACTTCATGCACAACCAAAGGGAATAATTGCCCGCTATTGGTGGAAAAAATCTTTGCCTAAACAAAACATGGTATATTTTCTCAAGAAAAGCATGTCTTTTTTGCAATATTTCTGCTATAAAACTAATTATTGGAGCATTTTCGGGCGTCTAAATTAGAAAAACGTCTCCAGGAGATCGCTCCGCGACCTACCTTTAAGGGCTTGTGCATATGAAGGGTTGTCACTCGGCAAGGAATCTCGTCATGGCGAGATAAATTTTTTCCCGTGTGAACACTATTCCCAGGTTGCTCTGCATAACGTGATGAAATTTTTGTTTTCGTGAGCTCATTGTATAATAAAATGAGAGTAAAAATAATCATTAATTAAAAATTCAGGTATTCGGATCCCGGTACAAAGCTCTGTAAGCCACCAACATCCCAGGCTGGAGGTTGGTTGGCGTGTGACTAAGGGTTTGGGTCGGGGTCTGGGTCGGGGTAAGGATCGGGGTTGGAATTAAAAAAAATGAATGAAAAAGTGCATAAAAGTAAGTAAATAAAATTACAATGAAAATATTTAATTTTCAATTTTCACCAGTTTGGCAACTCCATGTAAATTTTGCAGAATGAAATCTCCTTCAACACCTTGGCTTACCAGTGTAACTCAGTTTCACATAATTAGATTTTAGATTTCATCCCAGCAATCTGCTGTAACTCAGCTAGCCAAGTAACTTGCTTCCATGTAAATGGGGTCTTAAAGGTAGGAAAGATTTTTGGGACCCTCCCCCCTTGTTTCATAAATTTTGGTTCTCCCCGCACTTATACATTAAATGCACTGTTTTTCTATTACAGCCAAATTCAATTTTTCACTTAATTGTTTAGTGCAAATGGAATGTTTGTCTCTTCCATCTTTACCCAAATTAATCAATATTAAAAACTTGTTGAGATCAAGGTCCATTTGGGAAAGTATTTGCATGATGTTTTTGAACCACAATTTCATGTTTCATACTGTTAAATTATTAGTAATATGCACACAGGAAAGTCTTTAGTTTGTCATAATTGACATTTGTCACTATACCAGTATTTCTATATAGAAAAGTGTAACATACTGTATTAAGTAATTACATTTAAATAAGTTTGCAAAGTAAGAACTATAAAAACAAAAAATTTTTGGCATCTGCCAGAGTAAAATTCTAAAGGGTCACACCATGAGGGTGAAAGAGTTAACCACCATATCCATTTTAATCACAATACTGACAGTATGCATACAATCATGCAACATTTTTCAAACTAAGATATCTTTTTCCCAGTATTTTTTGCCATTGTGTGATCAAAGACAACTGAATGCCATAAATTATTCACTGTAGCTACCCAGGTATTGTACAGGTGAGTACCTCCATTTGAAGTGTTGACTTTTATTCCAAAGTCTCCTTGAGGTCCTCCAGGATTATGACTGGCTGAGAGAATAATTCCCCCTAAAGAAACATCATGTTTTTTAGTACTTTATTGGCACTAAAATGTTCTGAAAAATTATCAGTACACCTTTACCTCCAGTATTTTCCAGTAGCACCTAATAACTTGTTTCAAATACTTGTTGAAACTGTTCTTGTACTTTGTTAATATTTACAAACGATCAATTCTTGAGTAATTTTTTTATTGAGCTTTAATGTTACAATAAACATATATATAATTGGTCTGTACATGATTTATATGCACTATTAACATTTCTGCCTCAGAATAATATGTTTGACTGCATGTGTATCTAAATATTAAACAATGAAATACCACATACATGTATATGCACATGGTATTTCACTGTTTAATACTGTAGATACACATGCAGTCAAACATATTATTCTCAGGAAGAAATTTTAATAGACAAGTGAAGTTACTATATTTTTATTAAACAAACAGTACCTTCTGCAGCTCTTTTCCTAATAATGCATGACACAGCTGGAGTAGAAAATATACCATGTTGGCCAACTACAAGAGTCTTTACCTATCCAAATAGAGAATGGTTTTTAAGGTAGATATATCCAAGCTCAATATATCCAAGCTCAATATATCCAAGCTCTCATGTTTCTCAAACATAATACAGAATGGTTTTTAATTTGATAATATTATCATCACCTTTATAATTATTATAATATATTGCACAGGTAATGCTTGGCATGTACAACCCTGCAGTTACATTTACATGCAATTTGTATTACAGAAGATTATTTTATGCAAACATTTGTCATTATGAAATCCTCAGAAAATGTAGCACTTTCCTGAACCTAACAAATGTTAGCACATAGTCAGTTACCTGTATGATAAAATATCAGACTTAGGGGTTAATAACACTTAATTGGGCAGTCACAGCTACCAAGATGAGTGCAAGGAGAAATAGAAAAACTACAATAAGTATCAAATTACTTTAAAAATCTATGCTAACGTTTGGATAGAAAAATTAATGTAGGTTATCAGTCAACATTTTGGATGAATGTGCAGTGTATTCAGGTTAGGAGAGGCTGCATCATGGGGGGTCAAAGAGCTTATGTTAGGCCTTTTCATTTGACATGTGCAATCACACACACACATTGGCACACACACAAACCAAACTGCATGTGCTGCTTATTGCATGCATAAAAGGTCATCTTCATGTCTCCTAGGTCTTCTTGCCTATGAGGTGAAACTGACAATTAAACTTACTTTGTTGGAGTTAGAAGACTATAAGAACTCTGCTGGCACCATCAACAAATTTTTTAACAGTTATCCAGCTCATTTTAGCATTTTAGACTGACAAAATATACAGTAAGGGAATGTTTTCCCTTTCATCAGATTTTATAAAGGAAGGGGAAGCATAAAAAGCTGCCAAATACATGAGATTAGTTCACATCAGTTTTGAATAGATGCATAATCTGAACAACCACAACAGCTTGAAAGCTAGTGATGCCAAAAAAGTGCAAAAGCCAATCTGCCCAGGCTTTTAAATCACCAATTCCAAAATTCTGAGGCCAGAGTACATGTGATGGTGAGTATTTCTGACCCAAAGAACTGGACTGATGAAAAGGACTATGAAAACGATGCTATTACAAGTTTTGCCAATCATTTCCAAGCAACATTAGCAGCCTTGAGATTTGACCAAAGTTCTCAACAAAATTATGTTAAAGTTTGGCACAGGACTGCTGAAGCTAAAAATCTTTGGCAGAAGATCATTAATTTTAAAAGATGTGACTACACAAATGTGCATGCCCTTGCAGAGATTTAATTGCAATAAGCAGATCAAACTTGAACGTTGAGCACACTCTAGCATCTTCACTAATGCCAACAGGTGCCTTTCAATGAAGCATACTAGAATAGAGTTAATGTCAATAATTGGTGCAAACAACAAAAACTTGAATTATGTGGACAGAAGTGAAATTATCAAGACAACACTCAACATTTATCTCAAAAACAAAAAAAGAAGAAATTAAATTTAAACTTTCAGAAACTGAACCACCAAGTAAGGTTGTACTGTTGGAATCAGGAAAGGGCAGCAATCGATGCATAAATAATGCAATTAGCACAGTTAATTCTGAAGATTCTAATATTTTTCACAATTCTGATGGCAATCCTTTTGATGCAGAATGCAAAAAACATGATTAACATTCAGATAAATCATTTGAATAAATAGTGTTGTTTGGAGATTTTTCTTTTGCTGTAGTTTAAGTGTGTTTTTTGATTGACGGTTAAAGTGCAGACAATAACCTTAGTAACATGATGAGGTAAAATTATTGTTTTCATGGTATTTCCTAGTCATAATGAATCAATTTAAACACTCATGAATGTGATTCACACATGCAAGTTGATTTATACATATAAATCACCACACGCATGCCATTTTGCTCTCAGAAAGGCCTGTTAAGTATATATAACCTAGATTATCTGGTTAAATTAGTGAATACCATATGAAATTTCCACTGTTTTCTGCCACATTTATTTATATAGATGTAAGTATATGTACTAAATTATTCAATTAGCTGTTATTTACTAATACATTATTAGTCAGTTATCCAACCATTAAGTAATCAATTTTGATACTGTTGATAACTACATGTAGAAGAAAGAACAACAAAAAGACAGAAGTCAGGCTTCTGAATGGTAAGGGCTGATAACAAATCTGATTATTGTATGCTACTGAATTTTTTTCCAGCATTCCAAGAAATTACTTTTGTAAATAAATTTTGTTTTGAATTATGCCGGACCATTTAATTTAGCAGAAAAAAAGTGCCAAATAACCATCTCTGCAGGAATGTCAAAACATGTTTAACCAAGAATGGGCATAATACATGTATAATGGTCAGACATTTTGCAGGCAGCACATTGTAACTACTGTGCCTGTAGGATATCATTATTGCTAGGCCTTGATGGAACCTTAAAAAATTTTGGTTGGCTGACTTTTAAACTAGTTTTCAAGACTTTGTTTGTAACACTTACTGTATATGTGTTACCTAGCAGTCTAAGAATTATAGCAATGTCTAATTTGGCAGTACTTAACTACTGTGTTGCTCTATTGGTTGGGGTGGCCCAAGAGTCACCCAGTAGTTTTTTTAGTGGGGCAATGCAGTTATACCACAGTTGATATTGGACAACTGATCACAAAAGAAAAAAAAATTTAACTGACAAAATAAAGCTCCTCACATCTCAATCTTGTCATTTTTTAATGGAACAATGACCGTGTGGGGCACTACAGTCCTGAGGTACACCAGATAGGGAAATTTGCAGAAGTATGTACAGAATTTAGAAATTACATACTCCATTTTTATAAGAAGTCCACCGAAAAGTACAAACCACTGAGTAAATAATCAACCAGAGGTCCAACTTGCGTGAAATATTGTCCCAAATTTTTTATGCGCATGCGCTGGCCGCCATGTTCCTGGTAAGTTCCCTGGGCAGTTTTGACCTCATACGAATTTTTGCCATTTATATGTAAACAAAGTGAAGTTTGATTGTAGTACTAAACTGGTACATTGAAATTAGGTTTTCAAACCTATCGATGGGTATTTGTTCAGTGAGCTTACAAAATAAAAGTTACTCCACAATTTACAAATATCGCATGAACGTGTTGGCAACGCTCGATGGATTCAAACATGTGCTGAATTCTTGTTAATCTTACCACGATTTTAAACAAGTCAAAAACTGTTACAGTCAAGCCGGATGTTCGTGTATAGCCAACTTTTCGATGGTGCGTAGCAACAATGCAATCTTCATTAAGCAAGTTCGTCAAGGAATTTGCAACTTGCAAGTCGACCAAGAAGCATGTTACCCGAAGGGCGGACAACACAATATCAGATAAAACATGATTCAAGTTATTTCATTTAAGAACCTCACAATAACTTGAATCATGTTTTATCTGATCTTGCGTTGTCCGCCCTTATCTGATCTTGCGTTGTCCGCCCGTTGTCTCGTGCACAAAGTAACGTTTCGTAATATCAAAGCCAAAACGTTAAAAGGTCATGTCATATTCCTTACTCCATTTGCTGCAGCTATCTTTGCAATTATTTGAATTGTATGAGCCATGTAGTATCGTCCATCTCCGCCAACTATCATCGTACAGCCATGTCGTCGTTCTTCTGGTATCGAGTCAAAAATACATTGGACAAAATTCTCTGTGTAGTTTTGTTGCTCATATACAGAAACTTTTTTCCTCAAGCCTGAACTGCCAGGCTTTTGGTCATTAAATGGAGAGGTTTTTATGACCTCCACATTGATCGAAGTTTTTGTCATCTTATAATAAAAAGTTTGGCAAACGCAACGTCGAAGCACAGAGTAAATAATCCAGCCAGAGGTCCAACTCGCGTGAAAATTTGTCCCAAACTTTTTATGCGCATGCGCTGGCCGCCATGTTCCTGGCAAGTTCCCCCGGCAGTTTTGACCTCATACGAATTTTTGCCACTTATATGTAAACAAAGTGAAGTTTGATTGTAGTACTAAACTGGTACATTGAAATTAGGTTTTCAAACCTATCGAGGGGTATTTGTTCAGTGAGCTTACAAAATAAAATTTACTCCACAATTTACAAAAATCGTACGAACGTGTTGACAACGCTCGATGGATTCAAACATGTGCTGAATTCTTGTTAATCTTACCACGATTTTAAACAAGTCAAAAACTGTTACAATCAAGCCGGATGTTCGTGTATAGCCAACTTTTCGATGGTGCGTAGCAACAATGCAATCTTCATTAAGCAAGTTCGTCAAGGAATTTGCAACTTGCAAGTCATCCGAGAAGCATGTTACCCGAAGGGCGGACAACGCAACATCAGATAAAACATGATTCAAGTTATTTCATTTAAGTACCTCACAATAACTTGAATCATGTTTTATCTGATCTTGCGTTGTCCGCCCTTCGGGTAACATGCTTCTTGGTTGACTTGCAAGTTGCAAATTCCTTGACGAACTTGCTAAATGAAGATTGCATTGTTGCTACGCAACATCGAAAAGTTGGCTATACACGAACATCCGGTTTGACTGTAAAAGATCAACTGGTATACATGTGCTTATCCGCAATTTTTTCGCTTGCCCCTTCTGGCCTTGCGATCACACTTAAGGTTGACGAAGAGGGTAAAACCACTTCAATTATGCAAAAATTCAGTTCACACGAGCACGAAAGTTATACCTACACTCAGCGACCGCTAGACCACTGACTTAGAGGACAGTAGGCTAGACGCTTGCCAGGAACATGGCGGCGTTTGAATTAATGAGATGCGCAAGGCAACATGCGCGAGGACACAAACATCAAAGCTGCCGACAGTGAGTTGGACCTCTGGTTGGATTATTTACTCTGTGGTCGAAGACAAAGGCGACGTCAGCGACCGAGTTTGAGCTTGGGAAGGACTACGTGAGAGCAACCGTAGCCGTAGTAAAAATGATTGGTTTGGCAAAAATTTAAACTGCGGCAGTCCGGGGGGAAGTGCGAGAACATATGTTTTTAAGATGGACGACGCTTTACTGTTAGCTTTTGGTAGTGGTTTTATATCAGATGAAGAGTTCCTTCTTCTACAAGATGAAGAACTTAGTTTAAGAATCAAACAGTCAAATTTTCCATTTTGGGACTATGACAGATTTAACTGGGAAATTTTGCACGAACTTGTGTGCAAAGTTGAATTTCGATTTGATAAGGAGCACGTTCCACGTCTACAAAGAGCTTTAAGGTTACCTGAGATTATAAACATAAAGCATGCTTCACCTTGCTCTGGATTGGAAGCATTATGCGTCCTACTAAAGCGACTGGCATACCCAGTTAGGTACTGTGACATGGTTCCTCTATTTGGTCCATCAGTTCCGGAGCTTTGCAAGATAACACATTACGTGTTGAACCACATTTATGAAAACCACAGCTTTAGATTACAAAGTTGGAACCAACCATTCTTGTCTCCTCAATGTCTGCAATTGTACTGCGATGCTATTCACTCTAAAGGGGCCCCACTTTCAAATTGCTTTGGTTTTTATCGATGGCACAGTTCGGCCAATTTGCAGACCAGGGAAAAACCAAAGAATCGTGTTTAATGGCCACAAACGGATCCATGGCATTAAGTTCCAGAGTGTTTGTCTTCCAAACGGAATCATTACAAACATTTCTGGACCATGGGGTAAATATCTTTACTTCCACTTAAACTTCATTACTTTTTCTAATACTTTTTCACTCTTAATTCCTATATTCATTTATAGAGGGCAAAAAGCATGATGCAGGTATACTTGGTGCATCAGGGTTGCTGCACCAGCTTGAGCAAATTGCTTTCTCACTAGATGGAACACCTTTATGTTTATATGGTGATCCGGCATACCCAATAAGTCTACACCTTCAATCTCCATTCCGAAATGCCCATCTTACTGAAGAAATGAAACAGTACAATAAAGTTATGAGTCAAGTGCATGTAAGTGTTGAATGGCTGTTTGGAGAGATAACAAACTATTTTAAGTTTATTGACTTTAAATGTCAACTTAGTATACAATTAAGCCCTGTTGGTAAAATTTATATAGTATGTGCACTTTTACAGAAAAGTTTGAACTGCTTGTATGGTAACAAAGTTTCAGAGTATTTTGAGACAAAACCACCATCCTTAGAAGATTATTTTTTTTGAGAATGTAAATAACACTTTTTCCCTGCTATATGACATGCCATAAAAGGTGTATTAAGCTCTACCCACCACTTTGGAAGCTGAATTTTGGAATAAACCCCACCTCTATTAAGCCTCCTCTTCTATCACAAAGCCATAGACCAATGTTTAAACACCAACATTTTGCATAAGTATTTGTTCTCTTTGTATATGTTATAGTTTTTCTGTACTTTCAACTTATTTGGTTGTTTTTTACTACCACATCAATACTTCTTCTGGACGATGTCACCTCATGTGTCAAAAGCCAGTGACAAGTGGCAATTATTATGTCACTATGTGCTATGTTCTATATATTACTGCAATTAGATGTTGGTTAAGTTAATATGAATTTTATCCAAGTTCTTTTAATTTGCAATAAGCTCTCACTCTATCAAACATCCTCCTCCTGAGGCCTGAATTGAAATTAAGTTAGCACCAGGGAACTTAATAGAGCATTTATGGTATTCAAAACTCCACTCTGTTTCAAATAAGAGTGTTGAATTAAATAAGCTGGTAACAGGAAAAACGGGAATGTAAAATAAGTTCAAGTATTATTTTAATTGTTTTTCAGTGTTTCCTTTATAACAACAACAACACAAGTATAAATTGAATGTATTTTATAAAGAACAAGTTAAGAGATCACAAGTATGCACTTAAACAACAATGACATGAACAACAAAAGACAAAATAAGTTTATTAATACAATGAGAATAACATGCAACAAAAACCTAACAGTTATTGGGTCTATGCTTCATAGCTAGTACCTTCCCTTAAAATAATGTATTCCTTAAAACAAAGTATTTTTTAAAATACACTTTTAGAGACAAAAGATATGTATTAAATACAACATCATTAACAACGAGAAAAAAAAGCTTGTCTATACAGTTATAACAAACCATGTGGAATAAAAGACAGCAGTTATTGTCTGTACTCCATGAGTCCATTGCTAATGTTTTTTTATAAATTCCATAACAATCTTTAACACGTTTTGACTCTGTTCTTTTTGTACATCTACTTCCTTGTTTCTTACCTCCAGCTCCTTTCTCTTCAGTTCGAGCTCTGTACCTCTGCTGTACAGTATTTCTATCATCCTGCATTGCACTCCTTTTGTGGACTTATCTCTCAAGTAATCCAACGTACTTTTGACCCTTTTGGCTCTAACAAACATAGTTGTTTCCAATGGCCCTTCACTTTGCTTCCGCTTTTCTGTTTCACAAAACGTCTCCAATGCCATTAGCCTCATATTTTCAGCTTTGCTTTTTTCTTCTGCCTTCGCTTTGTTCTCTTTTTCCTTTACATCTTCGTGAGAATCAATAAGGGTAACTACTTCTTCAATGGCCCGATCGAATTCACTTGGTTCCCCAACGGCGATGTCGGTAGCATTTTCTTCTTCTCGAGATTTTCTTTTGAAGTTTTTTTTCCAGTAACTGATAGCGCTCTCGTACAGCTCTGATGCTTTTCAACGTAAATGTAAGACTTTTCCGTTCGTTTAAATTGTCCACAATCTTTTGCCAAACAATCCCAATTCCCCGGGAAGATTTTGCATGTTCAAATGGCCTCTCCGCTAGAATTTCTTTCACTAATTCTAAATCATGATCTGCTGTCCATTTCATAGCTTTACTGTAGGTAACAAAGACAGAAAAAACAAAAGCTGGAAGAGATACAATGTCGGCTATCCCAAGTCTTGAGTAATGCTAAAAAAACATTGTAATGCAGAACAGGTGCTCTGCGGATCACAGTCAACGAACGAAAAAATATGCGAGAAATAATCATACTTACTTCTCTTGCGTGGATTCAGCCATGATCATAAGAGCAATCCAGTAAAAACGAAGCTTGAAGTTGACGTTGCAAAGCCAACGTCAAGGATGGTAAAATGGCATCGTCAACAGGACGCCAACGTGTTAGACAACGTCAATGAAGTACTAATTATGCTACTTCCAGCCTTCAACTCGTTCACAGACGTCGCCGTTGTGTTTGACGTTGCGTTTGCCAAACTCCCTAATTTTGTTATAACAGCGAAGGCCAGAAACGTACCTAAATACTTCCGTTGAAATAACTCCACAGGTCATCGTGATGTTCTCCCGATATCACGAGGTAGCACTTTGGCGAATGCTTGCCAGATCTTGTTAAATTTTGCACGGAAGGAATTTGTATGACCATCAAAATAGACATGTCCACTTACGAATCAAAAGGTTTTGAGGTTTTCTAGACTGAATCTGCAGGATATTTGCAGATGTGCTATGGGAAAATTTTGAATAGAGACTTTGAGATAACACTACAAACCTACAACTGATATTACCCAACGTCTTTGAGAATACAGTTTAATGTCAAATGCTTTCGACAGCATGCATAAAATGGTACCGAGAGGATTTTCCACAGTAAGTTCACTTTGTTTACAACATGGAAGAATTTTAACGTTTTACAAATAATGGCTTTGCGTGACCGGCTATTTGCGTACTTATAATCGCCAATTGAAATTTTACTTAAAACACGTAAAGCATATAACAACCAGTGGCGTAACGGACTATGGTCAAAGTTAGAGCAACTCCTAAGGGACCCCTGATGAATCTGTAAAGACAATTGAGATTAAAGTCTTGAAACATGTGTCTATATTAAGGGGGGTGGCGGGGGCCCTCGAACGAAAATCTCCTAAGGGCTCCAAGTAGTTCCGTCACGCCACTGAGAACAACTGACAATAATTAACAATAATTATAATAATATTGTCAAGATGTAGGCGAACCATTGAAAACACATTTAGTATATTAGCTGCAAGGTGGAGGATTTTTAGATGGCCAATTTGTGCAGCCATTACTACGGTTGACCTAATTATCCAAGCTACAGTTTGTTTACGTAACTATTTGTCATTGACCGAAAATGCACATAATATGCCACAAGGATTTGTGGATTCAGAGGATGGATCTGGAAAATTGATTCAAGGAGAATGGCGACAAATCACCCGAGGGGATGAAACTTCCATACAAGCAGTTGGAAGAGTTGGTAGCAATTTTTATTCATTCACAGCAAAATCAGTTAGAGAAAACTTTTGCTGATATTTCAGCAGCAATGAGGGTGCCTTACCTTGGCAACTAGATTATGTAAGATATTGTGGCAAAAAATGTTGAAAGTGTGCGCAACTCCACTAACCACACAATGTCACAAATCACTGTCAGCTAATAAGTTGTAGCTACCATACAGTTGGAGAATACATAATTTAGTAAAACCATTGTAATTCATACAAAATCTAACCAACAAGTTTAATATAAAAATATTGAGTATACATAAAAAATAATTGAAGACCTTAAACATAAGTTTCAACTTAAACATTTTACTGTATTGTCTTTAGAACAGCAACCTTATATCAAGAAACAATGTAAGTTTTTAAATGTCAATGCTTTTAAAAGTAGTGAAAACACTGTTCACATAATATCAATTGTTAGACGATACTTGGTCAGGATTAATAATGTTCATGTTTTGCTGATTCATATTATGCTGTATCCATGGGTTGTGGGTGGAGAAAAAATATGGGTTCTGTTGAAGAGGCATTCGATGAGTATTGTTACTGTTTTGTTTCTGCTGGTTTATTTCAATTTCCATATCACTCACTACTTTTAGGATATTTAGCTGAAGTGCAGACTTGAACAAAGTTGGGATTCGTTTGAATTTTGACACTAGGCTCAAACAAAACCATTTGTCTTCATCTTCTCTCAATACATTACCTTGCTCAGTTTCAGAACCAGAAAGATTAACCAGCGCATAATTTATGCCCTGCATAGTTTTCATTACCTCTTTTTCAAATCCACTTCCAGCGTTAACTTTTTTACTCTTCGCCCATGGTTTGCAGTCTGT
The DNA here is from genome assembly GCA_030142905.1 of Heliopora coerulea. Lineage (NCBI taxonomy): Eukaryota > Metazoa > Cnidaria > Anthozoa > Scleralcyonacea > Helioporidae > Heliopora > Heliopora coerulea. The sequence continues at coordinate 2,997,080 of JASJOG010000001.1, forward strand.
AGATCCTCCTGAGAAGTCCAACTTTCTTTTACTCGGTGTTTTGATACCGTCAAATCCCTGTCTTTCTTGTTTTCCTGTGGCCAAGGTCTCAGAGCAACCAATAACTGATAAATCATCCAGATCATCATTTATATCTTGCAAACTATCCTGCCCAACGCTGGAACTTTCATCTTCTATGTCCGCCATTTCTCTTGACGTTTGGACTAGATTGCACGTCGACGTCAAATTAGTAAAATTGTTGAGGTTTGACGGTGTCGAATATGCGTAATTAACCATCGGAGGTGTTCCAAATCAAGTCGAATTTCTATTTCGTCTCTACCGCTACCAGACTTTCCCTTTATGTCCTTCAAGTACTTTGAAAAGTTGCTTCGAATTGTGTTATATCTTTTCTGCACACTAGATACATCCATTTCCAAAGCTTCGGCTACAGCTTGCCAAGCGTTGTTTTTTGTTCTTTGATTCTTATATTCGGGGTACGATTTGTCGTATATTGCACGATATTTACATACAGTATCCATAAGTAATTTATTCAGGGTAGATGAACGATCTTCAAACTCGATACTCAGAAAATGATTTCTGAGCCCCAGACGGGGATCGAACCCGCAACCTTCTGATGACGGTAAGACGCTCTAACCATTGAGCTACCAAGACTCAGATGGTGAGCTAGGGTGCAAGTTCAATATATATGTGCGACCTAAGCGGAAGCCACTATATATTAATAATGATTGATGTGGTTTTTAATATATCGAAGTTGCACCCTAGCTCACCATCTGAGTCTTGGTAGCTCAATGGTTAGAGCGTCTTACCGGTTATCAGAAGGTTGCGGGTTCGATCCCCGTCTGGGGCTCAGAAATCATTTTCTGAGTATCGAGCTTGAAGATCGTTCATCTACCTCAATATATCCAAGCTCTCATGTTTCTCAAACATTAAAAACCACAGTAATTTATTTCTTGACGGTTCTTCAACATCTGTATTGTAAATATGAGCATTTTGAATATCATTTGTTTCTCGCTGAGCTAGTTCCTCCGCCATGTTTTTTACAATACACAGCTGTATTGTGGGATATAATAAGACATCAGAGCTCATTGAACTCTAAAAAGACTGGAACGATACCTGCAAACTGTATTTTGAAGCCATCATGGAGGCTGACATGTAGGTCAATTTGCAGGTCATCCCAGTCCCCTACGCAATAAAACATGCAACCTGTTATGAAAAACATCACCCAACTTTCGGATTTTTTGACAGTTTTCTTTTTTATCCATAGTAAGTAGAGGAAAATGTCGGTAGGACTGCATATATGTCAGAATTAACCGTCAATGAAAAGTAAAGGTTCAATACAACTTTTTCCCACGCGTGTTTTTGACCTACATGGGTGCCCCCATGTTGGCTTCACTCAATCGTGAAGCCTGGTACTACGAGGTAGCGTTCCAGTCTTTTTAGAGTTCAATGTCAGAGCTTCGCACGTATGCCGGAACACCGTTCACATATCGAAATTTACCGCTGGTATGACGCAGTACGCCCAAGTGCTACCGCCGACATGCCGGGAAAGTTGAGCTCAAGTCAACTTTCCCGGTATACCGCCGATGTTACCGCAGGCTGCTTGTGCTACAAGCGGATGATCGGCGACGAGTGTTCACATATGCCATAAATACACCGCAGGTATTGTCGGCGGCCGCTTCGCAGGCAGACCGCAGGCAGACCGCAGGCATATGCGAACTAGCCTTTAGTGAATTGTTCTTCCTTATAGCTCTGGCTTGATCACAAATCCTTTGTTCAGATGTAGGAAACAATCCTCTCTCTTGCCATATTCTGTGCATTCGCTGTCGGTATCCTCTTTGTGGTTTACCATCCTCACTGAACGGTTTGCTTAAATAAAAGCACTCCATTATGACAACATTGATATCTTTTGTCCATTTCCGTCTTGTAGCTTCAGCAGTAACTTGACGACTAGGCCTGCGCTGCTGCTCTACAGGACACCTGCCGGACGAGAAACTTTCTCTTGTCGTTCCAGTCTCATTCACGTCGTTTTCTTCTACATCAATAGTGTTCATAATCTTTCGCTCATATGTATGAGGTTGCAATGTACGGGTCATAAGTCAATCCTGAGTTGCCCTACTCTCAGGATAAAGCTATTACTGACAGGTGTCACCACTTCCTATCAGGTTTCGTTTGCGACCACATAACGCAGTAACCATTCACTCCTCGACACGAAAGACATCTTGAGTTGCGGATTGTTTTCTTCGTGGAACCACCACTATATGGGTTGCCAGCCAAGGTTAAAGGGCCCCATCTGCCCAACACAACCACCGGACTACATTTTGTCTGACCTCTAGCCTCCGACCTGTCTGGCTTGGGTGACCCTACCAGGATCATTTGCTCCCGCCAGCAGAGCTCTTGGGTTCATCGAGGTGCACAAGCCTCCCTACCATTGCAAGGTAGTTGTTATTATTATTATTGTTGTTGTTATTATTATTATTAATTATTATTATTATTATTATTAATTATTATTATTACTTCTATTGTTGTTATTATTATTATTATTAATTATTATTATTACTTTTATTGTTGTTATTATTATTGTTATTATTATTATTATTGTTATGGTTATATAATACGTTTGTTTTTCGGTCCCATGCAAAATTACGCATGCTGGTCGGTTGCAAAACTTATACAGAGAGATTTGAAAATTCCTGGCTAGTACAACAACGATTGATGGCAGCTTAAAGTGTCTTAAGGAAATAACGTTGTTGCTTCAACTTGTCCACAGACTTGGTGCAAACACGACGCTGACATTTCGTATCAAGCGGGGGACATTTTTGGCTATTTACCTCATCGACAATTGCACAGCAAGTGATAAATATGGTAGCTTTGGAGTGTTCATCCTCAGATTCTCTCTTTTACGAAGATCCTCCGACTGAGGTTCAGATGACGAGTTAATGTGGTTGAGATATCAAAGCTGCTGAAATTATTTCTTTGTCATTAAATATGTCCGAAATTGTCATTTTCTTTTTTTTTTTTAAATTAAGCTGCAAAAAAGATGTTATTCTTCCGCTACAAATGCTAACTGGATAAAAATATAGATAAAATATTACACATTGGCTAAAAGATAGGGATTTTCCGTTCTCGAATGTTGCCAGCTCGTTGTCACAGACAGCAAACGGTAATAACAGACCACATAAGCTGCTGTAAACCGACAGCAACTACCTCCCAGTACAAACCTATTACCTATTGCTTTAAACTTAGTTTAACTTCCACCTTAAAAATATTTTTGATTTACCTGAGCATCCATACTATATATCTTGGAATCTGATTCGTAACTTTCAATGTATATGCGTACTGTAACGCCTGTACTGCCAATTCCATTCAGTTGGTAGACTGAGTGGAACTGGCAGTATAGCCTTCAGCCTTCCAAGCTCCTTCTCAATATTCTTGCTGTTCCAAGCAATGCCGTCTTTTGGAGAAGTTCTATTCCAATCTGTACGTCCAGTTTTTCAATCCACTTCTACATTCAATTAGACTATCGCATTGCATATTAAAATCCCATAGAATCTTAACTTCATCTGATTCAATAACTCCATTTGGTTGATGTTCATACCATTTTTCAGCTTGTTCTAACTGGTATAAACCACAAAGCTTCCAGTGTACAATACGAGCCACATTGTCATGTCGTCTTTTGTACTCGTTTTGCGCTAGCTTCTTACATTCACTGATCAAGTGTGTTATATGCTCTCCCTTTTCACCACAAAGCCTGCAAAGTGGAGACTCAACCGTTCTATCTATTTTAAACTTGACATAATTTGTCCTGAGTGCTTGTTCTTGTGCAGCTCATAGAAGTGCTTCAGTCTCCGGTTTCAAATCCCCTTTCTTTAACCACCTCCATGTCTTCACCAAGTCTACCTGTACCTCTTCCCCTAGATCTATCTTATGTTGTCCATACATTCTTTTGTCGGTCCAGGCTTTCTCCAGATCTTCTCTTATTTTCCTTTTAAAATTTTCTTTTGCTTCGCACCCTTCTGTTTCAATCACATTTGTCTTGGCAACTTGTTGTAGGAGTGGTTCCACACTGTTCTTTACATACCACCCCAAACTGTTCTCTTCCGCACTGATGCATTTTTCACAATTAATCAATCCTCTTCCAGCTATTTCCCTTTGTAAATGTAATCTGTGGATGTCACTTTTTGGGTGAAATGCACCATACATTGTCATTAGTTTACGTGTTTTGGAATCCATTGCAGCTAATTCTGTTTTACTCCATTTCAAAATTCCAGCCCCATACCTCAGCAGCGCAACAGCCCAAGTGTTCATTGCCATGATCTTATTTCTGCTATTCAATTTTGATTTTAGTACCAATCTCAATCTCCTTTCATATTCCTTTGCAAACTTACTCTTCATTTGAGCTTCCATAAATTTATTTAATTCTAAATTCCCAAGGTATTTGTATCCATCTGCTAAAATTGATTCTATCGCTTCGCCATCAGGTAGCTGTATTCCATTACATTTTACAATCTTTCCTTTTTTCATTACTAGCATTCCACATTTCTTAATTCCGAATTCCATTCCAATATCTTTACTGAGTTTACGAACGGTTCTTACCAATGAGTCTATTTGTTCCTCATTCTTTCCAAACGGCTTAAGATCATCCATGTAAAGTAAATGATTAATCTTCAATTGATTTCCTCGAAACTCGTACCCTGCCTTTACTTTTCTCAAAACCAAGCTCAACGGTATCATACATATCACAACAATTAAAGGGGATAAGCTGTCTCCTTGAAAGATACCTCGTCTTATATTTACATGTCCTAGACTTTCTCCCGATGACGTTAACTCCGTTTTCCAGTTCTTCATGCTGCTTTCAAGGAATGCTTTCACATTGTTGGCAATTCGGAACATACTCATACATTCTACAATCCAAGAATGAGGTACTATATCGTACGCCTTACGATAATCTATCCAGGCCATGGAGAGATTTGTGTGTCTTTTCTTAAAATCTTTTAAAACCAGCTTGTCAATTAACAGTTGGTCTTTTGTTCCCCTCGACTTTCTTCTACACCCTTTTTGTTCGTGTGGTAGTACATCAATCATTTCCAAAAAGGTGTACATATTTTCTGCAATCATCCCTGTCATCAATTTCCACATCAGAGGTAAACATGATATGGGTGTAAAATTATCAACTGCATTACCTCTTGATTGGTCTTTTAAGCACAGTACTGTCCTACTACACGTCATCCATTGAAGTAAATCAGCCCTATCATTTAAGATCTCATCTAACTGTTCTGCAATCCTTTGATGGGGCACGACGTTATTCTCTTTATCCAGTAACCTTCAACTCGGTCAAGACCTGGGGCTTTCCAATTCGGGATCTTTTCGCACTGCTTTCTGATATCTTCCTCATTATCTTCAAATCTTCTTGGTTGAAGTGTCCAATTTCCTGTTCTACTTCATCTAACCATTCAGGTTCCCTATTATGTTCTATTTCGTTGTCCCAAATTTCACTCCAAAACGTTATATTTTCATCTGCATCTGGTATCACTTTTTCAAATCCAGTCCACTGTCCGTTGTTTATTTCCGTATAGAGTTAATGTGGTTGAGATATCAAAGCTACTAAAACTATTTCTTCGTCATTAAATACCCCCTAAATTGTCATTTTCTTTTTCTTTTTTAAATTAAGCTGCAAAAAAATGTTATTCTTCCGCTACAAATGCTAACTGGATAAAAATATAGAAAAAATATTACACGTTGGCTAAAAGATAGGGATTTTCCGTTCTCAAGTGTTGCCAGCTCGTTGTCACAGACAGCAAACGCTAATAACAGACCACATAAGCTGCATGCTGTAAACCGACAGCAACTACCTCCCAGTACAAACCTATTACCTATTGCTTTAAACTTGGTTTAACTTCCACCTTAAAAATATTTTTGATTTACCTGAGCATCCATACTATATGTCTTGGAATCTGATTCGTAACTTTCAATGTATATGCGTACTGTAGCGCCTGTACTGCCAACTCCACTCAGTCGGTAGACCAAGCTCAAACCATCCGTAAAAACAACACGAACTCCCTAAGAACAAATTAGAAACTTACAGCTTAAATTATCTTCAAAATACTAAACTAGAATGAAAATGACGGGCTGACGAAAATTAAACATGCCCCGAATTTGCAGAAGAATATTTCGCTCCCTGCTAACCGCGCAAAAGACAAAAGAGAGAATATCGCTGCCTCCCCCTTTCCTCTCCCCTCCGTCTATCAATGTTGCTTCATTTCACCGTGTCAGATTACACCGGCCGTGTCTCACGCGAAACGAAAAATTGTCCGAAAATTCGCAACATTGAATAAGGGAAGGGTGGTATAAAGTCGGTTATGACTTGGAAAGGGTTTGGGAAATTTGGTTCATCCAGCACGAAGTGTTGTGCCTCTAACTGCTCTGCTCCTGCTTCACACGGTTGACCTTTCTTGAAGCAATGAATCTCTGAATCTTTAGAGCCATCAATTGCGAGATTCAAGGCACAGGACTTGAACGATTTAGCAATCACATCTGTAGAGAGCCGTGACCAGGCAGTTAACACCCCAGAATCCTTGCTGGTTTTCTAGCTGCGTCTGAATCGAATTGCCTTACCGTCCAAGCTTGCAGAAAACGAAAACGCGAAGTGGGTCTTGTCGTTACTGGATGCTATCAAGCTCGAACAGGCAGGAAAAAAATTGCAGACATATTAAGCACCGAGATCAAGAAGATCAAAGAGCGCTATCCTTACTTTGGACTTGAAATTGAACATGACATAATACACAAACCGATGTTAATCAAGCAATGAAATTAATAAATTGATTGATTTTGCTCAATTTCGCCATTTCCTAGTATTTTGGAGCAATTTTCAGTGGGGGCGTTTATTAGAGAGGGACGTTTAATACAAACTTAATAGCGTGGGGGAGGCGTTTATTGGATAAGTGGCTTTTATTTGAGAGTGGGCGTTTATTAGATCATTTACGGTAAGTTATCTGACCTCCGTACAGCCGGCCTTAGTTTATATAATATGAGATAGGATATGGTATTGCGGAAAACATTTTTATCCAATGCTCTTCATATGCGCTAACCTGTTAATGGATATTGCAAAAAAACAGATTTTTTCCAAAAAAAGACTTGATGCCTCTCCCGCTCTCTTGGCGACTGAAAGTAGCAATGAGCCCGCAGTTTTTTTACTCGGCCTCACCACACCATAAATAATTACCAGTTCACTACTTTTCAAAATGCGGCGTTGATTGAGTCTAACGCTTACCTAAACATGCCCATACTCCATCTTTTTCCCGTATGTGATTTGACCCAGTTCCAAAGCTTTCTTCTCCACACAGAGATATTTTGTCTGCATCCAGTAGATTACCGAAAAACTTCCAACCTAAAACATAAAAGATCTACAGTACCGAAGCTGTACTTTCGTTGAGTAGTAATCGACATCGTAAATAAGGAGACTAAATCAAGAACACAGTAAGGGAATTACGCAAAAGAGGTTTGGATTCAGGTTAATTAGCGTACTTTCTTGTCAAACGCTTACATGGTAGTGGCTTTCAAAATATCACTCCACTTTTCGACTTTAAATATCTTGAATAACCGGAAACAAATCTCAGGACACACAGTTACAGCACTCAATATCATTTGACATTTTCTTAATTGTGCCCAATACTTTAACTGTTTACTGCAGACATTAATCGATATTTATCCAGATGTCATGAAAAATGTAGCCCACGCATATTTTTGCCGTTTTACAACCGACATCTCGGAAAATCTATTGAGCTATCATCTGAAATGTGCTCATTAAAATATCTTCAGATACCTTCTGAAATATAACTATCATTTGTTTCCAGTGTACTTGTGCGTCAATTTCTCTACAAAGACTAGACAAGACCGAAGACTGTAGCTCAATTTTTCAAGAACTGATGCGGCAACATGAAAAGCAGTCGACAAAAGTTATTACATTTCATTTACCTGTAGGTACTTCATATATGGTTAATCCTAAATTTTCAGCAACCTTGTCCACTGCCGCAGACGTGGGCATACTGCGAGCCACACCTTTTGCGGGAAGTTTCATAAAATACGGTATGATGTTCATGTGAGCAGTAATTACAGCCAGCGAGTCAGATACTCAAAAGCTCGATACTCAGAAAATGATTTTCTGAGTATCGAGCTTGAAGATCGTTCATCTACCTTAATATATCCAAGCTCTCACGTTTCTCAAACATTAAACTGCTTCAATCATTATTAATATATAGTGGCTTCCACTTAGGTCGCACATATATATCGAATTTGCACCTTAGTTCACCATCTGAGTCTCGGTAGCTCAATGGTCAGAGCGTCTCACCGGTCATCAGAAGGTTGCTGGTTCGATCCCCGTCTGGGGCTCAGAAATCATTTCCTGAGTATCGAGCTTGAAGATCGTTCATCTACCTCACTATTCTGAGGTATCAGATTGACTTTGAGTCGCATATTTGCCGCTGTGATGTTGTCAGATAGCTTTGGTTACATCGCCGGAATCTTAATTCCCGGCGTCGTATTTATTCTGGTGCGTTTGTCGTCTCTGGTAACATTGGCGAGCATCAGAATCACGCTCTAGCTGGTTTCTCGGTCAAGCTCAACCAGTTTGCCAAATCTTTCGATTGTATTCGTCTTTGCAATTGGCTGGTTTGTTGAAACTCCATTTACCGTTAGCCGTGATTGGTTTGACCAATTTTGCTGCCTCTTTTGCCTTCATTTTGTTTCACTTGCTCTGATTGGCTCAATATCTTAAGATGCTTCTTAACAGCATCAGTTATTGGCTTAGCGGCATAAACTTTGAAATTTTTTGCGGAATTTGTGATGTCATCACGCCGAGTTTTCTGAGGTATGTCACCGTGCAGAAACTATCGCCTTTCATCGGTCGTCTTCTGATTGGTCATATTATCCTAAACAGTGTTTTGTTGATTTCGAAACGCTTTAACTAGCGTGTGGAGATCGTTTTCAGTGACAGTCTTACGGTCCTTGAACATGTTGTCTACGAGCTTTTTGAAACGCTTTCTTACTGCGCTTGACAGCAATGATGGTAACACCTTGCTCTCCATATGAGACACTTTTGTCGACATTAAGCGTTCGCAGTCGTTCTGCTGATGGTAGTAAAAGTCTGGATAATATTAGTAATTTTGGCGCCGAGTACTATGCAGTGGGCAAGAAGACAGGCACTGCTCTCAGGTAAAGTGGTCTTTATGATCAGATTTTCTTAAAATTTAAACAGGAAAATTAGACTTATCATTGATTGAGGATAATATAATACTGGTTAATACTAAAGAGTAATTTAGATTATATTCACCTGATACCGTATGAAATGGAGCCGTAACAAAATTGAATGAGATAGGCTTTTTGTTCTCGCGATACCGGGCGTAAAATGCCGTGGAATTGCAATCGTAACTGTAATGATTTGAATCCTCAATCCTAACTGGAACGACAGCTTGCCCGGCAATGTGTAAAGACCTTGTTATTCAGGCCAAGATTGTATACTGCGCCTGACACATGTATTGAAGACTCTGGCGCACTATGGTCCCTCTGTCGGGAAAGTGTTATGATGTTACAAAACTGTAAACAAAGAGCCAAATCAAAAGTTTGCTTCGGTTCCTCTGCTGATTCTCTTACTTCCGCCGGTCGCATGTGTAGAATGTTCTGATTTACTTTTAAATGTACTTGTACTCGCTTTCGATTGGTCCGAACCGATTTAAATTCAACTCAGTAATTCAAATTAAAATTATGATTTATTGTAAAATGCATGTAATTACCATATGAGAAACATAGTGCGTGTTTTGTATTAACCTCCCCCCCGCCCCCACTGCAAAGAAAATTCAAAAGTTTGACTAAGGTGATAAAAATCCTAAATCCGCCACTGATAAGAGGTAATGTTGGTTTTCTTAGCCTGTTTGGAAGGAACCTTATTGAAGTTATAGACAGAAGATTTGTTTTCGTTATGATTCAATTGGTTTGAACCTTCATTTGCATTTTGATAATCGTGTTGGAGAAGTTTTATAGCTGTGACGAGACTTTGTCTTTCTTCCTCGACATGCCGGATTTCTCGTCTCAAGTCCGAGAGAAGATATGACAAATCGGCAACTTTTTCTTTAAGTGCTTCATTTTCGTCCTTTAGATCTTTATTAGATTTCTTCAGAGTAGTAATGTAATCTTCGTCATAGCGGATGCAGATAGCACTCTCTTTAAAATCTTGAAATTCAGATTTGAGTGCATTTACCCTTTCACTGACACTGCTCTCCAGTAGAGAAAATTTACGGCTCAATTCGGCGATGGAAGTTTCGATCGATGTTTTATTCGCAACATCTACTTGTTCTTCAATTGAAGGAAGGGTACAATCATGTCCTCGCTCATTGACGAGAACGCTTCCACTAGTCACAGAATCATCAACGAGAATATTGTCAGGACCATTATTCAACAGTTTTCACATTTAGCTTTAAGTGCTTCAGCAGATGGACCACTAACAGTTAATGATTGTTTACTTCCATACCAGCGGATAAGTACTTCTTCATTCTCGAGAGCTTTAGCCTCACCTCCAGGAGAACTCCATTGTCCTTTTACATTTAAAATATCATTCAGAAATCTCTTCAGTGAATCAAAATCACAAGCCCAACATAATTTCCCCTTCTTGTTTATAGATTAGAACTCCTTTAATTCAGTTTCATCCAAACTTTCCTGCTCAATCAGAATAAATTTGCTCAAGCTCGATCACATTCATCCGCCATAACACTTCACGCGAGCTGTACTTAATTTACATAAATGATTTGCCAAATTGTTTGGAGTACTCATCAACACGAATGTTTGCTGATGACACAACGTTAACAACATCCGGGAAGTACCATAACGAAGCGGAAACGGCTTTAAATTCTGACCTTGAAAATGTTAAGGAGTGGCTCTTTGCGAATAAACTTAGTCTTAACCTTGTCAAAACCGAGTATTTATTAATTGGATCTAGACCTAACATAAAAAATTTAATCGTTGAGCCGAAAATTTATGTAGGAGATGCATCAGTCAATAGAGTAAGAGTGACGAAAACACTGGGAGTTCATGTTGATGAATTTCTTTCTTGGGATAAACAAATTGACGATATATCTAAGAAAATTTCATCAGGAATTGGTGCGATTAAGAGACTTAAGGTGGTCTTATACAAAAAAAAGGAAATTTCTCACTTTTTACAAAGTGGAAATTTATGTGCACCTGGTGAGAGGGAGGGTTAGCCAGACCAAAAATACACTAGTCACAGTAGAGTAGTTGTCATGGTTACCAAGCTACGTTACCCCCCATGGTGATAAATGGGGTTAAATTTCAAACACGATAACTAAATAACTAATGGTGATATGAGTCTGGAATAACTTTTAATTAAACACTTATTATATTACCTAGGAGATAAACCAAAATCAATAATCTGCTATTTAAAAGGTAGCTATAATCAACGATTAACCTTTTCAATGTGGCCAGTATGATGAGCTGTTTGACTTAAGAGTAAATTATTTCATGATTATGCAGCAGAATTAGATTCTTTTGGTTTATCTCCTAGCCACATGCATATTTTATAATTCCTGAAAGTTTCATAATAATTGCTTACATATTCTTTGAGAGACCTTGCATGAAATATTGGTAATCGGCCGACTTTGTTAAGTTGAGAAAAACAGCTTTAAAGTAAAACATTCTGTTTGTAACTAGGATAATACCAATAAAATGTCTCAGACAGTAATGTATGGGCTTATACTAGTCTAAAAGGCTACAGCCTCATATGTTTTCCCTTCCTGCTCTACTGACTTGTCATTTTTCTTTTTTCTTTTGCCACTGATAACTTTTCTTCTTTTTTTTGCTGAGTCCCGGTTCTTGTCAGCTTTTTCCATTCCATCTAAAAAGTACTTTCCTGGCTCCATCCCTAATTTCTTTATGGCATTTACTGCAGCAGTATCATGTTACCAATCGTGTAAACAATCGCACTGATTCGTTTATTGTGGAGGTGTGCACTATAGCATGTAGTGATCACGCATAACACGCCCTTGTGTACATGGATGGCATAGCCTTATCACGCTATAGCCATGTTATGCCTCTATTGCATTATGGGTAATTCTGTATATCTTCGACTGCACCCGCCTTCCCCCCTTACATATAACATATCTTATACTATATATATTATATCGGGCTCGAAACCACAAAGCCAAACATGTCCTAGGCGAGAGACTCTAGTACATATCTAAAAGATATGCCACTCTAAACTTTTCAAAAAAAATTTTCACAGACCTATAGCTCAAAACCTATTACGACTCTCAGTCGCGCCTCTGCCTTGAACGCCCATGTCGGGAACGAAATCTCGACAAATTAAGGCACCTCTCGATTCTTTGAAAGGCTTCTGGCAGATCGGCCATCCTCGGACTTTACATGATGTCCCTTAGGCCAGCTGCGACTGTTATGCAGGGGCCGAATTTCATGCTTGACGAACCAGCCACAAATCCTGCGACTGACCGCTATTACCAACTTCTCTCGCAAAGAAAACAATCAAATGCGCGCCAAAATCACGGCCTACCGCTGGTCACCTCATCGATTCTAAGTAATTCAATCTTCTTCCAGGAATTATTGCACAGTCCTCTCTACTTGTTTATTCACTACTTATTTCTACATACATTTACAATTTTTATTTCTTGCTTATGTAAACAAAGGGGACTACAAACGTTGTTTAGACATCTCGTATAAAAATATTTGCGACTAAAATCAACGATTTTGAGAGAAGCTCTTTGAAAGTAAATCCAAGATGGCCGATGCGAAACAAGGCTGTTTTGATGGCTTTGAAAGGTGGAAATATTTGATTTAATGCACAATAAAATGGATTTAAATCTTACAATAAGGAGGGAGGGGTGGTTAAGAATCAATAGGTCTAAAACCTAATTAAAAGGATGGGCAATTTCTTTTCAATATTTAATCCTTTTGTGTTGTCGAAATCAAGAAAATAGCAACGAGGAATAAAAAAGTAATGTTTAATAATGTTAAATTTCATAATTCCAAAAGATCGACTTTTTGAAATATTAAATGTAAAGAACCACCTTAAGCCTTTTGTAGATCGAGAAACATTGAAATCTGCTTACAACGCTCTCGTACTATCGCACTTCGACTACTGTTGCGAAGTGTGGGATTCTATAGGTATATCAATATCTCATCGTTTACAAAAACTACAAAATAGAACTGCTAGAGTCATCACGGGCAGAAAAAATGAACATGGTCACTCTGAAATTGCTGTAAATCAACTCGGATGGAAAACTCTAATCGAACGTCAGAGACAGTTCGTAGCCAAATTGATGTACAAAATTATTCACAATTTGGCACCGGAATCACTCACTAAGGTTTTTCACAAATCTAATTCTTCGTTGAAGTATAATCTACGGGGCTCATTTAATAAACTTAATTTACCATTACCAAAGACTGAATTCCTTAAAAAGAGCCTGAGCTATAGAGGAGATAAGTTATGGAACAGTCTCCCATACGAAATAAGAAATAAAGAATCTTTCCATTCATTTGATTCATTAATCTCTACCACCAGCCAATTATAATATTTTTAAAATTGTATTTAACAATTACTCCTGTTATATATACAACTTTCAATTTTTATAGGTAATAACAATATACAAATTTTAATGATATTTGTAATATAGAATTAATCCTACGCCTCTCTTGAAAATCAGATTAGCTGAATGGGGTAAGCGTAGTAAAATAAAGTTTTCTATCTATCTATCTATCCTTGACGAGTAAAATCGTCGGGAGTTTGCAAGAGTAAAATAAAAAAGTCGGGTACGGAGCGAAAAGAATTAAAGGTTTTACCATCACTCTTACCTTAAATGTCCTTATCACGAACAGCAAGAAGCATTTCTATACAAGTTGAGTTCGTAATTCACGTTGGACGTAGAAACTGATATAAAACTTGTATGAGTTTTGCTACTCTGACTGGTGTGCCCCATATGTAGTGGGTTTGAAAAGTAGTATCAATGAATACTGATGCTTTCAGTTAAAGCGTTTCTCAATGATGTGTTTGTGGTAGCCTCGTAATTATGTTCTTAATACGCACACTCTCAAGCTGTCCTCACAGAAAAACTTTCTGAGTCTCTGACGGGAATCGAACCCGTAACCTTCTGATCGCCGGTGAGACTACCACAAACACATCATTGATTAACATAAAAATAGACGACATATCGAGACTAGCAGACTGGCAGTACATATGTCTACCATCTATACGAACCAGTACACAAATTTAACCTTCACTCACCATCTGAGTCTTTGTAGCTCAATAGTTAGAGCGTCTCACCGGCGATCAGAAGGTTACGGGTTCGATTTTCGTCAGAGACTCAGACAGTTTTTCTGAGAGAACAGCTTGAGAGCGTGCATATTAAGAGCATAATTACCAAGCTACCACAAACACATCATTGATTAACATAAAAATAGACGACATATCGAGACTAGCAGACTGGCAGTACATATGTCTACCATCTATACGAACCAGTACACAAATTTAACCTTCACTCACCATCTGAGTCTTTGTAGCTCAATGGTTAGAGCGTCTCACCGGCGATCAGAAGGTTACGGGTTCGATTTTCGTCAGGGACTCAGACAGTTTTTCTGAGAGAACAGCTTGAGAGCGTGCATATTAAGAACATAATTACCAAGCTACCACAAACACATCATTGATTAACATAAAAATAGACGACACATCGAGACTAGCAGACTGGCAGTACATATGTCTACCATCTATACGAACCAGTACACAAATTTAACCTTCACTCACCATCTGAGTCTTTGTAGCTCAATGGTTAGAGCGTCTCATCAGCAATCAGAAGGTTACAGGTTCGATTCCCGTCAGGGACTCAGACAGTTTTTCTGAGAGAACAGCTTGAGAGCGTGCGTATTAAGAGCATAATTACCAAGCTACCACAAACACATCATTGATTAACATAAAAATAGACGACATATCGAAACTAGCAGACTGGCAGTACATATGTCTACCATCTATACGAACCAGTACACAAATTTAACCTTCGTTCACCATCTGAGTCTGTAGCTCAATGGTTAGAGTGTCTCACCAGCGATCAGAAGGTTACAGGTTCGATTCCAGTCAGGGATTCAGGAAGTTTTTCTGAGAGAACAGCTTGAGTGCGTGCGTATTAAGAAATAAACATTTCTGGTTATTAAAATTATTTATTGTAGTTAAATATGTTGGCCCATCGAGAAGTTTTATGGCCTCCAAATCTGGCATGTTCAACTTCTATCGTCAAAATAATTTGTTACTCGCCGAGAAGAACTAGCTTTTATATACCTCCAAAGTCTTCTTTCGGGATACAGTTAATGATTGAAGATGGTGGAGCTCCAAGTTCGCCGACAATGATTCTCTTTAGATATGGTCCAGTTACTACAAAATGAGAAATCTTTACCGCATGTAATTTTCGTAATACTATGATGACTTGCTTTTCTATTGTTTTCAATGGAAGTTTTAATCCCTAAATTTCCTCATCAGCATGCATACTTTTACTAATTTTCCCTCAAGAGGGAAATCAACATGTATAAGTAAATATTAAAAAGACATTGTTTTATGCGACAACGCCATTCCCTTCCTGAACGTCGAACGATAATGCTTTTAAATTTAAGCATTGAACAACTCATTTTATACCAGGGCTGGTACCCACCATGAACAATACTAACATTCCAAAAAGAATTTCAAACAATACCAATTAATTTTCGTTTAATGAGTGAAACGGTTACTGAGTGATTAAATGTCTCTTCAGGCCTCGGAAGTTTTGTGAAATCCCTAGGGCTAACGTCCTCGGAACTTCCCCAAACCTGCTTCGGCTTTCGAGGACATTTAATCACTAATTTCCCTCATGTCAAGGTATTACTTATAACAACATTTATTTTTCTATTCCAAAATATGAACATTATGAACATTTAATCTCCACCAGTTGGGAAAAAGTTGTAGTCCAACGAAACTGACAAACCAGAGTACCGGTCAACTGAAAAATGTTGACTCGAGCGGGATTTGAACTTGCACCTTCGGGATACCGGTCCGCCGCTCTACTAGTTGAGCTATCGAGTCCACAGGAATTGGAGGGGAGTTTTTATCCAATTTAAGAGCACGAGATATTCTCGCGACAACTTAACGCTATCCATGAGGATGGATGTGCAGTATCCGCTCGAGTCAACATTTTTCAGTTGACTTTGGCAGTGTAGGCTAATTGTGAAGTTGCGATAACTTTGGGTAAAGCAACTACCTGAAATATACGAAAAGAAACTTAGACGTTTCGAGCGAAGAGCCTTCGCTGGAAACGTTGAAGTTTCTTTTCGTAAATTTCAGGTAGTTGCTTCGCCCAAAGTTATCGCATCTTGTTATCCTCGACTACCTACACTGGCACCCATTGCTCAAGATTTAATTGTGAAGTTATCGTTTCATAATACCCTGAGGATGATTCTGAAATAGAATATCACTAGTTTGCAACATTTCCGACCAGCTTAAAATTTAACTAAATTTTTTAACAGTTCTCGACTAGTCAAAAAACGAGCGCTGGGAGTTTGTGAAGAATTTTCTTTAGCGTTGTGTCCCCCACTGTTTCATAAAATAGCTTAAAAGTGAAACAAGAACCAACATTAATATTGTCTACTGCAATGAAGGACTTTAGCGCGAAAAGGTTCCTCGTTTAGTCGATTTTTGGCAAAATACTACATTTAAACTTCCTCTACTACAATCAAGAACCGCAGGTTTTGACTTGCAGGATTCCATAGTGAGGTGAAAGGTTTGCTCGATACATTTGAGAAACGTGATTCAGTGATATCAGCTCTTGTTAAAGTAAGGTTTAAAAGTCAAGGGCAATAGTCTTTGACATTTTTCGACCTGCAGGTTAGAGTATACAATATCCATCAATCATACGCAGGAAAAGTTTGAGAAATTCCAACATCTTTTCGTTGCAGAGGCGTTTGAATTGCTAATCTTAAATTTCTGACGTCATAGTTGTCGACCTGTACGCAGATTTAAGCTTCTAACCTTGAAGGTTATAGTCATCAAAGATAGAATTTATAATCCCTGTTCACTTTAAAACACTAATGTGTAATATATGGCCAAAAGCAGCTTAAACGCTAAATGTCCCTGATGAAAAAACGAAACTGACCGATTACGATTTCGCCTCTTCAGATTTCCGTTTCGTAAACGGCCGTTGCCAACTTGAACGGTCGATGCCAACATCTTGTTCTCCCCATCCCCAAATGTACCCTTCTAACCCTAACTCTGAGTCGCATCAACCAGAAACACGCTTAAAGTCATTTGCCTGTTTTCTTTCCTTCACTTTAAATTCAACGACGGATTATCTTGGTTCTCCTTACCCAAACCGAAAGTCTGACCTAACCATCCCAGTAGCGGGTTTTCCTCCTCGTTTATACCCTAACTTGACCACTAGTCGCTTAATTAATCTAATTTTAACACTTTGACTGTACGAATGTTCGAAGAAAATAAAACACTGCAGAGTAAAAAGAAACAAAACACTTTGAGCGAAAAAAACAAAAAAAAATTCGCCACAGATTCGAACCTACTCAATAGCGGTTGCTTTTGGTCGCACTAGCCACTACACTAGCCACTACACTAGCCACTACACCAGCCACTACACCAGCTTTGCAGGCTCACTTGATCCTGACTAAAATCGTCAATTTCCCAAACATCACATCACTTGGTGAGGATCCTCAGAGTACACTCGGGGATGGTGAGGACATTTTTTAGCATCGGCCGTTCAGGTTGGCAAAAGCCGTTCACGAAACGGAAAATAGATTCGCCTCTACACTGAGCTAGGAGCAAACAAATGACTTCTTAAGGGTGCCACTCCACAAATACAAGCATAAAGAACAGTCTCAGACACAAAAGAAAAAAAATTCGAAGGTTCTCTTGCATTTGACCTTGATGATTTACTTGTATAATTGACGTTTAGCAGCTAAATTTGCTCAAGTAATCCCCGGTTTGTTGATGTAGAGCAAATTGTACAAAAAAAAAAAAATTGAATTTCTACTTAGATTTGCCTTCTTGAACGATGTTGTATCTCATTCAGCTTTGCTATCCTTTTCAGTACTCTTTACGTAAAGAGTATCAAAAAGGCCACCACAGCCTACAGTATTTTCTGTAATTAGCAATCTATTTAGAAAGAACAACGAGATGTTGAACAATGTCACTTTACTCGACATAAATATGCACGCTTGCAGCTAATTCCTCACCTCTGGTTGCGCGATTTACTCGTGAATCATTAATGGATTTTGAAGGAAAATATTACTTCAAACCTTTTAAACTAATTTTTTGTGATTCAAAGGCCAAATTCATAACTAACCTAATTCATAAACCTAGACCAGTATTTTCCTCACTGTGGCATAATAGAAAACACTTACAAAATTGAAAGTTTGTGCCATGAAATACTGTAGTGAATTAATAACCAACTAAGTCTATTGACGGTTTGGATAGGTAATCAAACTTGACCTCCACAGGGAAAAGGAAAATACAATAATATATCTATTTGATAAAAATGTGACTTTTCATAATTTTCAATTTTCTATTTCTTGTTAACTAACATTGTATTTGGACATATTATGGACTATATGTGCCATAATGTACTGAGTTAAGAACTTGGACTATCAATGGATGAGTTACTTACTCTTGGCTCTAGAAATGAATCAGTTACATTAATATTACCATTTATCAACTTGATTTAACACGTAGTTTTTTTCAAGCTTTTTAATTGGACAAGTTGCTGGGTAGTCATGATGTATTTCGATTTTGATTTTTCCCCGCAAGGCCGCAATGTTTAGCTCTAAGCAAGGTACTCGATTTGAAAATTAGCATAGACAATCATACAGTTACGAGTTCAGTCTAAAATTAATTGGCGCGATTCGCCCAACGGTCTCGAACAATTTTGGCATCATTGAAATAAACAAAGACGTTCTCTGACCAGAAAGATATTTAATTTGACGTCAAATTTGATGTCAAATTAAATATCTTTCTGGTCAGAGAACGTCTTTGTTTATTTCAATAATGCCTTCTCCTAAATTTTGGCATTTTGGCAAATTTTGGCAAAATTAAGCGGGAAGTGACGTGCGCGAGAAATTCTATTCAAAACCCTGGACATTGTTTTTGCGGGCAACATCTTGAAATCTTCCCATACTTTAGCTCGTATTTGATAACCTGTCCACAGGTTACAGGGTATTTTTTAGCCAATTAGGATGTTTTGTATCCCATAAAATTTGTGCTCTATTACTACTTTTTGACACTCAATTATCTTTCTTCTGCAATATGTTACCGTGAAAATGCACTGCTCTCAGCCAATCAAAATTGAGAATTTTTTCACGTATACTACACCTTTTGCTGTTCATTGCCAGAAAGTATACTGTCATTAACGCCAACCCCAAATTAACTAACGCAAAAATACATTAATTTTATTCAATCGACATTCATCCGTGTAGATACGCAACTATTTGCATCAAAAGGGATTTCATAGTGCCAACAGACGACCATTAACACCATTCTACCATACATTAACGATAATAAAATTTCAATTGGGCAAGAAATTTCTCTTGCGTAATATCGTTTAAATAAAATGAATGTATTTTTGTGTTAATGAGTTTGAGATGGGCGTTAATGATAGTATATTTTCTAGTACACTTTTTGCTGTTCATTACCAGAAGATATACTATCATTAACACCAACCTCACACTCATTAACGCAAAAATACATTCCTGTTATTCAATCGACATTCATTAGCGCAGATACGCAACCATTTACATCAAGGGGCATTCTACAGCGGCAACAGACGACGATTAACACCATTCTACTATACATTAGGGATAATAAAATTTCAATTAGGCAAGATGTTTCTCTTGCGTAATTAAAATTTTATTATCCCTAATGTATAGTAGAATGGTGTTAATGGTGGTCTGTTGACGCTAAGGATTGTCTTTCGATGCAAATGGTTGCGTACGTACGCTAATGAATGTCAATTGAATACAATGAATGTATTTTTGCGTTAACGAGTTTGAGGTTGGCGTTAATGATAGTATATCTTCTGGTAATGAACAGCAAAAGGTGTAATGAACAGCAAAAGATGTATTTAATTGCTTAGAGTACAGGTACCCTTTGTTCGTGCGTTATCGCGATTTTCATAGACTCTCTCAACAATAAGAAGCCGACCGTAGTATTTACATCATTTCTCGTTCCTTGTTAGTGAAGGAACGGATATGAATCTTTATAACACGCAATAAGTGTATTGACCTTTAACTAAATAATATCGTATCCACGTTGTGTCTCTTACCGCCATGCATTGCATTGAGAAGAACTTTTAACGAATTGTCACCAGACAACAGTTCCTTCAGTTTATTAAAGTCGAAGACATTTTTCATCAATTCCAGGTAATCTTGGACTGAATCAATAATTTCAACTGAAAACATTTTACCACTGACTGTCCACTCTTGTTTACCAATCGTAGACAAATCAACCGATATATCCAGGCATATTTTGTAGGTTGATATCTTTTTGGATAATTCAAAAATGTGGTTGGTAACGGATTCTGGAGCTGGAGAAGTAGGAAACAATATATTTTTATCCCAGTAAAGATATGGACTTCATGCACAACCAAAGGGAATAATTGCCCGCTATTGGTGGAAAAAATCTTTGCCTAAACAAAACATGGTATATTTTCTCAAGAAAAGCATGTCTTTTTTGCAATATTTCTGCTATAAAACTAATTATTGTAGCATTTTCGGGCGTCTAAATTACAGAAACGTCTCCAGGAGATCGCTCCGCGACCTACCTTTAAGGGCTTGTGCATATGAAGGGTTGTCACTCGGCGAGATAAATTAGAGCCTCATCAGTTGTTATCGCCTGGGCAAACACGGTGGCTTTCGTTAGAGGCATGCGTCAATCGCATTTTACAGCAATACACCACCTTGCAGTATTATTTCGTTTTGGCAGCAAATGAAGATCCAACCCATGCAAATGACCGCATCGTGAAATCACTTCACAATAAATTCAATTTGGCATACCTGGAATTTCTGAGTCACCAACTGCAACGCTTCAACGATTTCAATCGTCTGTTTCAAGGGAAGAGTCCTCTTCTACATGTCCTCAAAGATGAAGGAGAAGGCCTCATCAGATGAACTTCGAGATTTTATGAAAATCCCCTACGTGAAAGCTACCACCCCGAAAGAAATTGATCCCGCAAACGTCCAATTCCAGCTACCATTGCGCGAAATATATGTCGGTATTGCAGCTACAGCAACCCTGCACGAAATTAAAGAAGAAACTGTGGTAAACGATGTTGATGTACAAAATTTTCTGATCAACCGCCGAAACTTTCTCATTGAGAGTATTAAGCAAATTAAACAGAGATTTGATCTAAATTCGGAGATATACGATGTTGTCCAGTGCATCTCCCCTCAGAACGCTGCTGCACGCATCCCACCGTCACTAGCAGAAGTTGTCAAAACACAGCCTTATCTACATGCAGTCTTAAATGCCAAGAAGCTCGACACTGAGTGGAGGGAGCACGTGTTTGATGGTAACCTAAGCCCTGATCTCGAATGGGAAAAATATTGGTCTTATATCAGGGATGCTAAAGCTCCGTCAGGAGAAGCAAAATATCCCATTCTAACCAAATTTGTTGAAGTCCTTGCCTCATTTCCTTTTTCCAACGCAGCAGTTGAAAGAATCTTTAGTCTGTTGAAAAGAATCAAGACAGACGATCGCAAACGCTTGAAATCTTCTTCATTGGTATCTCTTGCAATGCAAGCTAGCGATGAAAAACGGAAACTATAACGCGGCCAGCCTAAATCCAGGGAGAAATATTTTGGACCTCATGTCTAAAATAAAAGCAAGTGCCACCGACGGAGAAGCAAAGGATTTGAAAAAGTAGTTTCTTAAAGAACACTTCGAATAAGAACGCTGAAAAGACTGTGAAAAGAGACAAACAAAAACTAAATATTTATACACTGGTAATTTTTTTGTGTTTAATGTTCTCATTCTTATGACATTTGAAAGTTTTATGGGTATAACTTACAACTAGTAATTCTTAAACAAAAACTGAACAAGTCATGAAGTCAACTAATTCTTCTTCTTGTGTATAAATTGCTTCTTCTCCAGTTCATGTTAACATATTTAATAGTTAATACATAAACAATACATATTCTGCTGACTTTCTGTCTTTTTATCAGCTAATAAATAATTTCCTTTGCAGTCAATTTTTGCTCCTGAATGTCTTGTCCACACACTGCAAGCAAGACTTAGCAATCAAAATAGACTGTTCAATAACGTCTACCCTACAAATTGATGTAGTTTGTTTTTAGACTAAAATTTAGACATTAGGTACCAGGGAATTCTGATATTTCTTTTATGACAATCTGGAAGGAAATAGAGAAGGATATTTTGAGATTTTTGGAAAGAAATCAGATGGAAAAAAAGGAAATTTTGACTGATAGAGAAGGAAAAAAAAAATTTCAGAGTGGAACCACTGCTCTAGCATCTTCATAAATGCCAACAGGTGCCTTTCAATGAAGCATACTAGAATGGAATTAATGTCAATAATTGGTGCAAACAACAAAAACTTGAATTATGTAGACAGAAGTGAAATTATCAAGACAACACTCAACATTTATCTCAAAAACAAAAAAAGAAGAAATTATATTTAAACTTTCAGAAACTGAACCACCAAGTAAGGTTGTACTGTTGGAATCAGGAAAAGGCAGCAATTGATGCATAAATAATGCAATTAGCACAGTTAATTCTGAAGATTCTAATATTTTTCACAATTCTGATGGCAATCCTTTTGATGCAGAATGCAAAAAAGATGGTTAACATTCAGATAAATCATTTGAATAAATAGTGTTGTTTGGAGATTTTTCTTTTGCTGTAGTTTAAGTGTGTTTTTTGATTGACGGTTAAAGTGCAGACAATAACCTTAGTAATATCATGAGGTAAAACTATTGTTTTCATGGTATTTCCTAGTCATAATGAATCAATTTAAACACTCATGAATGTGATTCACACATGCAAGTTGATTTATACATATAAATCACCACACGCATGCCATTTTGCTCTCAGAAAAGCCTGTTAAGTATATACAACCTAGATTATCTGGTTAAATTAGTGAATACCATATGAAATTTCCACTGTTTTCTGCCACATTTATTTATATAGATGTAAGTATATGTACTAAATTATTCAATTAGCTGTTATTTACTAATACATTATTAGTCAGTTATCCAACCATTACGTAATCAATTTTGATACTGTTGATAACTACATGTAGAAGAAAGAACAACAAAAAGACAGAAATCAGGCTTCTGAATGGTAAGGGATGATAACAAATCTGATTATTGTATGCTACTGAATTTTTTTCCAGTATTCCAAGAAATTACCTTTGTAAATAAATTTTGTTTTGAATTATGCCGGACCATTTAATTTAGCAGAAAAAAAGTGCCAAATAACCATCTCTGCAGGAATGTCAAAACATGTTTAACCAAGAATGGGCATAATACATGTATAATGGTCAGACATTTTGCAGGCAGCACATTGTAACTACTGTGCCTGTAGGATATCATTATTGCTAGGTCTTGATGGAACCTTAAAACATTTTGGTTGGCTAACTTTTAAACTAGTTTTCAAGATTTTGTTTATAACACTTACTGTATACATGTTACCAAGCACTCTAAGAATTATAGCAATGTCTAATTTGACAGTACTTAACTACTGTGTTGCTCTATTGGTTGGGGTGGCCCAAGAGTCACCCAGTTGTTTTTTTAGTGTGGCAATGCAATTACACCACAGTTGATATCGGACAACTGATCACAAAAGGAAAAAACATTTAACTGACAAAAAAAAGCTCCTCACATCTCAATCTTGTCATTTTTTAATCGAACAATAACCGTGTGGGGCACTACAGTCCTGAGGTACACCAGATTGGGAAATTTGCAAAAGTACGCACAGAAGTTAGAAATTACGTACTCCATTTTTATAAGAACTCCACCGGAAAGTACAAACATTCCAGTTTGCCCAGACTGTGTCAGGCACCCACTGGTATGATGTACGATCTAATATACTGTAAGAACCCTTGACGAAATCGTGCACAAAGTAACGTTTCGTAATAACAAAGCCAAAACGTTAAAAGGTCATGTTATATTCCTTACTCCATTTGCTGCAGCTATCTTTGCAATTATTTGAATTGTATGAGCGATGTAGTATCGTCCATCTCCATCAACTATTATCGTACAGCCATGTCGTCGTTCTTCTAGTATCGAGTCAAAAATACATGGGAAAAAATTCTCTGTGTAGTTTTGGGCAATCCTGTACTTTAGCGTCGGATTGGATTTGGGAAAATAGCGTCGGATTCATTTTATGAGGAGCGCCGGATTAAAACATATACTCTTAACCCTAACCCTAACCCTAACCATAACCCTAACCATAACCCTAACCTAACCTAACTGAAACCCTAACCCTAACCCTTTAAAATGAATCCAGCGCTATTAAAATGAATCCGACGCTATTTTATTTCCCATATCCAATCCGATGATAAAATACAGGATTGCCTAGTTTTGTTGCTACTATACAAAAACTTTTTTCCTCAAGCCTGAACTGCCAGGCTTTTAGTCATTAAATGGAGAGGTTTTTATGACCTCCACATTGATCGAAGTATTTGTCATCTTATAATTTTGTTATAACAGCGAAGGCCAGAAACGTACTTAAATACTTCCGTTGAAATCGTTCAATGTTCGTGATATGATGTATTTTGGGGATGAAAGTGGATTCTGGGTCACATAATGGTAGTGGGGGTTGTTTTATTATTTTCGAAATCGAGAGTTTGAAACGTTGAAAATGAATAAACCAATGCATTGCGTTGGTATATGCGTAAACGGCACACTGTCTTCCTTTCCAACGACTGAGAAAGGAATATAAATGAAAAGGTTTACTGAACGGATGTCTAGTACAAGGCCTTTTAAAATAACAATTTTACACAAAATTCCCCAACTACCACTCTCTAACCTTAGTGAGAATTCCCAGGAAACCGGAAATAAACCAGAAATATATGCCGAGAAGTTGTGACGAGTGGGAGCGTGTTATAGAATGATTACGAAAGGAGGTCGTGGGAACACAGTGCCAGCAATTGAATCTACTCTTTGAAAACTGGCATTACTAAATTACGAGAATTCTCTGCAGTTGATAGAAGAATACTAAAATGAGCAGGAACCTTCGAGTCAATGTTCAGGTAGCACCGTCAGAGATCCTGAAAACGAACCAAAGTATTTCACTCAACGTGAAAGATAACACCAGGTATTGTGTAATTCACTAACAGGCAAAAAAACTCGTGAATACGCAGCTGTGACAAAGTGTCACTTATCTAATCTGAATTACTGCCTTAGGGCCGGTTGTACGAAGCCCGGATACTTTACCGGAATAAGCAGCGAGTGAACAATGTTGTCCCATCTTTGAATAACCGAAAATTGAATTTCATCCGTGGAATCGCCGAGTCATCCGGACCGCCGTATAGTGCTATTCTTTCCATAAACTTTAAGTTCGGTCCTTCAAAGTGTGGATAGTATTGTATACTTGCAAGGAATTATTTGGTGAGCAGACTGTGCATGTAATGCCAATAGTCGGTTGATTTTTATATGCTATCACTGATGTTTAAAAATCTTTTAAAATGTCAACATTGCACAAACCAGAGAAGGCCCTCATATATAAGTCAATTTTGAGGAGGTCGCTAAAATCTTTGTTTTACAAATCCATTGGATATCTTGGTACGATATATCAGCACTACCAAGCTGGTAATTTGCCTGGGGCAAGTTCAGTTGAAGTTGACTCCTTTTGTCCTTTCTAATGCACCCCAAGCTCCTAACCCTTATGTGATAGTAATAAACGGGGTGCTTCAGTCTGTAGAAACAACTATTTATACAGCTTTTTGTTTTTATTTACTCAAAACGTAACTGAAAATTTAAAACATGTACTTCTGACCCTTGACAGCTGCATGCTGTACAGTAGTTGTCAATTAACAATGACAAATTGAGACATTGGTTTAGCCTTTTAATGCCTCCCCTTAATCTTAGTTGAACCACAACTCCAATCGTGGTTCAGAATGCAATTAAAAACTTAGGTTGTGGCTCTGATTCTCATGAGTTACATGTACTGTATAATGGGTGACCGTACCTTCAAA
Source organism: Heliopora coerulea (assembly GCA_030142905.1). Classification (NCBI taxonomy): domain Eukaryota; kingdom Metazoa; phylum Cnidaria; class Anthozoa; order Scleralcyonacea; family Helioporidae; genus Heliopora; species Heliopora coerulea. The sequence continues at coordinate 3,023,317 of JASJOG010000001.1, forward strand.
ATTTTTGAATTTCCATAAACGTGTTCCAAATTCATTCACTTTCCATTAATGAATAACTCTTGGAAATTTTCATGAATGTACCTGCTATGATTTTCAAAAACATGAAATCACCTGAAAGCCAGCAGAAGAATGCATGATAAATAAGAGCATAACCATTAAGCATGTAAGAAAGTATAATTATTACAAAATTATTGCCTTATAGCTTACTATAGTGTAACAAAGAAATTAATTTACTCTTTTGCATAATTTTACATTTCAAATTTAGTTGGTCAGATGTTTGTACATTAATTAAAGAAAAGCTGAGTGTGTCTTTCACTGAATCCCTTGCCTTCCAATATTTGGATGATGATGCTGACTGTATTTCAGTGAGTATACAACTAACCATAATTGGCCTGTTAAGTGTCTACCTCTGAAGAATGCAGTTTTTGCCTAATGAAAGATCTGTGGACTTACAAAAGCAGAACATTCTCTTCTGCAAAAAGTAAAAGGAAGAAAAGAAGGAAGTAGATGAACGATCTTCAAGCTCGATACTCAGAAAATGATATCTGAGCCCCAGACGGGGATCGAACCCGCAACCTTCTGATGACCGGTTAGACGCTCTAACCATTGAGCTACCGAGACTCAGATGGCGAGCTAAGTTGCAAATTCGATATATATATGTGCGACCTAAGCGGAAGCCACTATATATTGATAATGATTGAAGCAGTTTGATGTTTAGGAAACATGAGAGCTTAGATATATTGAAGTAGATGAATGATCTTCAAGCTCGATACTCAGAAAATGATATCTGAGCCCCAGACGGGGATCGAACCCGCAACCTTCTGATGACCGGTCATCAGAAGGTTGCGGGTTCGATCCCCGTCTGGGGCTCAGATATCATTTTCTGAGTATCGAGCTTGAAGATCGTTCATCTACTTCAATATATCCAAGCTCTCATGTTTCCTAAACATCAAGAAAAGAAGGCTTGCCACTCAGTTTTATGTGATAGAAGAAACATATACAGTATATGAACATATATAATTGTTGAAAGTATAAATGACAACACATTTAAAAAGCACACATGAGATCATGTTCATGAAGCCATCAAACCCCTGCTGTCAAATGTAATTTGAAATCTGTACTAATATCAAACAGTTCTTTAAGTTCTCCAAGTAAGTCATTGTGCTAATTTCTCCACTGCCTTTCAGCAACATTGACGTTTTCTTCTACCATGTATTACTTGGTGGGAGCTCTCTCCTTAATGAGTAAAATCATACGGAGTGAGCCAGAGTAAAATGATAGAAGCCTTATGCCTTCAACAAAGAGTTGATAAACTTGAAGATAACTCTTTCAAGATGGGAGCTCTCCCCTTGACAAGTAAAATCATCTGGCATTAGCCAGAGAAAAATTGCCCCTTAAAAATCTACAGTTTTAGTAATGGATAACTGTTTTTAGGGATGGACTGAAGATGAGTGGAAAGATGCCATAGCTGTTGGAAGTACAACATCCAGGGATGAACTGATCTTGCATATAAAAGCAATACCAACAAAGACTGTTGGGGCCCAGCTGCCTAGCTGTGGCAAAAGTAATAATCCTTCTTGCTGTGCAGGGTACATAATTATCGGTTTTTTGGTTATTTATCAACAGTTTCAAATAAATGCTGTCTTCAACTGTCGAAAAGATCATTGTGTTAATCAGTTGTATAAGTTTGTAACATTAAATCTACAGTATTATGTTACAGTTTTTGAGGACAAAATGAAGGAAAATTCCCTTTGTGAAAAAATAGAGCAAGTTTACCCTTTAACCGCTAAATGTGCCGGACAAATCCCTTTGCTGAATAAAATTGGTTAGCTTGAACCAGAAAGAAATTTTAGAGAGTTACCTTGAGGATGGCTAGTCAATTTAGATTGGTTTTAACTACACTAACCAACTCTTAGTCGTCCCTGTTCGCTGAAAATTACTGCAATGATTGACATAACAGTCATTCTCACCAACTGGCCAACATTTTGTATGACAAGAATTTTTTCATAGAGTTTTAAACAGGATTTATTTGCTTATAAGTACTTCGGACTATAATTTGTTTATTGATACAGTGGAACCCCGAAAGTAATGCCCCCCCCCGAAAGTAACGGCAGATTTGAGATGTCTGCGAAAATTTCCGAAAATAGCGGTCCTCCCGAAAGTAGCGGCCCTTTCGAAAATAGTGCGTTTCCGCGTGATACAATGAATACGGTACGCTATTCATTGTATCACGCGGTAGTCTCTTTGACTAACGCCTTACGTCTGTGGGCGATTTTTTTCAGAAACATCTTTGCAATGGTTACATATCAAGCTTGTCTGTAGTAAGTTTAGAAACGGCTTCAATGCTACAGGTATATCTAAAACGATTCCAAGCCCATTACAATGAATTACTGTCCCAAATCCCCGACTGAAGGCATGTTAATTCTCTTTGATGGCATATTATGTTTTTTACAGTACAACTTCTGGGAAATGTTCAACTCGGAAAAAAAACTATCAGAGATTCAAAAAAATAAATATATACATATATACATATATATATATATATATATATGTATATATATATATATGTATATATATATATATATATATATATATATATATATATATACATCAATGGTTATACTTGATTGCTAAAATCATATGGGATTAGCCAGAATAAAATTAATTCTACCCGGCCATCTAAGGAAATACATAAGTAATTGATTTGTTTTACTCTTAACAATTTAATCCCCTCGTATCTCCATCTGCTGAATAATAAAATTATGTGATATTTGCCTCGTTGAAATTCAACAGGGCTACCTTGGGAATAACTGGGTTAAAATTATCTACTGTAAAATCTAAGTGAGACCAGTTTCAAAAAGCTACTTAAGGCCAGTTTGACCACATAATTTCAGAATGTGTTACGAAACTGTATGCCAAAAAATTGCTGAAAGTCCTACTGTATCTGTAGTATGCAACAAGAACCTCCAGTAAATAACATTCAAATTACTTTACTACATAAATCTTGCGCACAATTTTTGTTTTTTCAACATCTTAAAAAGTAGAACAGGAGCATGGAGCATTTGTGATTCCAGTCTAGTTCCTCTGTAATCTACTTTGCCTAAGTTATTAAAGTACTTACCGAAACGTTTCTATTTTCACACAATTAGGATATTTAATGTTTCATTACACAACTGTTAAAACTAAGTATTACTGTATGTTGTTTGACGGTATTTACTGTAATTTATAGCTTCACACAATCAAGTGAACCTTGGTGCTGTTTCACTAGACCTGTGCCAGAAAATCCAGAATGTGATGGTGTCATCCCTGAAAAGATGTAAGTGAATAAACCAGCTTGTCCTACCCTACACTTTGTCTTCTCTTTACCCACTGAGTACATGCCAGTGACTGTGTTAGAATGTGAATGTTAAGTGTTATTGTTGTTTTTTGAAACAAATAATCATGCTAGCTGTAAATCGTATCTTAGACTGCTTGCAAGGGACGTAAGGTGTGAGTTGACACATAAAAATAGAATACTTCGTACTAGACAGTGTTAAATAAGGTAAAAAGTTCAAAGGTTGGTGACTGCCGTGACTGATCTCAAAGAAATCTAACGTTTCGCGCAAGGGCCTTTCGTCAGAGAGTGAAACGCATAAACTGTTCGATCAGTCCTTCTCAAACTCATTAATAATTGACGAAGAAAAAATAAAAGAAATACATATTTAATCGGTATTTAGAAATCGGAGGAGGATTACAGCTGAATTTTTCCAACTTTCGGCTAGATTTTCGCCTAAAATACTGGTTCGTTTGAGAAGTAATTTCAAACACTTGTTTAGTGTTCTTCCTCCGATTTCTAGATACCTCGAAACTCGTTAAAAAAACTCGGCTTCGCCTCGTTTTTCAACTCGTTTCTCGGTATCTAGAAATCGGAGGAAGAACACCAACTCGTACTTGAAATATTACTTCCAGTCACAGAAGGAATAAAAAAGCTCTTGAAACAATAAAGTAACGCTGTCTTACGTTTTTCCGTATCTCGGTTAGTTCTTGAGATGTTTCGTATTGTTTGATATGTGAATGATTATTGTGTAATGTCTGTCGGTTGACTCAGCATTTTGGCTAACTGGAGTTAAGTTACATCATCAAAAACATTCAACAAAATCACTTGAAACGTTATACGTTGGTTGTGTTCATAAGACTAAACAGCTCCATGTCAAAGCATTGTTATCATAATAATATATTAGTTTCCAAATGTTTGGAGCTTATAAAGACAATTGACCGTAACGGCCGGATCTTCTTATACATCTGCTGAATACAACTACCAGAATGCCATTCGAAATCTTGTTTGTAATGTTAATCGAGACAATTGTCTTTCCATTTGCTTTGGGAATTCAATGTTTGCATGTAAAATGGGAAAAACTGCAAAGTGTTCTGTAGTTGTATTCAGCTGACGTAGTAAGGAATACTGGCTATTCTTTTTTTCCTAACCTGTTGTTTCGCGACGAAAATTAGCGGATCTTCCGATGGGCTGATAAAGTAAACGTCAGCCAATTAGCAGCTAATTTGAATTAAATTTTTGAAAAACTCAGTTACTACTAAATACTGTTACGTATTAACCAATAACCAGTATTATGTATCGTAATGCATAGCGATATAGATTTCTCTAAATCGCGTATCGTATCGCGGTGCATTGGAATGTCGCTGTATCATTGCACCCACACTGAGCATTTTCTTAATCCGCAAATTACGCCATTCAAGTGCTAACGATGTGTTAACTGTAAACGTCTGTTGACTCGACAGCATGGTTCAAAGGCTGGCTGTACAGCGGTGCTGTTACGCAGCAAAGGCAACTCCGAACGAAGCCAAGAGGCCGAGGTGTTTGCCAAAAACCAATTAAACCTAAACCTGAAATGATGGAGTCAACCATTCTCACTTGCTAGCCTGCCCGCACTGAATATTCTATTAGCTGAGAATGCCATCGAATGCTTTTTCCTCACTTATTAGCCAAGCTAGGCTGGTTATCTACAGATTTTCTGTTCTTTCTCCCACAGTATCAATCCTCAAAGTCCAAATTACAAGTATGCCAATGAAGCTCTTCGGGCTGTCGCTCTTCCGTTGGGACCGATAGGTAAATTACATCTTCACGTATCTTGGTAACTAGAGACGAACACAAGTTCTACAATATGTGATCTGGACACTTAATTAAAGTTGGAAATTTGTGTTAAAGAGGTCATTTCGAAAGTTTAGCCACAATACGCAGATTTGTTTGTGGAAGTTGATCGTCCAGGTTAGTGTAGTCTTGAGAAAGACTGTTGGTGGTAGTGACTGACGTTTCGACAGCCTTGGCGGCGGTCATCTTGACTCTGAAGATGACCGCCGCCAAGACTGTCGAAAAGTCAGTCACTACCACCAACAGTCTTTCTCAAGACTACACTAACCTGGGCGATCAACTTCCACAAACATGTCACGATTCTCCCAGGTTCAAACCATTTACTTTAATACACAGATTATAATTAAAGTGGGATAATCAAGTGTTCCAAATTAAAAATTAAAAACAAATAACTAATGTAGTGCTATTCAAATTCAGGCTATAAATTTTATTTTGCGTAAAAAAATATCTAGTAACTCTTCTTCTTTAGGGTTACATCTTATTAAGTAAACGGGAATAACAAAATTCAAAACGCTGTATCAAAATTATTGTATGTACAGTAGGTGAAAAAGAAATCCACCGCGTTCTGCACTCCATGAAACCCTGTCTGGACAGGCTTCTCTACCAGGTCGCGTATTGAATGCGGTATAGTAAAGGCCCAATTTTTCAGGCAGCTTATGTCGCGAAAAAACGAATTGTTGCAGCTTGCAAAAAATACTATCACATACCTGCAACCTGTTCTTCAGAACTGGAGTGTCCCAAAGTAAAACTTAGTTTTGTTTTGAACTGCAACTATAGCGCATTTCGGCAAGTTGCATGACGATTGTTTAGTGTTATTCTTTCAAACCATTGTAGTATTTTGCTTTTATAAAAATACAAGTTGCACGAAACATTGCTGTTGAGCATCAGGTTGTTAACAGTGCAGTAGTTGTTCAGTTTCGGTTGTTAAATATCGACGGATTGTCTCACTGTAGGTGGAGGCAGTATTGCTTTAGCAGGAGATGGTGGATTACGTCAGTGGCAAGTGGTTAATGAAATTTGCCATTTGGCTCATGTTCCAGACTCATTTTTTGCCATAAGGTATTGCATTAAGATCATAATGTTATTTATTTTATTGATCCGTTTACTAGTTTGTTCGTTTATTTATTTTACTGATTTTATTTACTTATTTATTTGTTTGTTTATTCATTTATTTATTCATTTATTTATTCATTTATTTATTCATTTATTTGTTCATTTATTTATTTATTTAGTATTAATTAAGAATGAATGCTTGCAACATAATTGAACTAAATAAGTTAAATTTAATAAATCAATTTTACTGATTAATTTTTTATTTATATTTAGTTAAGTTATTTTTCAAGCATTTATTCATTCATTCTTTTATTCATCTATTCGTTTATTAATTCGTACACTCATTCGTTCATTTTATCATTTTCAAGTTTTTATTATTTTTGGTTTTATTTATTAATTTTAATTTGTTTTGATTTATGTTGTTATTTACTTGTTTGTTTTCTGGTATCCGGCAGAATACCGGATATGCCGAATGATAATAAAATATCCGGCTGGATGACAGATAATTCCTTTTTTCTCGTACACCAATAATTTTGCCAAGTTTATAGCGTTACCGTCAAAACTTTAGAGGCAGGATGAAAAATTAGTGCAAAACAAACAGTTCACGAGTAAAATTCAGACATGAGTGAAATCTTGAGAATGGCTAACTATTCCTTTTCAAAGTGTTGAGTCAGAGAGACTAGTTTTTGCTTGTTTGTGTTTTTATGCAATATTCTTTACTACATATTCCCAAAAGATTGTACAGAATGGAATTGCATCAACTCATCTATCTATTGTTATAAAGACTGCAATCTTTGCCAATGGATAACTCATCATGATCTCACCGGTATTATTTGTAAACTAAAAACCGTAATGTCCTGGATAATTTACAACATGGGAGTATAATTTTTACAACAAAGACGCTTTTAAGAAAATCCTAATGAATGTCCCGTGGGATAATATACTTCGATTGGACAACTTGAATCTTGCCCGAAACAAATTTAAATTCTTACCTGTGTAAATATGTTATTTTTTATTTGTCAAAATACTGGGCTATAAGTGTTCTCTAAAGAATCTATTTAACTTTGATTCGACCTATTTTATTTCAATCGATCACGGAAAGAATGTTGGAGGGCACAACTCATTACTCCTACTACGAAAACAAGAACAGAGACCGGCCGCAAACGTTTAGCTGTTCTTGGAGCCTTAATTCATAATAATTAGAGTAGTGATACTAGAGACGAGAAAAACCTCTTCAGGATTAAAGAAAAAGTGGGATTAATTAAATTTAGTATATATAGGTACTTTTTGCTCCGTTCTGTTCATAAATGATTTACATCATAACTCATGAGAATAATTGACATTTTAAATCTATCAGTCTTTAGTTTCTTTTTCAATGTTTTGCATGTAGTTTTTAACAAACGGATCCTGCGTAGCACCATATGCGAGTCTGCGGCATTCATTTACATTCTAAAGATCCCTATGGTTTTAACAAGGACCAGGTGCCCTTGTGGGCAAACAGATAACCATTTGCCTTGTTTTTGCCATGAACGTTGATCAACCAAGATGATTTTTAACAAAACAGGTTGAACCAAATTTTGTTAAATATCATTCACAAATGGCTTGTAGCACAACGCGATTTTTCGTAAAATATATCGTGCGTTAAAATTTTTTTTATTGCTTGTATGTATTAAGATGAAGTAATTTCAAATTTGCTGTGTACTTACTACAGAGTGGACAAAGGCTCGACGCCTTCATGTGCAATTCTGCAGTCGAACACATGGTACAACGAAAGTGGATTTAAGCCAGCTCCTTATGTAACTGATCACGGTAAAGTTTTGATGATACTTAAAGTATCAGTATAATTGTAAATCAATATAATTTATTTATGATTAATAACTTTAATGAAGAGAGATACTTGAGGCTCGATACTTCAGATACTTGAGGCTTGTGTTATGTACGTTGAAATTTATATTTATCAGCCATAATTTGTTCATGGTGAATAATCCATCAACGTCGGATACCTCAATCAACATGGCTAACGTACAAAACTCACCATATACAAAAAGTTATTAAACTGAAGTTAACTTTGGGAACATTGTCCAAAAGTGCACGTTGGGCAACCGTTACGTCACTTACGTGGCTGTGCAGATATGAGCAGCAATGTCTGTCAAAAAGAATTCGTGTTTTGCTGATCAGTTCAGTGTCGTAACTACTGACTCCCGGTGAAACATTAATCCTTGTTTTTTTCAAATTTTCTCACGAATTGTTAATGGGTTTTAGAAATACTGTTTAGAAAATGAGTTTTCTTGCTATTTCAACGTATACAGACACGACGCAAAACCGAGTTTTGTTACATTATGAGCGATGGGCAGTATGGTTGGAACAATGATGAACAATGTTGGTCCGTCATTGTTTTTCAGCCGTGGCAACAATGTTGTTACGGCATTGTTAAGCCATGGACAGCGTAACAACACGTGAAATTTTTGGTAGTGTTTAACAGCAGTAAGCAATTACAAATGGTGCGGGAATACTGGGACATTTTCCGTTACTTTTTAGCCCGCGAAACCATGCAGAGTGTCTCGCGTCGACAACTCAACGTTTTGAAAGGAATACCACCATTCACGTTGCACATTTATAACTATTGTAAATTTAGTGATCAAGAATATGGACGCTTAGCTGCCCTAGCCGAAGTTATGTGCAAGAGAAATGTCGAAAGGCCTGGGTACCATTTTATCGATAAATCACTATGTAAAGATTTGTATGTAATGCGACAATCCAACTAACCATTTCTTACGTAGTGGTCGCCTCCCCTAGGAAATCCTGGTAAAATAATATTTGACTTGTCACTTTTCGACCTGATATATAATCATCTCTCGGTCAATTTTCTGTTGTGTTTTCTTCACGAAGCGGGAGAAGTTCTGTTGTCTGCGCGTATGATGTTCCAGTTTGGTCTCGCGGATTTTGCTAGGGGAAGGTTAAATTAATAAGCTTGGTTCACACAAGGGAATTATTGCCAGCATAAGAACTGAATGAAGAGATGACAAAGGAGGTATTCCTGTGATGCGATACAACCATAACTTTATGTCCAGGAAATAGGCTCAAACATAAACACAAGAACAAGGCAAAATGACAGAAAAATATTCCGCTGACTTGTACTCTTGCTTGCTTTGTCTCACCCCGGTTCACTTTTGCACTAATTTTTTCTTGTGCATAGAGTTTTTTCCTTATGTAAGCCAGATTAAGTTTCCTCAAACGGGTGAAAATGACTGATTCCCCTTATACATCTGATGATTGCTGAATACAGCTACCAGAATGCCTTTCGAAATCTTATCTGTAATGTTAATCGGAGCAATCGTCTTTCCATTCGCTTAGGCAATTCAATGTTTGCAAGAAAATGAAAGAACCGCAAAGCATTCTGGTGGTTGTATTCTGCTGACATAATAAAGGGAACCGGCTGTTTTAATAAATTTGCCTGAGGTCGAAAAACGGCAGCTAGATGCTGAAGAGGAAGTTCAGAGAATGAAGGCTGAATTCTATAGGGCTTCGTGTGCTTCTAAAACTGAAAGGAAGATGTTTATATTATTAGATACATATGCATATGAGTATTCAACCACTTGCAAGAATACGAAGGTGAAACAACCGTCATCGCATGGAAATGGAGTCCGATTAGCTCAACTGGTTTCGTAGAAACTAACTTGTTTCTTAAAAACGAAGCATAAAAATTCTCATTTGGGTAAAAGCATACCTTGACTTTATATAGCCTTATAGAATGAAGCCCTGTATAGAATGAAGCCCTGTAGCATAAGCTATCTTTTGACCATAACGTAGCGAGTACACTAGCCCATCACATTGTATCCCTTGCATTCGACTAGTAGTAAGTTTATACTGATGTCAGCTGGCGTTGTTATTCTTTTTTTAGTCGTCCCGAATGCATCAAAAGATCTCCTAAGTGAACTTCCTGGCGTAAAAACAATCGAAGTAACAGCCAGATACCCCATAGCAGAAGGTTAGACCCACAGTCCTCTGTTTGTAGTCTTGCAGTTGCCTCAAGGCATTTCGTGGATATAGTTTTAATAGTTTATTGGTGGAACGTATATTGTCGGAAGAAAATGTGCAATACGTTTATGTGATGAGACTGGCTATGTGATATACATTTGGGTGGATTATTGTTATAGGTAGTTATTACAAAGAAGTCCTCTACAGAAGACAACTCTCATAAATCTATAGCTCATCAGTACGCATAAACTTCAAGCTCAGTATAACAAATCCTTTTTAGAAACGACCACTTTACAAATGAAAAGCAAAGAATCAATAATAAGAACTCGATTTAGGGTTTTGATAGAGAGTATGCGACCTTCAGGTTCGTTTCTATATTCTAAATTTATTCCAGTACTTGGCGTGTATGGCTTGATAGCAAACTGTGAAACTGGATGGATGATAGTTTTCGAAAATTCACGCCATGCAGTTTACACAGTTCAGAAAAAAGGTAGCAGTAAGTCGCCGGAATTACCTTTTTTCGGTACTAAGTTATCTATTTTTTGGCACTGTGTTAATTTTTTCTGGTATATTATTACAGAAATTGATAGTATTATGACTTCTGGTACATTTTTTAAATAAACAGCCAAAATGCTCGTCCTTCGGATTTGTGCTGTCATAATAGTCTTTGAAAAGCTCACTAGTGCGTGGTTCTTCCAAATTGCGCTCCAAATCTCGCTTCTGATTTTTGTCTGTTTACAAAGTGTGCCTAAATTGTCAAAATATATTTTGGTTTGTTTGAATGAGCTCAAGGAATGGTGTTGACAGTCCTTCGCTGTAGATGGTGTATACGAATGATAATGTCAAAGCTGTCAAACAACACTTTGTAAAATTTAAAACTGGATATTTTTTTAAAATCATCGGTCAAAACCACTTCATAAAAATGTACAAGAGACCACCGAACTGAAGAACACTGCTTAAGTTGTGTTTCCATCATCTGAACAAATTAGTTTCTAGACCTCTTAGTTCCCAGACCACAAATCATTGTTTTCTACCCAGATAAGGAACGTTTAAAATTTCATACTCAGTATTTCTTTGACAAATTCATTGGAAATGTTTCTGACCATTATTAAAATCAAAGCGCACGGGATGTGAGACAAAACATGTTATTTTGTTTTAGAAACTTGAAGATGTGGAAGCCAGTCTGTTCTACAGTCACCATGTAGCTTGAATTGTACACTTTACGGAAAATTCCAGTTTTTGCCGCATAAACACATCGTTTTCCTTGTACTGTACACAATATTATGATAACCTTGAGAAAACTATTTCTTAATTTTTGACCAACTCTCGAGAAAATAGTCCAAAGTGAAATTGTCCTGCCTGTAAAAAAACCTCTGATGAACTTTGGACGAAAAACATTGAGTTTCATTACTTACGTAATACAAAAAATTTAAATCAGGAGCGAAATAGGTATCAAAGAATTGTCAAATTTATAATGTCAACGCCATCCTTCGTAATTGCAAGCGTCCTTTCATACAAAAAGAAAACTTATTTTGAAGGCACAGCATTTTAAATTTAAGGGTATACTAAAAGGTATACTAAATGATAAATTGATTCAGACAAAAAATTACATTGAGTTTCAATGTTTTAAATTTGATTGTCCATCCATTTAACGTATTTACCTTTGCCCCCATTTTGCTTAAACACACATAAAAGTAAACTGAAGGCCCAAAGACATGAAAATATCTCCTGTCCATACATTATTCTTTAAAACCACCATCTTCGTTTAAAATTTTAGTCTACTCAGCTTTTTAAACCTAAATATAACCGAAAAGTTTCTTTCTTTGGAAAAACCGTGGTTGGTGACTTTCGAATTTACCAGTGATGGACATAATTTAATGACTTATTAATCCACAGAACAGATGCATGGTGAATTATCATGTTACTCAAAGAACACTTTTGTAACTTAGGCTAAACATTTCGTAAAATAGTGCGTGGTAGAACTTGTCAAATAAAAAAGTGTATGGTATTGTTTTGTATTATGTTTTATATATTTGAAACTTACCCAAAATGGAGTATTTTTTAACTTAAGCCATTTTTACGGCCAATTTTTCATTCATTGCCAGAAATAATTCGTTAACAATTAATGAATACGAAGACCAGCATTTGTATTCTTTATCTTGGACTTGTATCTCATGAGTAAAACTCTGCGTCGTTTATTTGCTCTGTTACTGTACGTGACAATTTTCATTGTTCAATTTTAGTCGACGTTCTAAGCAAGGAATTACCAGTGAGTGTACACCTTGAGGCTTTTAATCCGTGCATTCCACTGAATTCAAAGGACAGTGCCATTCCGGTGATCATCTTCAACTACACAGTCACAAACCCAAATCCTGATCCTGTCAAGGTAAGGATTTATTTTTAAATAATCACAAGAAACCAGATTTTTTTTTCATTAAGAATGACGGAGTATGGAGAAAATCAGGCTATTGTTTATTTGACCACTACACAGATAAAGTTTATTGATACATGGTTCTTCAATAAAGAGGGTTTCAGGGAAAACATTTGGATATTTAGGAGAAATTGTTGAAGTTGTATTCATGTTTTCAGAGCATCCCGCTTTTTGTGCCACTTTGTCTTAATGCCATGGCATTTGATCGTTTGAAAATGTATCAGACAAAACTTGCACCGATTTCAGGATTACCTCAGAAATCGACGTCAGCGGGTTAGATTAGGAGATCAGTTCTCAACCCGGCAAGGAATTTCAACAGGGATTCCACAAGGCAGTCTCTTAGGTCCTCTTATATTTAATATATTTATGAACGACTTTGTCCACGTCATCAAGCACAGTAGTTTGTCTGCTTATGCAGATGACATGGAAATATCTTACGCCTATAGCGAGCCCGCGAAAGTTGAAGAGGCCATCAATGAAGAACTTGCCAATGTAGATAAATGGTGTGAGGAAAACGGTATGAAGAGGAATACTTCAAAGTACCAAGCAATTGTAATGGGAAAGTCGCAGGTTAAGCCTCAGTTTCATTGTGAAAACGCAATTATTCCCATCACTAAAGGTTTTGAAATGCTCGGAGTCACAGTGGACGACAAAATGAAATTCGAGAAACACTTGGCCAAAGTATGCAGGAAAATCTCTCAGCTAGTCACCGTACTTAAGCGTATGAAAAAGATGCTGCCACTCGAAACAAGAAAGATGCTTTACCGTGCATTTATTTTCCCGCACTTCAACTATTGCTCAGAGGCCTGCCATTTCTGTAGTAAAAATGATACTGCAAAACTGGAAAAAGCTAACGAACGTGCTCTTCGATTCGTTTTTAATGAAAAACAAACGCCTTACTGCGAATTACTTAATAAGATAGGACTGCCGTCATTTGCTAATCAAAGACTTGCAAATATAGTCTGTACAGTTTTTACGGCTATTAACAATGAACATGCTCCTACAAGTGTAAAAAAACTAATAGAGTTCAGAAATACCAAATATGATCTGAGGGGAAGCGATATTTTAAAACTGCTAAAGGCCAATACTTCTTATGGCTCGAAATCATGTTGCGGGAACACGATCCAGTTCCTGTGAAATGCACAGGAATTCAACTAAATCTGTCCAAAATTTTTCCTTCCTACAAACGTTTTTGCATTGTGCATGGAAATTAACCTTTACTTTTAAGTCGGGTAAAACAAACGAAAACACAAAACAAAAGAACCTTTGTTTTCTCTTTTGTCCAGCCTTTATATTTTCGCTATTGCTATTGTTTATTTTTGTGGGCGTTGCCCTAATGTATGCTTTGTCACTCAGGAACACCAGCTTTGTCTTGTCTTTTGCTGTGAGCTTGTGCTTGCCGTTGCTTCATTCTTACGAACCAAGGATAGGTAAAAATTAATTAACCTACACTGTATGTTAAAATGTAACGGTGTACTTTGAAAGAGTTTGACTTCATACACAAATTTACCCAGAACCGAGTCATAAAGGTTTGACGGAGAACCTGTCAAAAACGAGAGAACCAGGTACTCACTTTTGAGCGAAAATTTCAATAAAGGGAAAGCTGATGAAGGCGAGGCCCAAGTGAGCTTTTATCTCGCAGAAACTGAGAGCAAATAATCTAATTGTTTCAGTAGAAAATGACTAATGTTAGTTTTCAAATTTATTAAGAAGCACTGTTTTTAGCCGAAAAACGCGTCCTTATTGCATTACTCAAGACTTAACGATATGTATTTAGAATAAGCCTAGCCAATCACATTGCACCACTATACTATTTGCTCTTCGTTAACGCAACTAAAACTTATGTTTAAATTATAGTATGTTCTATAATGCAAGTGATTAATCATTTTGATAAAATGTATTTTCATTACGGTCGGTTGTTTCTTCATGAACGGCATTTACATACGTTGGTAAAATCATACAATAACGTCGAGGAAATTTCAAGAGTGTCATGGGAATATTGAATTGCTCGGACACCCAATGACCAAAATTAACAGAAACGTTAAAACAGCGATACACAAATCAGGTCTGGACTATTTTGTACTAATCTTGTATGCTGTGTACACAAGTTTGATTGCAGGGATGAAAGACGACAAAGATTTATTGTAATCCATCTACCAAGACTCACCATCTGAGTCTTGGTAGATGGATGGTTAGAGCGTCTTACCGGTCATCAGAAGGTTGCGGGTTCGATCCCCGTCTGGGGCTCAGAAATCGTTTTTCTGAGTATAGAGCTTGACGATCTTTCATCTATCTCGATAGGCATTTATAGTAACGTAATTTAGGGTACACAGAATTGAAGGTCAAAGTACGGAAAGCTCAGAGGTGGTGTGCGGCGAAAATAAAAACAATACAGGAGTGTTGATGTTTCTACCAGAAGTGATTCCTCAGACTGAACAACGATTGTTATCCGTTCACTGATTGGCGTGGACATGAAGTACGTAAACGAAGAATTTGTTGTCTCCGGTTTACATCTTTTAATTCTCTAACTGGCCTTGGATGTTTGAAATTTTTAACAGTTGTTCTCGTCCTTTGGCCATGCCACTCACTTAGCTTACGGTACACAAAATCTATGTAAAAAAAGTATTGACATATTGATCGTACATCACGATACTTTTTCACTAATCAAAAAAAGTCGTACGGTAAATCACAGCCTTTAAATTTCTGATGTACGATTTTTACTCGTGCTATTTAACGTGCGAAATTATCAGCCTTTAAATAACGAATATTTGCATTTTTACTCCGACTTTTCACGCGTAGGAACGACCTTGAGGGAACTGGAGGGTAAAGAAGTTTTTCTTCCACAATTTTCTAATTTTATTTCATGGAATGAAACGGTTCTGTAGACCTGATCGTTTTCCTGCACTATATGCAATCTTGTAGTTTCAATGACTATGATCGTGTACTTGTCTTAGTGTGTGGGTATATGTGCGTGCACGTACTGTACCCTATACATTTACTGGTGTATGTAAGAAATTGCCTGAAGGTTGCCTCGGTGTGTGTTATGTGAGGCTGAGTATCGAGGAAACAGATTTTGGAAGCGTTTCGTGTTTTGTGGTCCGTTTCCAGTATTACAATCTCGGAGTGGAGTTATCGTTTACGACTTGCAAAAGCCCTAGTGGAAACAATTTGATATTATTGGGTTGAAAAAAACGGTATAATGTAAGCCTTCTCCTTTAAGAAATTATCAACATTTCTGTCGAAACTTTTTTCCCAGTCAAATGTCAACTATAGTTTCTTGTGCTCGAAATATAAATTTTCGTACTATTTACAGTTATATCAGTTAGTCTATACACAAAGTCTAATTCACATCTCACGTGAGGAAAACGTGTTTTTGAACCGATATCGCGACAAACTTTTGAGGGGGAATGCCCTCACTTCGTTGATACTGAGGGCAATTGTTCTCTGCTCCCCACGTCAGACGTCCATTATTACTGGTAATATTTTATGACATAATATGCATTTTTTTTTTTTCACGAAGGTGACGATGTTGAGTTCCCTGATGAACTTTGTTGGCTGGGATGGCAAAAGTACGATTTCTGCTGGTTAGTATGGCTAAATTATACAATTGAAAGGTTTTAAAGACTTGAAACTACTTCGTCTCTCAAACGTTTTCCGTCCACGAAGGACGACTTGCAAAATGTCTCTTGTGTTGATTGGTTGGTTCTAACATCGAACTGGCCCGTTTCACAAAAAGACATTAATTCAATCAATGTATTGTTTATAGATGTAAAACCAATTGTTAAGAAGTCTTTCGTCCTTAAAATATTTGCCATTGATTTGACGTAGTGGCTTCTAATTTGGTAATGTTAAGAACCATATCTGAAACTTGTTCATATCGACGAGAGATAATGGTGAATATACGGTGAATTGTGGTCGCTGGTAGCTTTTATGACTATTTTTTTACATTGGGAAGTTAGGAGATCGTTGAATATTTCTTATTCACTATTGAAGTCAACAAAGAAAGCAACGACAAACGAACTAAGACCATTTAGATAATCATTTTAAAACACCCAGAAATTCTGGGGTGTCAGTTGGCCTGCCGATGTTTCTTCGCCATTTTGCTGATCTTCCACCGTGGAAACAAAATGTGCTGGTAAGAGGTTTGAGACTTAAAATTGTTAGCCTTAAAGCTGTATTCAATTAGGCGAATTCTGTCGCATGAAGTGATTTTTTCTGTCTCATGGGCTGTCGACTATGAGACTTGATTTCCACTTGGCAGAATTTTCCGCACGGATAAAATTTTTTCGTTGTTTTTTTGTAAGTACTACTTGAACGCTCATTAGACAAAGAGAAAACTTCGCCCGCACAAAAAATTCCGCCTTTTGGAAATCAGGCTTAACTAATGAAAAACCTACTCTATACAAAGAAGTATCGACTAACTAGGTAAATTTTCCTGGTGGAAAATAGCCTTTAAAGTCTCGTCCACACGTATCCATTATTGCTTGAAAATGGAAATTTTTTTTCAACGGATTGCCTTCCCGTCCACACGCATCCTGCGAATACGGTCACTGAAAACGAAACTTTTGGAAAGCGCTTCTCATTGTGGAAATTTTCGAAAACGCTGTTTTCTTACGGTCGTGTGGACGGATGAAAACTGAACTTTTCAAAAACGCCTACGTCATGTAATGGTATTCCGTGCGGGATTTAAAATGTCAGACGGACGTATCACTTTTGTATCGTCTCTGCTTGGGCTTTTTTCAAGCCTGATAGCGTGTCTTGAGATCGACGAAGCTGTGCTGAATGTTAAGGGTGATTACGTGAGGAAGAGGCTTAACATTATCAGATTACTTTCTCTCCTGATCCCGAAGGCCAGTCTGAAACGTCTTCATAGAGGACGAAGACAAACAAGATCACGAAGATTTTGGCGTTTTGCGTAGCAGGTCATGGTCGGGTCTCAACGAAGGCTTTTGCTCCCAGGTGTACCCTCGAAAAATTATTCTTCTGCACGGC
This sequence comes from Heliopora coerulea, assembly GCA_030142905.1. Lineage (NCBI taxonomy): Eukaryota > Metazoa > Cnidaria > Anthozoa > Scleralcyonacea > Helioporidae > Heliopora > Heliopora coerulea. The sequence goes on from JASJOG010000001.1 coordinate 3,040,917, forward strand.
TTTTCTTTCCGAGCATGCTGATAGTTTTGTATTGTTTTATCGTTACTTTTTGCTGTTGTTGAAAGTCTGTCAGACCTCCACATTCTTTCATTAGTCTACATGTCTTGTTTATGTTGCTATACTTAAGGTTTTACAATATTTAGCCTCATCGTTCTATGTCCTGAAAAAGATAGTATCAGCCTTAAGGAAATGTGAGGTTCCTAACAGTTTAATCTTTCGTTATGTCTGTACCTGCCTATTAACCTCCATTTGTCTTTTGAACTGCAGATAATTTCGGAAAGTCGGTTGGCGGCAATCAAAACACTCTGTACAACTATCAAGGCAATACAAATGGCGATGAAGTTCCAGAATACGAAGGACTCAGGTATGAAACTTTATGTAAATTATCAACAATTCTGGCGTTGGCAAGGGTTCGAAATGGTAGAGCCCCCCGGACATCGAACTAGAGTCTCTACGTTGGTGCCGGTCAGTACATATGCAATTTGAGTGAAAGGGGGGGGTCACTATTAATTTATTCTTGTAAATTAAAATTGCTGATTTTCTGTTGTCGAAAGCATACCATATTGTATATAAAGCGATTGTGGTTCTTCGAGAAGATATTTCTCAATCATCGTATCCTTGGGATGACTCATGATCGCATTTTGCGTCTCCTGTATCCTTGGTTAGTTGGTACTCTTGTCAGAACTGGAAATTTTGAACTGAATTTGATGTTCTGCAAAGCTGAACTTTTGGTCCATTGTCCTTCCAAAGTACTTCCTGCACTTGAGTTTTTTATTTGCAGTAAAGAAACACTTTGTCATGAAGATTTTTGCCTTGTTTTTTTATTTTGTTTTAGCGGCTATTATGGTATTTATATGAACAACACTTTACTGGATGATAAAACTATTAGCAATGGAGAAATATCAGCTGGAGGTATCAATTAAAACAGAAGTACCATAACAACTATATTCCATTACCAAATTATACAGAAAAATTTCAAGAGATGAATAAGTGTGATATATGTTAGTCACAAGTACATAAAAAGTTCAATATTGTTGATAGACTTAGTACCTTGCAAAGTGTGTCATATGCCATCATGACGAACAAGTGCAGATCTTTTTCGTTCACTATTTGAACTATGTAGTTCAATGGCGACCATGTTACAGGTTTTATTCCCGTTGTTTAGTCTGAAAACATTTATGAATAAATAGATTGACTGAGAGCATGCTATTTTATATTCATCAACACCTAGCTTCCACAATTGTATGGTTAAAGTCTGTCGTATGTCCTAACCGTTGTATTAAACTAGCTATGATTTTATCGTGTAAAAGCTTGGTACCAATCATTGACCTGCGTTGCTGGAATTAATCTGGCCAATGAAATGTGACGCCAAAATTGCCTTCCATAGAGAGCAATTTTGTGTGCCAGTTTCTATGTCCTTCCCGGATTTGTACGTCCGTTTTAGTTCTCCCCGCGAATTTTTGCTCTTTTATCAAGATTTGTTGTTGAACATACACAAAAAATGTTACTTCAAAGGCAGAAAAGAATCTTGAAAAACTCAAGTATATTTCAGCAAAATTAAATTGAGCAACAGATCGTACTTTCCACGAAAACAAGTGGCAAAACTAAAGTGAAATCTCGGAAAACCTCCTCAAGGAAACTGTTCACAGATGTTCTATTTTTACCGATTGTTTGCCATCGTTTCCACAATTTAGCGCATTTGTATGCCATACAGCATTTCAGAATCGTTTTAAATAGACATTTTTAAAAAGTTTGTCCAGTTTCTCTTCTTCTGAATACCTTTTCCCAGGTTGTAAATGCTTTGCAGGGCTCGAACTTAACTTTTCTTGCCAGTAGGTTTATGGCTAGTAAAATGGCGATTTTCACCAGCTAAACGACTCTTTCTGCTAGACAAAAATTTTTCAGTTCAAATATTATTTTACCGTGTTTATTTTGTTACTGTAAGTATTGACAGTTCAAGTATCTACTTGAACAATTATGCCAAAATCAGGAAACAAAATGGCGGCTGCGCTTACTGCATGTCTAAACATTGGTATTCAGTCTCTTTAGCTGAGTATGGATTCATTGTAAGACAATGACAACGCTATTTCAGTGAACTGTGAAGTTTTTGTATAAAAATGTGCCATTCGTTGTACAGCTATAAATATATCACGGTATTTTACAGGTAGCAAAGAAATTTGCGTCCTAATTTCGGTAGCTATCATGGCTAGTAACAGGAAGAGTTGCGTTAGCCAAAACTGAAAATTCACTTCTATTTTACTTGTTGGCTACCACAAAGGTCGAGCCCTGCTAAAGAAGCGAAACAAAACAATATCTAAAGTACAAGGTTGTGAAAAGGACTGGAAATGATATGGAAGTCCCCTAACGTGGATCTGAAACCGACCAGCCAAATTACCCTCCATGCAGGGAGGCCATCTTGGCTTTAGTAATTGCGGGCTAGTCAGTGACGGGGAGTTAGCATTTCAGTTACAATAAATAAAGTTAACTAGATCTAATGAGCAGAATATTGAATTCCACGGTCCAGCAAGTTACTTTGCATTAATGAATTATCTTATTACCTCGAGCATTCTATTGCCAAATTGTGCACCAATCTAATAGGCACATGCCTGATCCGTTATTTATCTCGACGCGATAATATGCTAAATTCGCTGGGTTGCAGGAGCTGTCAGTTGATTTTCAAACAAACAAGGATCTAGTTAGATCGGATTCGAAATTTGAAGTTCGAATTGGTCTCAGATTCTGGTCGTAAATTTAAGCAAACAATGAAATTCGAGTAAGTCAAACTAATACCGACCCTCTGCTCAAGTACGGTCAAAATCACCGAGCTAACACACATAGTAACCTGTCCTCCATATCTCAGTCCTTGCAGCATCATGGATAGGCTCGATTGCATAAGGAGTACAGAAGTTCCTTTGTAATCCATGTTGAAAAGAGTGTACGTCCATATAAATAAAATGTGTGAAATAATACCGTTTTAATGATTTTAACATTTTATTTTTGTCTATGTAGTTCTGACCAAGCAAGGAGATACTAATGCCTGTATGCTACAGTTTGCCGACGTGAAGGAAATGTGGAAATATTTTATTTCAAGTGAAGGCTTACCAGGCCAAGGAACAAGTGGAATCTCTGATGTAAGATTATCCTAGAATAAACACATACGTATGTTTGTCATTTCATTCAAATAATTTATTTTGTATTTCTCTCAAGAACATTTCATTCATGACTATCGATGACAATTTTCTGCCATGAAATGTTAAGAAGTTCTCATTTTCGAAAGATCGAATTAAAACACTTCACCCCATTTGAATGCTAGTTTTCTTGTCACATCATTAGTACCTTAATGATATCACCATTCTTTCATCCTTCTAAGTTACAATAAATCAGTCTTTATACGAGAAGCTGAATGATATTCACATTTTGGCGTATGTCGTATGGTTATGACGTATGATCTGTGAGAGGATAGTTGCATAGGGGCCGTTCACACTAGCATATTAGATCGATCTCAGGTCGATCTAAGTCAAAATCGATCTGAGTGTGAACGCTTGAATGCGAACTGAGATCGATCCAAACGGGTGTGAATGCCTTCGCGAAGCCAACTGAAATCGATCTCAGATCGGTCTCAGATCGATTCAAGTTAGATCGATCTTAGTGTGAACGGTCCCATAGATAAAGTGCGTGATTAAGTATAATTGTGGTCTGATTTCTTAAACAAATCACTGCTCACATTACGATATCGCGAGCCACTGATGTCGCTCCATTTTGCATAAATAATGTTTACATCTGGTAACTGTTTTCGTGTACGTGCGTGCCTCAGAAATTCCCTGTCAGCACTCTAAATAAACCTTCTGAAATATTTTTTGTCCATTGCTTACGGTATAGAACAAATACATTTTATTGTGTTGGAGTCTTTTCAGTAAATGATGGACGAAAAATTTCGTATTGTTGCACGGACGTCAGTGAGCCGCTTGACTCTCGTCTTGTGGTTCACTTTGTTGTTTTAACCAGTTGTGAAGACATCAGTGCGTCAAAAAAAGAAAGAAAATGGACACTACTTGTTAGATAGACGTCAGTCGTATGTGAATAATTGAACCATGTTGGCCTACTTTGTTGTGGCATCGTGATCAAAATTTCACTTGTACTTATGAACTACAAAAATTTACTTTCCTTCAATGCGATCCTTAGTAAGTTTCTTTGGTTTTCATTCTGTATTTGTAGAAAGGAAAAACCTGGTGTGGTGCACTAAGTTGCTCGAGGGAAATTCAATCTGGAAAAAGTGAGGTAAACTAGACCAAAGTGGTTAACGTGAACGTACGATGATTGTGAATGTGGGTAGTTATAAACTATGGTGACACGTTCACGAGCTTCATTCACTAATACTGACTTTTCATGAATGCAAGTTGGCGTTTCTTTTTCGGATTTTTTGTTATAGACCTTTACGTTTGTCTTATCGTGGCATTTCCCGTACAGGTAATCAAAAAAACTAGCTTAATTTTTTTTTAATTATTAAAATGTATCACTAGTCGTACTAAAATTTGTGCTAACACCATTAGCTTAAAATACATGCCTTCCCTTCCATACATTTTTATTCCTCCCGTCTTCTCACACTTCATCACGCAAATACGTCGACTTAAATCCCACGCGCACTGAACCTCTTTCTCGTACATGTAATAAAATGTTTCAATAAAATGTTTACAATCATCTAAAAGTGCTCAATACCTTGAAATATATTGAGGTACCTATCCCCCATCAATTCTGAAACACCTCCCATCAGCCGCGAGCAAACGAATTTCTGTTCTTTCATCACACGACGCATCTCTTCAATAAGCAGCACCGCTATACAATGAGGCCCTCAAGCGAAGTCTCTTCAACGAAACCGTCAACTACACACCTGACAAAGGAAGCCACGTTACACCTTCCCAGAAACGACGAAAAAGAAATATCATCTGGTTTAACCTCCCATTTAGTAAATATGTTAAGACAAACATCAGCCCCATATTTCTTCAGCTTGACGACAAACACTTCCCACCTTCGAGCGCCCTTCACAAGATATTTAATCGGAACACTATTAAAGTAAATTACACATGTATGGACAACACGAAAAGGGCCATCATGAAGCACAAATCCCGAATCCTCTCAAACGCCAACCTACCACACGAAAACAACGACAACTGTAACTGTCGAAAAAAAGAATGCCCGCTAAACTGCAAGTGCCTAACAAACAGCCTCGTTTATAAAGCAAACGTAGCGATAACTGATGACGGACAATCGAAGCAGTACATTGATATGATACCAATAGTGTATAGAGACCATTCTAAATCTTTCCAAGACAAGACATACTCGAGCGAAACAGAACTCTCAAAACATGTTTGGAACCTTAAGCTCAAGAACCGGTCTTTCAAGATTTACTGGTCAGCGATAAAGCGTGCCACAGCGTACTGATGTAGAGGAAAGCGATGCAATTTGTCCCTCGAAGAAAAACTTTGGATCACGAAAGCCAACAAAGAATCCTTATTGAACGAACGGTCAGAACTCGTTTGAAGATGCCGCTATCAAAGCAAATTCAACATATCAAACAACCATTGCGTGAAGAAAAAAGTGTTGATTCACCAGACTTCCCACGCATCGTAACACAGTGCATGCTATAAAACAAGGACCTTCGAATCAGTTCCTTTATTGTCTGATGATCGCTATCGCGTGAAACTCAGAGTAGCAAGCAACAGCATTTTAAGTCTATATCCGTACACACACACACACACACACACACACACACACACACACACACATATATATATATATATAGATATAGATATATATACATATATATGCCCAAACAATGCAATGCAAATCAAAGAGAAGAAAAAAGAGCGACATAACTTCCCTCTTTTGATTTGATTTGATTTGATTTTCTTGCACAAAGAAAGATTGCATGAACGTATTACCAGTTTTCTACTGAAGCCCATCATATGCCGATGGGCAATTTGAAGTAAAGAAACCTTCAACGAATAATGAAAGGTTCCGAGAGCAGTTTACCAAGCTTGGACGAACGAGAGAACTGGCTGTAGTAACTATCTCCGGGATACGTTTAACCCTTTGCCTGACAGGTTTCCGGGAGGTCTTCCCTTGACAAGTAAAGTCGTCTGGTGTTAGCTAGAGAAAAATTAATAAGTTTCTAGATGACCACAGTGCCAGTTAAAGAATTGATATATGGGGAATACCGCGTTACCACGTTAATTTTGAGGGGTGTTGGGGCAAAGTAGTAGTGCTCGTGTCTTTAACCTTTGTGACGGGGGCTCGATTGTTGCTTGCAATTGTCCAATTAAACTTACGTTGGTTGTTTGTGAGTAAAAAAGGTTGTCCAGTTTGACTTTATCAAGCACTGCAGGTTTTCTCATTGTTTACCTGCTTTCTCCTCTTCACCTGATGTAACAAAGAACGTCTAGGAAGAACAGTTGAGTAATAAATCTCAAGAGTATCCTTGCAAGCTTTATTCTTGTCGCCCGGTCTTTAGGTAAACTTAGCCAGTTAACTCTTGAGTCAACGCAACGAAGGAATGCAATCACACAAGATTACCTTGTGTTTCACAATTATCATACTTACCGATTTTTATTCATACAAAACTTAAATGAAATAAAGGCTAAATCTGTTATTTTTGGACTTGTTACACCGTGAGTGTAAAAACGAAATGTTTGTTAGTAGAGACACTTGGTGTATAAAAAAGCAAAGCTAGTTAGTAGAGACATCCGAAACTCTGAATTTGTTTGTTCGGTTTGTTCCCATCTTTGTTATACCGGAGGCAGCAATTAACGTTTGTTTTTTTTTTTATTTTTAGATTTTCCAATTTCTCCCAGCAAGTATCTACAAACGCAAAAAGTTTGTATTACTTGGGTAATCAGTACACTACCTTTTGGCTAGACATCAAACAGGTATTTAAATCTCTTTATTAAGTGAGATTGAAAGAAAGAGGGAAAGGGGGAGAGAGAGAACTGAGAACTGATTTCTTAAATGGCTTGTTGAGTCGCGGAAGAAGTTTGTTTTGTATCATTCTTTTTTTTGAACATTTTGGACATCAAAAGAAGGCCAAAAATCTCTAGAAATTAATTTTTAAAAATGTCAACCGTTTTCCACCACATTAGTCGTATCCAGAATCCTGGACTGTAGATGACTTATATCGCCGAAAACGTTTGACATTTCAAGACTTTTATTTTTAGAGATTTTTAACCTTCTTGTTGACATTTTTAAGGTCATGAATGGATGTCGACTGTAACCCTTAAAATGACTTATCTCAGTATACTTCGCTATGTGTCAAATTGAGGTCACTGATATATACTGGAATGGCAACAGATCCATAGATTTTTCCTAGTTTATTAGTTATTTGATATTTAAAAAGTAAAATACGAACCCCTTAATACGCCAATTTGCGAAGATGGTTTGAAAATGAATATTCTCTAAACCTCAAAAATTTAAGGAGAAAAGTAAGCGTGTTTTTATCACATATAAAGACATGACACGGATATGATTTTCCTTTGTAGTTTACTTGTGAATTCGTAATGATTTTTAATGAGTTTCTAAGTAAACTATCAACATCTAGAATTAGATTCGTAGAAGAATTTAGTAACCTAACCAAATATATACAATAAAAGGCTAAACATTTTTGGCTGTGATATTTCTGCTATTAATATTTGTAGATTAACAAGTACTAAATCGTCCATAATGACATAGTTAATATTTTCATCCATATATGACGTAACTTTACTTCCATTGATGCTTGAGGTTCTTCTATGGAACGTTTTCATTTGACATTAGCCGCGATGACGAGTACACTTAAAAACCATGTTGGTGTACATAAACAATAGATGTTTTACCAGCTTTTCTTGTTCACTCCACTCACAAAACCTCTGTGTTTGAACCTCATGGGGTTTTGGGCAAACGTCTGTAAATGAAAGACTGACAAGAAAAGACCCAGGTAAACAGAGAGACAAAGACAGACACTCCAGATATGTGACGTTCAGGAAGAACAATTTCATTATTTCTTCTCGAACTGTGTTGTACTTCTAATACAAAATAATGAAAACTCTTATAAGAGAAGCTGAATATTTTGGACAAACTACGTGATGTAGTTCTGACATATCTATGTCGTGATATGACATACTGCTTATTGTTCGCCCATGCAACTGTTGATGTTATAGCACCATCTTCCACGTCTTGATCATGCGCTATAACAGTTGGACTGTGGCATACTACTTCTTGTTCACAGGTTCTGACGTATACGACTGAGAATATCGGAAAACTTACTGAGTTAACTCGAGAATTCCGAGATACCATGTTTGATTCCTCATTGCCATGGCAACTTATTGACAGCGCAGCAGGTCGACTTTCGGTTCCTCGGTAAGTTAAAGATCTTATGTATTTAGGTGGCCCAGAATGGTTGCATCTGATTTTCAGAGTATTGAAACAATGTTGTCAAAATGACCGTGAAATGATCATATCAGATTTACCGAAACCATAATATTGCATAATAGAATTGAACCATAAAAGAATTTAACAGAAAGATTGGTGAACAATTGAGCATTAACTTGTGTCGATGTACTTACCAGCTCTAAAATTGATTTCTACCTTCATTTCAGGCAAGTTCAAACGTCGGAAGTTTTCGACATTCAAATTTAATATAAATAAGCTAAATCCTGTCATTATGGTCATTTGCTTTAGATTCGGTACAATAAAAATCCTCAGGCCTATGTTGAACTAGGCCTATGTTGCCTTTCATCGCACGTCTTATTGGACGGGAGACTGAGACACATTTACTCACAAAATATGATGCGGTTATCAAGAAGTGGATGGTAACCATAGCACCTCGTTATTATATGAATGAGTGAACCAGCGCGATATTGATTGGCCTTATGCTGCTTTGTGAACATGGAGTGCTAACCTGCCGTCAAAAGATGTTAAATCTAGAATACTAAATTTGTTAATGGTTATTTTGCCTGCATGATTGACAACATTCATAAAATTCAACCCAATCCAACCTAACCCAACTAGGTCTAACTCCACCCACATAACCTACTTACCCTATCCGAACCCAAAATTCTACCAGATAAGAGGTTCAATAAATCTCATAAGCTCTTGGAAATTCCTGCAATGCCCATTATTATATTCCAAGATTATTAACTCCTCGTGTTCTACAGCTTCTTTGGTTGAGAATGAAGCAAGTACATGCTAAGTTGCATGTTTCAAATCTATGATAGGAGTCGACTGGGTTTTTTTTTGTTTTTCTTTTTGTCTATTTCAATGATTTTGAGAGTCAGCATAGCCGTCATCCGTACGTCTTACATACCCGATGCACCTCATATAGCTCACTTTTATATTTATAGAAGTTGGATGTTTTTTCAATGCAAATAAAGTTCACGTGTCCAATATAATTAAAGGTTTTTTCTTCTTTCTTTTCTCTTTTGAAAAGGTCTCCGTGTTTTATGTGGCTGGAAGACCATAATTTGTACTGTTTTGAAGGTTTGTTAATGATCGTTCTCTCTTCCAACGAAGTGCCTAAAATGATTTATGTAATACTTACAAAACAAGCAGTAGTGCTTTATCGACTACCGAATGTTTTAGACGCGATAAAGCTCGTATTGCGAGATTTTTAAATGACTTCAAACACAAACTCTTCAATACGCCAATTTGTGAAGGAAGTTTAACAAATAATGTTTTCTAAGCCTCAAAAAAAAAGAAAGTAAGCGTGTTTTTATCACATTTACAGACAGACACGGTTATGATTTTCCTTTGTATTTTCGACATGAATTATTAACGGTTTTTGAAGGTCGCTTATTATTTTTGTGGTTCCCAATGTTCTTTAAACCTACTAATTTCCCGGCGACTGAAATTCTATCAAAGCAGTATGATGAACTGGCTCTTCAATGGTCACATGTGCGTGATATCCTTCGGTTTGGACCTCGCAGGAAAGAAGTTAACCCATTCCATGACCAATTGTTTATAAGCTGGATATGGAAATTGTGTGTCACAGTTTAACATGCTGCGACTATATTCAGTATAGTAAGCACAACTCCAAGAAACCGTATGTCAAAATTGAGAGCAAAACTTGATTTTTTGAAGCCATCTTTATTGACCAGTTACTGATTTTTCGACAAAACGAAAAATATTTAAACTTTTGTAATTACTTTTTGTTTCATTAAAAAATGCGTAATTTTTAAGTTTAGCAGCATTTCAACTCATTATTTGCGCGTAGTTTTGAACGACCGATCATTCGATGATACAGGGTGCCTTTACTATGCGAATACCCCTAATCTGACCTGACTGTTTTTTCTAAACCTATTGTTAATCAAAATAAAAAAGCTGTCATGGAAGATTATCAAAACAGCTCTTGTTAAGTTAGAGTTTCAATTATGTGATCATTTCAGTTACATGCTCATTTCAGTTAAGTGGTCAATAGTATCTGTAAATAATCTTGTTATATGTTCGTCCAGATCATTGTTCAAGCTTATGTTCGATATGGAATATCTACGAAACCCAGAATTCAACCATATACTGAAATGACTGTAAATGTGATTCAGAACTGATATTTTATTAATCAGTTACGTATAATATTTACAGGCAATGATGCCACTGTATAATACATTTTATTATATAAACTAGAATATCACTGTTTTATAAAATAAATGTATTTCATTCATTTTAGGCTGCAGTGGAGTGGGAGGTAATAACCCGTACAAATTTTTCGTATAAACTGTCCTTGTGTCTCAAGGAACACTTGCTTGGGTTACTTGGCTACGAAGGAGTAATGCATTCATGGAAAAAAGTAGTATTTAACATAATTGTAGAACGTATTTCTTACTAAGAGTATCTAACAATACAGAGGACACGTACTTACGGTCACGTTGGAAGTTTTACCGTGACGGCAACCGGCAATTTACGTTAGATGACGTTTCGGTAAAATCTTCTCCCTGTGATTAGATATGATTCTCTCGAAACTTTGCCTGACATAGACTCCTGGTTGGCGACAAGATAAAACTACCAAAGTGACTATGAATAATTTTGAATCGACATACTCGACCATTGTCAAACCACTTACTCACCCAGTATCCCTTCTTGCCATAACCTCGTCGCAGACACGTACGACTTAGTGTATGGACTGGAGCGCAGGCTCAATTAAATTTGCTAGTGGTGCTTATTATTCTCTTTTATAGGCTGTTGTCCTTTAAACTGTACTCATGTGTTGAATTACGAGATGGCAATTGCAAAGTTAGTTAGATTTTTTCTTCTTTTTTTATTTTTTAATGTTCAACTATGCAGAGCCCCCATTTTTTGCGTCTATTGTTGCTAAGCAACGGCAGAGTTATGTCGTTGATCGACATGTTTCTGACCCTGGTCGTCTCTGGATGACGTTTTGTGACGTAGTAGCGAGTGGAGAAACGCCGAGTAAAGTCCCCTGGTATGAGGTTGTAGTTTTACGGCAAGGATTCTTTTTCATAAAATCGTTCGTTTTAAACCGTTTTAATTCAAACTTGTGCGTTGTTATCGGAGATTTTCGTATGAAGGTAAGAAGGGAAGTGGTTAGGTGATACAGTACAGTTGCGACTTTCGACATACACAGATGTTCAGAAATTTGACTGTCTTGTTCTTTCTGTCGTTGGGAGTTCATCCGTTTTCACACAAGACAACTTGTTTCACTGATCAAAATTTCTATCAAACTCGATCCGTGTGCCGGTATCAAATGACTTAAATCGATCGAAGTCATTGCGCTTGCTTGTCTGCCTTCGAAACACCGTGCTCGTTCGAATCAGTCTCAGCGAAGCCACTGCGCTCGTGAAAGTCCAATCTAGAGACATTACGAACGAAGTTGTAACCGTGCCTGTTCACGATCGACAAACATTGAATAATTCGCAAAACAAACCTCAAACATATGACTGCAGTGAAATTTTAAGTTTGTAGCAAGGATCTCCCTAAAAGAACAGACTCTCTTACGAAGTTATAACATAAATAATAATTCCTGTAACTCATGCATTCCAAATAACACAACTCAAAATTTCGCAGTGCACATTCGCTTGGCATTTCGCTTCCTGTCGCTCGTGAACCTCCATTACGTTTTTGCTAGACTCATCAGAACTTTACCGAACTCTTTCTACTTTATAGATCATCTAGTAGGAAAAGGCGTTCTAAAACTTGTAAAACTGAATTGAAGAACGTGTCACTCAATCGAAGAAGAAAATCGTCGAATTTAATGAATTTTTGAATTTACAACACACACAAACATGACTGCTTGCCTCAGCATATGACAGTGGTGTAGTATCTCGCTGTTATTGAGGAGGAGACGATAAGTCTTCCATCTGCACGAGTTGAATCTTAAGATCAAAACTCCATTCAGTATATACAAAGAATGTCGATAGAATTCGCCTAGTGGAAAACATATTGGAGACTCAAGTCCACTTTTGCGGATACACGTGAATTAATTAGGCAATCGCGCGCTCCACTCACTAAATTCTCACCCTAAACTTAAACCTAACCCAAACTCTAACCATAACCTCAATCCTTACTGTAACCTAAACCTTAACCCTAACCCAAATCCTAACCCTTAAGGTCAGCGTTTTGTCTGCCAACGCTAAACTGCACTCTTGTCAAATAAGTTAACATAACCCTTTAACTTCTTTCTGGCCAAATAGGTCATCGATCATTTTACTCTGGCCTCAGGCGATTTTACTCGCCTAAGGAGACCCCTATACAAGGAAGACCCCGATACGGGGAAGACCCCTATACCGGGAAGACTTAAACAAATTACTAAGTAATTGATGGAGAAATTATTGATCTTATGGCTACATGTACCCTGAAGCTAAATTAATCTAATTTTGTTTTCCTCGTTATCTTTTTTTCTATAACATTTTCCCAGATATCTTATAATTGTAACTTTTTGTAATGGTGATCTGGTTTGGTCAATTTCTCTTACAGTCCGCTAACTTCTGGGAGATAATAGGGACCGTAACCCTTTAAAGGTTGAATTCGATTTCTTTTGTATTGTTTTTTCATTGTTTTTGCTTTGTTGTCTCTTGATCTTTTGTTGCTGATGTCCTGTGTACAGGACGCTGACCCTTATAAGGTTAAGAGCTGAGACGTCAACTTGGACAACGGCGACTTCTAAAACATCGGCATTTGAAGAAACCACGGTTTATTGACCACCGTGCTATGTACTCGTGGCTTGTTTTATGACTTCTAAACGCTCCAGTTGTCTTAAAATGGCTGTAGTCTGGGGTTGAATTCAATGTTAAATGACAGCTTTATCACTCCGTGAGCTGACGTCGTCCTTAAGACCGGAAAATGGTCTGACTGACGTCGTATGTAGAACGACCACGGTGTTGAAAATGCTTTGGGAATAAAAATTATTCATTCTCTTTGTTTTGCGTGAAGAATTGTTTTGTTTAAAGGAGGAGGTCGTCGTTGAAGTTGACGTTGTAGATCTTAAGGTCCCTAAAACCTGATGAAGGGACGAAAGATACTTGAAGTATTATCTCTTCTTCCCGTGTTCCCCATCATATAGTAAGTTACCAAGGTCTCAGAACAACGAAAAGTCCCGAATGTCCCCGTTTTTCAGGCTTCTGTGATCTTTACACAATTGCAGGAATGCGTATTCGTTAGTAATATTGTGTTGGACCGATGGTGACTTTTTCCGAAGCAGATTGAAGAGATTTTGAAACTCTCAGGTTCACAAATGTTTTGATGTTTGTCCAAATTCCCGCAATAGCATTTGTCCCGCATTCTGTCCATTTCGCGGAGCCAAATCCTGGTGAGATATCGGTGACCGTGAGAGGTCTGGCAGTTTACAGTCTGTCTGTGCATGTTTTCTTAGTAAATTTAATTGAGAGAAACATATTTGGTGATTCCTGGAAGCAGTTTTGGTGACTTGAACCAAAACTAGCTTTTTTCACACCGATGAATAGTTATTATAGTGTTGCTCAAAATGACCATATTTTGTTTTCTTATTTCAACGGTAAACCCGTTGAACATTTGAAATTGGGGTATACAATACTTGAATAATCAAACTTGGGCGTACAGCAATTTTAACCTAGAATTTCGTGCAATTGTTTTTTCTTTTTTCATCAAAGGTGTTTCCCAGATCTGGAAAGAACAATGCGAGATGTTGACTTGCTTCACAATATTGCACCGAACTTCATTATACCAAGGTTTGCTTTGTCATATACAATTATTTATTTGCTATGTTCATATCATATATTGAATTGCTATAGCATATGTTTGAAACAGATAAAAAAATATTTAATATAAAAATAGCTCTGATATAAAGATGTTTCTCGTTTATGTAAATATGTCAGTCGGTTCTGTTCTTTTGTTAATACTTTTTTAATTCACTTAAAGAATTAAGCAGTGGTCTTGGTTATTTTATAGCCGAACGTCGATTCCCTTGGAGGTAAAGTGCCAGTGGGAGAACTGGAATTGGGATGAGTCTGGCAATGTCGTTGATTTAAGTTCTACGACCATTTGTCTTGATGGGGATCTGGGCACTGTCCTGAAGACGTATCGTGAGGTTAGTATGGATTTCCTTTCACTAAATATCAGGCTTGTCCACATATTTTTTGAGTAAGGTTGTTATCTCAAGATAACACTTACACATGTGAAATATAGCGAAAGTGGCGATGAATTACTTCAGTTTAATTTCTACTTTTAGTACCTATCAAATACAAGTCGATAAATAAACCATAAGTTAAAGTAATCCTCAACTGGAACTTGATATTCAACAGAAAACAAGAGATCGAAGTAGTTGGGGTAATATTATGACACTATTCCAAAGTAATTTGTAGTAGACTCTAAATATTACCTCTGTTTGATTGATTTGCGCTCTCTTGTTGCCCTGTCCTCGACGCCTGTTATTGGAAGTTGAGGCAGGTTGATTCGGAACCACTTTCATTCTAGTGTGGCGAAGGTTTTATGCTTAATTCCAAAGTCGAACACGTTTAAACCTGATGCAAGTACTAGCGATCCCATGGGTAGGGCGTCTATGCTTAAACTTGCCTTTGAGGTGTAGGAAATAGGCGTGGCACTTGGCCTGAAATATTTTACTTCCGCCGTAATTTATGAAGCACTTAGGAGGCTTATTTCCTTTTAAGTATCTTTGAGGGAGGCTTATTGAAGACAAGGGGGGTCTTTGGAGTCAGAAAGCTTGCTTCGAGCATATAAAAAAGGTATATTCTCGCGTTTTATTTTCTCTTATTTATCCCCATTATATTTTATACAAGGCACAAATTGCTACTTCATAAGCACTCCATTATATGCTTGACTATCGGGAACGCCGTAATTGTAAATTGGGTTCCGTAGATTTATAGCAGAACGAACATTAAGAATAATTTGGTTCCAAAGTTCCTACCCAAAAGAAGCCAATAGTTGACGACTAATGGTGCTCAAGAGAAACTAGTAATTAAACTCAACTAAACTCAAGTAAATTTAGAAAGATATCCCACTCATGCGCTAGTTGCTTTAACAAACAAAATGAAACATATCAGTCCTGTGCTTACGTCCTCCCTAAAGTGACGTCATGTGAACTTGAAAGTAGTGTAAGAATATATGTCAACAGGCAGTCATCCGCCTTTGCCCCATTTCTTTCGCGTAATGTGCGTAAAGTCTCTTCATGTATACTGGATAACCCTATCAGCCAGATAGGCTGTTCTCCCTAGAGGTCCAGCAAGGGCTTTCCGTACGGGCCCAGTGTTACTACAGAAGGAAACCTGAGTACCCGGAGAAAACCTGCGATGTTTGGTAGAGTCAAACTGAACAACACCCTTTTCACATGTGACCAAAGTAACTTTAATCAGATAACTGCACGGAGCCGGAATTGAACCCTAGACACGTGCACTACCACTGTGCCATCAGCACCATTATTAATCCTTGTTAATATGATTAACCATATGTAAATCAAAAGTGATTTCAGTCCTAATTTTAGCTGTGCTATTGGTACAGCGTGGAGAGCCATAATGATGTTCAAGAACTGCGACCGTAAATAGATTTTTTGTGGTTAATTTAGATTCGCCAAGGAGCCTCTCAAGATTGGTTTAATAAAGTATGGCCTAAAATCAAGTGTATGATGAACCGCTATATGACTGAACTGGATAAGGATGGACGTGGTACTTTACTTGCTAATTTCATCTGACTCAAAATTTTAATTTTGATTATGATGATAACCTGTAGGCCAATTTTGATAAAAAAAATGGACTGCTGTTGTTTCATTATTGCTGTAACTACTTATTATTGCTGTTGTTTTGGTCGTTTTCGCTTTCGTTGTTGTTTCTGTTTCTATTGCTGTTGCTCAGCTGATACTGTTGTTGTTGTCTTTATTATGATTACGTTTTGATATTAAATAATTGAACATTTTGTTTCTCTTTTGAAGGTGTGCTGTGTGGTGCCCAGCCCTGCACGTACGATAGAGCAACTTACGGAGTCGACACCTTTATCGGATGTTTGTATTTATGCGCTTTGAGGTGTTGACTTGTTTATCAACTTGTTTTTATTTGTTTGTTCGTTTGTTTGTTTGTCTGTTTGTTTACTTGTTTGTTTATTTATTTATTTATTAATTTATTAACATTTGTCTTACCCTGTCTTCCTACTTCTATCCACCTTCCTCTCTTTTAGTCTCTCGGTTTCTTTCGCTGTCTGACTGTCCGTTCCTTCCTTCCAATCCTTAGCCCTTCCTACCCTTCCCTTTCCTTCCTTTTCCTTTCCTTCCCTTCTCTACCCCTCTCTACCCTGCCGACCTTCTTTTCATCCTGCCAATCTTCCTTCCTTCCTTCCTTTCCTTCCTTTCCTTCTCTCCTTGACATCTTCCTTCCGTACTCTATTTGTCCTTCACTACTCCTTGCCTACTATCTTATAATTCTTCCATCAACTACTCGCGTGCTTGGTGGATTTTTAATCAAATTAATTTTCCTTGCAGAGCCGCACAAGAAATGGCAAAACTACAGAACGACGACGTACGTAGGATTTCTTTTCGCTTTATCTTCTCAATTTTATTGTTGCACCTTCTCACCCATTTTTGTGGTTATTTTTTATTCCCTTAAAGGATCTTGCCAAAGCCTATGGTGATCGATTTATGAAAGGCTCCTGCTATCTTGACAAAGCGTGTTTTCCCAACGGAAAATGGTACACACAGGTAAAAGGAAAACTGAAGAGGAAAAACAACTTTGCATTACTGTTCCAATGTTCAGTGGAAACAAGTTGTTTACTCCTGTTTTCTTATTTTGTCGTAGGTTGTTCCTTGGGCCCATCCTACTGAAACCTTAAGTGATGGTAAGTGATACTGCCCCAGCCAAACTCCACCAATTGTCCTTGTCGTACTACACGAAAAGCCGCCACGTCTTGGATTAGTGATGATAATGGAGCAGCTTCAACTTCTTATATCTACTCATAAAACCAATTGAAAGTTTTTATCACTGCTTACTCTCATCGTAATTTTTATGACTCAGAAATTTGCTTGAACCTTGCCAACAACTTGCAATCACAAGCAAGACTAAGTCCAGATTACGAGCTCGAAAACCAGCATTCGAAAACGGTTCGTGCTTGCTTTTTTGTTGTCCTATAACTTGCCAGAATTTATGAGTTAATATGAAAAGCGATACATTGACTGCATGAAAGAAATGTATATTTTTATCTTGACCCGTTTCAACTTCTGGTGACATTTCCTCAGCATTCTGTTGAAATTCCAAAGCCGTTCTCTAGCAAAGGAAGTTCGATAACATCTTCATACTGAGATCCGGATACCACGAGGTCAGATACTTCGACAGTTTTACGTCAAAATCTTATTTCGACACAAGTTCTCGTCTAGTGCATTCTCGGATCTTTTGCAAACCTTAATTTTTGGTTTACGCACTAAGATTTTTCCGGCTGGTCACTTCCTCACCACTTAACTCTTTAACGCCCTTGTAACTTCCAGATATAGCCAGACAATGTTACTGAGTTTCACCTCACGATTTACTTTAGTGCAAAAATTTGCACTGAACGTTCATGGTAATAGTCGAAAGTTAGAAACGAGTTGATACATAAAATGTAATCGTGACTGCGCTTGTCTTTTAGGGACATTTGTTGACGCATTAATTGGCCAATGGTGGGCTCATTCTCTTGGCCTGGGTTACTTGCTACCTAAAGATCATATTCAGTCTCATTTGAAATGGGTGTTTCAAAGAAACCATGTAGATTCTTTTGATCCTAGTAAGTCTGTTTTTTTTTAAATTTAACATTGACAGCAGTTGAAAATTTTTTGGTATCTAAATGTTGAGTGTGTGGGCATCAGACGTGCTGTATTAATGTTTAGAAAAAGACTTACCTCTACAATGTCTATTCATTTTAATTACGTTAAAAACAGTTCAAAAACTTGTTGTGTGCATGTGCGTGTACATTAATACTGTGCACACGGGTGTAATACAATCGATTACAATGTACGACTTTACAATGAATTTGGCTTGTCGTGCAGTGCAAGATATGGGGAGGGTTGCTACGACAAAGCTAAGAAATGTTTTCAACCCTCGTAGTTAAGTTGAAACAGGTATTCATGTGTGTAGCTAATTTGTGTGTTGTATCAAATGTTGCGGTGTTATTTCTACGATTATGGTTGTGCTTTATTTCTAATACAGAAGCTCAGAAACCTCGCGTATTCTTCGACCAACGTGATGCAGGAATGTTTATTACTTCTTGGGGCAAAGAGAAGCCACCCGAGGTTCCTTTGTTGTACAGTCTGGAGGTAAGCAAGACTAAAACTTAAGATTTTAAAGTGCGTTGTTTCAATACCTTCTTTCGGCCACCGTATATGTGACGAAAACAAGGAGTTAGTTTCGAATAATGGGCATTTTAAAAATGTTTTAATATTTCTAACGTTTCGTCGCGTCTCACGACATCATCAGAGAATATTTACAAAGTTATAATTAGCAAATAAGTGGCAATATGTAATACGATATTACTGGAAGTTCGCGTGTGAGAGAAATTTGAAAGAAAAGTCAAAAGAGGAAGTAAAAAGACAGAGTTATATAACAATAACCAGCTCTTGGCCTTATTATTGTTATATAACTCTGTCTTTTTACTTCCTCTTTCGACTTTTCTTTCCAATTTCTCTCACACGCCCACTTCCTGTAATATCTTATTACATATTGCCACTTATTTGCCAATTATAACTTTGTAAATATTCATTCTCTGATGATGTCGTGAGACGCGACGAAACGTTAGAAATATTAAAACTTTCTTACAATGCCTATTATTCGTGTTTTTTGCTGGGCTTTACTGTTTATTTTAAGATTAAGGTTCCCGCCTGCTACCTCCATTGCTGATATCATGAGTTAGTTTCGATCATATTCTGTAAACAACCGGGGATGGGTGAAGGATATGAACTACAAAAAGCAAAGTTCCTTGCTTTTTATTCCGTAGAAAGCAATTATACATAGAGATGTAATCTGTTGTGGTACTTTGTTCCATAAGGTTCGAATTCCATTGATCAAAGTAACATCAAAGCCGTCGACCTAAGACTGCGACTGTTATTGTGCACCAAATTTTTATCACAGACATCACAAGCTGGGAAAGGAGGTAATAGTGTGGGCTTGGCGACTGCTTGTTCTATAAACTACAAAAAACTGTATCGGACTGGCATTTTCTGGATTACAAATTCACTGTAGATAGCTGCAAGCTGCTTAGAATCCCATTTGGGAAAATTTGGCGAAAAACTGAAGCAAAAATGCAGAATTGGAAAGGCTGTTTCTGCTTATACACAACGTACTTTATAGCAAGACTTGCGCGATTTACTCAATCTGAAATTCGATTGTTATGAAGCCAACTGCAATGGTAGGAATTATTTTATGGCTGTGCCATCAAGCCTCCAAATACAGAAATCCTACAACTTGATTGGTTTATGAGCGGTCAGTAACTACTTAGCTACCGAGACGATGATTTAGGGCGAGAATTACAAATGTGGCCTGGTTCAATTGATAGGCATGTCTACTGCGTAAAATTGCAGTTAGACAATGCAATGTTTTGTGCAACTCGCGGTTAACACAAACCTTGTCGTGATGTAGTTACGTGAATGAAGCCATTGCTTTCTTAGTTATTGTTACAACTTTGTTCGGACAATTGTCCTCCCGTTACATGTTACTTCCTTTATGAAACTAGTCTCGCTCAGCATTTAGTGCAATATGTTCGTGAGATTTTATCATCTATAGCCAGAAACCTAATGATCTAAAAATGTTAATTACTTAAGGTTTCATGATCACCTTGACCACTGCGTAGTGTACCATCTTGAAACTTGTCTGGTAATGGCGTTGCGTAGCAGTTTGAACTAAAACACGTTTGTAACTTTCTCTTTCAATCTCAACAGCTCAATCTTTTGAGCGTCTCACCAGTCATCCGAAGGTTACGGGTTGGATCCGGGTCTAAAGCTCAGAAACATCTTCTGCGGATTGGAGATTAACAAACCATTTGGCATTTTTCTCTCCGTTCTATACTACCATGGCAACTCTCAACTTTTATGTTGTCGTTCAGTTGCGTTTTGTCGGAGCACAGAGTTTTTCTGAGAATAGAGGGTTTAACACAGCTTAACAGCACAAACCAACCTCACTTAAATATCTGCCGGCTAATTTACTATCAAAATTTGGTGACCTAATGTTTTGGTTACTTGTCTTTTTCATTGTTTTGTCTTAAAACTAAAGTTAGGTTACAACAGAGTTTTTAGAGATGACTGAAACCTAGTAGTCATTTGTTCTTGTAGGCGTGTTGCAATGTTGAATCTAGCCATATTGTTGCAGTGGTGTAGAAAATGGGGGCACTGGGGGGGGGGGGGGGGGCTGATACCCTCCTCCTTTTTTTTGAAACAATTGCCCCATTATTAAGGAAAATTATTAACAGATTAAGCTATTTATAAAATGTATATCGTGTATTTGTCAAACTTCCAGCCATTCTTTAGCACGAATAGCTTCTCCGATTCGTGGTAATATGAACGTCGCAAACAGTTCAGTGTTCTTTCATGGCTCATTTTCACCAAAGTATTATTCTTATAATTTGAATGGTGTATTTGTCATAGCCTCATGAGTTATAACGTCATTCATGCCTGGAATTTTTGACCCTTGGTTTTTTATTCTGAAGTTCGAAGAGCCCCCCTTATGAACTTAGTTCTTCACCACTGTATACTTGTATATCCTGGTGTAGCTTCAACCTAACTTTTTTTTCGCTATGTGCATCTTGTAATTCTGAATTTCTTCTGTCCGTAGGGTGCTTGGTCTGGTTTGGAACATTCTTTTTGTGGGTTATGTTTGTATGAAAATCTCAACGACATTGCCCTTCACGGTTTGTTCGATGGAATGAATATATCTGGAATATGTCTTGCAATTTTCTGTTTTGTGGTCCTTGAAAACCAATATTGGTATACCTAATTACATTACGATTATTTTTAATATTTAGTGGTGACAGACTGTCGTAATAAATATGACGGTACCCGTCGCAGTCCGTGGAATGAAATTGAATGTGGAGATCATTACGCACGTGCCATGGCAGCGTTCTTGTATTTTGAAATAGCAGCAGGAATGGTAAGTCTTTCGTCCATTTATTACGAACATTATAAATACAATACAACACAACGCAATACGATGCAATTCAATTCAATACAATACTACAACACTGTAATGCAGTGCAACATAGTAGTTACTTAAACACGATGGTACAATAGAGCACCAGAAAATGCTGATGTTGTCCCTTAATTAAATGGTACCTGTTATGATAGCTGACGTAATGATGATAGCAAATTAAAAATTTAAATTCGTACATATTGTTTGTTCTTGTCATAAAGTGTTCTTGAAAGTTTTTCAACATATACCACGTTGTATTAGTATAATAAGTCATCGTACTGATCAGGTACACCGGTCCTGTCTCTGAGCGCAGTCTCATGCAAATCATACCAAACATGCTGATCCGGGACTGGAGTTAGTTGTTCAAAGTTTGCATAACCATTTGGTGGATGACATCCTTTTGCAAATTGTATTTATCCATAGCAAAAAGTTTGATTGCTATGTAAAGGCTATTCTCTCGCAAAGTTTGCCTCAGTAATTCTGTAGGCCAGCTAATATATTAGCTGGTATGGAATTACGCTTTGGTTAGCTATCCAAGGCAGGCATTCAACTATTGCCCCCAACTTTGTTGGCGAGATTAACCTCTAGACCAGGGGTGGGCAAACTACGGCCCGCGGGCCGCATGCGGCCCGTCAAACGTTTTCATGCGGCCCGCCAAGAATTCTTTGATGTGTAATACGGCTGTCATTTTAGTTCCGATTTCGTGCTCCTCTTTTTTATACTTTGTCGCAAATCGTCCGAATTTTCCTATGATTTGTTTGTTTCCGGTCTCTGGTGATGCATTGTGAACCTATGCATCCCTCGCGACAGACGGGGTTTTCATTCGCAACTGCATTTCCGCTCTACCGGAAGTAAGTTTTGTAAATATTGTAGCCTACTTTAGACGCGAATAGAGATGACATTAACCATGAGTGCTGCTAAGAAAAGGAAGATTGAGGATGAATGTCGTGTTTTTAACGATGAATGGACGGCTAAGTACTATTTCACTAACCATCGAGGTAAAGCAGTGTGCTTATTGTGCCGTGAGTCTGTGGCTGTCTTTAAAGAATACAATTTAAAAAGACACCACCAAACGAAACATTCAGATTTCGGGTGCAATTTCACAAGCGAAGAAAGAAAAAGAAAAAGCCAGGAGTTGCTTAACAATTTGGAGAAGCAGCAAGCGATTTTCACCAAACAATCTTCTGTACAAGATGCTGCAACAGAGGCCAGTTTGATGCTGTGCCACAAGATTGTTAAACGGAATAAGCCCTTTTCAGATGGTGAGTTTATCAAGGAATGCTTGTCAGATGCAGCAAACATTATGTGTCCAGAACAAAAAACAAAATTTGACAGCATTTCTTTATCAAGGAGAACTGTAGTCAGGCGTGTTGAAAAGATAAGTGATAATTTAATGCACCAACTTCAAGATGCAAGCAGGGATTTTTTGTGGTACTCTATTGCATTGGACGAAAGTACCGATGTACAGGACACAGCACAATTGTTGATATTCATACGGGGAGTAGACACTAGTTTTAAGCTCACCGAAGAGTTACTTAGTGTTGAGTCACTCAAAGGCACAACCACGGGCCAGGATTTATTCAATGCTGTCAAGAACTGTTTTGAAAGAGTTGGGTTGGCATGGAACAAGATGGCAAGTGTAACAACTGATGGAGCCCGTGCTTTGACTGGGAAAAACATAGGTCTGTTGAAGTTGATGGACAATAAAATTAAAGAAAAACATCCTGACCATACACTCTTACCTCTCCACTGTGTCATCCATCAGGAAAGTCTGTGTAAAGCTGCATTAAATATCAAGCATGTTATTGACCCAATTGTCAGTGTGATCAACCTAATCAGAGCTAGAGGGCTTAACCACAGGCAGTTCAGAGGGCTGCTTGAAGATTTGGAAACTGAACATTCCGATATTCTCTACCATAGCAGTGTCCGCTGGCTGAGCCTGGGCAAGATATTGAGGCGAATGTGGGATCTCAAGGAAGAAATAGTTATGTTCCTAGAGATGAAGGACATTGATTGTGACTTTGTTACTAATATTGTCAATGAAGAGTGGAAGACACACTTCATGTTTGCCATTGACATTATGGAAAAATTGAATGAAGTGAATGTCAAACTTCAGGGCAATGGTTTGTTTGCACATGAAATGTATGTGCATGTTAAATCATTTCAAACAAAACTTTCCCTGTTCTCCAGGCAAGCAGGTGAAAACAGGTTTTGTCATTTCCCTTTGCTGAAAGATAAAACCATTTCCGGTGAAATGGCTGAAAAGTACAAGACTCAGTTGGATGCCTTGGTTGTGGAATTTCAAAGGAGGTTTCAAGACTTCAAGAACTTGGAACCACTTTTCAATATCCTCAGTTCGCCATTTAGTGCAGAAGCTGATTCGGCCCCAGAGGACATTCAGTTGGAGTTGCTTGACCTGCAAGCAAATTATGACCTGAAAGAGAAGTTCAAATCAGTTCTTCTGCTGGAGTTTTATGGATCTTTGCCAGAAGCAGCATTTCCGCACTTAAAAAACTTTGCTGCCAAACTTTTGACACTATTTGGGTCCACATACATCTGTGAACAAGCATTTTCTTGTTTGAAAATAAACAAGTCAAAGAACAGATCAATGCTGACTGACTGCAATTTGAATGCAGTTATGAGAATCACAACCAGTAAGCTGGTTCCACAGTTCAAGAACATTATCCAAGACTGTGAACAGTTACATACATCTCATTAAGTATAACTGTACCTTGTGGTCAGATTTAAGTATATTAAAATCCTTTTTCATAATTTTTATGGTAACTTTGGTTGTAATAATTATAAATTGTAAAATCTTATTTTCAATTTGTATTGTAAAATGCAATGTGCATGTGTAATACAGTGTAAATGTGAAATAAAAAAAACAATACATGGTTATAATTATTGGTACATATTTTCATAAATTGTAAATTGTAATTGAAGTAGACGTAATATATATATGCGGCCCCCCGATAGCAAGAAAATTTTTAATGTGGCCCTCCGTAGAAAATGTTTGCCCACCCCTGCTCTAGACTGCCAAGTACCGAATAATCTGGGCTACCGATTAAACATACTATGAAATTTGAGGAGAAGAAAGTGATTGAAACTCAGTGAAAACAACGCTTTGGCGAGAGAAATGTAGCCGAACCAATAATTTATCCGACATGAATGTTAAATGCAAACTGCATGTGGGAGAACTTGGTGATTTTAAGAAAGGTATGTGGAAAAACTATTCCTAAGTCCCAGATGGGGATAATTTCCTTCATGTCATAGTATTACTTATAATTATAATACCATGACGACCGACGAAATTTAATTGGTATTGTTTGAAATTCTTTTTGGGATGTTAGTATTGTTCATGGTGGGTACCAGTCCTTGTATAAAATGAATTGTTCAGTGCTTAAATTTAAAAGTATTATTTGTTGTTCGCTTATGCATGTTAATGAGGGGAAAAGTATGCATGCTGAAGAGGGAATTTAGGGATTAAATCTTCCCTTGAGTACAGTGGAAACGGAGGTCGTCATGGTATTACATTATTAAGATAACGATTGGCATACAGACAGCACATATGTCAAACTCGTACCTAAAGTCGCCATCTGAGTCTCGGTAGCCATATGGTTTAAGCGTATCACTGGTCATCCAAAAGTTGCGGGTTCAAATGTTTGCCAACAATGAATCAAAGGGCGGTGAAACTTTGTTATATAGCAGTTTACAATATAAATAATTATGTTTGCTAATTTGAAATTCACATTATCCTCAAACCCTAAGTTCATAAAAGTTTCTGAGTAACCTGATCAGCAGTGAGACGATCTAACCATTGAGCTACACCGACCCATATGGTAGAGCGAAGGCCATTAATTATACTGGTTCGTAGTGGACAGATGTAAAGCTAACTGCAGTGTGGACAAGTCAGGTAATCCACTTAAGTACTGTAAAGGATCTGGTTACATGGTTGTGTAATTCTCAAATCCCTGTGCTTCTCGAGCTCAAAACGTTTGAAAACTTTCCTAGCCCTTAACGGGAATCGAATCCATTGCCTCCTGGTCGCCGAAGAGATGCTCTACAAACATTGAGCTACGTGGACCCAGGTGGTAGAGCGAAGGTTACTTATTGTACTGTTTGTAGCCGTTATGTTGACTGCTAACGGCAATCCCTACCAGTCAAGTAATCCACTATAAATAAAACTTATGATACAGTATTGTAAAGAATGTGGTAGCTTGTTACGTGTAAATACAAATGCACATGCTCCTCAAGTCTTTAAACTCCAAGAAGTTTCTGGGATTCAGAAACTTTTCCGAGTTATGCACTTGAGAAGCATGCGCATATGGGATTTGAACATACCAAGCTACCACGTCTTCTACCATGCTATACAATACGTTTATTTTGAACTAATATCAGAAACGAGTTTATTCTATATTGCCTATCAGAACATAATCAAACCTTTTGTTTGAGATAGATAAGATACGTTCGACATGAGACGCGGAATGAGTTATTTATATGAATGCGATGTCGCGTCATGTTAGGTAAGCATCACTTGAGCATCAAATCATGTTCACCTTACACATGACGAGACATTAAGAATTTTCTCAACCGTTTAAACTAGTGTTCACGCTGTTTTGATGCGTCTCAGTTGTTTCGTATGAACAACTTTACTGATTAATCACCTCATGTAATTCTCCTCATTATTTAACTTTTCAGTAATTCCATAATTTTTTACTGAGATTACAGCAGATTTGCCATTACAACTAATTTTCCATATTTTTTCTACTTTCATGGAGACTTGGGAGATCGTCGCTGTTGGTCAAAAGATGCTGAAACTAAACTTTGCTCCAAAACTTTCGGCGGAAGATTTCAAAAGCTTCTTTATTGTAGGATCCGGCTGGGGATCATACAGTCAAAAAATTAGCGAAGCTAACGGCAATGTCGAGGTTAAGTTTTGTAAATCGTGTGATTATAATTAAATAAATGAATAAATAAATAAATAAATTATTTAATG
Organism: Heliopora coerulea; assembly: GCA_030142905.1. NCBI lineage: Eukaryota > Metazoa > Cnidaria > Anthozoa > Scleralcyonacea > Helioporidae > Heliopora > Heliopora coerulea. The sequence continues at coordinate 3,067,509 of JASJOG010000001.1, forward strand.
ATAAAACTCAGCAATAGACAAATACAACGTTTCGACGTCGTCATGACACCATCCTGAGGTAAAAGAAACATTTACATAATTCGAGCCTTCATTATTAGTTCACATGAACTGTTAATGAGTTTGAAAACTAATCTTGATACTTCTTTTAAAAGTTGCTAATGTATTCTTATTTATATTAGCTTGCAGTATCATTCGAAACGGTCGAAATTGTTGAACTGGGACTTGCTCTCTCTTTTTCAAATGCTGAAACCACACTTGACGGGAAGGAAATAAAAACCACTCTCCAAAAGGTATAGAGACACGCTTAATTTGAAATAAAAACTGCTAAATAATGGTCTTTTTGTAGCTTTTTTGTTAACATCTTGTTCAGTTCTCTTTTATCAGGTTGAAAAACGTCTCTGGATGTTGTACCACGTTAGTAATTGTGCAGAGTAGCGTGGCCTGACCTACATCTTTGGTCGGGAGTGTTCTGGAAACTCAAACCACGGCTACGGAGAATTTGGCCCTATGAGTAAACACACTAGTTAAATTCTGAATTTTAGGCCCCCAGATACTGATTCGAGGCATTCGGAGATGTTTTTTGCCATATTTCAGACAATAACGCTATCAGTCCAGTAGAATTTAGGTGTCCTTGGATCTCCCATAACCACGCCACTGATTGTGCACCTCATCGAAACAGCATATTTTTTCTTACTCGGTTCATTTTTTACTTGTCTCCTTTAGCTTACCACATTTTAGTCTATAATTATATCGGCGTCAATATCCATATATCTGTGGATACGATTTATGCAATAATCTTATGAACCTGTGTTTTCTTCTTCAAGGACGAAGGTAAAATCACCTTGACATTCCCTCAAACATCTGATTCTTCCTCCTCGAATACCGATAATGTGTTGAGGGTTCAGGCTGGACAGACGCTGAAAATCGTGCTGTCAGGTATTTTATCATTCTCTACCAAACGTTTTGTGGCTTTTGAACAATTTGTTTGTGATATGAAACCATGAAGTCAAAATTTGATTTATGGTGGGATAGAATAGACGTAAGAGAAGGCATTGCAAGTAAAATGCAGGATTGCGGAAGTTGAAGAAAACCCAGGATTGTGTAACAACAAATAGGACAGTTTAGCGACGGTTCAATTGTCCAGTGCCATTGTAAAACTTATCCAACCAGTCTAACCGACCTAGGTGCCATATATGACTTTCTTAGCACCTGGGAATATAACTGATTTTAACCGGAGGAACCCTGGGGAGTTGCATTTGCACTGTTGGTTGCAAGAACTAGTTGCAAGGTTTAGTTTTTTGCTGTACAAGTCGGACTTCAGACGGTTAGCTAGCTCGCTAACATGAAAGTGATTCACTCTTTGATCAATCAATTATTTGACAGGATTTTCACAGTTCTTGTCCTTACTGATTGTCACGAGCTTGTTTTAGGCATCAGCTTTTTCCCCCTAAACGGGAACCTTTTGTACTTCGACGTAAAAGAAATGAGATTAGAATTTTTTCTCTTTGAATTGTTGGGCTGCCAGGGTTAGCAACCTCGTCCTTCTAGCTATGGCACGAGTGACTTCGGTGGCCGACCCTTATTAGTAACTTTTAAACAGGATTTTTAGAATGGAGATAACCTACAGCTCACATATGGCAAGATATCTATGCTCATATAAAATAAAACATACTCCGAATAAAAGCGTTTTCAAAAGCTGGATATACTAGTTAGGTCAAGACAATTGAGGGAATCAGTAACATTTCAGTTTTATTAAAAGTCGGAATATGACTGATAAAGTCGAAATGTTACTGATTCCCTCGATCGTCTTGATCTAGCTGGAGCATCCAGTTTTCCAAGATGCTTTCATTTGGATTGTGTTTTATTTTATATTTTTTCAAACTGTTTGCTGGTGTCTATGCTCATGTGTCGCTTTATTTGGACCTGTCAAAATCATGTTGGATAATAATAATAGTAATAATATATTAGATAAAAGGGAAAAGATTGATCTTATAGGGGATCAGTACAAATGGGTGAGATAAGGTAGAAAAATAATGATGTGGAATGAGTAGAGTAATCTCTGTAAAGTAAGTATATTTTTGTGATTAGCCTTTTAACTTATGAAATGGTATTTTTTTGTAGGATGAGGAAAATGCTAATCACCCGCTAGAAATGAAGACGTTGAGAAAAATTTATGCATGACCTACATGAAAGTTCATGAAAGTCCATGTACTTACTGACTTACCTTAATCTTTCTGCAATCATTTGTAAAGATAAGCTGCGTGAAGGATGCTGCCAGCTACGTCGAATACCATTATATTTTTATCAACGGAATCATTTATAGGTAGCTGGTGTTAATCTAAATAATTATGTTACTGTAAAACGATCCTTAAATTAACAATTTGAAGTTTCTTTGCAAAAACATTTGTCTGATCAATGTAATTACAAGAATCACGCCACAATGTTGTTATAGTTGACTCCAGCCATAAATTTCAATGAGTTGTGGAAGTTTTTCTAATGACGGCTGGTGGATGATCGTAGGTTGACTAAGAAAGGGAAGCTAAATAAAGGCCATAGGAAGCACAGGGGAACCAGGGACTGGCACCTCCCGAAACGCCGGGAGGGGGGCTGGGCCGCCCGAAGTATTTGGTATCAACGTACGGTTTCTCTAGATTGTAATGCAAATGGATCCAAAATGTCCCCCTGTCAGAATGAGTATTTTATATGGCGTTTTGTAACCTTCAGAATTCTGTAGATTCCCACCCCTAAAATGCAGGAAATAGCATTTCAGAGACTTGATTTCAGAATTTTCCGGGGGAGCATGCCCTCAGACCCCCTAGAAATTTTCCAGCCCCCCCTATAAGATGAAACATCTTCCTGCGGGGGGCTGTAAATATCGATTCCAGTCAGGCATGTACTGCAACAATGGTCCAACAATCATCGATACGGGGATAAATCCCCCCTCCAGGAAACCCTCCCTAACTGGAGATCTATGAATGGGAACGAGTAGAAACTTACGCTGGAGAACTGCATGCTTATTGTAAGAAAAAATGTCTGTATCAAAGAAATTTACTCTAAGCTCCGTGTTAATCAACTCAATCAACTGGAACTTTACTACGGCATTTGAATTTACGGATGGTTTTTCCGTGAAGGAATTTATAGCTCCCTCATTTCACCTGTTGGTATGATTTTGACAGCTGTATAGCCTAGCTTCCTACTTCCCTGAACACGTAAAACATTCCAGGATATATTTGGAAAAAAATTGCGGAGTCAGCGAAAACCACCTGCTGAAGTTGACGGTCACACTGCATTAAAGCCTGGTACCTACTTTGTTCAGTTTGTTGTTCCTCGATTAAATCCAGAGTTCACAGTGCTGTAATTTATCCAGAGACAGTTTAGCTAGACTGATTTGATCTTTGTAAACGCAATGGTACGTATATATAGTTTTCTTCAAATGCTATGATTAAAACAGAATTTGTAAGAATCGTTACGGGCAGCTTAAGGCAAACGATTGAAACGAGATACTGGTTAACCCACCAGTACACATATCAAAATACTACACTAGTTACGTCCCGTACAAATATAAAAAAAGGCTTATATCTAGGTGGACGTACACTGCCAGTGGTTTAGAGTTAATTTGACAGCGAAAATTAGCCAACAAGGATTACGTTGCCAGAAAACAACTATAAGTAAATTCAAGTGAAAGCAATTTTTGAGCATCAGAATCATGATTTAAGACTCATCCCAGTATCATTGTGAGAAGTTTGACTTTTCGGCCACTGGCAGGAAATTTAATTCAAAACCCTGTGAATCCTGTAAAATCCAAAACCCCGTGAAAACCACTAGGAATGTAGAGCAATGCTCTGCCAACTGATCAATGAAGGCCATTGCCAAGAACATGGTTTTGAGTTCTGTACCAACAGGTGTAGTAATTCTGAAATGATGAAATGAAGGGTACACAGGAAGAATTTTAGGTATTCACCCTCAATTACATGAAATGAGGTCCTTAGGTATATCAAATAAAACCACATTTTCTTGAGTCAAAATCATACTGTACATTTTAAGTCCCTTGAAAATGATTCTGACACAAAAATTTGCTTTAACTTTGTATGGACCCCAATATTTCATGTGATCAAGTGTACAGTAAATGTCATCTGTTCCTTGAATATCTGTAACTTGCATTATTTTACACATTTGTACATCAGCACCATTTAATCAGGAAGAAGAAATGCTTGCATTTTTCCACAATGTTGAAAAGACTTTTACAGTATCAACAGTTGGCTAAAGATTTCAAAGTTCAGAGCTCCAATTAGATTACTATACTGATGGGCTTAATTAATTCAAAATAGGTACAATTTTATAAAGTGGAAAAATAGTGTGTACATGCTCTACCCATGTACAGTATAGACATGGCTATAGACCAGGGGTGTCCAACATATGGCCCACAGGCCAGGATCAGGCCCACCAAGGGAATATGTCCGGCCTACCAGCTAGTGCCTAGTCCCAGATCAAAATACTTATCAAAACAAAGATGGCCAGATATCTAAGTAAAATGCCAATCAAGCCATTATACAGTATACACTGCAATAGTACAAAATGACTAGTATAGTACAGTAGAATATAACTGTATGATTATACTTTCTTTAGCAGTTTAGCTAAACTCTAAATAGAATCATGGCTTATTCGTCTCATTACCTTGTCTTGCCCACATTTGCTATCCAGCCCTTCTTTTGGGAAAAAATGGGAATGTGGCCCCTCACACAAAATGGTTGGACATCCCTGCTATAAACCAATCAAACTTGCTTAAAAAAGCAAGTTCACTTACATGTATATATTTTATAAGTTGGTTTAATCATGTATTAGTAGAATAAGTTACAACAAAAGGACATGCAATATTGAACTGTTATCTAGTACATACCAATTTGTCCATGTGACATCTTACTGCCTGCAGAATGTGATGATACTGTATTTTTAGTGAAAATGTAACTTTTTGTAAAGTTTTCTATTGTGAAAACATTTGAATACATTTTATTGTCTTCATTTGAATAATCAAAATGACAAAAATGTGAACTTTAAAAAAGTATAAAAATTCCTTTATCAGAATAAGAAGTTATAAATTCCTGTCAAGTAAAGCCGCATCACCATTGTAATTTAGTGAAAATTGTTTTTGTGAGGTGGTCACTCTGTTAAAAAATTATCGTATTATTGTATGTAAATACAAAATAAATACATTAGAAAATGTGTGATATCTAATCTCTTAAAATGTAATTTGTTTTATTTACAGGCTGAACGTAAAGCAGTCAATAAATATTATCCTCCTGACTGGGATCCATCAAAGGTACATGTACAATGTATTTATGTGACAACTGATTTTGTTGTCTTTGCCAAGGGGGCTTTTATCATTTTTGCTGCAATTTGGGTTATAATTTTTGTAGTGACTAAATCAGACTGATATTTCAATGACCAAGTTAAAAATTGTGAGCTGTCTACTACAGTCTTTCTTTTTTTGACTCCTTTGTGTTTTTCCAAGTGCTGTAAACAATCAAATAAGTGCCTTGAGTGCTTATTTAACTTTGCAACCTTGAAGGTGGGTGCTTATTCAGAAGTAGGTGCTCATTCAAAGCTTAGCACTTATCCTAATTTGCATCATTTTTGACTGCATGATGAGGATACTTTCTTTTTAGTGAATAACAAAAGAAAAAATAAGGAGTTTGTTTCACTTTAACAAAATAAACCAGAATAATTGAGCCATTACCAAACAACTTGAAGAGGAGATGCTGCAATTGAATGTACTGTGTGTGCACATGGAAATATCAGTACAAACTTTGAGATAAATACACTCTTCCAGTAGAACTGTGAAGGCATTAAAGTGAATTATTAGCTTATTAGGTTAGTCAAAAGATGAAATGTCCCTCTTATTACAGGTGTGGGTAGTGCTACTGTAAGACTACTTAACACTAACAAAAAAATATTGAGGTAGACACTTATTTGAAAGTGGGCTCTTATTCAAATTTTTTGGGTAAATGGGATGGTATGATCCCAGTAGCTGTAGGCCAAAACAAACTTTAATTTGGTTTGATTTCCCAGGAAAATCAGGCATATGAATTCTGAGGCATGATTATAAAGAAATTACTGTAAAGTTATAGAATTACCATGTCTTTTATTATCACCATATTGATAACTTTTTAATAAATGTTGTGGGTCTTATGCATTTTAACAATTTTTTAGGGTTCTATAAACAAACATGTAGGTCAGCATCCCCTTCGAGAGAGAGCTAGGAAGCTCTCACAGGGTATTTTAATTATCAGGTACAGTAACTTAATACCATATCGTAAGTGAACAAACATTTCTTAAAATATTTTGAATTGCATATTAGAAATAATGTCATAAATATAATTTTATACACTATAAAAGTGGATTGTTCAATTAGAGATTACAGTGCTATATGTTGCTATAACAGTGACTGATTGCATAGCTGTTTGTGAATGAACTGAACTGAGTGTGGATGGACTTCTTAAATTTCATACTATGCAGCTTTATTTTATTTGTAGGTACATGTGCAGTATAACTTTATTGAACATGAGAAATACCCTGTAAATGTAGTGTGTCTGTGAAAAATGGTTTAAAACAGAAATTTAAGTAGAAAATTGTATTATGGCTTGATAATTATATAACTCTTGGGAAAAATTATGCTACTGGTACTTTCATGGGGAAGCTAACTTTAAATAACAACCAAGGTCTTTGTTGTATACTGTAATTACAATTATGTTTTAACTTTTGCTGGGCTTTTTAGATTTGAAATGCCATACAACATTTGGTGTGGTGGCTGTGGAAACCATATTGGAATGGGTAGGTCTAAATATATGGTACGGTATATCATTAAATTGTAAAAATTAACATTTCAAAAACTTGCATGGTACAGTAGTGGTCTGAAAGTTGGGGTTTTTTTGGGAGGGTGGGTTTTTTTACATAACAGTGAGGCAACAAGCTCTAGTTTTCTGGCAGTAAAAAAGTGTAGGATGAGTTGTCTAATTGTTTTGATATGCAAAATTTGGTCAGTTTGAAATAAAAGTTTATTTAGAATTTCATAGCATAAATTTGTCAGTTTACACTGTAATTAGTTTAGCATAGAATTAATGTGGTCAATTTAATTCAGTTTGCAATAAAAGAGTTAACAATACATGAATTTGTTATTGCATTTTATTGACCTCGAGGAGATAGTAAATATGATTATTAGGATAGTCAATGATGAAATTTATGATTTTGTCACGATAAAATCACGTAAATTGAAAAAATGAACTCAATAGAACCACATGTCAAGAAAGCTCACCTGGTATCACTTACACCTGTGAGGCATCTTAATAAAAAACCAATACCAGCCGACAATTTGAAAAAATTATATAACAAAACATAATCCGAAGATCAGCATCTTGAGAAATCCAAGATATGGATTGAAACAAGACGAGAAATGAATTCTGACGATGATTTTGTAATAAAATCGAAATATCACGAACTCATTTCTCGTCTTGTTTCAATCCATATCTTGGATTTCTCAAGATGCTGATCTTCGGATTATGTTTTGTTTTATGCATCTTAATAAAATTCTAAATATTCATCTTTGTGGCAAAAGGGCTAAACAAGTTGCATCATGTTCCTTTATTGCCCATAAACTATCGTTCACGGAATACAATATCCTGGTATTATCCATATTAATATTATAAAGATCAAGTTTGATACAGTAGGGAAAGGGTTTTTAAACCACTACACAGCAGTCAATTGATACAAACAAACAAAATTGTACATTAAAGGTAAATCTTAGACCAATGTTCACCAGTCAAACAACTCTGCCCTTGGATTTTGAAAAAAATGTCTGCACGTAGTCGTAGTCTTAACACTTGTCACCTTTGAGTTAGCTAATCAATGTCACCTTATTGATTTAGATATAAAAGTTATTGAATTATGCGCACTACAGTATTCGTCCCTCATCTTTCAAGAATAAACATTTACATTCATGTGTAGGATATTTGCCGTACAGGTAATGGCCCTGACGATACGTTGGGTTACGATCACATTCAGTTGTGGGGAACACATGCGGGGAACATGCGAGAAAGACCGTGTGGATGTACTGTTTGGTCCAAGACATATTTTAAGAAATATTCAATGATGCACACATTTAAGGAAATGGATATTTTGGGGATTACTTTCAGATTAAACCTTGAAGTACATGTAGGTCTAAAACATCACCAACTTGTACAGTAAAAATAGGAACGTGTTGGGGTTTTTTTATTATTATTAAATAACGTACCTCAATGGTTTACAGAAAGAACTAGCAAATCTAGATGAGTGTTTAAAAGTTTAATATATGTTTTGGAGGAAATTAAAAAGTTGGTTTAACTTAAATGGGAGCAAATACAACGCTTTATGATGCGCATTTAACATTAAACAATACATTAAGTGTGTTATAATACACGTTTCAAACACTCGTTAATAATTCATGAGGAGAATGCAAAGAAAAATCATAACCATGTCGTGTCTTTAAAGATGATAAAAAGACATTTACTTTTCTTCTCAAGTTTTTGGCGCTTAGAAAACATTGATTTACAAACTTTCCTCGCAAATTAGCGTATTATGGGGTTCGTTTTTGAAATCATTTAAAAACTTGCAGTACGTACTTTATCGGATCAAAAACACTCGGCTATCTCATCGTGTTTAAAATCCGATAATGCACTTCTGCTCGTTCTTTAAATATTACTTAAAACAGGTTATTATTTGGTCCACGACCTGCTGGTTAGGTAGTTTACTTTAATGCTGATCATATATTTTAAATATTTACATGCAGGTGTAAGATATAATGCAGAAAAGAAGAAAGTTGGAAACTATTATACAACACCAATTTACAGATTTAGAATGAAATGTCATCTGTGTGATAACTACATGGAGATCGAAACCGATCCTAAAGTATGTTCAGCTGCTTTTGTTGTGAAGTAGACCTTCAGAATTAACCCTAAAACCACCAACGTTTTTTGGAGACATTTGAATGGAAATTTGTGAGAAACCACCAGGAATAACTTTAAGATTTTTGTCAGAAATTTTCCATGCGGATGACTAAGAGATAGATCGTTCGAATTATTAAGTCAAAAAATATTGTACACTGTTAAGCTTTTTTATCGCTCAACGGAGTACAACCAAATAGAACAGCTATTTTCACTGATATAAACTTTTTAAAGACATTTTAACAATTTTTTTTCATTTTAAACATCTGTAAATCTCTAAACGGTCTATATAGTCCATTTGGTGGTTTTAGGATTTACGGTTTACTCTGTTGCTTAAGGCAATCAGGAAACATAGCCCCTCATAAATATTCATGGCTCAATCCTGCGTCCGAGCGACATGTAGAGGGAGGGTAAGATGGTCCATCCAGTGCTAACCGTGCGTAGCAAGTTATAAGAGGACTGGGCTGAGAAAACATCGTACATTGCCGGAAAAGAGGACGTTCCCTAACCACTCGTTTTGTACTTTCAAAATCGCCGCCAAACGTTCCGTATGTGTGAGTTTCTGACAGAGAAGAGTGAACGGCGCCCTAGGGTTAATCACTGTTTTTCATAGTACTGTACTGTATGATATCGAAACTGTGGATGAATAACATTCTTTTTATTTTTGTATTTCAGTTGTATTTCAGAATTTTATCCATGAAGTCCTGTACGGATGAACGCCCTTATCTTTTTAATGTTTTTTCTATCATGAGAAGATTTATTTAACTGTCGAGTCTCAAAAAGCACTGGGACGTTTGCCGCGCTTTCCCCTACTACGAGTCTAGTGGCCACCTATTCTGCCCCTTTGTTCGCTTTAAGAGTCTCGGTATCTCAATGGTTAGAGCGTCTCGCCAGTCATCCGAAGGTTGTGGGTTCGATCCCTGCCTAGGGCTCAGGAATTGTTTTTCTGTGGGTATGAGCTGGACGAATGTCCAAGTATCGTACGTCGTACCTCTGTTTATTGGGTTCAAAAACTTGAAGATGAACTCTTCCTCAGACAGATAAATTAACCTTCTGGTAAACAATGCATGTCATAAATTTCGACTTTTAATAGATAACTACATAGCTAGATATTTCAGTAATATGTGCCATATCTCTTTCTAGATTTTGAAAAACTTCAGTGGCAATTCACCTGATTTATATTCTTTAGAATTGTGACTATACCATAGTTAGTGGTGCACGAAGAAAGGAAGAAAGATGGGATCCGTCTGCAACAGAAAATGTGCAGGCCACAGGTGATGTTTGTGATCTCACATGTGTATTGACATGTGTATAAAGGACGTTCACTTGGATTGATTAGTAGCAAGTCATGTTCAATTAATTCATTAATCCAAGTTCAAGTTTATCCATTCATAACAAGTTTAATTATGATGCAAAATACATAAAAATGCAAAAATATATCAAATAACAAAAGCATGATGAAAGAAAGTAAAGGAGTTAGCCCTGTAGAAAACTCCCTAAATTAAGTAAAATGAAAACAAACATTGATATCAAGTAAAAAAAATACTAAATACCTAAATAAGATTTAAGCCTACTTTTAAAAGCGTTGAAACTCGCGCTTCTACAACACACGATAGTAAATTATTCCTATATAACCCTAAAAAAAAAAAAATTTTATAGCAATTTACTTTGGCCAACTTAGTGTATAGTTTATAAACGTATTTATGGTTCGATCTTGTGTGAGTTTTGTAAACAAAAATGCAAATTACTTAATCCAAATACTATTTTATAACACTCAGTAAGTGTCAAGTACTCTGTATGAGCAGATAAAGTTGGACACTGCAGTCTCTTGCAGCGTTCTTCGTTCTTCGTAGTAAACCTCTTCTACGTTTGTTCAAAGCCAATGGAGACGATTAAGTTCATACGCCAAACGTAAGCTCAATTTCAGGTCTTTCCAGAAAATTGCAGCGAACCCTGATGAAGCCTGTCATTGTATTAGACGTAATGCAGCTATGATATTATGTCTGAATCATACACTTCGACTGTTCGGAACTGAATGCATCAAACTGCAATCAGCATCAAAACAGTAATTGTTTGGTTTTTCGGTCCGGCATCTATTTGAAATGACGGACCGCTGTGGATTGCGACAACAGAAAATAGATCTTACCTTCTTTCATTTTATCTTGACAATTCAGATCATGCAGAGAAGCAAAAGTTGATCGATGATGCAATGTATAAACTAGAACATGGAGAAAAAGACAAACGTAAGTCTAAAGCGGCAATCCCTGGTCTAGTTCAGATAAAGGTAAGAATTTTTGCTAAACATTGGAATGTAAGGGATTTAATGGAACCCTGAGACGGTTATAATCACGCTAGAATCTGCCATAGCTTGTTGAAAATTTGGATGGAATTTCCATGAATCATATACTGGTGGGACCAACTGGTAGACTTATATAATTTAACAAAATGCCCACTAAATTCTATAAAAATTGGAAGGCTGACTTCCAGTCAAAAAGTAAAGCCAAAAATTACGGATTTAGTGTCTTTTTGGACGTCGTTTCCAGTTCCGACGCGGTCATCTTTGACATTGGTCTTGGTCCTTTCGCACAAAAAACACGAAATCTTGTTTCACACTACTTTGAAAATCTGACCAAACCGCAAAGATGGTGCATATCTATTCTTACGTAAATTAAGACTAAAGTCAGGGACGTGTGCTTCACTTGGAGTTGGGTTAAGTGTGCAATTTAAACAAATTTACAAATATACAATTTGAATTGGTGAAAACGATATTTTGTTGGGATTTCTTTTTAGTTGAAGTTTTCGAATCAAATGTTGCTGCTATTTTTTATTTTGAATTGTCTCCTTTAAGGTTCCTTGAAATGTTTGAAGTTCTAAACTGACTTATTTTCCCAACAATTCTCTTTTGGGGGGATGTATGATGTTCAATATGAAAACATTATTAACGAAACCATTTTCGAAGCTTTTCGAAGATGAAATGCTGACTTTTGAGGAAGTAAAAACAAACATCATATCCCGCAAAGCCATACCAGAATATCTGGACGAAGGTCTAGGCCGGAAACAAGCTTTTCGCTTGATTTTATTTATTGTAAAATAAGCTAAGAATAAATGAAAGCAGAAATGCTCAAGTATAATGCGATTAATGGAGTAAATCGAAAAAGGTTCTATTTAACATAAAGATCAACAATAAACATAAATCTTCAACCAGTAACCATAAAAAACGTCAGTGGTCCGCACTGCACGTTTTCAACTGCTGTCAGATTGGTTAGATAATAGAAGTGAAATAATCAGAAAGGTTTGAGTACTGCCGAAATGTGAGAGTAGTTATCTAACGTTTCGAGCGAAGGCCCTTTTTTGTTTTTGTTTTTGTTTTTTTTCTCTGACGAAAGGCCTTCGCTCGAAACGTTAGATAACCACTCTCACATTTTGGCAGTACTCAAACCTTTCTGATTATTTCACTTCGATTTCCACACTGCCTACGCAGCACTCCATTTTTATTTCATGGTTAGATAATAGATTACTTACCGAAACTGTGGTAACTACGTTGCTTAATTAACCGGGGCGCCAAGCGCCGAGGTTAATAACCAATAATAATGTTCCAATGATAATTTATACACCTTTCGCTGTTCATTACCAGAAAATGTACTATCATTAGCGCTAATCTCGAACTCATTAACGCAAAAATGCATTCATTTTATTCAATCGACATTCACTAACATAGATACGCAACCATTTGCATCAAAGGGTATTCCATAACGCCAACAGACGACCATTTACACCATTCTACTATACATGAGGGATAATAAAATTTCAATTACCCAAGAGAAATATCTTGCCTAATTGAAATATTATTTTCCTTAATGTATAGTAGAATGATGTTAATGGTCGTCTGTTGGCGCTATAGAATGCCCTTCGATGCAAATGGTTGCGTGTCTACGCTAGTGAATGGCGATTGAATAAAATGAATGTATTTTTACGTTAATGAGTTTGAGGTTGGTGTGAATGATAGTATATTTTCTGGTAATGAACAGCAAAAGGTGTATTAATCCAGGGACTTTAACTAATTAGCGGTTACTAAGTCAATTTGAAAACCTTGATACATCAGAGAAAACTGAGGTGATGATGAACTAGTGTATAATACTGATTTCTGTAAATGTCAACGCCATGGAATATCAAAATTAAACGACGTAAGAAATAATGAACTCACTTTTTCCTGCTGATAATCTTTACACCTTTTGCTGTTCATTACCAGAAAATATACTATCATTAACGCCAACCTCAAACTCATTAACACAAAAATACACCTTTTGCTATCCATTTCCAGAAAATATACTTACATTTACTCCAACCTCAAATTCATTAACGCAAAAATACATTCATTTTATTCAATCGACATTCATTAGCGTAGATACGCAACCATTTGCATCAAAGGGCATTCAAAAGCGCCAACAGACGACCATTAACACCACTCTACTATACATTAGCGATACAAAAATTTCAATTAGGCAAGATATTTTTTTTGCGTTATTGAAATTTTATTATCCCTCGTGTATAGTAGAATCGTGTTAATAGTCGTCTTTTGGCGCTATGGAATGCTCTTTGATGCAAATGGCTGCGTATCTACGCTAGTGAATGTCGATTGAATTAAATGAATGTATTTTTACGTTAGTTTGAGGTTGGCGTTGATGACAGTATATTTCTTGGTAATGAACAACAAAAAGTGTATTAGTGTAACAAATACTTTCCTAAACTGAGTATTTCCTTCGGTTTAAGGATATTCAATCACAATGGAAGGATGATTTTGCTCTTAATCAAATGCTGAGAAAGAAGTTTCGACAAGAAAAAAAAATAATTTTGGACAAAGAAGAAAAAGATCAACAAATTAAAGATAAAGGAAGCTTGGACCTCGAGCTAGTGAATGAAGATCCCGAGGATGTTAAACTGGCACAAAGAATCAGATTTCATTCAACTGGTTAGTTAATGTCAAACAATGTTTACTTGGGTTCTGTTTCTTTAAACGCCCCCTGATTAACTAAGGGAATGACAGCAGCTGCATCACTGTTGAGGTTGCGACCAAGCAGTGTCCTAAGGAAGGCTGCATTTCTTAACCACACCCGTATTTGTTATCTAGTTGTCACTATTCAGTGCACAGAAACGCATCTGAATCACTTTATAATCACGGAGTCCATAACTGATACCACGAACTTCATTAAATTTTTTTTCCTGTATCTGTAACAATTCCCATGAAACTTTTTTGTTTTCTAATGATGCATAAGTTTAATTGCTTTTCTTCAATGAAGCCCTAAACAGACGACAATTAAAGGGGATTATGATTGTACCGTCAGGTGTTGCATTAAATGGCTGCAACTATGATAAAGAACCTTGGGATAGGATAGGAATTCAAACCCAAAGAGAGAGCTTGTTTTTCATCCGGAATTAAGACTTTGCTGAGGTTGATGACAGTTTGAGACATGATTTTCTTCCGATACCAGTCTTGTTACAGGTCATCGTCGTACCTTTATCATACTTGGTGATCTGGCTGGACCGTGTTTTGTAGAAGATTTCACATGTTAATCTTGAAGTTACAGTTTTGGTGTTATAGTTTAGTGTTAATGTTTAGTATTACAACTTAGCGTTATAGTGTTGTAGTGTGCAGTATAGTTTAATGATTTTAGAATAAACTTTCGCGCAGATTTCAGTGTTATAAATTACATAGTTAAATCCGACCAACTGCGTCTATCTTATTACGACGTCATTGCACTCATCGTATTTAATTGCGAATGACCATCACGGCGACGCTATTTCCTTTCGGAAATTGTTTCCTTCGTTAAGTAGTTAAATACAGTAGAACTCCTTTAATTCGCGGACATCGGGGTCCAAGGACCCAGTCCGCGAATTATCCGGGCCGCGAATTAGTCTGAAAACCAAATTTCAACATATCAAGACATATAATGGTCTTATAATGACCAAACACACATGAATTTTAATTCACAACCCTCTTACCTCACGTCGTGTACGACGCCATATTGGATGTTATGGTCAGAATATAGTGCCGACCGATCACATGTTTCCAACTATTTTTTATAAAGAACAACTCATTTTTTGCAAAATATGAACTTTATTTACAAGAAATCAATAAATAATGATCATTTACATGCAAATTCATACAAAAGAAAGAGTAGAAAACATCAAACAGCGCGAACGCTGGTTTTTGGTCAAAAAATTTGGGGTCCAAGACCCTATCGCGAATTAAAGCCTTTCGCGAATAAAGGGGTCGCGATTTAGAGGGGTTCTACTGTAGATATGAAAAAATGCGGATTGAAGAAATATCAGCCAGAAACTGTTGTTGCAATTGGAAGCTTGGAGGCTGTGGAAACGTCAGTCACAACAACCACCACAAATAATTTTTGTGACGACTACTTCAACCTCGGCGATCAACTTTCACCAACATTTGCTTGTGCTTGTGTTGGCCCTCTGGATTACCTACGTGGTTTTATCTTTTTTTCGTCCTTTAGTTTGCGCTTGCCTCACTTGGGTCCACCAGGCTTTACTTTTTGCTATCCAATTTTTTAATCTTGATAAAATTTCTTGATTTTGTAAACCTATTTGAAGAGTTCTCTTTTTCACGGCAGGTTTTCAAGAAGATCAGCGGAAAAGGCGTCTTCAGATTAAAGCTAGACCAATGTTTAGGAATAAAGTTACGTCAGCTGCAAACACTCAACGAAGCAGTTTGTTAGAGAAGCGACAAAGAATGGCAATAGCCAAACCAAGCGTCGGCGGCGTTACTTCACCTTTCTTCAGAGACAGCGATACACTAGGAATTAAAAGAAAGGAAAACAAAATGACGTCAGTCAAAATTAAACATGAAAATGAACGAACAGAGATGTACGCTAGTTCCGATAAATTGGTCTTTACCAATGAAATAATTGATACATCACAGAATAGTGAGGGGATTTGTCATGAAGGACCTAGCTCGGAGACTCTTAGATGTGGGAAATCAGTTGACAGTTGTATACGCACTGTGTCAGGACATGATAACGTATTTCTTACGAGAACAGAACCACAAGCTGTTAAGTCAGAAATGGCAATTGAAAATCCACTCAGCGAGCCTACCACGGACAGCAGAAACGTTTTCCGTAAAAACGGTGCAGAAAAAAAAGGAACCAAACGGAAAATTTCACTGATATCTGAGATGTACAGTGACACCGACAGTGACAGTTCGAAGTAGCAATCGTCCGAATTCTAATAGGTCAATCAAGGAAAACAATTGACCGTAGCGAAAAAGATGGCTGGCTTGTATATTTAAGCATAATTCTTGGCGAGCAGTAAGCTTTGTATCTTACTGAAATATCGAAAGATAGAGATTAAAAAGATTGAATTTGGTGCGAAGAAATCTATTACCAGCTTAATTTATAATGGCATGTCAAACAGTCTTGAGTAATTATTAAAGCTGACTGAAGTTTGCAAAGCATTGTGGTTAAATCCACACCCGCTGACTTACTCGGTATCGTAGATTATTGCATTTAATTTCAGAATCATCCTCGGAGATATACATGAGCAGAAACTTTTCATGATAACCTAATGTAGATAATCTAATGTAGATTATTGCTGTTCTGCACAATGACGGCCAAACGAAAAGTGTGTTTACCGTAGGTGGGTAAACGTTATATTCATTCTACATGTTGAGGGAAACTCAGAATTCTACTAAACTGAACAGCGGTCTATAAACCTATACTTGTATTATCTTGAATGGTAGATGAACGTTCGTCAAGCTCTATCCTCAGAAAACGATTTCTGAGCCCCAGACGGAGATCGAACCCGCAACCTTCTGATGACCGGTGAGACGCTCTAACCATTGAGCTATGTACCAAGGCTTAGATGGTGAGCTCACCGCATATCACATAAACACCTTGGTCACGGTATATAACCTGCACATAAAATGGGTTCATAGCTGGTTAACTAGGAACTTCTTGGTTGACTGTCACAGTGTTGGATTATTATGAAATGTCTTTTCATGTTACACTGAGGATTATTCCGAATACTTGTCAAAAAGGTAAATGAAATTTAGAGAAGTGTAAAAATTCATAAACCAACTTTGTGCTAGAGCGTTGATGTGATAAAATTGTCGTAAGCTTTTGAGAATGTTGGAGGTACTTTCGTAAAACTGTTTACCTAAATTAACCAACGTTGATACAGATCCTGGAAGTGGATTGTGAATTGTAAGGTTGCCCTCGTATGTCGTGCCCTTGGCTTGTGGTAAAAATTCACCTCTTAACCAGCTTAACTCCGGGGTGGGCGAAATTTTGGAGTTTTCAAGTTCTAGACAGCCATAATCAGCATCCTTGTAAAAATTATGATCGTGCCATCCAATCACGAACGCGTAATGGTCCCTGGGGAACCTACAGTAACAGTCTTTCTCGGCACATTTAAATCCATTGGCCCCACAGACGCTGGCCATGTGGTTTACGATTGCTTTAACAATTGCCTAAATTGAAATTGTAAAAATTGTGATGGATAGAATAGTTGATACTTCTCAGTATTTTAGCAAGGTAAAATTTCATCTGGCATAGGTAAATACCACTTCATTATTTTTATATTAATCGTGCGCGGGCGGAATCCTGGGCATTCTTGCAATTAAATTGGCTGTACCTGTGGGCGGTTTGTTTACGATATTTTTAAAATCTTTTAATTTTTGAACTTTTTTCATATAGGTCGAGACCTTTCAGCGACATTCTTACCCAATTATTGTAGAAAGTTTTCTTATTTAAAAGCTTTGACCCAGATCCCTCTAAGAGAGCTTATACTTCTCCCTTGGCACACCATACAGCGGCCTGAGCACTAACAGTTCCTATAACTCCTACGTTCGGACCGATGCTCATATTTTCTGTCATCTGCAACGCAGGGGCGTACCGTGCGGAGGTGTGTGGAGGGTATGATACCCCCATATTTTGGTGAACTGGTCGGTAAAACGCTAGTCTGTCGGTAAAGCACGACTTGCGTCGGTAAAGACCGTAGGTATAACCAGAAATTAGGAAAATCGTGTAACTTAAACCTGTCGTTGGGTAACCTGTTCGTGTTTTCTGATGATTTTAAAAATTCACAGTTCAGAAAATTGACTTTATTGAAAATCGAAACTATTCTAGACATTACTGGGCTGGAAAAAGTTAAATTTAGTTGGCATCTAAGCCATTTTGATTGGGCCGAGAGCTGAAACTGAAAAACTGAAAATGAACAGGACGCAAATTAGACTGATTGCCTTTTAATAAGTTAGTAATATCCAATTTCTCGAACTTCGTCTCGATGAATATGCCTCGGTGTGAGGAATTACGATACTTTGTCTTTCATTGCAGTAGAATTTTTTAATAAAAAACAAGCGCAGGATGACGATTAATTTACCGAGCATTTTTCATAGAAATTATTGTCTGGGATCGCTAGAAATGATGTTTCAAGATATCAAGATTTCAAAATTTTCTGGGGGAGCATGCCCGCAGACCCCCCATTGGGTAGGTCCTTAGATTGGACAGTCTGCTTCGTGCCGGAATTGGCCTCGTAAAGACTCTGAAATGTAAAATATTCCTGGGGGAGCATACTGCCAAAGCCTCGAAGTGTAAGCTGATTTTACATTTCTAGCTCTCCCCCAGCAAAAATCTTCGGTGCGCCATTGAGTATGTCACTTTTTTACCCACTCCCGAATCCTGACCAACTGGGAATAAACAGATCAAATAATCCCTTTGACTCCACGATTTGAATTTATTTCCGTCGGTAAAATGAGGACTGGACAGTACACACACACCCCCTCCCCCACTCAAAATGGTCAAGGTACGCCACTGCTGCAACGCAAGACGATTGCGTGAGAAGTTTTACACACTACTGGAATGTGTAACAGAGTCTGTTTGTAGAATCAGTTCGTTTTTCTTTCTCCCCTCGCAATTTCACTAAAACGTTAACCATCTGTTCACTTCTTGGAGCGTTGTACTGAAAATTGTTCTTCCGCTGCAACGGTTGAAATATGCAACGCCGCTCCTGAAATTTGTTTTGCTCAGCATGTAACAAGAATATGTAAGATAGCTTTAGTTATCATCTCTCATAAGAAATTTGATAAACTGAAAAATTTTTCATCGAAGGTTTCGTTATTACGTTGAACGTTGAAATTGTTAATTTGAAAGTTGCATGATGCAGTACATTGAAACTTCTCTAAGAATGGTGTTGATTTGCAATTTCAAGTAAACACAGAACCGAGCTACAGCAGCACCGTTAGTTTCAGCTCCAGACCCCCAGAGGTACTTGGCGAACAAAAGATTGTTGCATGGTCTGTTAATTCAAATTTCGGATTGCTTTGGAACATCAGATATGATCAAAACAAATGAAGATTGCTCTCAACCGCACTGTAGTCACATAACTTCTACAATAAAGCGAATTTGATGGTAAACAATGTCAGACCCAATTGTCGAGTCCAGGAATATTATCACTTATCTATATTAATGAGCACAGTTAATGGAGTGTATTAAGAGTAATATTCGCCATTAACATGTTCCAGAGTCCACGAACACATTCAGAATACGTAAGACAGGAAGCCAGTAGGTCAATGAATGGTGAAAAGACGCCATTTGTTGAAGACTTTTGTCTGGAACGTCTAAGGGCTCGTCCGCACAATAAGATTATCGGATACGATTCGTCCCCCTGGCTTATGCCTGAAGTGTTCAATCTGTTTGTGAGTGGGACCACATTGGCCCATAATTTTTTTCTCATACGGCTGGCCAGAAATTAAATCGGGGCAAGTTAACTTGATGAGTCAGATGAAAGTTTCGATTCTATTTAGAATTTTCAAATCTGAATTTTTAGAAATTTTTGGTTTTAAAATGACTGAAGTTACTAATGTGAAAGTACTAAACTTTCAAGATGCTAATGTACCAATTTTTCGCAATTCAACGCCATCATTTTTTGATAAATGTCTTGCGGTGGGACTGGTCACCACATATTTTTATGGTTTCACCTGGAGAGCGGGGGGGGGCGGACTCTGGCCCGCAGGGAGCATGCTGGACGCCGCTGCTGGCGTATGCGATAGCAATTTGAAAGTACAATTAATGCAAACCATTCGTCCGCGAACGCTGTAATATTTCCACGAGACTCTTCTGGCTCAATCAGGACAAACGATCGCACATGCGATAATCATACAGTGTACATCGGCTTTACAGTTGGTTTGTTTTTTGTTTGGTTTTTTTTTTTTAATTTCGTTGTTGTTGTTGTTGCTGTTGTTGCTGTTGTTGTTGGTTTGTTTTTTAGAGTTTATTACAAGCACTTCAACTACAATACAACTATTGCTTACCCTACACCCAGATGTCGCGTACCGAAGGGACCCCAGGGGCATGTACATCAGCGCGCTCGGACTACGTTTGGAGTGGAGATGTTGCCGGCGGTAATTCTTTCGATACGTCGCCAGCAGTTCAGGCAAATGGAACACGATGACGCCGGTTGTGCCGGAGGTACCTCAATGGTCGCAAGAAGTTGAAGCGAGCTCAACTGTGTGAAGATTTTATATATTCGCATTTTCTTTTTATTTTTCCGAATAAAAATGTAATATATCTTGCTTTTGGTGAATCACCTTCAACCTCAATGACGTCTGTCCCTGAATCTTTTCGGCTGTAATCCTTACTCGAAGAAGAAGACATGCTTGAAAGTGATTCTGCATGTTTCCGAAGAATTCTGAGCCTTTCTCCGAAACAAAATTCGAGTTTTTCAAAAACAAACCTTTACCTTGCGCCATAAATCACTTCCTGCTAGTATCAGTCGTTCCCACTTTAACGTCATTTATGGTAACTAATTAACAATTAGATTATGAGCTCGAGATTTCTGAGGTGATAGTTGACAAGGGCGAAGCCCGAGTCAACTATCACCTCATAGAAATCTATCACCTCATAGAAACTACATAGAAATCTATCTACATAGAAACTACATAGAAGTCTATCACCTCATAGAAACACTTTGCAAAGAACATTTTTCGTCTTCTCTGGGATTGCACTTTCAAGTAGGCAATCTATTTCGTCTTCAGAAACTTCATAAAAACGAGAGGCAGAAGCCATTTTCGCTACTCGCTATCTATCGACGAATAGATAGCGAGTAGCGTAGCCAATCAGAATGCAGCATTTGCAATAGTACTCAACTAAGTTTCTACTAATTACCAGTATTTTTCCTTCCTGCCTTGCTAAGACAACATTGCAAAATTGCAAACTATGATCTCAAAAATCTCCATGAAGATGAAATTTTCGAAAAGCAAGATTTGTTACATTTTTAATCGGAAAAATCCAAAGAATACGAATATGTAAAATCCTCACACACGGCATAGGCACTTTAATGGGACTTCTAAATATACACACTGGAAAATTACTTTTCTGACATTACATTGTTGTGAGCATAGAGTGGGCGAACCTCCCAGCAGTAGTGTGGTCTGAAACAAATCATTTTGAAGTCGGAGAAGTTTGCTTTATACATAATAACCTTCTAACGCTGGTACCCTGAATACGGGCCCAGAATAATCAACTTTTAATAACCTAATCAATTAAATTCATTACTTATTCTGAGGTACGGGTAAGCAGAACAATTTGGTATACCTGTGCTTTCAGTGTGAAGCCAAGCCCTCTTGTTCCCTTGTCCTTCTTCCCTCTTGTTCGTGCTCAGGGGTGCATAACAACGTCAAGCTAATTTCGAAGGATGGGTTTAGGAACGCAAATCATCTTTGGCTTTATTGCTGCCGGTATTGCTATGCACTACAGCGGAAGATCTCGACTTCTCATGCAAAGTATTGATAAAGCTGTCTTTGGCTCGTATGGTTGCATTCCTGCACCTGCCATTGAACAGCTGACCTTGCAGTATTTTCAAACAAGGGGAAGAGCTGAAGCTATTCGAATGATTTTGGAAGATAACGGTGTACCCTATACTGAAATAAATTTTAATAAGGATGAATGGCCTGAGATAAAAAAGAAAGGAATTGAAAGCGGGACCTTTACATTTGGTCAAGGTATTGTAACTTACTCATTGTTCGTGGAAAAGAATAGCACGTGTCTGTACGAATACTACAGTATTTATTTAGAACTACTGCATTGTCGCGTTGTTTCAACAGCAATTTTTTTTCTCTACTTAGTTCCAGCAATAACTACCAAATCGGGTATCAGTCTCGTTCAAAGCATGGGTATGTATGAGTAAACATGGTTTCTTGCTCGAACTTTTGACGATATATGCTCATTTAAGATAACTGCATGAAGGTTACCCTTGACGTACAGCACTGCAGCTAAAAGAATTTGAGTGGGCAGTTTGAGTGGTGTGCTTTTAAACTTCCAAATCAATTCGATGATAGTATTTTCAGCCAGTTCATTCCTGAGAAACTGACAACTGATATTTTCTCATGTTTAGTGCATAAGTCAATTCAAAGTCTGACCATCGTTCACAAGATAACACCTCGATATTTGTTGTTCTTTGATAAAATAATGCTATTTCCTTGCAGGGAATAAAATTGTTGTGACAGAACTTTACCATAGACTAAGAATAATTTACTAATTCATACAAAACAATTTTAAGTTACAATATTAAAATCAAATGGATGTTACTGAAATCAGATTTCTGTCAAAGAACATCAGGATTTAACCAAGGAATGACCTTATTAAAGCCATTAAGGGGTGGGGGCTCCCTTTAGTATTTTACTCTGGTTAATACCAGACCATTTTTTTACTCATCACAAAAGTGATCCCTGGGCATTAAAGGGTTAACCACTATCTCCTTAACCCATTAAGATGTGATGGCTTACTTTAGTATTTTACACTTTCTAATCCCAAATAATTTGCCCTGGGCATTAAATGATTAACATCTGTATTTAATTACATGGATGTTAAACTTTGGTAACAAAAGTGTGAAATATCATTTCAAGATTAAAACAGCTATAAAATTATTATATTTTGGCAGTATAAGCCCTCAAATATTTGGACACTAGTAGGATGTATGCCTGGGACCCCAACTGATACCACTAAATTATCACATAAAAACTACCTTGGTTATATAGCAGTTATTAATTATTAAGTGAGAGGAGTAACACGCCATCAAAGTGATGTTGGGGTACAAATATACGAAGCCCAATATGCCCATCAAGACAACCAGTCTGATAAGGGTACACCAGGAACATGCATCACAGCTAATATTATTATTATTAGATGTGATAACTTTGGGTGAAGCAACTACGTGAAATGTACAAAAAGAAACTTTGACGTTTCAAGCGATGTCCCTACTAACTTCCTGATGAAGGGCCTTCGCTTGAAACATCGAAGTTTCTTTTCGTATATTTCAGGTAGTTGCTTCACCCAAAGTTATTGCATCTTGTTATCCTCAACTACCTATACTGGCACCCATTGCTCAAGATTTTATTATTATTATTATTATAATAACAACAATTCACACACCACCCAACTAAGGACAGTGGAAGGGGTCTCGGTTTGCTACAGATACCCAGCATTCTGCTAGGAAAGGCCACAACGGACATTGTACATTTCAGGGAGCTTGTGAGGAAAGAAAATTTCATCATTAAATTGGATTTTAAGAAACAGCCACAGAGCCAGCCCTTACTCACCTGACTTATCCAGTCAGGAAGGAGTAAGGGATGTACAGCCCTCTAAAACCCCTGAAAACACTCCCCGATCCATAAATCCAGCTTGACCTCAACAGTACTCTGTTGCGCTTCCAACCAATTAAGGTCAATTTAAGTGTGCCACTGCAAGGGTTAAGTCTGAATATTGTTTTATTCTTAGACAAGTGCTGATCTGTTTCATCAGTTAAGGCTGGTTTATCCTCAACCAACTAAGGTCAGGGACATCAGCCTGCTGTGCAGATTTTCCTCTAGTCCTTAGGCTAACAGGGCAGGTTTGCCATCACCTGAAGGTAGTGTACTTTCTGTCTACCCAGCTGGCAAAGCAGGGGCACCACTCCCTAGGTCATCTCATCAAAGCCTGCTCATTATATGGAGATCACTGGCTCTGATATCAATGTCTTGCCTACCTTCTATGCCTACCTATCCAAGGCT
Source organism: Heliopora coerulea (assembly GCA_030142905.1). Lineage (NCBI taxonomy): Eukaryota > Metazoa > Cnidaria > Anthozoa > Scleralcyonacea > Helioporidae > Heliopora > Heliopora coerulea. The sequence continues at coordinate 3,091,539 of JASJOG010000001.1, forward strand.
AAAGAGTCTTATCTACCCTTGGCTTAGGGGATGCTGGCATTTGCCAAAAGTGCCACCCCAGACTCTGGTGGGGTGGAAGCTGTATTTGTCCTACTCCAGTGGCCATATTATAAAGCAATGAAATTTGTCATATTCATGATGTTCATGAAGTCCACCAAGCTCATCAAGTAAACAAGTTCATGAACTTCATGATATACTTGTTCATAAGGTTGCTCATTCTGCCATTTATAAGATAGCTAGAGCAAACAGCATTAAGTCTGTTGATTACCTTAAGTTTCATTGTGCAGATTAAGGTTATTTTGTGCTTTGTAAAACTTTGAAACAGTCACCAATAGCCAAGATTAGTTAAGACCTCAAAACATTATTATTATTATTATTATTATTACTATTACTATTGTTATTATTATTATTACCATTATCATTATCATTTTTTATGGAACCCTGCTTAGCATATTTTTATATCCTGTTCAATCTGGGCACATTTACTTCCTTATTTTGTGAGATCCATTCTGACCTTAACTAACCCTAATGCTAACTGACCCCCTAAATATCTTTATAAAATGGAAAAGAAAAAATTCAAAGGGAAGAGTGCCAGATGCCAGCTTAAGTTCCAGGACTCTCAACCAGTAAGATGTGCTAACCATTAGACTACATGTATAGCAACTGCATTACATACTATGGTGTGTACCATAGCATATCTAATGTAATATCAAATTGCAGCCATTGTTCATTATATTGGTCGTTCTCTGGGATTGGACTGTGACTGTGAAGATTACCAACTATGTGAAGTGATTGCTTTGGGTACAGGTAAGAGATTTTTTATTTTATTTCCCCATTGAGTTGAATAATACAGTATAGAAAAGCAGGTTTGCAGTGCATTTTGGCATTAACTGAAATATGTTTCAAACAGTTTCATTTTTTGAACCAACAGGACAAGAGCAATTTGAACCCCTTCAAAATTCACTGTAATAATTTGAATTAATTTGAGAGTGCATGAACAACCACGTGATTTTTTTGTTTTTAATATACACTAGTAAATTTGTAATTCAATAGTAAATCTGAAAAAAAAACAACTTGTCAATACTTGAAATATGAGCCAATTAAATCCTGGCCAATTTGTCTGACATTGTTGGCTGCACTGTTAAGGAATAACCAATACAGTACTTCATTAGGAGCTGTGTGACACAACACTAGCAAACTTCACATAACATGTAATCAAACTGAAAATGTACATTACTAGTTATTACAAACTGTAAAACAGTGCTGTATCCAATAACATCAAGTTGTTACCATACATTACAATAGAATACAGTGTAATACAATAGAGCAGAGATAAACATGGAAAGCTAAAAATGCCAGGTTACTGGTGTGCAAAATATTCAAACCTTTCAGTTGGGCCACTTGTATAACAACAAACAAATAGCATTGATCTGTTAATAATGAACTAGTCTTGTAGTTAATAATAAACAAATGATTAATGAATAATAAATGATTCTGCATGACTGATTTGTGATCATAGAAACAAAGTAAAAGAACAATAACTAGTAACCTTTAATAAAATATTTTTTTTATTTTTACTTTGAATAACAAAGTAAGAAATGTTTGATATTTTTTCACCAACAGAATTCTATTTCGGGCTTGAAATCCGATATTGAAAATTCCATGATCATTTCTTCTTGCATTTGCTTGATCATAAGATTAGACTATGTAGGGGGGACCCTCATATTATAAGTATGAATTTTATTGATCTTACCAAAGATGATACTAAAAGATGAATGTGAAATTTACTGATAATTATTACAATATGTAAAGAACTAAAACTAAATATACTGTAATAAATTCCTACATTGAGCTAATGTGACATAAACTGACAGCAATTTCAAAAAAATTATGTTTTTAACCAATCATGAGTGAGATGTTGTTGCCAAGGATCTGCTGTAGTTTATTTATTTATTTATTTATTTATTTATTTATTTATTTAATTATTTATTTATTTATTAGCTTTAAACTTCGTTTTGAAAAGGAGGTAGCAAGAAGATCAAATACCTGTCTTAAATTTGTGGGAGCTACTGTACACTGAAGATTTCCTGGACTATTCATTATCTCTCACTACATGACAAAAAGACTGTTGTTTTTAAAATACAAAGGTCTGCTCCGCTAGCTAAGAAGTTGAAATTTCTATTTAAAATACCAAGCTTTCGAACTAAATTATTTTCAAAAAATTATTTTCAAACTAAATTATATAAACTCTATATTACAGTGTATGTTAGTCCTTTTACCCCGATGATGAACGTTTAGTTCGAAGGCTTGGTATTTTAAATAAAATATTTCAACTTCTTAGCTAACGGAGCAGACCTTTATATTTTAATATGAATCCTAGCTACAAAACCGTCCAAGACTGTTGTTTTTATTGTGAAAACAATGTATCACAAATACACAGTACTGTTCAGTTTTACAAGACTCATGCCAACAGTTGATGTAGTTTTAGGACGTTCATTAACATTTTTCAAAAGAAACATTCTACGGAAATATTCTACGCCTCGCAACCCATCAAAAAGGTTTTTGTTTTGCTTTTATTGAACATAAAAGCTGATTATCTGGTTAATCGAAGATCAAGGACTTCAATCTCAGCTAGGATCACATAAGCATTCAGTTTGCTCCACAACGTGACTTGAAAACATTATATCATTGAACAGCCCCAAGTTATTTGTGTGTTCTTTTAATTAAAGTTCAGGAGGTTAAGAGTTAATTAAAAACTTGTTTATTGAAAATATCCCTCTTTATTCAGGATGCATAATACGTTACTGTTGTTCTGAGTTGCTATGATACTATGCATTGCTGGAGTAATTATCGTTCAAGCTGGCATTGAATAAGATAAATAACGAGATTAAATGAATGGCTTTAGAGTCATTCTGAATAATTATTGACAGAAAGAGCAAGAAAGAGTAAGAATTTTTTCCGTAGGCTTTCTCAATCGTTTGCCTCACCTTCAAATAAATATCTCTGTCTCTCTGTCTGTTTGTCTGTCTGTCTGTCTCTCTATTCTCTCTTCTCTCTGGAAAATAGTTTTGTATACAGTGCTGGAAAATTATGAAATAGCCTACCTAAAGAAGCCAGACTTGCAACAGACTTAAAGTTTTTCATAGATCAAGTTTCCTCCTCTAGTTTCACACAACAGTAATTAAGTATTAAATTTGTAATATAACAATATTTATGTAATTCTTTACTAAAGATAGATTTCGGCTCACATGAAAAGCAATTTGTAAATTGATGTGATTCCGAGTTTAAATAAATATCTCTCTCTCTCCCTCTCTCTCCCTCTCTCTCCCTCTCCCTCCCTCTCTCTCTCTCTCCCTCTCTTTCTCCCTCTCTGTCTCCCTCTCTCTTTCCCTCTCTCTTTCCCTCTCTCTCTCCCTCTCTCTCTCTCCCTCTCTCTCTCCCTCTCTCTCTCCCTCTCTCTCTCCCTCTCTCTCTCCCCTCTCTCTCTCCATCTCTCTCTCCCTCCCCCTTCCTTCCTTCCTCTCTCTCTCCCTCTCTTCGGGCAACGTATAATTTATGGAAGGGCTCTCCTATAATATTGTGTTTGCTTGGTGTTACTGAAGTACAGTATTGCTATCCTTCATTTCTTGCAGAGGACCTACGTTTAAGGCTTAGCAAAGTTATTTATGATCCCAAGTTTTCTGTTGAAACAAGAAACGTTTACCTCGCTGATGTTCTACCTACGTGGCTGGCGCACTTTGAAAAACTTGCTCCCGAGCTTAATACGGAAAATAATGATTCATTTTTTGTCTCGGGTCGTTTGACCTGGATTGATTACATTATGTTTGAACTAATCGATAGTAACGTAGAATTCAGCCAAAATACCAACGCATTGCTTGGTGGCAAAGACCTGAAAGAAGACATTCTGGGGGACTTTCCTCGGCTTAGTCACTTTTACGAAACATTTTACCGCCGACAGGAACTTACGAAGTACATGAAGTCAAAGAGAAGATACCCTTTCAAACTGCCATTTCCTCCTTCAGTTGTGGAAACAAAGACCTTTTAAGTTAATAACATGAATTTTAATATGAGAAATCACTGCGTGCATTCATAATGAGTACATTTAAACTGCTCGTGTAACTTAGTTTCGTCATTAAAACTTCTGTCAAAGATTGGCCAGGCAGGCAACCTGAGTCTCCAATGAATATTAATTCATAACATTAAAATAATATTTATTAAAGTTATATGTTTCGTTGCTGTAGTCGGACCATCTTAAAAGATGATATTTGTTGCCACGATTAATGTAAACATACGGCAAGAAACAAAAGATTAATTATATATCAAACAAACGGAGTAAACATCCAAACTCCTCTTATCTCAACGCTTCTTAATTTGTTGTGGTTTCCCGTTTGTTGCCTTGTTGTGACTACACATGTAATTAGAATGTAGTCTTGCAATTGCGTGTCTGCAATTTGACCCAGAACAAAGTTTATTGTGGCAATAAGATTTGACGTTTTTCGCCATTTAACCCTGTACATAAGGCTATTTCCTTGGCATCTTTTTCTGGCGTGTAGTCTTCCAGTCAACCAACTGATCAACTTTTAATTCTTCCACTGCGGGATAAGGCTCATATTATTTTACTCGGGCAAACGCCAGACGATTTTGTTCGTCCATGGCAGATTTCCCACATTGAAAGACTTGAGCAGCGAGTGATCTTCCATGGATTATTACGTTTGATTAGATATTTTCGAGTCACGTGAATATTTTACCAATAGAAACCTCTCCCAGATTTAATTTCATTTTATGTTTACTTCATACTAACAGTGAAGAACTATCACTCGAGATTTTTACCTTCACATTTTTAGCAGCGTTAACAACTTCCAACTTGTTCTCTTAAAATATGCATATTTAACAATTATTCGCCGAAGCCAAAGGAATATTGTCGAATAATCCCTGAGACAAAATCGAGGGAATTATTCAATATTATTCATTGAACATGTGGCGAATAATTGTTTTAGTATAATTACACAGGTGATTCTTTGAAAGAAAGTAGTGAACTAGCACTTTTAAAATCTCCTCGAAAACATTTACGAAGGTAGCCGCCATCTTGCTCTTGAACCTTCACTGTTATTCACCTGCTGGCGAATATCGAGATTTATGGCGTAATTTTCTGACTATTTACCACGTAAGGCTTTCGATAATCACCTGTGTAATTATACTAAAAGATATTAATAAAATGTTATGGTTTGTACTGTGTAAACGTGAAAAATACTTGCGGCTTTCTTTCCGAAGTGTGCACTCCTAAACGTGGATTTATCGGAACCCTCTGAAAATATGAATTCTGGCTGATTAATACTTTGGGAACAAAATACTAAAGGTTTTACAGATTTTTAAATATTTTCACTATGTTAAGATTTACAGCCCTCAGCACGAGTTTACTGATTGCATACTGAACCAAAAATAATGATTAACTTTAAAGGCAATCGGAATATTGACAAGATCAAACCTGTTTTTGCTATCGGTTTGTACATACATGCCGGGGTATCACGGTAATTTTTCAAACAATTCATGTTAGTAAATGATTCCTTAACTTCACTTTACAAATTAAAAAACGGACGACGTTTCGACCGTCGACTTTGTTTAACCAAATATTTTATGAATTTTATGCATCTTTTATTAATGACCTGTTGTTTTTAGTATTTATGGCTCTTCATTTGAACTCGTACTTTGACTTGATAATGACGTTCAGTTAACGTCGAAACATCGTTCGGTTTTTATAATTTGTAACATGAAGTTAAAGAATCTCTTATTGCAGATTTTTATAGTAAAATGTATTAAAAAGTCACTACTTATCCGTAAATTCATGTTAGCCGTTAGCTTTTCATTCGTCGATCTAAAGTTTTGTGGACAGAAACCAAAATATTTTACGTAACTAATTACAGTTTTGCGTGCAGCATGTTGTATAAGCTTTTCGGCAATAAGCTTTTCGAGTGTCGCAACTTCACTCGCCTTAGGGGGAGTGGGCGATACCTTCCTGATTATGAGAAATTTAAAAAAGAATTCAACATACCTGAAAACACATCGATTGGGTATGACAAACGTTCAAGACGACCAGATCAAAATAGATTTTTGTTGGTGCTTTTTCTTTAATCTCTTAGCTCAAGGTATAGTTTAGCAATCTGATTCATTTTGTTAAGGTTTTGCTCTTTGAAATACTTGTGTATCTATGCTTGTGAAAACATACAGTCTCTATACACATGATGTGTTGTCTGTTCAGGAGATAATAGCGACCCTTGAGTCGAGTAGAGTCGATATCAACTGAACATCTACCAGCATATTCTGCCAAAGCTGTTTCTTTATCACATCTGTTTTTACCGACTGCTGCAGTTCTGTGGGGAACATACATATGTTCGTCTGTCACATCGAATTGACACTGTACAACACTGACAAACCAACACAAACTGATACCGCATTAACAAAAATATTATCATTATTACTATGAAATATGATAGCTACAAATCATTATTGATAAATAGCCTAATAACAGGGACACCAAATTTTTCTGTCCCTTTACAACAGTTCTTTTAACACAATAAACACAGAAGTAGGGCAGAAGATAGTCAGGTTTGATTGTTTGGTAGTATTGGTTAATAACAGGTAATTCAAACTGGGCTAATCCCACTACAATCCGCCCTACAGACAAACATGTTAGTTTTTTGCATATTGAACTAATCCTGAAAGTATCTTTCCAGCATCGTTTCGCTATCCATCAGTACCGTCTTTTGCATCATTCCTACAATTCGTTTCGCCAATTCGTCATTTCGAATATTCTTCGCACTTCCTTGATTGATTTATTGATACCTACTCCAAGACACCCTATCACAATTGGAACCGCGATCACTTTGAATCCGACACGTCTTCCTCTCATTTCGAATGCTAACTGCTGGTACTTTGTTCGTTTCTCATTCGTCTTGGTTTCGATGGTATATTCTTGTGGGCATGCCATATCGCAAATCCAAATTATTTTCTTTTGTTTGTCCTCTAACATCAAGTTTGGTCGTCTAGATGTTGTCGTCTTTCTTAGATGGAATTCAAAGTCCCACATCAACTTTGCAGTACTGCTCTCCAAAACGTGTCCTCTTTCCCACCTTTCTGCATACCACTTGGTTTGGCCATCAATTAGCTTATATTGTTATTATTATTATTTCTATTTCTTCTTACAGTGCACAAAAATGTCCACTGGAAAATGATCTTAGCATAAGTTAGATATCAAGACAAGTCTCTTGCCCTTAGGTATCTAAAACTTTTCGGATTATTCTTGTCGTTCCTAACAAAGTTACTTTTTGCAAGAGGTGTGTACTGCAATTAATTTCAATCTGATCCAGCCATTTTCTATGATTCATTCCAATCGTTCCCAGGGCTCCAATTATCACCGGTATAATCTTTACTTCTCCGAGATTCCACAATCGTTTTAGTTCTCGTCTCAAATCTTGATACACATCAATCTTCTCCTTCTCTTTCTTCACAATTCTTGTGTCGAAGGGACCAGCAATATCTATCAACAAACATGACCGCCTAGATTTATTTACTACAACTATATCTGGTCTATTATGATCAAGCTTGCTGTCCGTTTGTATCGGAAAGTCCCATAGTAACTTGAATTTATGTGTTTCAATCACTTTCTCAGGTGTATGCTTATACCATGATTCTTCGCAGGGAATACCTGCCTTCTTGCATAATTTCCAGTGTACCACTTTTGCTACTTGATCATGTCTCCATTCCTTGTAGTATCTTTGCGCCAACATTTGGCACTCGGTCGTTATATGCGCCACAGTTTCCTCTGCATTACCACAAATTCTGCAGCTATTTGCCACATTCTTATACACTGAATGTCTTATTGAATTGGTTGCGATTGCCTGCTCTTGTGCTGCAAATATTGTGCTTTCTGTTTCTTTCTTCAATCCCGCATAGCAAAGCCACTCCCAATTTTTCTCTTTATCCATATCATCTTTTACTGCTGTTATAAACCGCCCGTGGAGTGCTTTCTCATGCCACTGTCGTTGGTGGTTTTCTTTATTCTCTTTCCTTAAACTGCTTCCGTCTTTGACTCCTTCGATGTTAATTACTCCTTCCCTTACAATCTGTTTCGCCATCTCACCTTGCCGTCTACTCACACACAGTGCTAAATTATTTCTTTCTGCCTTAACACACTCTTCAATTCCAATAAGTCCTCTCCCTCCGCTTTTTCTAGTCAAGTACAATCTATGTACGTCACTCCTTGGGTGCAATGCACCATACATTGTCAACTTCTTACGGGTTTTCCTGTCTAATGCCTTCAGCTCCTCATCGGTCCAGTCGATTATCCCAGCTCCGTACCGCATCAAAGACACTGCCCAGGAATTAATTGCTAGTACAATATTCTTTCCATTCAACTTTGACTTGAGGATCTTCTTTGTCCTTCGCAAATATTCTTTCTGTATTAATACCTTCATCTGTTGTTGCATTATCTGGTCAATTTCTAGCATACCCAGATATCTGTATCCTTCATCATCGACAGCTTTATGCTTTCCCCATTTGGCAGCTGTATACCGTCAGATGTTACCACTTTCCCTCTTTTTATTATCACCACACCACATTTCTTTACTCCAAACTCCATTTGTATATCTTGGCTAAATACAAATACCGTCCTAATCAGAGAGTCAATATCCTTACTAGACTTTCCAAAGAGTTTGAGGTCATCCATGAAAAGTAGATGATTCACCTTTGGGCTTTCTTTACCAAGATGATATCCAGCTTTACAGCTTCTTAACAACAAGGTCATAGGTATCATGCAAATAACAAACAATAATGGTGACAGACTGTCACCCTGGAATAAACCCCTCTCGATTTTTACCTCCCCTAACTCTTGATTTTCAGCTACTAACTTGGTTCTCCAAAGGGGCATGGTTTTTTGGACAAATGACCGAATATTACTGGCAATTCCAATCATTTCCAGACATTCAGTAATCCACGAAGGTGGAATCATATCGTAAGCCTTGTGGTAGTCAATCCATGCCACCGCAAGGTTAGTATGTCTTCTTTTACAATTCTTCAGGATGGTCTTATCTATCATTAACTGATCTTTTGTGCCACGAGATTTTCTTTTACAACCCTTTAGTTTGTCCGGGAATATTGCTTGATCTTCCATATGTCGGTACATTTCATCTCCAATTATTCCAGTAAGCACTTTCCACAAAACGGGTAAACATGTAATCGGTCTATAATTGTCAACTACGTTACCGCGAGACTCATCTTTCATACACAAAACCGTCCGTCCGGTTACCATCCACTCGGGCGTTTCCCCGGAGCTCACCATGTCGTTAAGTTGTACAGCAATTCTGGCGTGAAGGGCGGTCAAGTTCTTAATCCAGAAACCCAGCATACCATCTGGACCCGGAGACTTCCAACTGGATGTTTTGGTTAGCTGTTGCTTAAGCATTCTTTCATCGATCGTGATATCTTGTTGATCTTGATGTTGAGCTTTCAACTGATTCTTCACTCCTTTTAACCACTCAGCATCTTTGTTATGTTCCACAGGATTTGCCCATATTGTTTCCCAAAATTTTTGTGTCTCTGTTGCATCGGGGACAGTTGCTGAGCTATTTGTTTTTCCCTCTATCTCACTATAAAATCTCCTTTGATTTTCTTCAAATAACCTGTTGTGTCTAAACTGCTTTGTTCGATTTTCGTATCGCGTTATTTTTGCTGCCTTTGTTGTTACCCTTTGTTTCAACTCCTCAATCACCGTTGTAATCCCTTTTTCATTTACTTTATACTTTCTTTCAAGATATGCCATTTCTTTATCATGCCTTCTAATTTCATTATTTTTCTTTCTTTCAAGCTTGCTAATAACTTTCCTTGCCGCTTTGATGTCTCGTTCTATTCTCCTCTTCCACCAGGGCTCTTTTATCTGTCTCGTTTGTCTTTCTCTTAAATCCAGATCTTCTGCAATGTACCATATTATCGCTACCATAAGTTGTTTTGTCTCAGTTACATTATTCGTGACGATATGCTCAATTATATTCTCTACCTTCCGTATTTTTTCCTTTATTGTTCTTTTGTTAATCCTTTTAAAATTTACATTTGGTGGTTTAGATTTTTCCCTTCTCAACTCCATAATTCTATCATATATAATGGACTCTTCATGACTAAGATCATACCTTTTGGGATCATTTTCGTCATCATTCTCACTTGCGCGTTGGGTACCATCTTGTCTGCTTTCTTCTTGTGTATTCAATTCAGCATCTGATTGGTTGTCAAATTGTTGCCCCTCAATTACTACAGTTTCTTCTCCCTGGTTGCTTTCTTCATGTTCTTCCCTGTTCTCAGAACTCCCCCTTATTCCAACAATCTCAATCTTTCTTTTAATTTCCTCCAGTTCCACTTTTGTCAACCACTCATTCACCACAATCGCTCTAGCTTGATCGACTAATTGTTGTTCTTTAACTTCGAATGTACCAACTTCTTCCCAGATCCTCATCATCCTCTTGCGATACCCTCTCACAATCGGATTACTCTTGAATTTGCAGTACATTACCAATCTATTCTCTTCTTTTGTCCACTTCCTCCTAGCAGTAGCATGATTACGACCGGTTCCACGCTGCTGGGCCATGGAATTCCTGCCGGGCGAAGCACCTTCACCATAAGTTCCAGTACCATTCACGCCGTTACCAGTTTCGATTAAATTTTCCATTCACTCATTAGAGGTTAGAGGTTTCAGGTGTCACTACCACCAGTGTTTTATTCGTTCCACCAAAACTAGAGGGGTTGTCAACCAAGACTCACAAGTCCCCACCACCCGTGTGGGACTTTTATTTGTGATTCCTGCACTAGGTGGACTGTCGGCCAAGGCTAACGGGTTCCACCTACCCGGGTTTAGAATTGGAGTTTTACATCTCCGAGGCGGTATGTCGACCAAGACTATTGAGCCCCACCAACCCACTGTTGTAACCCTAACATGGGTGGCTTTGGGGTTACTGGCACTTGCCAAAGGTGCCACCCCAGACTCTGGAGGGCGGGAGCGTCCACATTCCCGTGATAGGCTGAAGCCAGTACTTGTCCATCAATTAGCTTATATTATTATTATTATTATTATTATTATTATTATTATTATTATTATTATTATTATTATTATTATTATTGAGGAAAGTCAGCTCATACGAGCCAATGAGGTCGTTTAGCCTAAATTGCCATATTATGCCAAAGTGGGCACATGTCCCATAAATTATAGTGGTATGGCAATCACAAAGTGAAAAACATCGTGAGTAGTTAATGCCATTTTACACCACAGTCTCACATACACAATTCCGTTGGTTGGGCATGGTCAAAGGCTGGTGCTTTGCACCTACAAATCATGAGACTTCCTCAATAAACATCACACTTCCTCTCAGACTAAGGGTCTGTTACGCAAAGCCGACCAATTAAGGCAAGCTAGACGCCAGTCCAACAGCTGAAGTTGGATAATGTGATCTATTTTGTTCTTAGACTAGGAGAGTTCCTTTCAGACACGTAAGTGTCCTGGGCTCACTCAACCATTTAAGGTAAAGGACATCAGGACAGTCAGAAGGATTTACTAGCCCTTGGGCTAACAGGGAAGGTTTGCCAACACCTTAGGTGAGGTTACTTACCACTGACGGCCAATTAAGGCAAGCAGTGGCTTTCAGTCATCCGTTTACCCAGCTGGCAAGGCAGGGGCGCCACTCCCTGAGGATGCCGAAACATCTTGCCTACCTTTTATTATTATTATTATTATTATTATTATTATTATCAATATTATTATTAATATTACTATTGTAAATATAAAGCCCATGTTGAAGATAACAGTTTTTTTTTAAATTACTTAAATTGAAACGAATCGAAGAGAACAGAATCGAAATACAACAAGACCAAAGAAAACAAATCAAATTTAAAACAATTAAAATGAAACGAAAAGAAACAAAACAACACAAAATAAACAAAACAAAAACCATGAAATACGAAACATGCATTTACTACATGGCATTTACTCAATAAAATTTCTTCAATTGTTTAGTTCCCCCAGTACACGGCAAAGGTTCTAAGGTCCATTACCAGATTGCTTTGGCTGATGTTTTTATTAATCAAATCTTTATCCATCCCCATGCCCAGGGATAGAAAGAAAATTGACAAAAATTTCTCAAGGAAGACTATCAAGGCGTTCTGGTGGTTCTTGTTACGTGACGTCACCCTTCAGATAGCCTAATCCGGAAGGGATGTGCTCTATAGAAAGTGTAATTCTGTCCCCTGTCCGCGATTACAAAGTTATGTCTACGCTGTAATCTCAAGACTTGGTAGGCTATCTTTTATAAATCCTCTCATAAGTTCATTGGGCAGAGTTGGATATGAAACCAGACAACATTACAGTTGTCCAGAACAATTTTGCAATGGCAAAGGTTCACTAGCCAGTCAAACTTCAAGGTATGTCTGCCTAGTCAATCTTGCGCCTACTAAATGCACTTTACTCAAAATGTAAAAGATATCACTAATTGTCAAGTTTAGTTAAGTTCAAGATTGTGAAACGAATTCCGATCAAATGCCACTCGTAGACATAGCAACTTCTTATATAGGATCCAATTGACAACTGATTTACGATATTTGTTTTGTTGTTGCTTCCTTCCGTTCTTATAAGACTATAAGTGCATCGATAAATGCTTCAGTGACCAATATCATTGTAAATTGTTTGAGAAGCATGATGCTGACTGTTGGTGCCGTTGTAATTTTCTTTATTCCTGTTTCAACCGTAGCGAGTATTTGTACTAAAGAAACTTTATATGGAAAAGTCGTCTTTGCGTGCCGAGAAAAATGTTGTGGATCTACACCAGAATGCCTTCCTTCCTGCCTAGATGTCATTTGCGAATCGTCTGAAGATTGCGATGGCTTAACTTGTTGTAATAGTAAATGTCAGACGTCTACAAAATGCCCGTCAAAAAATACGGCACTAACGACCATCTGGTTATCAATTTGGATAACGTTCGCTGTGTTTGTGATAGTTGTTCTACTTGGAATGTGTTGCTGCTTCAAACAAAGAAACAGTTCAGAGGATATCAACACTGATGACGGAGATAAATTTTCAAACGACGCCAATTTATCCGAAAGTTTAATAACAGTAGTTCAATGATCATTACGAAAACGTTTGTCAAGATCAAGTACTTCACAAGACACCTGAATATCAAAAAGAAGCCACACTATTTAAGTCTTCAATAGGAGAGAATTCAGATATCAATAATGGTAATGATTTGTCATCACTGTAAATATTTCACCTCAAACACAATTGTTCTTTGTAGTGGGCAAGTGTCCGTATTTATTTAATATGTTAAGCCGGGTCATCGTGTGATTTGTAGGTGAACTATCCCTTCAAAACGCCATTACTCAAGAATGATAAAAACTTTAAAAATTTAAGTAGAACAAGTGATGTCGAATCTATGGCCGCCAGTCTTTTACGTGGGTTTAAATTAGTCGAAATAGTCTCTTTCTTGTGTTGACAATTCAAAAGAATTTTCCCGCCAGAACCAAGCTAGTTAGGCTGAATTAAAGGCCGGTTTTGAACACTGACCTGTTTATAACTGGACAACTGGAGGACCCCAAAAAAGTTTCCACAAAATGATAGTACTTGCGTTTAGGGTACTGACCATTGACTGATATTGCTGGCTCGGGTTATTATCAACGGACATTCGCTTGACTGGCGTGTTTTTGTGGAGGGGCGAAAACCTAATTTCCCCGACAAGCTTTATAACATTATGTTCAAGATTGACTATCCTTGGAATTAGATATTGTCCTCAACCTCTGCGATGTTATATGTAATATTTCATAAACGAGGGTAAGTGTTTTACCAGGGGTTACAAACACGAGAGAACAATAAAAATCACGAGGCCGTAGACCGAGTGGTTTTCACTATTCTTTCTCGTTTGCAAAACACGAAAGGAGAACGAGCATTGTAAACAAATCAACACGCCGTCAGCGTACTGCTTCATTCTGCTTCGCACAAAAAGAGCACGTGGGCAAGTTTCTATTTGTTTTGTAAATTAACCAAGATTGTTTTCGAGTTTTCGTGACGTCATCCATGTCTCTGTACTGTAACACAAAATAAAAATGCGTCAGCCTGTCTATTTACTCCGAGAGAAGATGAGGTTCGTCCAGTCAGAGCTGTAACAGTCTGTGGCAGCTTGCGAGTTGTTGGATTCCCAGCTTTTCGTACACTTAGTGGTTTCGATTCCAGTATTTGTAAAGACGAAGTTGCTCGTTTTGAAGCTGCACAAAACATCAAGGGTCAATCTTTGTTGCTATGAAGTTTACAGTATATAACGTTGTTAAAATAGTTTCTTCCAACATCGCTATTGAGATTACAGCGGCCACATTTGGAGCGCAGAGTAATTGGGAGAGCTGAAGCAAACTCCTCAAAAAATATTAAATTTTAGGTCCATGCGGGTCAGGATCATTTTTACACAGCAAAATTTTGAATCTTGTTTTAAAAAAAATATACTTGTTTTAAGTAAGAGATTACTCAAAACAAGAAAATAATGACTTGTCAGAATAGTAAGTAAAATTTTCTTGGCAAGAATTCTTGACAAGAATTTTTTTTTCTCAGCAAGAATTCTTGGTAGGAATAATTATTCTTAGTAAGCATTACCAAGAATATCTGTTCTTCCTAAGAATGCTCGACAAGAATGTTCTTAGCAAGAATACTTGATAAGTATCTTTTTCTTGTGATTAGCCATTCTGAGCCATTCTTATTTCAAGTAATCCTATTACCAAGAACTGTTCTTGGTAAGTAAATTTAGTCTTGTTTTAAGCAAATTATTGTTCTGAGTAAGAAAAAGTTTACCTGAAGAAATTTTTTGCCTGAATCAAGGATATTTTTCTTGAAAAGAATTTTGGATTTTGCTGCGCTTTTAATTTACCTTCTCATTTTTGCATTCGAAGCCAACGGCGCACCCTGGATTTATGTATGGGGAAGGCTAGAAATGTTAAATCAGCTTCCACTTGGAGGCTTTAGCAGCAAGCTTCCCAAGGAATATTTTACATTTTAGAACCTTTACGAGGCGAATTCCGGCGCTAAGCAAACTGTCCAATCTAAGGACCTCGTCAAATCGGCATTTGACTAGGGGGTGGCCTGGGAGCATGCTTCCCCAGAAAATTTTGAAATCTTGATGTCTTTAAAGACCCTTTCTAGCAATCCCAGACGATAATTTCTGAGAAAAATGCTCGGTAAATTGATCGTCATTTTGTGCTTGTTTTTTATTAAAAATGCTACTGAGGTGAAAGAAAAAGTATCGTAGTTCTTCAGACCAAGACACATTCATCGAGACGAAGTTCGAGAAATCGGATATTACTAATTAACAGGCAACCAGTCTAATTCATGCCCTGTTCATTTCGTCCACCTGTCTACTATTAGCGCCATTTTTAACTGGGTCTCCGAAGGATATTTGCACTATTAGTAATAGAATTTGACCAAAATATCTTTCTAGAAGCAGATGTCAAAATTTGGATTTTTCCAATCCCGACAGCATATCGGTCGGGATTCGGGATTTTCATTCAAAATCGGGGTGGTTGGACAGTCTGATTAAGACTTGACAGTCCTTATACACAACACACTAGTAAAGTGACAGAGAAATTATAGCATTTCACGGTTGTCTGTCAGAGATATCGTACCATCTACGCTGTTTCCTTCTGATTTTACGTTACATTTTAAATTTTTTTCCTTCTTGGACGCAAATAGACATCTTTATGTGGCTAGTAAGGGTGGGGCTTAAGCCCCCCTTGGGTGCGCCACTGTTCCAAGCGGCAATACTACATCCAGGTTATATGAAAGGAGCCAAGATCCACAATGTCAGTTGTATTTACACGAAACCAAGTTATATTTCCAATATGCACAGAATAAATAATCAACCAGAACTCCAACTCGGTACAGTACTTCCGATGTTTGTGTCCTAATATTTTCGGTTGCCGCCAATTCCCTGGCAAGCGTCTTTGAAACTTCTTCAACTTGAAGCTCAAACGCTATCTCCTTTATCAGTCAAAACAATCGTATATTGTCATTTTTGGAGTTTGGACAGTGGTTCAAACAGCTTAGTGAGAGGTCAGGTCTCCTGAGACAAAATCTCATTTGGTGGAGACGCTTGTTAGGAACTCGCCAGCCGAGAAAAATTCGAGAACAAACAAAATCAGGGAGTTGAACTTCAGGTTGATTGAATATTTTGTAATTTCCACTGAATCAGGCGTGTTCTAGCGTAGAAAACAATCAAATTTATCAACAAAAATAAGTTATAGAAAAATTCCTCCAAACTGTCATTGGAACGGCATTGTATTTTATTTTTCTTTAAATTTCTTGTAACACTTAACTATTAAAGCATAAATTAAAATTTGGTTTAAAGCATTAAATTCGTATGTTGAAGAGGCCCATTTAAACCTGGAAAAGTTTTGAATCATTATGAAAAACACTTTTACAGTGCGCTGATCCTTAATTTACAGAGATGCACCTGAACTTAAAAAAAGTTAAGTCTGCCCTGGAACTTATTTCAATGTATTTTAGCCGCAATATTTACTGTAAACATCCAAGATTGGTAGGTATTGTGCTGTATATGAAAGTCAAGTATCCTCAGAAGGACGCCACAAATAAAAATGGTCACGAGTGCATCTCTAACGTAAAATAAACGTTTTTAACAGTAAACCTCAACAGGACCCAATTCGTATCCTTAATAATTTACCAACAACAGCTTATTAGCCTAAGCTCGTTCATCTTTATGTCCAAACAAGATTCAAGTCTTCATTTTTTCTTGGCATTCTTTTTCCAAGTTGGCAGAGGAACAAGGGAACGACTTTCCGTACGATGCACATTGCTTTCTTTCATCGGCGAGATTATTACTGTACGTCTCCGATGTGGATCTCTGAGCAGCGCTGAAACTGCACGATGATAGACTATCATTTTCGAATTTTGGTAGATTTTCTGGGATGTTCTTAGTAGTAACCTGATTGTACGAACTTTCCATTCCTGACGTGCGGTAGGGGAATGAAATCATGGAGTTTAAGGGAGCAGGGTAACTAGGCAAACGTGTACAGGACATGCTCTCTGAATTATCACCATAATTCCTGTAGCTAGTCGCAAATGGGAGATTTGAGAACATGCTGTTGTTTACAAGAGTTGGTGAGTAGTTGGTGTAGTTGGTTTGATTCTGCAACATCACTTGAAATGAAATGTCGTTACCATAGGACAAACTCATGGAAGTAATCCCAGGCTCTTGCATTCCAGGGTAACCATGGTGTCTCCGTGGATAATAAGGTGTCTCGGTTGTGTCCTTCGTGTGATGATGTGCTCTTTCAGATAGCTGCATTGTTTGTTTTTCTTCCCTTTCTATGTCACTGTGGGTAACTCTTATTTGATCTTGTCCGCTGTGTTTGCCAAAAAATGTGGAGTTGGAGCCTAGGTTAATGTATGTTGGTCCATTGTTGACAGCAAATGGAGTTATGAAAGGCATGTGAACATTCTTTCTTGTCAAGCTGCTTGAGCTGAAATAGGGATAATTGTGGGTAGTCGGCATGTATTGATAACGGGAATTACTGAGGGATAGGGCTTGTCCTTGGATAGCAGCTGTCTCGTGACCTTTCACTGGAGTAGCTGGGATGTTGGGACGAACAGACTTGTTTTGAACAGGCTTCTTTCTTTTGACATTAACTAGGTAACGAGAAAACCACAGTGCTCAGAGAATGCCAACGGAATTTGTGTTTGTAAGGAATCAAAAGAATCTCTTATTCTATTCCCGGGAAATAGATTGTAGAACTGGGTTAGAAGACTGTATTACCTTGGGAATAGATTGGGGGGGGATGAGGAGGGTGGAAAGTAAAATTCCTGTGATAACAAGTAAAGCAAGATTCCCAATTCTTTTAACTATTTTTTCGCCCTGTCAGACACTCTGTTTTAATTTCATCAGCGACATGTTTATAATAAATCACCCATGATGAGAAAGATCTATGTAAAGGTAAAATCTAACAGTTTTATAATTCAGGAGCGCCATCAGTAAGTGCTTGTGATGGACTTTTGCCTAAAGAGATAGTTCAACAACTATTATAGTAAGACGTAAAGAAGTTTTGTTGTTTCCTTATAGATGCATGCATAGCAATAATCCGCTTTCCACTCGAGGACTCCGGTTATGAGTCCCTCTCTCTTATTTTTAAGTGGCTGTTGGGTTTTCTGCGGTTTTCCGGTTGGAATATGCCTGTTCAGTGTGGCATTTCTCTTCACTTTTATCAAAAAGCGACGATATCAAACAGATTCAGAACCATGCGTTGAAAACCTTTGGATATTGTTGGAGTTTATTTTCGCGCGAACTTAACTTCGAGAAATGTGAAAACCGCGTTCCACGAGATCTAATTTTTGCTGTTTGAATTAAGGAAAAAGTTATTTCAAGCAAATTTAATTTTGCAAAATGTCATCATCTATGACGATCAGAAAGATGTTATGACAAAGTCATTGTGGAAGGAGAAACAAAATTTGTAAACGTTTTTGTCAACTTATTTTTCAATCTCTAAGCAGGTTTAACAAACCAATTCCAAACCAGAAAGATGTGGTGTATTATCCCCGTCCTTCCGTGTCTTGGGATGGTGTCGTACTGTACGTTTTAAGAATAGCTTTGCCCACATATTTATGAAGACTTTGGAAAGCCACCCCTTCGAGTTATTCCAATTTTTGTAAAGCTTTTTATCAACTTTCCCAATATTTTGTTTTTTCTAACGACCTTGCGGATAAACTTTTCCATTTAACACCCCCAAAAACGTTCTCAATGTGCGTTTCCTGGCGAAGGTGTTGCAAAAATGACAAAACCTTGAAAAAAATGAAATTTTTTGGCGGGGGAAAAAGACCATTTCGTCAAGTAAAGACTGTTGCTCCAATATGGTTGTCCCCAAGGCCGTGGGCAAACGACGAAACATTGTTGTGAAAACTCTTCAGATTTTTGATATTTCCTCAAATGTTTCTCCGTTTGCCCTCCCAAGGAAACGTTGTGGAAGCAAATTGCTTCCCGAAAGCATAAAATGTTACTCAACGAATTGATTCAGAAATATTTTGATTGTTTCTTCGACGATGAACATTTTTTTCTTGTGAATTTCCGGCAAGTATTTTCTTTCATGAGTTTGGCGGGAAAAACTGCTTTACTTTCACCGGACAGGAGTTGTGAAAAGACATCTATATGTAAAGGTAATTTAAAACTGTTCGGAAAGTCTGTGTAAGTTTACCTGCCGCGATTGTTTATCTTAACGTGAGAGGTCTGTGGGATGTGACTAAATATTGTTCACAGAACTGAAACCATACGTTGTGACGTTAAACCTTCCATTCCCTATATCCTCTTCCAAGTTGAGTGAACAACAAACTTCTTACTGTTAGACGTACAAGCATAACCATACAATTTGAATAAATGTTATCCGTAAGCAAAAAGTTCATAGTCAAAGTGGTTACAGGAATAATGAATATGGCTGCTTTCCACTCTGGTTTCATATATTTATATCAAAATTAAAAACAGTATGCCTCAGAATTACAAAGAACATAATGAGAGATCGAGATAACAAGCTAAACTTGGGCCAAATTAAAAAAAAAAATATTAAAAATGAAAAATTACGTAGCCAAAAAATAGTTTTACAAACCTAATAGATCCGCACGTCCTCGCTTGAAGGAATCATGTTTAAATATTACTGGTGTTTTACCACTGGTTTCTTTGACTCGTCGAAATCCATACAAGTTAAGTTGTCTGATAAAGCTAGAAATGTTTCTGGTTTTGAAAATCTTTTTATCGTAATTTGTCAGCACCTTTGCGGTAAACTTTGTGGGATTATCAATGACAATTTTCTCTCCATCTTGGCTCCAATGGATTGCCGATAGAGCTTCATCATTTACCAGAGACCATAGTTTGTAAAGGAACGAATTCAAGTTCTCCAATGGCTTTTTTAAAGATCCTTCTTCCTGATTATTTTTCTAGATAAATAGGAATTCAAAGCAACATTATACCACACTTAGAATAAAAATAACTGATGCTACAAGTAGCTCGTTGATTCGCTCGTCCATTTGCTCTTTGAAGTGTTAGAAAAGAACGTTCATGACAAAAATGAAAACTGAGTACTCTCCAGTTGCTTCCTTTGACGCATTCAGTTAAGATAATTAAATGCAAAAACTGCTTTCATATGACAAGGTAAACATGTAACCAACGCTTTATTAAACGATTCCCTGTTTTCTAATTCTCTATTTTTAACATGAAAGATTTCCTTGTGGTCGTCAAGATAAGATAATCCAATGGCTTTTCTTCCTGTCGTACTTCAGAAAAAGATGAAAAAAAGTTCCTTACTTACTATTGCAGTTCTTGTTTCCGCCATAATACCTCGTAATAATGAAAACTGCCAAACTGGTGTAGAGCGAGCCCTTTTTTTGGTTAAAACTTAAAGAGCACAAGCACAGACACAAGGAAGAAAATCGAAACCTCGACATCAAACAAGTTATTTTCATACTCTCGTCACCAGGTTCAATCAATGCGTTAATGACCACATCTGAAACTGAGCTCGTTTAAATATGTATGAACCGATGGACGAACAGACGAGGAAAAGAAGAAAGGAAGAAAGGAAGGAAGGTAGGAAGGAAGGAAAGAAGGAAGGAAGGAAAGAAGAATGGAATGAAAGAACGAACGAACGAACGAATGAATCACCGGGCCCGTTTGCATATTAAGTCAATAGAGCGATATAAATTCTTGGCTAAATCGCTAAGTTCTGCTGAAAGTGACGTGATCAATGCTTTAAATACGACAAGTACGATTGGGTTTCCATACCTTTTTAAAAAGATGTGGTTGGTAAACTTCGTTAATTTATGAGCTTCGATCTGTAGTTTTACTTATATCTTTCAGGAAAATTGTCTGAAAAATATCATGAAATACAACGGGCTTCCATTAAAAATTGAGACACTTTTCATCCCTCAACGTCGAGTCAAGGACACCAAGTTGCAAGAAAAGATCTGGGGCGTTTGAAGTTTGACCTCCAATTTGACCAAATATTGCCAAAATGGCAGCACTCAATAGGCAACAAAACTTTGAGGTCTGATGCCTCCTTTTGTTATGTCTAGGGTCAAATCTTCAAACTCGCAATTGCTCTTCGTGGGAGGCTATCTAGCAGTGGCATAGCTAGGAACTGATAGTTGCTGAGTCGAAATTTCCAAATTTCGTGAAAATTTGGAAATTTTGAGTACGCTTGGTGTTCATATGACAGACTAGACTTTTAAGTCGCTGCATGACTGACTGAAAGGCCGCCTTTTTACCAATATTACTTAATGTTCATTTCTGTTGCTTGTTTCATTTATACTCATTTGTAATCTAAATTATAAAAACTTCTTTTTTAAAATTCCTGACAAGGGCTTTGCTAACTTGATACTTTCCCTGCATTTGGGCCACAGTTTTGAGCCACTTCATCGCAACGCTGCCGATGCATTGTAACAACGTTGGCTGCCTTGGTTTATGACTTCTTATGGGTGGCATGACATCTGCATTAGAGCCTCAGTTTGTCATGAGCCCTCGAGCGTAGGGACTGAATCGGAAGAGCGAAGGCGACCAGTTTCAATCACCAAAGTCTGCAAAATTTCATACTTTATCCCCTTTTTTATATACTTTACCTATTTATATTTCACATAAATTACGTAGTTTAACATGATTAGTTATATTTTGTATGGTATCTTGCCATCACTTGAACTCATGCAGGATAACGATGGCTGGGGGCACAAACCTAGCTACGCTACTGCCATCCAGGTTTCACATTTTATTGGCCGGTCAGTGTTCCAGTTGTGGAGAAAGAGTTCACTGCTGGGCAGTGTAAATTGATGCAAGTTGGAGGCAGGGTCGGATTAAGATTGAGGGGGGCCCTCGACTGTGATTTATTTTACCTTTTCAGTTACTTATACAATCACTCAAATACCTCGATCTTTGCATGTGATATCAAATATCTTTTAACCACCCAAAAGCCGTGGACAGCCGCTCAACGACACATAAAGAAAATGATGCATCACACTTCAATTATAAAGCAACTCCCCGTATCCCGCATTAGTTATGATGAACTAGTGACCAAATATTAGATGAAACGTCGAAAATACAGCTTTTTAGTTTTTTAATATTAAGAAAATAAACTCTGGAGTCTCTAAATATGGGGCACCTTTTATGTGGGGGACCCGGGGCCTAGGTCCCGGTGGCCCTGCCTTTAATCCACCGCTGGCTGGAGGTCAATCAAGAACCTGCTATAAGCAGGTTAAGACTGGCAGGTTGGAAATTGAAGCAATTCTATACAATATTCAATACAACAGCCAAAAAGGGGTGCCCAAATTTTTTCAAAAATCGGTCATATGATCAAAAATTCGTATGTGTCAGGCAACATGATTTTTTATGGGTAGCAATGGAGAATTGTTGCCAAACCAGCATTTACTTTTTAGCATTAATTAATTATTAATTAGTTATTAGAAAAAAAAACACAAAACAATTCATTAAATTTCGCTTAAAACACTACAGGTATAGTACATTGAGGGTTAGGTGTTCTTTGTTCTTTATTACATAAATGAATGCAGTCATTCTTTACTGATCAAAATTCAGTAAGGCTTCGTACCATCAAAGTTTGGAAAAAGAGCAAGTAATATATGAGACCTGGGCCCAAAAGGAGTATGATTTCGGCTAAGAAGGCAAGCAAAATGTTTCTGGGTTGATTGTCTCGATTACCTTATTTAACAGGATAAGTAAAAATGGCAACTCATACGAAAAATCTCAAACGGGCCGCACCCATGAGTTGGCCGGGCAGCATTTGGACCACCTGCCGCACGTTTGATTTTCTGCAGGTCCCAGACCTCCAATTCACTCCCCTATTCAGATAGCTATTTTATTTTTATAGTTATCATTGTGCTCGCGAAGAACATTTACGAAACATCAGACTTTTACTGTTCTATTTCTCTAGAGACATTCGAAAAGTGATTCTGCTTATTAGTTAATCTGGGATGACAATATTATGGTATTTATTCGTGGTTTTAGAGCTCGCATCAATCGTTAAAATTCATAGCAATGGACTCAAAAAAGGTAAGTATTTAGTTCAATAAAGTAGCTGGACTTTATCATTTCTGAGTTCCCTTGCATACTTGATTTATGGACAGCTCGCCTGAAACCCAGAGAACTTCATAATGTCGAGGAGCATGTAGAAGCCGCTGAAATCTAAAACTTAAGGAAAAATCAGGTGTACTGTATCTGTCTTCTTTTGTTGAATCAGATATTAAGTAATTTCACTGAATGAAACAATATGTTGCATTAAGGTAAACCATGCAAGAAGAAAAAGTATCAACTTTCTTTGGACTATGAAACTAGAACACTAGAAATGCACTTTTAACGTCAAAACATACGTTAACAAACATACGTTAACCTTCTTACTACAAGACATCACCCTTTCATGAGTAAATTAGTCATCTGGATGTCGTGACAGAAATGGAAGAGCCTGTAAGCAGTGGGAAGGGGTTAAAACTTCACCATTATTACTAACTCCACCTGTACCAAACTCCAACTTTTGCACTTTCAACACTTCTGTTTCTATATTTCACCCTCTGTCATCTCACTCTACAGTATTACAGTCATATCACATATTTCTATGTGACAACATACAGTGTAGGATGCTGTTAAGTACCTTCAGTAATGATGTCAACCATCCATTATACATACCCTGCAATATACAGAACCTAAAAGAATATGGTGTCATATCCTGCACTTGATACATTAATCAGGTACTGAATCAATGTTATCGAAAACTCTACTACCTCAGCCTTTACAGTAGAATGTCATCTCAGTTGTAGTGTGCTACTAATTGTATGTGGTACCATTGGCTGTTTCTTGATACTGTACATTATATTATCTTGTATAGCTAATGATTATAATTTACTTTGTCAGGTAAAGTTTCTACCCAGGACATGAGGTTGGAAGTAACTGACTGGTATCCTTACTCAAACTTAAGGGAGTACCACACTTTTCAGGATGTAAAAATTTATGCCTTAAATGTTCCAACCTATACCAGTGAAATGGCATTACTCTTTCACTATGTGGGACTTTACTCTCATTCGCATAAACCATGCAATGACTCAATAACTGTGTAAGTTCTTTACAGTTAAAATGTAAGCTATTCAGTTTTGCATTATTAGATAAGCTATTAAGTATAACTTCCCAGTATATTGAACTTTTTATCAAGAGTTGTACTTTATATATTGAGATATAAACACATATTTTATACCCTTTGATCTTCACTAATGTAACTGTCTGAACATTTGAGACACATAAGATATTCAGAGCTATCAATCAGAGGATGACCTTAAGAGGGAAATCTCTCTCTTAAAGATTTGATCCTAATTTTGTCAAGAAAATTGTGATGACATCAGTGAATGTATTATTCCCTTATCAAAAAGTAGTCCTTGCAGCAACTATAAATTGTAGTTATAAAAGTAATAAAAATTATTCCTTATAAATTAAATAAGTCATAAAAGTTATGAAAATAAGTCCTTATAGTGATGTCTGTACCATGGTGACCACAGTTCATGCTGGTAAATAAACAGATACCCCATTGTTTGTAAAAAATGATGCTGAATTTTTATTCACAATATGGCTTCAAACCAAGAGGGAGATTTCACATGCTAAGTGGGAGATTCCATGAAAAAATGCAACAAAATTGGGAGATCTCCAGCTTAAGTGGAAGGAGTGACAGCTCCAGTTGTTAGTTAAGACTAGGAGAAAAACATTAGCATCCTATATATCAAAATAGGTATGCTTTAGCGTACCTGTATCTACTGCTTAGTAGGAAGCACCAACTACAGTCCAGACTAATGAAGTGAATTTAAAGCCTAGTGTCCATTTAATTGCTGCAGTTGCTCAAAAATCAGCTCAATGATCACAGCAATTATATGAAAATCACTCTGTTGCAATCCTAGTGATTGCCATGATCACTGAGATAGAAAATGTCCTATCTCAGTGATCATGGTGATTATGTGGAAACGGTGTTGCAGCTATTGCAGCAATCTTGGTGATTGGTAGTTGAGTTTATGACTACCTCAGCAAGTGCAAAATTGTTCTCTATCATAAGACAAAACTGTGGAACAACAGTATTAAAACACCTCCCAGCTTTTCTCTCATTTGAAATATTTCCCTGACCCAAAAATGTTTCCTTGACATGGCTGGCCTTATTCTAATAGCAAGTAGAATGCAAACTGAGCTTGCAATAACAAAGGTAAAATCTCTCACATCGAACTTGGCCTTTCCTTCCTTAAGTTGTTAAGTGTCGAGACCTGTTGGTCGAGAGTTGAGACGCCTCACCTGGATTTACACATAGCCCACAGTTGTTGCCATGACTACTTTGGTTCAGTAGCGATTCTAGCAATTTTATGGCAACAAGAACCTGATTATGTATCGGTGCAATCATTGAGTTTACTTTTTGGCCATTGCAACAATCCTAGCAATCTTTGCAATGATATGGAAACTAGGCTTAAGCTATTAAAGACTGTCGAATACTCAAAGGAATGATGTGTCCTGAAGAAATCACATGACGAATGATTAGGAAAAGTCACAACTGCCCAGCCCTTCATATTTGCTGTTTTATTGGCTCCAGTTTATTCTATTGTTCCTTACTTACTCATGCTTTTGAGCTTGCATGACAGCGAGGTATCTACTGGTGCATGTGCAGTAGGTAGAATAATTATCTGTATTTTTTCTCTTTTCTGGTTAAATCCCAGAAATAACTTAGATTTTTGTCACTAATTTCTAGATATGATTTTGTACTGTATGCATTATAGGTTAATTGTACAAATTAATTTCCATGAAATTACTCAATGAAAAACTTTAAGTGTAACATATAGAAGAAATATCTTAACAATACCATTAAATCTATGTCATTTTTATATTTTTCATTTTGAATAAATGCATGTTCTTAAAAATTATTCATTTAAAAAGTAACAAAAACTGAGTAACTATATATTTTGTGCTATGAAAAATTTTCACAGGAAGAAAATAATCAATAGATTACTAATATGAAGTGATTCTTGAAAATAGCACACCAGAATAAGTCTGCAAAAAATGACAAGCATTTGATGCCACATTACCTCAATTAAGTGCCCTGGGGCACAGATCAGTTTTGGGACTTAAATGAGGGGTGCTTATTCCAAGGGGGCCACTACAGTAAATACAAAATATACCAAATGTGAAGAGATAAGAAAGTTGTTTTTCAAGAAAAATGCAAGAGAGCATTTAATAAAAACAAAAGTTCAAACAAACAAAAGTGAACAGTTTTCTTAGTCATAATAGTTGACTTAGTCATATTTGTATTGTAATAAAACATTGAAAAAATGAAGGAATAAAAAAAAGTCTTCAGGTATTTTCCCTACTATCTTATTCTAAATCAATCAATTAATCTTCTTCTCCACCGGACTCTAAAAGCCCCAGTTCTGGTGCAGCATCATCAACATCAGAGTCTGTAACATTCTCAAATGGATTTGCTTGGCTGTTGGATTGTTGGATGATTTTCAATTGAAAAAGAAAGTTTGTTTCTAACTTGCATTGTGATTTAAAAACTGGCATATAAAGAAGAGTTGCTTATTCAAGGAGGGGGACTTAATTATAAAATCAGGGACAAGGGGGGTTATTTAAGGAAGGCATCTATTCAAGGGGGGCACTTAGTTGAAGAAATGCAGTATTCAAACATTCTAATAAATTCCCAACCTTTTTTAAATTAGTAGATGTTTGCAGATATTTCTCATTTTAAGAAATATTCAATTTAAGAAATATAAAATTAATGCTGGTATCTGTAAGTTTGAGATTAAGTAGTACAATGACAAAAAGGAAATTAACAATTTTAATGTCTACTCCCTATAGAAGGTAGGAGGAAAACCTGAGTAGGATATCAGACCTGCTGTGGCCCAGGCCATACCACTTTTTTCCTTTGTGATAATAATCAATCAATATTGTTGTAGTTTGTACAACAGAATTTCCATTTTCTATCAGAATTTAGTCCATTTTCTTATTGAACACTTAGTTGCTTGTGAGCAAACTGTGGTCTAGTTACCATGTTTTGTTTGAGCCTTAAATTTTGGTCTGAAATAGGATACGGCATATGTTACATGCCCAAAATGCGACTCTGTCTTGGCAGTACTTGACTGTATAACAAAGGATCTTTTCTTGAAATGTTTGAAAATTCTCTGGTTTGAGCTCATAAGTGTAGGAACTGGGGAGACATAAGGGGACTGGTCCTCCATGGTAATTCAGGGGGCCTTTCTCCCTAGATATTTCAATTTATAATCCCTGCAATAAGACTTAGAATATATATTATGTTTGCACAGAAATTGAAAAAGGGAATCTTAGAAAATATTGCTAGTTGAATCTTAGTATGAATATCAAAGGCCAGCACATGAGTCGTTGAAGAGGCATAATTAGGAAAAAGGCTTATTAAGATCTAAAGTTTTGTTGCATTCAACACAACATCATCAGAGAATGAAATAAAATGTGACAAAGACTAATTATAAGACTGCTATTACAGGTTAATTAACATAATTTGGCATTTGAGAGGAAGTTAGAGGTGCAACGAAGTCCAAGATGATGAGAGGTAAAGGTTTCAAAAGAAAGAAAGTGGAATACAGCTGATATTAAAATTAAGAGTAGGATTGAGTTTTATAATAAGTAAGCTTTCTCTAATGAGATTTGCTGTCTGAGAAGGTCACAGCTGGAGGAAGATGAAGAAGAAGAAAGGATAGTGTGGTGGAATAGGGTGACAAGTATCATGGTGATGTGTGAGAATGCTGGTTGGTGCAAGGTTGACATGCTGTTTTCCTGTTAGGGCAGAATCATATCTCCAACCACTTGTGCATTTCTCCATCAACCAGCATTCTCACACATCACCATGATACTTGTCACCCTGTTTCACCAGATGATTTCACTATCCTTTCTTCTTCTTTGTCTTCCTCCAGCTGTGATCTTCTCATAAGAGAAAGCTTACTAAGAAACTCAATCCCACTCTTAATTCTAATATCAGTTCTATTCCACTTTCTCTCTTTTGACGTCTTTACCTCTCCTCATCACGTCTGACTTCTTCTCCCCTCCCACTTCCTCTCAAATGCCAAATTATGTTACTTAACCTGTAATAGTAACCTTATAATTAGTCTTTGTCGCATTTTATTTCATTCTCTGATGATGTTGTGTTAAATGCAATGAAACATTAGATCTCAAAATACCTTTTTCCTAATTATGCCTCTTCTTTGAGTCTTTTGCTGGGCTTTGATATTCATACTTAGATTACGATTTACGCCAGGTTTGTCCGTTGCATTGATTACTAGCTGATGAATGCAGGTTATAGTTTCACCACCATCTTTAGAAAGACAATAGAGCAAGCTGGTTGTGAGTTTTTAAGGAATGCTTTTTAGTGGAACCATCAAACTAAACTATTGGGCATTGATTTATCCCTGTATTATTATGCACTTGTTTTAAGTGTACTAAAACTAGTTTAAATTACTTAATAACACCAACAAGGCTGGTCCAGCGTAGGCAGCGGCGCAACAACACAGCACTAAGGGAGGGATTCTCGCTTGCCACAATCTGAAACAGATAAAAATATTCTGTCCTGTTTCAGATTGTGGCAAGCAAGACTCCTTCCCTTGGTGTTGTGTACTTAATAACAAGCTTGCTACGTGTAATTATGAAATATTTTCAAATATTGTTATTTTTCTGATTGAAACCAAAAATGGCCAGTTGAGTATTAAAAAAGAGGAGATGTGTCATTACTTTTCAATTTTTTATTTTCTATTTGACTTTGGTTACTGGTTCCAATGTGGTCTCAAAATATTTACATGAAATACCATTTTAAAGACCAACAAATTTAAAAATTTCTGGAGACATGCTCCCAGCACCATTAAAAGATGAAGACAAGGGCTTTGTCTTTGGGGGGACCACTTTTTGGTTATTTGGATGCTTCCCACAAATCATTTGTTGCTTTCTTCACTCTCGATGGTGAGACGTTTGCCTATTAAACTTTCATAATGCTTTTGGAGACTTTAGAGATTTCTCAAATGAGAAACAGATAATAGATTTTAATGGCTGGATCTGAAATTTGGTACAGAAAGTGCATATCTTTAGGAACAAAGGTTTCAAAAAGCTAGAGTTTTGAAGACCAGCCTCTGGAGAAAGCGCACAACCCATGGGCGGCCATAAAACTTAAGAAAATTTTCCTTAGATGAAATACGAGACAAGGCTTCATTGGCTCAGTAATTAGATTCGAATACATTAGTTTTTTAATACATTTTTTTGTTCTTTTTTTCTTTTAGTCTTTTACAACAAGGCAGCCCAGCAGTGCCTTACAGAGATGAAATCAAAACAAAATGTTGGCTATACAACTTTACATACATTTACGAGACTGTGATAAGTCTAAATAAGAGTGAATTGAAAATCATCTCCTCTCCGTTACCAGGACTCTGGTACGTCACTGCTTTTCTACCGTATGTTGAGAAAGTTAAGAAGATTAAAGAAAAGGTAGAGTAACCAGTTAAAAAATACACAGGGTTTTCTTGAGCAATATTGGAAAAGTAGTGCTAAAAGTTAGCCAATCAAATCAAATATTGTTTATTAGTTTCTGTATTTAGATAAAGAATTTTTAAGATTTTAATTTTGTGATGTAAGAATCGAAGAAAGTAGATTTTCTGTGAGATTGCGGCACATGACTAGGGCCTCAGAACGAATGCCATGGAAGCTAAAATTAAAAAAGAATGTCAACTCAAAATGCGGAATGTGCAGTGACGCAGATGAGAGTGTTAACCATATTCCTGTGGTGAGCGAGAGTTAGAGGTTAGCCCAAAGAAATAGCAGACGAGAGCTGTAAGTGTTTCGAAAGCTTTTTACTGAAGTAAGAACTTAGAAGTAAGAACTTCGAGATACAGTCAACATTAGGCCTCTGGAGGCCACCTCTTGTTGTATGGAGTCAGTTGATAACTTGACGTAGTGATTATCTTATATCTAGAAGAAGCACCAGTTGATAAGTTGACGAAGGCAGATGCAAGGATCGTTCGATTTTCCCTAGCCGAAACGAAATTTTCCCATCTTCGGAACTTTGTTGTCAATGTATTTCTGAAACAGATTTTGGATATGAATATTACACTTGGTCTAATGAGTGGTAACTCGTTGGAACTGGTATAAATATTAAAACAGGTTGTGT
The DNA here is from genome assembly GCA_030142905.1 of Heliopora coerulea. Lineage (NCBI taxonomy): Eukaryota > Metazoa > Cnidaria > Anthozoa > Scleralcyonacea > Helioporidae > Heliopora > Heliopora coerulea. The sequence goes on from JASJOG010000001.1 coordinate 3,121,782, forward strand.
ATATTACCATGCCGAAAACCGTTTTCCTATTCAAGAAATCTTTTTCCTGAAACTAAACAGTTGACTAGAAAATTTTACTTAATTTCAGAAAATTTTTCTTATCAAGAAAAGCTGACAGGATATTTATCTTGCGCATGGGAAAAATGTGCTTAAAACTAGATTTTGTTTTCCTTAAAACATGTTTTGTGGGTTTTACAGTGCGCATTTAAGCTTGAGGCTCGCTTAATTTTTTCCCCGCTTAAAAACTGTATTGGCCAGCTATACACTTCGCCTGGTATTATTGTGTGTTAAATCAGCTTCTGTAACTATTGTCAATGCACGCAAACCTCGGACGAACTGTAAGCCTGTTACGGACGTCACATCAGCTTCTGTAACTATTGCCAATCTACGCAAACCTCGGACGAACTGCAAGCCTGTTACGGACGTCACATGGCGTGCACATGTACAAATACGATTGTTGCCAGAAATGAGTTCAGCTTATGTTTTTTAGAAATGTGAGAGCTTGGATATATCTTGAGATAGATGAACGATCGTCAAGCTCTATACTCAGAAAAACGATTTCTGAGTCCCAGACGCGGGGATCGAACCCCCAACCTTCTGATGACCGGTGAGACGCTCTAACCATTGAGCTACCAAGACTCAGATGGTGACCTATATATAGTGGCTTCCGCATAGGTCGCACATATATGTCGAACTTGCACCTTAGCTCACCATCTCAGTCTTGGTAGCTCAATGGTTAGAGCGTCTCACCAGTCATCAGAAGGTTGCGGGTTCGATCCCCGCGTCTGGGACTCAGAAATCGTTTTTCTGAGCATAGAGCTTGACGATCGTTCATCTATCTCAAGAAATGACTTCATTTCTCAATATGACGTAAGGCTTTATGGTGATCTAATTTGTAAATTTAAAATTGTACAGCACTGAAGTGATACTTGTTTGTTTAAGGGATTATCAAAGCCCAGTGAGAAGTGTCTTTCAGCCTTAAGTATTCGCCAAGTCTTGGAATCTCCTGTGCAAGCTGCTGTAGTAATTGCTAAAGATCAGACAGTTCAACAAAAGGCTAGTATCAGGTGAGCTGCTTTTTATGTTCGTACGATTGTCATTTTCCCCATCACTACAAAAATACTCCAACTTGTTCACGAGGGTCAGGTAGGCTGTTAAGGAAGCAGGTAAGAAGCTTGAGCCTTGTCAAATTGTGCGGGATTATTCCATGTATCCCACAGCTTCTAAATTGCAAAAATGATCTTTTTTGTTTGTATTGTAAGTTATTTTTTATAATTTTTTCATTTTAATTTTCAGGCAAAAAATTTTAAAGTACTATCAATATTTTGTTCCTGACTACTCAAAAAGCCTGAGAGTTGAATTAAAGAACCTTTGTCAATCAAAACTCCAGAATTGTTCGTTGAGGCTTGCTGTGTCTGCCAAATCATTACCTTCTTCAAACACAACAAATTGTTTGGCAAATAGTGATAATGGTTGTGTGTTGCATATCGAATGGCCTCAAGCTGCAACAAACTACTATATTGGAGTTAGTGGAGTGAGTTCTGGATACGAAATAACGGCCAATCATACAGGTTTGCCACGAACACTTTTTTGTAATTCTTCGCAAACTCCAGTCTATTTCCATTTATTGATGTAGTTTACAATTTTATTAGTTGTGATTTTTTTTTGTGATTTGTTCGTTTATTTATCTGTATTTGTTTCATTGTTGGAGAGAGTGATCGATACGTTTTTGTATCGTTTGTAGATGGTTAGCTTATTGATTGGCTGACTCGTCGGTTGATTGGTCTGTTGGTTGGTAGATTGTTTGGTTGACAGATTGATTGATTGATTGATTGATTGATTATGTTCACTGCCTGATTTATTTTCTGATTGATCAAGGGCTTAGTTGGATTGTTACTTAATTACATCGTATTGGAACTGGTGATTGAACCTGAAACTAAAGATATAATTCGCAATATTTCTAACCGGCCCATGCCACATTCAGTAGTTCGATAGTTTAAATGTTGTGAAGAATTGTGAAATTTTTTTAGTGTATTCAACCTGAAGGTAACGAAGAATTTCGCTCACTCACTCACGACCCAACCAACCAACAGCTCGTTCGTTCGGTCGTTTGTTCGGTCGTTTGTTCGGTCGTTTGTTCGGTCGTTTGTTCGGTCGTTTGTTCGGTCGTTTGTTCGGTCGTTTGTTCGGTCGTTTGTTCGGTCGTTTGTTCGGTCGTTTGTTCGGTCGTTTGTTCGGTCGTTTGTTCGGTCGTTTGTTCGGTCGTTTGTTCGGTCGTTTGTTCGGTCGTTTGTTCGGTCGTTTGTTCGGTCGTTTGTTCGTTCGTTTGTTCGTTCGTTTGTTCGTTCGATTGTTCGTCCGTTTGTTCGTTGTAAAAACTGAAGTAAACAAAAACTGTTGTAAATAAGTGCTGTATATTTCATCCATTTGCTTTTCTAGACTGTATAGAAAGTACACCTGGTTGTTATCCAATCATCGACCTAAATATCGTTTACCGAAGTCGTCTCAAAAACATTTGGGAAGTTTATCGTCTTAATAAAACACAATCGTTTTATAGTTTATACATCCACCCAAACTACGTGGGAACAACATTATACATCGGCTTAAACCCTGTATTAGAGGACAACAACACAACGTATAAAATGTGCATTCGGAAGGATTCTCCCCCGTTCGGCATCCTTGAATCGAAATTGCCTTCACAACGATATTGTAGGTCAAGGAATGATAGTGATATTGCTGTGAAGGTTCTTTTCCCTCAAGCCGGAAAGTGGTATATTGGCGTCAGTATCCAGTCAACAAACATGAACTATATTCCAGAGTTAAAGGTTTTTGCAAAGACAGAGGCGTGTTTAGATCCTAATTGTGGTGGCCATGGCTCGTGCGTGAAAACTAGCGATGTCGGGATATCGTATGGTGTGTGTGTTTGTGATTATGGATACACGGGCTGGACTTGTACACATTACACTGGGGTTGATATCTTGGCTATTTGCTTGCTTACAATAAGTAACATCGCCTTTCTGCCGGGAATTATTGTGGCTTGCAAAAGAAAATTCTACCCTGAAGCTATTGTTTATCTCTTCAATATGTATTGCTCAACGGTATGTTTTTTTACCTTTATTGGTCTATGTAATCTAGCTATCGTGAAACCGCCAGCCCTTTAAGTGTTTTAGTGTTTATAAACATGGCAGATGTCTTTCTCATACAAAGTTCAGTTACTCTCCTATTAATGCTTTTCGAGGTTAATCAAAATACTCCGTGGTTCCCGTAATTTCAGCCATTCCCAATCTTGTTATAACAATAGAGATCAAAATAACGGTAGGCATGCACTCTACAATCGGGCGGGTTATGCGAACTTCACGAAGGGGTGCATTATTTTTTTCCCCATGAATTATAAATAATCCCGAGGAAGTCCATTGCTTCGGAAAACATTAAAAACGTACTCCGTTAGATATCTTCTCGTCTGTTTAAACTTTGTACTCGTTTAACTTCTTCAGCTTTTACAAGTGGACCATTCTTTCGACCCCGAACGCAACAACTGGCAATGTAAATTTTACTCGTTTATCGTCAAAAAGCCACGCATGCACTTAAAAAAAAGCGGCTAACTCAAAAAAGCAGTGCAGTAGATATAATACCTGACTACCTTAACGTTTGTACTCTGCCCTCTGGTAACAATTCCGCGATGCTTTCACTAACTTTGTTGCACAAATATGTTCCTGCAGAAGATGAAATGAGGTGCTACTTAGGCAGTCTTTTGAGGAAATAGAGAAACCTTTAGTTTGTGTACTGCCAAAAATGTGAGTGTGAAAAAGTAATACAGTGAACTCCCTCTAAGCCGGGCACCTTTACTGGCTTTAGGACCTCTCCTACTGTCCGTCTTAGAGGGGTGTCCGTCTTTGAGGGAGATGACGTAATCTGACATCGGCCATCAGGATTAAAGCGATTAAGTCTTGATACGTCAGCGCCAGTCTGTCTGCCAGTAGAGAAAGGTGCTGACGTTTTGAGCGAAAGCCCTTTAGTTTTATGTCAGGTATTTAAGCATATGACAAAAAAAACTTGTTAATTTTTGGAATACAAGTTGTCTTTGTTATTGTGACATATTCAAATTTCGTTATCCGAATCTGTTGATCAGGCCACTATCTGTCCGCTCTGCGAGTTATTTTGAACCTTTTCCCACCTGAATAGTGTCCGTTGTCCGTCATAAAGAGAGTTTGGTTATGGTAAAATGTGTAAACGGGCGGGACCGAACGTAACGTCTGTGTTATGGAGGTATCCGTTTTAGGGAAGTGTCCGTTAAGAGGGAGTTCACTGTACTCCGAATAAAGACCTGTTGTCAATTAAGTGAAAGTTAACTTTGGCCAACTTTGTTGCACAAATTCGTTTACAGATTTACTGTCAAACACGTATTGGTACTTGGTTACCGTGAATTGAAAATTATTAAAACGTTTAATGATCATTTTAGGTTTATCACGCGTGTGATAGTCATGGCTACTGTATCTACGACTACAACATTCTCCAATTAAGCGATTTCTTTGCCTCTATACTATCGGTGTGGTTTACTCTTATGGCAATGGTTAAACTGTCTCCTCTCTGGCATCGAACATTTAACATTTTTGGAACCCTGTGCCTCTTCATTGGCATACAACTATCTCGTTTTGGAGTGACTGTTACTGCTGTGCCAGCTGGAGTTGGACTCGGAATCGTTCTAATATCATTTGTAAGTGTCATTTTCTGGTTGTCTATATATACGTGTACTACTTTTCAATTACATGTTCAAAATTATACTTAAATACTTTAATGTCGTTCTGTAATTAATTAGTAACTAATAAATATTTTCGTGCAATTACAGGGACTGAGATCCTACTACCGACAAAAATGTTTTCCAAGTTACAAAAGGTAATGTTTAGATAAATGTAAGACTTATTGAATTACTTTCTGTGGAATTATTATTTTATTAAAATTTCTTATGGTTTATTTGCAATTAATCCTACTATAACTGTTAGCATGACTTGATTATTATTTTCGTGATTACGTTATGATTACAATAATTATTATGATTAAGATTATTTTGATCATTTTCATATTTATGATAATTATGATTGCTGTGATTATTATGATTTATATATTAAATCATCTGCTTTTCATTTAAGACAAAATGAAGGCCATTAAACCGATTAATACATTCTATGCAGGTTATTCTAATTTCAATAATTTTAATCAGCGTTTATTAACAACAAACGCATATTCATTAATAACACGAAATTAATTACTCCAGTCAAGTGAACTTCAACAGCTTCAACCAAAAAAATAATAAAATTTTCAACTCTAATAAATTCTCATTAGGGTGGAGCAAAATTCAGTGAGGCAAATGCATAGGTCATGTGAGTAAAATAAAAAGTTCATCAGAATAAGTGTACAAGCTGCAGAAACTGACGTGGCACGTCCTCGTATGCAAAATCATTTAGGGTGAAAAAATGTCGATCGTAATGACCAGCTTCCGTTGGCGGCGCATTGGAAGCAAATCCTAAATTGTAGCGGCAGAAAGAAACTTGGGTTGGACATATAACTGTGGCTAAATGGTCGTCATACGCAGTCGTATTTACCCAAGTATCTCGCCAGAGGTTTTTATCCAGGATGAATCAAAGATTGTACGCATTTATGTAGTGTTAAAAGGCGTGTTGATGGATATTTTTGTTGTGTGTATGCAGTTCAAAGATTTTATTTCACTTAACTGCAATGTATGTCCATTGTAATTCGCAGTGCCGGCATGTAAGTTGCGCTCCGCGTTTCTGCGACTAGAATCCTTTGCACCAATAACAATTACAACCACCATAGCTCGAACATTCCACAATCCCATAATTTCAATCTGCTGTTCACTATAATGTTTTTCAGTTCTTTTTCTCTAACCTTGTTAAGGGTGATTATATAGCAATGTCTGTGATAAAAAATATCGTACTACCCAACAAAACTCACCCTTTTACCATGACTGACTTTGAACCACACTTAACACCCACTCATGCCATTGACCTACGTGCCTATCGTCACGCCAGAAAATGACGACTTAACAAACCAGATAGGCATGTGAACCCGACTCACACATCCCGCTTGGCTCTGAATATGACCCCCGCTTAGGCCATTGAAACGTAAGTCAGTATTGACAATCTTACTCAAGACTATAACAACCAGGACGATCAAGTTCCAAATCCTAAAAATTCATATTAGGTGCGGTCTTGTACGATCGATTTAGGCCTGCCTTGGAAAGTCACCATGTCATCTACGGCCCTGCTGTTCAAAAGGTAAACAGCTAAGTCCTGGGATGGTAAAAATGTTGTAAAAATTTTGTGGACAAATGTATCGCTAAGGAAGGTTAGAATTTTCTTCAGCAAACTTTTACAGGAATTGGATAGTGTAGCCACTAGGCCCACTACTTTTTCAGCTGTGGAATCCTAACTTTCGACAGAAGTAAGCTTTTTTTCTCGTATTCACTTTTGTAATATGTTTGCGGAACCTTTTCACAAGCACTCACAGTGTGAGTCATCTTCAATTGCATTCTCGTAGAGTCGGCTGTCACTGGAACCCTTATAACCTTATGGTAGTGGACCTCTTTAATAGAATTTGTATTTTTTGTCTCGATCTTGTGTCGTATGTCGTATGGCAACAAGATGTAGTATGAAATATGATTCCCGCGTGGTTCTTCCTCGCAACGGTCTTGTAGAAGACATCCAAGGGCTAATTTATATCACACATTTTGTTCGTGGTAGTTTATGGTTTGCCGAGTCGTAGTGAAAAAGCATACAACAAGTTAATGATTAGGTCGATGGTCGTTGTTGGGTGAAAATTCCACCTATGAAGTCTAAGACAATAGAACGTTCAATGGTTGGTAACTGCCCGTAACTGATCGTGAAGAATTCTGAAGTTTCGAGCAAAGGCCCTTCTTCACAGAGTGAAAAAGCTTACCCCAACATCTGGTCAGCTTATAGTGGTGAACAAAAATGGCGTCTATTTCTTCTGGGTCTAAAAAAAGACATCTTGAAAAACCCAATGCATAGGTTAAAAACAAGAAGAAGAATAGAAATTGTAAATCTTCGTCATTATTACGAGGTCACGTTCAGTGATACTTTACTGCAAAGTCCAAAATTTACCTGTTCGGTTCATCTACTTATTTTTAACATATACATTGAATTTTACAAAATGTCCCTTTCTCAACTTTTGCTGTTTCATACTTCTCATAATTGTTTAATAGCTCTAGATGCCTGTCTTGCATGCAAGGCAAGCTTAAATGGGTCTGTAATGCATCAATCCCAGTTCGAGAGGCGTATTACTCACAAAAAAGCGTTCGAGATTTTTATGGACTGAAAAATCCTGATTATTTTTGTCGGATTTTCAGATTTTTTTTTCCCAAATTTCAGGGATTTTTCGGATTTCCCAATTTTTTTAATATTATAGTAGGAATTCAACAGTGTTCTGACTGATGTTCACTGGAGGTACGATAGTGGTCGAGCCTTATTGATACTTGGTGTTAGTAGTCGGAAATTTAGCCACCGGGCCCTACTTTTTTGTTCATATGAAGGCTTTCATTGCGTGGATAAATTTAATGCTTAACCTTTTTCAAATTCGTAGTCAGTGATTTTCACTTACGATTACGTTTAATTTCCAAAGATCGCTTCAACATTTCAAAATACACTTTACTCCACGTTATCAACTGTTGCCAGCTGACTTCTCTCGTGTCCAACTGTTGCCGAGTCACCAGGAAGAAAAAATTCTCTGCCAGGCGTCCACAAAAACTCGTTCCTAAAAACTCGTATTTCTTGAAATAGCTCCCAGTCTAGCAGATCTGTAGCAAAAATGTTTGCATGTTATCGACGTTCGATCAGGATTTTTTATTTTCATAAGCAATTTAGACAAGTTTGAATTTCATATTCGGACTGTTTTATTTCTAAATGGAATTTTAAGGATTTTTTGGATTTCACTGAATGACCAGATTTTCGGATTTTTTCGAGGATTTTTGGCAAAGTGCGCGAGGATCTTTTAGTAATACGTCCTTTGCCCCAGTTTGTTAACTAGCCATGCAAAAGTGCAGGAGCATTCAGCTGTATAGAGAATATTCCTTGGTCGTTCGGAGTTATGAATTTTGTTTCGAAGTGATGGGTATATCTCTCACTAGTGAACAAAGTGAACAAGTTAATGATACGATCAACACAAAAAGGTAAAATTCTTACGCCAAGAGAGCATTCTATTTCGGAATCATCCTCAGGGTATTATGAAACGAAAACTTCACAATTAACCTACACTGCCGAAGTCAACTGAAAAATGTTGACTCGAGCGGGATTTGAACTCGCACCTTCAGGATACCGGTCCGCCGCTCAACAGGTAGAGCGGACGTAGATACGTTCGAACATCTTTAGGATTGTGTAATGCTGGGAGTGTAAACATGAAAAACTAACGTTTTGAACGAAGCCCTTCGTTTGATTGAAGGAACAGTGCTTTCGCATGGAAACCTTAGTTTATCTCGTTTCCAATTTTCTGCTGTACAGAACTTCAAGACTTTGTCTATAACTGACAGCAGTGTTGATTCAACAAGCAGGAAGAATAAAGTGCCTGACGCTGAAAATCTTTTTACTTCATTCTATTAAGCTAACCATGAACATGGTTCATGTCTCTTATATGATTAATTTGCCTTTATTTCTTTCCAGATGGTTGTTTTTCATTCTTCCTGGTGCAGTGTTGGCCGTTGTGGCTATAACCATCTACACATGTTTAGAAACTACAGCTAATTACAAATATCTTCATAGTATTTGGCACATCAGCATTGGTTTATGTATACCACTCTTGCTTCCTTCTGTACGCAAAGCGAAACTGTTTGTGGAGTACAACATGATACGACAGTTGGATGAGGCAGAAAATTTCCACGACAGTCGAGATTCTCTTATTTTGAACCCATGCATTACCATAGAAAATGATATTGGAGATGAAAGCGACTCTGAAAAAGGTCCTAACCATACAGTACTCGATGAAAACCAACTTAAGGAACCGAACTTAAGAGTTTAAAAGGGAACAATAGGATGGAAGCTTCGTTGGTAATTGACTAATTTGGTTAGGGTCGAAAGCACTAGTTTTTATTACAACTTTTATAACACAGAGGGAAAATCACTACATATTTATTAACCAAATGACGGAAGGCTTTTTATTAACTGAAGGTGGTATTTCCGGTGCTTGATTACTTGGTTACTTGGTTCTGGTAAGGACTTCCTGTTTATTTAATAACGTGAAATCAGTGCATATTTTTTAAATTTTCCAGTTAAAGACAAAAGCTGTGGCTTTTCGATACTTTGTTACTCCAATGAGAATGAGAGAATGACTATTGCAGAGCAACATACAGATCTCATATTTCTGTTAGTTTCTGTTAGGAAATGTGCAGATATTAATATAAAGAATTTAATAGGAAATATTGAAGGTTTGCGATCAGGTTGATACATAAAAAAACACCCCCCCCCCAAAAAAAAACAAACAAACAACGTTCTCTGACCAAAATTTTATTAACACGAGAGATTTCGGCTGTCAGCACTATAGCCTTCAGCGGGTGAAAAGATGAAAGGAAAAACAAGAATTCAAGGAATATATAACAGGACTATAGTGCTGATAGAGACACTCAAGCAATTTTCTATTTGTTGATCACAGTTTCTTCTGCCACTTTTCCCACTTGACTTTACACCACATTTCCTCCAGATGGCAGGATTCACTAACCATTAAAGTACAAATGTTGCATTTTTCGACAAAAATAGGGGGCTCTGCCCCCCCCCCCCCCCCTCCACCAACTTTAAAAGTGAGGAAGCTCAAGCCTCCTTGCCCCCTCCTCATATATCTCCGCTCCAGACCAAAGTAAGGGATATTTGACCCTTTGAATTGTGACTTGTTGCTTGGAATGCCTGATGGAAATGTTATGTAGGGATAATAAGGGGCGTCCTAGCTAATATGTCATGGTCAAGCTTCTTAACGATGAGAAGATCTAGGTGAAAGTCGATGTCAGTGTGAAAGAATTAGGTACACTTATCCCGTAACAGCCATGGTAGTGATACCATCAACCTGGAGGACGCTATATACCATACAGCTTATCCTTCTAGCAGGTAGGTTCTTTATAGTTAAGTCAATTTTATTTTGGCAACCCGGGTTCTTATCATTGTTCTTTCAGTGAGTAACGTTAGTTGTTGTAATGTGAGTGATGGTTGTGGGAAGTCTTTAATATGGAGATTTTACGGCATTAGTAATAGCACTACAATGTCGGGCTGACGTTTTAATGCGGGTAGCTATAGTAACTAGGGGTATATTGAGATTCATTGAGTCCGACACAGGCTGGCTATAGTCGATCTTCGTCTAGGAGGCTAAGGCATTTACTCCAGTAATGATGGGGCATATTGGTTAGCTCTTGGTGGATATGCCTTCGCTAGTTTAGGTGGATCGACTAGAACCAGTGAGACGACCTTAACCTTAGCTCTAACCCTAACTAATCGTTGCACTGGTTCTAGATGGACCAGTGCGACGGGTACGGTTAGGCGAAGGGAGAATGTCGGGTAATGACTGCATGAGTACTGAACCTAGTATCGTAGCGTCAAAAAATGGATTTCGACGAGGAGAGCGTCCAAGGCGTCGGCGATATTTTGGCTTTATAGATGCTATTGTTTGTGATAGGATCTCAACGCCATAGGTGTAGGTGGATTAGTCGAAACCACGTCAGTTCTTTGAAGTTTTTGAATGATAGGCTAATCTACTCGTCAGATGTGATGTTTTCACATGGTTGCAAAAGGTTCCACTTGCTTTTAGTAGTTTGTCGTCGGTAAAGCTAACAACACTCTGATATGAATTTTCGGGACCTTCATCCGGCTCTAAACGGATGGCATTGAAGTCGAGAAACTGGATGCCCCTTATTTGGAAACCGAACTGTCACCAAATTGAATACCATTATTGATGATAACGATGCCGAGTTCTTTACGATCGTGTTGCGAGAAATAACTGGACAAAGTCGGTGATTTGTCCTAGAATGAACCCTAAATGGATCACTTTTTGCTCGGCTATGCGGCGTTATGCTTGAGGCACATCTCCGTCATTCGAAAAGCCACGTAATGGGGCAGACGTTTTCATGAGCCAGGTGAAGCCATCAATCATGAGTGGATCGAAGTTCAGTTCTAATTACGATATACATTCCAGATTTAGACGCCAGATTAGGAAGGACCTAGTTCTCGCGTGCTTTGTTAGAGACTATTGTATGAGGGCACGTTAACAGTGGCGCACTGAAGGGCAGGGCATAGGGAACTTAAGTCCCCCCCTTAGCAGCTACAAAATTTATTTCCATTTGTATCCAGGACAAAAAAATAAATGTAACGTAAAATTTAAATCTAACAGCAAAGAGGGTACGAAACCTCTGGTAGACAACCGTGAAATGCGATAATTTCTCCGTCACCTTACTGGTAAGTTGTGTATCCATAATGCTACTGGAATTGGCCTTTACGAGATTTTAAAATATAACATTCTTGGAGGAACATGCCTCCTGAGTCCCCCAGCAGAGATCCATTTAACATTCTAGCCCCCCTTCTCCTCACTAAGATCCTGGGTAGGCCGTTGAATCGCTTATGGCTTAACATGTATTAGATTTACAAACTTGTTTTACGATGAAACCAAACTAAATATTTGAATACTGGTCTACACTTGCATACCCTCATACTGTGTAGGTCGTCATAATTAGTCCGTGAACTTCCACCAACGAGAACAGTCTTATAGTTCCTGATAGTTATAGTTGTAGTTCTTGCCATAAAAGATCAAGTTAACTCAATTTTTCGAATCATGAAATTTTACTTTTATGTTAGCCTGAGGGTGGTTCTGGAGTATAATCCATTATCAGTGCACCAGAAATTCTCGTGACGGTCAAAGTTCAACAGTTGCCCAGTTGGACGGGAAAACGAGAAACCTGGCAACACTGCCCAAAAATGTCAGTAGTGCCGGTTAATCTTAAAATTTTCTCTTCGAGTTACCCTAAGGATGATTCTGAAATAGAATCGAAACACTGTAGAGCCAACAAGCGTTAAGTTGTCACAAGAATCTCGTGCACTTGAATTGGATTAAAGAGAGCGAATTGTTGCAGGTTGGCTCGATAGTTCAACTGGTACAGAAGCAGTCCAGAAACCCGAAGATGCCAGTTCAAATCCCGCTCAGGTCGACTTTTTTAATTCACTTTGCCACCGTAGATTGATCATGAAATTTTCTCATTAGGTTGCCCTGAGGATGATTTTTTGTGCGATTTAGAAATGGACAAATTTTCGGGTATTTTTATGGAGGATGGTCTGTCAGATATCTTCATTTCCCGAATTTTCATGGTTAAATTGTGTCCCAATAGGTCGGAGAAAACGTCATGCAGTAAATTCTTTACTTCTATTTTGTATTCAAAAAATTACTTTTCGTATTACCTGAAGGCCCATTTACACTTGCGATTTGGTGCCTCGCGATTGACATCTTGAATCGAGTATTGTTTAAACTGATGAGGGCGTCGAGGAAAAACTGGAGCGAATGATAAGCAGATATGTTGGTGCATAGACTGTCATGGTTTTATTGTATCCACCAGGATGACAATTGCAACGTACAAAATTGCAAGGTTAAACTGTTCTTGATAGTCCTGACTTAATGAACTACTTTTTCTGTATACTACAGCCACACAGTACACAGTTGGAGCTATGATATGCCGGCAAGTTTTCAAATACTGCTGGCAGACTGGAGCCAAAAAACTTTGGCAGCAACCAGTAAAAAGCTCAAGTTTTGTCTTTCCTCGTTGATTACTATTGACATTGGCGCCATTTAGCCGGGAGAAAATAAACTTCCATAGAAAAAGTCGCGAACACATGTGGGAATGATCTGCTATGAATTTTGTCATGAACTAAATAAATTGTAGCTAATGTAAGTCTAAAAACTACTCAAATGAATGCTCCGTTCGTGGCTTAGTTTAGCCGCAGGTAATATTTTGTCTCGTAAATGGCCCCTTTACTTTCGAGGAAATCAATATCCATCATTTAAAAAAGGTTTTCCGTTTGCCAATCGTTTAACCCTAAATTTTATTACCTATTCGATTTTGGAATTTTTCCTATAAACAGAAAAACTACTTTATCACTTACAGAAAAGATATCAGATTTCAATGTTTCCTTGACTGTTCAACGAATAAATATTTTTCAGTCTTGATACATTAAGATATTGATATTGTCATGGCTATTTCATCGATTTCAATATCAAAAACTTAAAACGTTACTAAGCTAATTTGCATGGTTATACAAATTTTATCTTGTTGTGTTGATAATTTCGCTCACTCACGATAATTGTGAGAGATATTCCACTAGCGCTCGAGGATAAAGTTAATTTCTTGACATGGTGATGCATACTCCCTAAAACTAACATGAAGTACGAGCAACCTAGCATGGTAACTGAAACAATGAAAACATTCTATGTTCTTAAAATGAGACTGTGGAAATACTCTCGATGATGTACGTGGTAGTACTAAAACGGCAGTTAAAATCCTCTTTGGGACTAAAAATTATCCTTTTCTTTTGTTTTGAATAGAAGGTTATGCTGTGACTGAGAATACGCTGGAGTAGACGTAGTTGCAGTATTTGCTTCAATCAGGGGCGTAGGAACCAACTAATCATTTGGGCAGGGCACAACTCTTTTCTAGAGGGAGTCCAGGGGCATGCACCCCCGGGGAAATTTTTTGATTTTCGGAGACTAAAACGGTATTCCCTGCATTTTCAGAGACGTTTTAACAAAAAACTATAAAGATCATAAAAACATAATAAAAGTTATATATATAAAAAAAGCCACTGTAGTAAATAATGCTGGGCACAAACCTACTTCTATTATTGGGGAGGTACGTGTCCCCACGCCCCCCCCCCGCTTCCTACACCTATGGCTTCAACTGCCAACAACCGATCTGTACTTATCAATCCGAAATACGACGTCACGGTATGTCCCCTTGTCGAGGTAAACACGTTGAATTAATATTCATAATATAATGAGTGGGGTACACGACTTCCTGTGGTGATTTACGTAAGCAAGATATCACTGTGGTCAAAGTTATCGATAGCTCAAAACATCTTGTCAGCGCTATGGAACGCTCGGAACAAGCCGTCGAAGAAAGCACCTCAATTCACGATGCCTCGGCCTTATCAGGTATATTGATGTAGATGTTGGCTTCTACGTGAGCAATACGACTAGAGCATGACAATTTATCAACATTATTAGATCGAAATCATATTATTACAAGTCTCCTTTCCTCTGATTTTACTTGCCTGAGCACATCATGTATCTTGATGTTAACAAACCTGACGCACAATATTTATCGACATTTAATCAGATGATATTAACTCTTGTTCGTCTCCTCGACGTTGGTGAAATAATTTACTGTTCAAAAACTTCCTTGTCTAGTCGAGATTTGTAAGGCTGGCGACAAAACAACAAAATTTTGATTAAATCATTTCTGTACACAACTTTATTACTTTTCGTTTGAGGAAAGTTTAAATGAGAGGAACGGGGATATAGGAGTTCCAAGGGTCTACTCCCAAAGTTTTATGCCGCAGTTGATCGTGATTTAACGTGATGTTCTCATGCATTCAAAGTAAAGCCCATTCTTCCACAGTTACACTTACTTGATAAAAGGCTCTTTCACCACCCGTTTGTTGCTAGATACGGCAGGTAAATTTGGTGTTAAAGGTTAGAGCTATGCAAAGATAAGGCTGGTAATGAAGTGAACTGCAAGGAAATTAAAAAAGAAACTACAAAGCGAAAAGTCATTCAACGCATTTTTTCGAAAGACCAATCTCCTGGTCGCCGTACTCGGCGTGAAGAGAAACTCGGCATGAACTATAACCTTTGTGGGGTTATTTTAATATTTAATGAACTGTTTTGAACTTAGAGTTAAGTGCTTGGTTAATGAGATGGAAAACTGCTTACGTCAAATTAATGACAAGACGAAATTAGTTAAAAATATTATTCATATTCGAGTCTTTAATACTAGTATGAGGGAATTATCTCTAAGCCCCATTTGTCGCACAACCTTCGCCTATTTGTGCATCGCTTGTTCGTGAATTCAGTAGATTCCACTAGAGACTGTATCTATCTTTTATTTCACTCTCTCCGTACGCTTCCTTCTGACTTCTCTTCACCTTACGAATACTTTACAACCTGCTTCGACGCTATCCAAGGGACAAGTGCCAAGCCTAGCCTTTAGGGTCAAGGTCCAGGTTGGCTTCCAATGGTTCCTTGTTGTCCAGTATAATGACTAGTTGTTTACAACAGGTTCTTTGTTACTAATTTAATTAAAACTATTCTTCCACATACTCCCCACCTTGACGAGCACCGCCAGTCAATCATTCCTCTCATTTTCCAGTCTGCATCCAACGCTGCCGCTCTTCTCAGTCTCTTCTCTCACTGGTTTGTCTCGTTACTTTCTTTTTCTGCTCTCGGTTCATCCCGCCATTCTCTAGCTTTACTTCCAATGGGAAGAGTTTCTGCACTGGCCGATTTAAACGGTGTGCCTTTCCCTTCGAAATCACTCTAACCCTTGCACCTCTCGTTTCTCCATCTTTGCCCTTAACCATTTCCTCCACCACTGCCATTTTCCAACTACTCCGCTTCTTGTTATCTTCGTGAACAACAACAACATCTTCGACCTCTAGGTTTAACTTCCCCACCTTCCTACCTCGATGGAATTCCCTTAAATCTACCAAGTATTCTCTGCGCCACCTATTCCAGAAATGCCGTTTCTTCTCCGTCAGATACCGAAACCTCTTGTTGCAATCCGTGTCCTCATCTGTTGCCACATCCTCCCCTCCTTCCTCATCAAGCATTGTTTTAAGTCTCCTGCCGTAAATCACATGTGATGGAGTTAAGACTTCGTAACCCACTTCACTGTACTCGTATGTCAGTGGCCTCGAATTTAACGTACCCTCAATTTCCACTAAAGTGGTCAACAACTCATCCTAAGTTAACCTTGCATTCTGAAGGACCTTTCTCAAACAGCGTTTTACACACCTAACCATTCTTTCAAAGAAGCCCCCCCCCACCATGGTGCTCTTTCCAAATTGAACCGCCAGTCTATCCTCGAGGTTTCCAAATATCCTCGCACCTCGTTGCTGTTATACAGCTTTTTTAATGCCTTTTCACTGGCTCTGAACGTCTTTGCATTATCAGAAATGATTAGCTTCGGCGTCCCCATTCGAGATGAAAACCTTCTCAGGCAACGCAAAAATTGTGGGACAGATAAATCGGTCACAAGATCAAGGTATATCGCTCTACTAACGCAGCAAGAAAATAGGGCTACATAGACCTTCTCCATGTGTCCTTTCTCACCCTTCACGAACAATGGTCCTGCAAAGTCTACGCCGGATTTTGAAAATGCTGTTGCTTCCTTTACTCTAAACTCTGGCAGATTTGCTGTTTCTGGCACGCTGTATGCCTTGCCATCTAGCTTCTTACAGACAATACATTTTCCAATAACTTTTTTCACTACTTGTCTACCTTTAGGCACCCAGTACCTTGATCTAAGTTCAGCTAGAGTCGACCTTACTCCGCTATGATGTACTCTAATGTGACATTTTTCGATGACTAACTCAGTCAACCTACCTTCTCTGGGGAGAAGAAATGAGTGTTTAGATTCTTCATCCAAATCCGATTCGCTTAATCTTCTCCTACATCTCAACAATTTACCATCCTCAAACAGTTGTAACCTGCGGTCCAACAGACTGAAATTGTTCTGGTTTCTCAACACTGACTGTGCCGCCAAAATCCATAACCTTTCAGCTTCTAGCAATTCCTTCCTAATCAAGCTGCCCCTTAGTTGCTCATCTCTATTCGCCGGTTGTGAATTGTGGATGAATCTATTCACCCACGCGGTTATTCTAAGTATTCTTTCTAAGGAGCTATACTTCTCTAGGTCAACTACCTTATCAATTCCAACAGTTTCTTTTACTCTAACATTCATCGAAACTACCTTCTTCGCTTCATCTTTGCTCTCTGGTGTCTCAAACGACTTACATCGTGGCCACTTGTCTTCGCTTCCTGACAACCATTTTGGACCTGACCACCAAAGTTCATTTTCATTTAATTTTGACGGTGCCATTCCTCTCGACCCTAAGTCTGCCGGGTTTTCTGTCCCTGGGCAATGACCCCAGTCTGTTTTATGGGTAACCTTCAAAATCTCATTGACCCTCCCTCGGGGCCTTCGGCCCCTCGGGCTGTATAAAGGATGTATTAAAAAAGTTAAGTGCTTGGTTAATGAGATGGAAAACTGCTTACGTTAAATTAATGACAAGACGAAATTAGTTAAAAATATTATTCATATTCGAGTCTTTAATACTAGTATGAGGGAATTATTTCTAAGCCCCATTATTTAGGAATTCTGCATAAATCAAAGTTAAATAAACACAGGCATTTCGGAGTTTAACTCCATCTTCAGCTGATGCTTCGTTACAAAAATATCGGATTAGCACATTCTTACGACTTACAATTGCTTGATTACGTCTGTTGAAAGGTGAAGCCCGTTATATCATGAAGTCCTGGTTCAAACTAGATTTGCTCCAAGGACAAACTTCGTTCGCCGTTGAAAATGAAATCACAATTATTCCTACGTCTTGTTTTTCTCCTCAAATCTTGGGTTCTCAAGATGTTTGTATTTTTCGGGATTTGTTTTTCCTCTGTTTTTTAAAACTCCTCTGGTACTGGATTTTAGAACAGTATGCTCGTTTCGGGAGCGCAACCAGAAATTTCGAAGGGCAGGGGTTGGATGGTAATATCAAGGCAACAGATAATTTATCCAGAAATTGAATCAAAGGCTTTCAGATGATCCCCGTTCCTGCTGTTTTTTGTAAGATACACATCTGGAAGACAAATGTCTGAAACCTGTGAGGCATTTTTGATACCTCATTTCAGTAAGCTAAATGAAGCTACTGTTTCCGTATAAGTCAAATCAACCCATTTTATATTTTCTAAGCGTTAGAAGTTACGGTTTGATTATGTAATGAAAAGACGTGCTTGGTAAAACTATTAAATAGAAATGGACTGAAATTAAGAAAAGCCTCCAACAATTTTGGAGATTGTTCATTGTTCATTGTTGTTGAACTATATTGTTGACCTTTATTGTTGAACGACACAGAAAAGGGTTACCCGAATACTGGAATGTGCTCAGACCAAACTGCTTTTGGGGTGGGGGGAGCACCAAGGAGGTATGATCGACTTTTTCAAAGAGTTTATTCGATAATCGTCCAGTATAAGGTGGGCAAACTCTTGACACTTTAGTTACCGTATTTACTCGATTAAAACACCGCCCTCGAATAAACGTCGCATTTATTCTCATCAATGCGGCGTTTAATTGAAGCATTGTTTAACGGGTTTAATTCAGAATATTCACAATATTACTAAATATGGCCTGACACGAACGGGACAAGTCCCATGCGAGGGGTCAGCCACAATTAAAATAAAACTAAGTATAATATACTATACATGCAATCATTAGAGTAAATAAAAATTAGGTATGACAAGGACAGGTCCTACACAAAGAATAAGTGCAGGGTAATTCAGGATCGAAAATTGTTATCAGGAGTTCCTTGTAAGTCTTATATAAAAATAATTTAAAACTACCGAGAGATTGAAATGTATCAGATGGAGTTATCTTAACAATAAGATTCCATAGATTCTTAACTAACTAAATAAAGTATGAACTGAATTACATTCGAGTACTACACTTAAGAAAGTACGGCACAACTTGTGCAGGAGGGGGAAAGTGTTTATCGCTGTCACTTCGTATTTGTGAAGGCAAATCCAACGATACAGCTTCAAACACGTGGTCGTCCGGTTCTTCGTTATGTGCCTCGCTACTTGATGTGTTTTCTTCGTAGGATAGGCTCCTCATGGTTTCAAATACCATGTGTTCAGTGTCCTTTATTATTATAATCTTTCTAGATTTGATACCATTCCATTTGAAAATGAATTCTTCATTTAAGCTTGTGAACATTTTCACGTCGCCTCCGGGAGATTTCCATTTGCCTGACATATTCAAAACATTTGTCGTAAATTGCTTTAACTTGTCTACATTTCCATTCCATAGTAGCTGACTCCCACACACGACCAGATAATTGTTGGTTTGAGATAAATTGACTGTTTCAATGGACCGATTTTGAGAATTTGAACTAAATTTTAACGAATTTGAGGCGCTCGTCATTTCATGACCATCCGCCAATAAACTTTGCAATAAACACCGCCCTCAAATAAACGCCGCCCTCGAATAAACGCCGCAGCCGCATCGCAAAAAATCCAATAAACGCCGCGGCGTTTGTTCGAGTAAATACGGTATGTTGTGATGGGAACGGGGTACATCTTTGTGCTCAACCCAGTTCCTCATTCGCTATCCGACAAAGGTGATGCTTAAAAAAATTCCGGAAAAATTTTTAATTTTGCTTTTCTTCTAGCTATCGAAAACAGCATTCGGAAATTTTTAATTTTAAACTTATTCTTTCAGTTCATTTCTCCCCGACAAACTTTTTAAGGTTTGGAAGCACTGACCGACTTTTTCAGTTTATCAAATTATTAGGGGGCGTGATGCCCCCAACGCCCCGCCCCCCATTGAGCACATCCCTGTCTGAAAGTCATGAATTAACTCTTTGCCAGGTTCATTCAGTCTGTCATGGCTGTCCATTTTCCGTACAAAATTTACTCGCCAGCGGGCTCAATTAGACTGGGGTTGCAACCCCTGCCCTTTTTGTAGTAAATCTTATATGCGCCCTTTTAGTGACAGCTTATAAGAAGAAGACAAATCTGAAAATTAGCATCTTGCAAACTCAAGATATGAATTAATAAACAAGACGAGAAAACGTTCGTTAGATCTGACGATGACTTTGAAATAGAGCCGAAATATACCCTGAAACGTTTTTTCGTCTCATTTATTCACTCATGTCTTGGGTTTGCAAGATGCTAATTTTCGGAGTTGTCTTCTTATGGTTCTTAAAATTATTACCTGGGAAAGGATTTTAGTGACAACTTTTTGTCCACCCCACATCCAACCCTTGCCCTTCAAAATTCCTGGTTACACCTCTGTTCGCTTTCAAAATATGGCCGAAAGAATGTTTTTGTGTTTTGAACCTAGTAGTGCAATTTCTAAGGTCAATTGATATTAAATGGAGCTGTTTTCAGACTGTGATCCGAAATCAATATCGTTTCCACATCGAGTTGCAACAATGCTATAACCGCCATTTGGAGATATTGGCATGTTCACTTCAAATATCTTCGTTTCTACTCGCAAATCTATTTCAGAATCATCCTCAGGGTATTATGAAACGAAGCTTCACAATTAACCTACACTGCCGAAGTCAACTGAAAAATGTTGACTCGAGCGTGATTTGAACTCGCACCTTCAGGATACCGGTCCTCAAATATTGGCAGTTTTTGGTCTATATTGGTCTACGCGCGAATATTGGCAGTTTTTGTTTTATTTCATTCCATACTTTTAAAACTATATATCGTCTTTTCGCCATTTTTTATTTGGCTATTCCTCTTACCATGGAGTATGCTTACTTGAAGTAAGTCACATACTCTGAACTTGTGGAGTCATGAACATTATAAATTCCGATATGGAAGAGGAGGCAAGAAGAAGGTCGCTTTTTTGCCAATATTTTATTAATTTTAATGGAAAGACAGGCGAATTACTCAAATTAATAAGGCATACAGTTGCAAAAGTAAAAGAATATTGCAAAAACTGGATGTATTTGGATGGCGAACGAAAAAGAATCACTACTAAGATTCTTGAAAGAATGGATGAATACTCAAGAATCCGTTAATACTTTATTGTGACCATCACTTTCTGTTTGAGTGACAGCTATTTAAGCCGATCAATCTTTATGAACTATTATGATATTGCTCATGGAATGGAACGTTAGTCGTTTTTTAATATTTATGGTTCTATTATGGCTCTATTTTGACTTATTAGCTGGGCTATTATATTTATAAGTAGACTACGCTACCTAGTTTGATAAAAGTGTCCGAAATGAAATTTTGGCCACCTGGTTACTCGGACTATCTGTGGTAGCACGAGTCTAGGTTTCGGTTGCGTTTGTGCATTTTTATTTTCCGTGTCGCGATATTGCAATTATTGCGCAATATTTCCCGTCCGTTCTTGTAAAGATGTGAAACGCCTCGAATGGAAGAACTTGCGATTGCTTACACCTTTGATTTTCATCGACTTGTTGGTAGGTTTCTTAAAGTGACTTCCATAGATATAGTTTCCGATGTTAGCTATGCAGTTATTGCGTAGATATTCGTAAGCTCATTGATGAAGAGCTTCACACAAAGTTTTAAAGAGATATTTGGTCAGGTTGTTCGACGATTATCTTTCCCTGGTGTCACAGCAGATTTGGACCCCCGTTAAATTTGGACCCCCCGGTCCATTTCCGCTAGCTGATATGGACTCCCCGGTCCAAATCTGCTAGAGGATGTGAACCCACTCCCGCGAATACGGACCCCTATAAAATCACTATGTATAGCGCTGTTTTCGATACGAATCGTACACCATTTCAAATCACATTCATTTAAAGATCGTTTCTGTTATCCTGCAGTGACGTTTTCGTATGGCCAATATACAATACCAATCAGCATTGGTAATTGTTTGGAATAAACTTCTGATATCTCAAACTTTTCGCAAACTCGAGCAGTTTTGTGCCTCCTCCGACAGTACAAGTTACCGCCGAGATTTTCTTTGCGGAGCGAAAAAACCTTCGGTCGAACGAAAAATTAGGTCGAACGAAGTTATCGGACGAAGTTTAGGTCGAACGAAATGCATATGATGAAGTTTTTCTTTATCTTTGTGATGGTAGCTACCCTTGTGGTTTTACAAAAGATCAGAAGAGGAATCTCCGAAAGAAGGCGCAAAAGTTTGTGTTGGAAAATGGTGCGCTCTTCTATGTCGGTCAGGGTAATAACCAGCCTCGAAGGTGGGTTCACAACGTCGACGAACAATGGAAAATTTTAACAGCTTGTCACACTGACAAACTTGCCGGGCATTTTGGTCGTGACAGATATCATCAGCAGAACTTCACTCTTAAAGAGTTACGTTAAAAAAGCCATAAACCAAAGACACTTTATTCAATCTTGACGAAACAATTAGTGCGTTTCAATCACTCCCTTGAGATTCAAAAGACAAAGATACGGTGGGTCAGATTTGGTCACACAATAGCATCGGAGATTCTATTTTCTTCGATTAACGAAGAAATGTGTGTAAAGTTATCTCGCCTGCTAGGGTAACCCTACTAACAGGGACAATTTCTCACCAACTTCTCACTTAGAACGTTCCTGGGAAAATTAAAGACATTTAACTGCTTTTAGCGAAGCTCTTTACGAAAAATTTAACCAGCCGGAACTGAACTGTACACTCAAGGCTAGCAAAGACCTGTCACTATTTCTGTAAACATCATATGTAATTAACACCTTTGTTTAGCGGTCACTGTGTATTTTTAATCTTTAGCTTCTCTTCCTTCTGTCGATGATGCCATCTCCCTTGGGTTGCTGTTTTTGGAATGAAGTCGAAATATCACCGTTTTGACACTCGTCTTGTTTCTTTTAACTCAAATCTTGAGTTTGTAAGATGTTACCATTCGGAGTTTGTTTTATCGATTATAGAATCGTCGGTTTGAATCGTTATTCTTCTGAATACTGTTGGAAATGTTCGGGGTCCAAATCCGCGAGAGGGAACCATATCTGCTAGCTGATTTTGACCCCCCCAGAGGGTCTAAATCGGCTAACGAATTTGGATCCCCGGTCCATATCCGCTAGCCGAATTTGGACCGGGGATCCAAATTCAAAGGGGGTCCAAATCTGCTCTTACACCGGGTCAGTGTTGTTTACGAACGACTCTACCGTGGTGATCTGATCAAAATGTCTCTTAGAGAAGATGGTTAACCGAAAAATATGTAACATGTACGTTAGTTAAACGAAAGATCGATAACAATCAGTGTTAGTGGATTATGTTTATGTGAAGTTAGCAGACTGATAACCGTGACAACGTCTTACCCGTTTCACTTCCCCATGTTTGATGCCCAAGCTCATCGATTCTCATTTAATAATCAGTAGATCGATGAAAACAATATCTTTTATCCTTCATCGGAACAATCGAAATACTAGTTAAATAAATTGCAGCTGATGACGATCCCATAACCTTAATTCCCGACTGTCTCTACTAGGGTAGTTCGTAGCCACTAGGTAGTTAGATTCCGTCTGAATAATTGACCTTCGGTCGTTCAGTACACCTCACTACTTATTCATTCGGCATGCTCCTAAAGAACAGCACTGTTGAACCGTTCCGGCCAGTATTTAAAAGTTCATGGTATTATAGTCAACTGTATTGCCTGGGGAGGGACTGAGGCGAAAACTCTCAGGATCACTTCGTAACAGAGTGAATATCATAAAAATGACGAATTAGCGTATGTTTACTTCTGTATGGGTTTTTTGTTAATTTAACTAGTGGAAACGTGCTGGACGGCACGTTGATCAGTGTTATCATATTTCCTTAAGTAGTGAACAAACGCAAAGAGTAAAGGAGGCGAAATAAACGGAGAACTAAAGATACAAACATTCCTCAAATTAAACTCATTATCAGAAAGTTACTTGTACTTTCGAAATACCCTGACAGGAGGTACAAGCCTTCCGGTGGCGGAGTGAAGGCATTGATGGGACCTTAGTAAGTCATTAGGGAGAACATTTGGTACAGATTTGAGGGAGTGAATCTCACTTATGTCATATGTACACTTGGATCTGTCTAATTTCATAGTGGTCAATGGTTGTATTGCCAGTTGAAGTGATACTTGGGGTGCCTAAGGTTCTTTTAGGACCAGGACCTCTCTATTGAGTGTGCGTACGTTTTTCATTTTCTTAACAAGCCTGATGCCTCATGTTCCTGTTGCATGAATTTCCAGTGACCGGTAGCCCGAGTGAAGGCCTACTGGGCATCTTGTTCAATATAAATTGTCGACTTTAGACATCTCAAATAAATTTTGTCATGTGTGATACGATTAAGTGATCTGAGCAGAAAAACGCATGACGCGAATCAGAGTCGAAACAAGCATGTACTATCTGTGGTGTGCATAACATTAAAAATCTTTTACATAAAGGACAAGATAAGCTAGTTGATAAGGTTAAAGTTAATTAACTCTTATAATTTTTGTGTTATACTGTACCTTGCATGCATGTTTCCATTATGCAATGGCACTAAAACTCACACTTTAAGTTAACTTCTTTTGTATTTTAAAGCAACGCTTGGTGGTTCAAAGTGGTAATATCAATACACTAAATAGTAGAAAATAAATTTTCCTCCCTAAACATCACCCTTATATGAACTCTTCACAGGTTAGTAGTAAAAGAAAATTGGCCAAGCTGGTTCTTGCTGAAGACATCTGATGGAAGTCTTATCAGACAGGACACAGAGAAGATGAAGGAGAAATCCATGTAAAAGCACATGAGAGGAAAAGACTGTTGCCACTGATGCATGGTATCACAAACATCGTCACTTGAACTTCGACAGCCCCTTTACCCGTAAATACTGATTAATTATCAAAATAGTGTGCTGTACAAATCAATATATGTGGTCGTCTGTAAATTAAGAACTTATGACGAGTTGATAAAGCAAAGAAATATCGTGTGAATGAAATCAGTGCATGAAAGATTAATAAAACAAGATGGCTGAAATCCTTGATGTATCAATTTGTTCTGCATTTTATCTCAAGGGGTAGATTGCAAAGGAACTATCCCCAACTAGTTTTCCACCGTTCTACACTCAGAAACTAAGAGCGTCTTTTCTTGTTGAAGAGTTGTCCTTTGGTGATGCAGTCGAAAACGAATCAAGTGTTGCGGTTGATGAATTTCAGAATGACATTGATGATGGCAAAGAGGATACGATGTTGCAATGGCTTTGGCCACCGACATGTATTGATCTTTCAGAACACCAAGTACTTCAGATGGTTCTTATTTAACTGTTTATTTCATTTTCTTGACAAATTGGCTCATGAGATACCGGTAATCTAGAAATGATGACTCATCTAAACCCCAAGGACTCATACCTGCCAAAACTTTATCTGCAAGGAAGCGTGATATATTGCTTTAACTGGAGAAAATGCGAACACAAAAATCATGAACCCTGGTTAAGGCAGTCAGATCACACAGTCATCCTAGTTTTCACAGAGATTCTGAATGTTGAGGGTGATTCTGCTAGTTGTAGAGTCATTTTGACAAATTAGATAAGCTTAGCAAGGTTAGGCGCGGGGGTCCAGTGTAGATAACTTCGATAAAACAGCGGTGTTCTTGAGGTATACACTATCTAAAAGATAGAAAAAAAGCTTCTCGACGTTTCAAGCAAAGGCCTCTAATCTCCTAACCAAGGGCTTTTGCTTGAAACGTCGAGAAGGTTTTTTTCTATCTTTTATCTTTATAGTGTATACCTCAAGAAGGCCGCTGTTTTAGCAAGGTTAGCCCTAACATTAGATACTTGGATTCCAAAAGTTAGAGATAAACAAATTCACTTGTCTGGTGTATATGAATGATATGATTTAAATATGAAAGGGGACTGTCTTAGGTTTTTGTGGTTTTGAGAGTTCGAGAGATGTTGCATGGCAGGAATAATTTAAAGTTTGAGTTCCTTTGCAAACTCATAATACTTCCAGCAAAATGAAATTGATGTTTCAGTCACCATATCCTCTTTGTCATCCTCACTATCATTCTGAAGTTCAGCAGCAGCAACAGTACTTGATTCGTTTTCTACCACATCACCAATGGACAACTCTTCAAGAAGGAAAAACCCACTTTGGTTTCTGACTGCATAACGTTGGAGAACAAGTTAGAGAGTTCTGTTGTAGCAGTTTATAGGTCAAGACTTGGATTGTTCAAGTGCCAACGTCTGTGGTTCCGTACCTTATTATAAACACAGTGTTTTCCTGTCATGTGCATGATAATGGATTACTCTTTGTTTTTCTCTGCAGCCTGTCTTAAAGGAGTTCAATCAAGACGTAAAATGAAGATGAGAGCCCAGCTCAAAATTCGGAGATGTAATGTCATCATTCAGGAATAGACAAAAACACACGAATAAAGTTTAATAGAAGTTCACTGAGGTTTCGTTGCCGACGCGCAACATTTTCAAAGTAATTACAGATGGAAATATTAAGATATTTATAATTACAGAAGGTATCTCATTAGTTCAATCAAATGTTGAATGATAGATGAATGTTCGCGAGTTCTAACTACTGAGCTGCCAAGACTCAGATGGCGAGCTAAGGTATAAGTTCGATGTATGCACTGCCGAGTTTGTGAAGTCACGTATTAACATCTGCACAGAAGAACGATAAATCGTTTGATAGTTGTGTAAGATGTCTTGGTGGAGAATTTCTTTCGTTTCACATCATATTAGTGCGGAATCGTTTGGGATATTATTATACAATCGAATGACAATTTCAGACATCTCGAAGTTTGTTTAAAAATTCGGGTATATCCTCGTTTTTTTAACAAATGTCTTCAATGCGAGGGTCGCAGCCGTGAAGAGCCTGACTGCATTTCCACCAAACGTTGCTCTAAGCTAGATGAAACAGACGTTACTTGTAAATCGCACCTTATTTCATATTGAGATGAAGACCTTTCGGCGGAAATAATTATTCTAGTGGACAGTGTCTCCTTTCTTTTCAAGACGGCCGCAGAAAGTCTACGTTTATGATTAAAGTTTGGATGAGTAGGAACACAGGGGCAGATCTAGGATTTTACGGAAGGGGTGGTTGCCAGGCCAGGTGTGGTTCAAAGTTTTTGAGAAGGGAGTGGTTAACTGGCCCATTGGTTGTTCTAGGTTTTTAATGGAGTGGTAGACAACAATTAAAGAAAAACGTGCATATAAAGTTTATTATGTAAATATAGAGACTAAGGGAGGAATACCCATATTGTTCGTTGGCTCAAACAGCGGGGGTTTAAACCCCCTGAACCCACCTCCTGGATCCACTACTTGAACATAAGATTTGCTTGTAAACGTCAGCACTACCCTGTGCAATATCGTTCTCTGGCGCACAACTGTGAGGGGATCCTTGACTGTTTGTGCCTTTTCCCTGGGCTATGTAATTACTTTGAATGCAATGAAGTTTATAAATCAGAGTTTTACTTTTTTTTAGAACTGGAATTACTCGTTATGATTATGCAGCGTGGTGCCAAAATGTTGAAAATTGACCGTAAATCAAGAGGTTCAATGAAAACGTTCATTCTGGACGAAGATCATCTTGGATTTCGATATCATCCAACATCAAAAAACAACAGAAGTGAGTTTAGTTTGAACCTTGACTTTTCAAAGAACTGGATCAGGGAGTCCGAAGAGATTAAGCTGGTGATTGATGTTTTTGGAAGAAAATCGTTTAAAATACGATACTCAAAAGGAGTGGTAATCTTTCAACCCTTGGTGAAGTTTTTGACCTTTTACAGACATTAAATCAATAGGCGTTCATGCCTCAGGGTGCGAAGTCTTTATTCTCTTTAAAAATTTTGCCGAAACTTGGATTAAAAAAATCACTCCGCAAGTGTCCCTTAGTAACCATATGTGTTCTTTCTGCTCTTCGTATACACCATAACTAGAGCTTGGAAAGATCAACCAAAACGTCTTTAGTATTCAATTTTATCTTTGTTTCAGACTTTTTGTTTTTGATGATCGTGGCAGGAGATTATCCAGGCATATTTGGAATACCCTGTATTGAGCTTAAGTCTGCAACAGCTCTAACAGCCTAATTCCCGGTTTGGTGAAAATTTTGAGGCCAAAATTCTTAGCATACTGGAAAGCTAAAAAGTTTTCATTTAGAGACTTTTTGTGTATTCAAAATTATTTTACACTGTGAAGTTTGAAGTGAAATAGTCAAACAAAACATTCTGAAATGTAACTGTAGATTAACATTTGACTTGGATTAGCACGGATCGTTTTTCGGATAACGGAGCATAGCGCCATTGTGGACGCAATTATTTGAAGTCTGCTGAGGATCTTAATTCTAAGGAGCATAAATCAGAAAAAGTAGGCGGAAGATGTTTATTTAGGCAGATGATATTTATTTTTGTAAAAAATGGGATTTTATTTTTTGAAAAGAAAACATTTATGGTTATCGAAACACCTTTTCCATGCAATGGAATACTCTGAACATATTTTTGTAACCCCAGTCATGCACATGATATATTTACCTGATAAAGGATTTATTTTGGAGGCGCTATCACTCCGTAATCCCTGTTTCAGCTCGCTCCCTTGCTGACCTCAAACTTGAAGTCAACTTATCGAGAACGTTTGACGATGTAATTTTGACGGACAGTCGACTTTTTAAACTTTTACTTTTTATTCATAATTCAATTTTTTAAATTTTTGTGTCCAGTTTTTAGCAGATTTTCGGTGTTATGAGAACAATGTTTTTAAAATGGGATCAACAGTTCAAAATAAAAATTAGTGACTCATTATTATTTATTATGTTCGATATCTTCATAGCAAAGTTACAGACAGGAAATTTTAAATAATTTTATTGGAGGAATTGTCTTCGTCTTCTGTTTATATATTCATTTGTTTATTTATTTATTGATTGACTTGTTTGTTTGTTAGTTTCTTCATATATTTATTAACAAATATTTTTACACGGCAGCCTCTCAAATGTAATTCTTGGTACGATATTAAAATCAAAAGTTTGATTTTCAGGGGGCTTTGAGAAATGAAAATTAATAACAATGAACGGAAATAAGTATAATTCAGACGAGTGCGTACAATTCTGCTTAAAATAACTAAATAAGTAATAAAAATCAAAGTTTAGTTTAAGGTAAATCCTACAAAACATTATCAACCTGATACCATAAGAAATTAGGTCATTCACATTGCAGTTCGCCTTACTCTGTGCTTGAAATTTGCTTTAATTTTGTTTTGTTTTTGTTTTTATTTCAGTTGACATTCAGTCTATCAAAAATGTTTCCCTTACTCCGTCGGTTAGTAGCAATAATATGGGAAAGTATAATCTTTCGAATGAAAACTGCTTTACAGTAGAGTGTGAAAACAGAAATCCACTGATTGTTGTTGCGACAGAAAAACATATTGCTCAATGTTGGGTACGAGGCTTGAAACTTTTAAGGAAGAGAAAAGGTAACTTACTCTTTTCAATTTTAAGATATGCTAGCCTGTTAAGATTCATAATTAGAATTAACTTTTCCTCTCTAAGTACTCGGTAGCTGGGAATCTTTAAGTACCGATGCAACCAAGCAACTGGGCTCTAAACGAAAGGTTCTTGAGGATGGGGGTGGGTTTGAAGTTCTAGTAGATTCTGGAAGGGACTGGATACTTGTTTTTATCTCTCTATAACCAAACTTTATTTCAAGCACTGTAACTTTCATTGAAAAAATGTGAGATAACCACGTCGCATCATCGTTTTATCATCTTCACTTACTTCGTATCTTAGGTTTGTTTTTGGGTACTTGGTTTTCAAGTTGTTTAATGTATTTCATTATATAAACAATGTGACCATTTCTTCAATAGTAAATGTTACATGTATTTGAATCTATTTCAAAAGCTATAAATGGGAGAAATTCAGAACACTCGAACAAAATAAGTTGTTATTAAATTTGGCAGCTTGGTGGTTCTATGATGTTCTTTATGCGCTCTCAAGCTATTCTACTCAGAAAAAACTTTCTGAATCCCTGACCGGAGTCGAACCCGTAACCTTAACATCATTGATTAGCATTAAAATAAATAGATAACACATCAAGACTTGCAGACTGGCAGCACATATGTCTACCATCAATACGAACCAGTACATAAACGTAACCTTCGCTCACCATCTGAGTCTATGTAGCTCAATGGTTAGAGCATCTCACCGGCGAGCAGAAGGTTATGGGTTCGATTCCCGTCAGGGACTCAGAAGGTTTTTCTGAGTAGTTTGGCTTGAGAGCATCGTATATAAAACATCATATAACAACCAAGCTGCCTCACTTATAACGTCATTGATTAGCACTAAAAATAAATAGACGACATATCGAGACTTGCAGACTTGGCAATACATACTGTATGTCTACCATTAGTACGAACCAGTACATCAACGTAACCTTCGCTCACCATTTGAGTCCATGTAGCTCAATGGTTAGAGTATCTCACCGGCGATCAGAAGGTTACGGGTTCGATTCCCGTCAGGGACTCCGAAAGTTTTTCTGAGTAGAATAGCTTGAGAGCGTATAAAGAACATCAAAATAAGATGTCTTGTTTTTTATCACTTAAATTCGTAAAATAACTTTCTGTTGAAGCCTATCCACGTCATACCATTGTCATGTACGATTCTTTACTTTGGCGTATGGGATTATGTCATAAAAGCACAATTCCTGCTTGATATTGGCTCGCGAATATTGCAATTGGTTCTGAAGACTCTTATGACTGAATCGGATACATCAAAATGAACAATCGTACAGTATATGACAGTCGTATCATGTAAATGGACCCTTAGGTGTCCCTGCCGCCAAGAATCAAGGCTATTGTAGGGGATCAAACTGAAAGCTATTTTGCTCCTTAAACCCAAAGAAAAGCCGAATTAAGACAGATTTCTATTTTGGTTTTGAAAATGAACTGAAAAATACATAACATTTACTTGTTGGAATACCATCACAAAATAACATTTTTTTTTTTCATTTACCAATGTCTTGGAAAATGCATCCATCTCATTTCCTTTTTGGATCTTTTCTGTGGAAATCAGTTTAATTAACCATGTTGGAGATTCTAGTGTATTGGGCGTTCAACGTTGTTGTTGTGGTGGTTGTGTTGTTGTCCTTGTCATAGTTGTTATTGTTGTCGTTATTGTTGTAATTGTTATTGTTATAACTGTTATTGTTGTAGTTGTTATTGTTGTCGTTCTGGTTCTTGTTGTTCTAGTTGTGCTTCTTGTTGTCGTTGTTGTTGCTGTTTTTTTGTTGTTATATTTGTTGCTCCGACAAATTTGAAACTCCTATGTATTTTACAACGACGCACGTCTTGTACAAGTTCATATTTGTTTTGTTTGTAAACTCATTCCCAAACTTATAAATGCCAATCATGAAATGTATAAATTCGTTCGTTACATAATTTAATTTATTTAACTATTTTTTTCTTCCAGACTCGACAGACAACAGTCTTTCTCCCCGAACAAAATATCCTTTTTAACTTTATAACCAGGCGGATCCAGACATAAGTTTGGTTGGGGCTATTCCACTGGGTCTGTCCAGGCATTTTCCGGTGCCTGCAAAGCAGACAGATGACGATGATGATGCAATCGTCCCTTCCGTAAACGGTCTTTGCCATCCCAAACGGTCTTTGCCATCCTCTAATGTT
Organism: Heliopora coerulea; assembly: GCA_030142905.1. Classification (NCBI taxonomy): domain Eukaryota; kingdom Metazoa; phylum Cnidaria; class Anthozoa; order Scleralcyonacea; family Helioporidae; genus Heliopora; species Heliopora coerulea. The sequence goes on from JASJOG010000001.1 coordinate 3,153,166, forward strand.
TTCGGGTTCCCCAAGTGTACCTCCGCAGCCTGAATTCATCAAGTCGCATAAACAAGAAACAACTGAACATCTTTTACCTGTCTTCTTTCCTTGACTTTAAATTCAACGACGGATCATCTGGGTCACCTAACCGAAACCGAAACCATAACCTAACCTTTCCAGTAGCGGGTTTCGCGCCTCGCTTACACCCTAACTTGACCATCAGTCGCTTTAGTTTATTACTCTAATTTTAACATCTTGACTATAGGAGAGCTCGAACCCGACAACATTAGGATGGCAAAGATTGTCTGGGATGGCAAAGACCATTTACGAAAGGAAAAATAGCGACGACAATGACGGTCCGGAGTAGGTCTTATCTAGGTGACGTGACTTTTATTGACCTTTTATTGACCTTTTATTTGCTACTCTGGGGGGCATGGATGGAATGGCCCCACCTTGGATGAGATCGAAATTGAGGTGACATTTAATGAGGGTGAAGCCCAAGTTAAATGTACCATCTTATAGAAATTCAGAACTAATAATCAAGTTATTTTGGCATCAACTAATTAATTTTAGTTTTCTTTTTGGGTGATCAGCCAGGCGTTAGTGCCTTACTCATCGCTTTCGGATTTGTATCGACTATGAGATGGCGAATTGCATCGCCAATCAGATTGCAACATTTGCGTTAGACTACCAGTAAGCTTTAACAAATTGATATTTGTATAAATTTGTCGTTTTACGTGCCATATATGTGAGTCTGATTGGCAATCGTGACATTTAGTGTTCTATGATAGTAAATAAACTGCAATAAGCTATTGAGAATTCCCTTTTCATTGCAAATTGACTAATTCAAATTAAAAAAAATTGTACTAAAAACTTTAGACTACTAAGAGAGATTGATGAGAGATTATAAAAAAAGGACCACGAGCTTGAGTTTTCTTCGAGATTTTTAAAAATTATTTGAACCTAACATCTAAGGAATCGAGAAAATAAACAATAAATGGCATTTATTATACTCTATGCACTTTTTAGATCTAAATTCATATATTTTATTAGGACCTTTGAGAGTGCCAAGCTGTCTTACACTATATGATTCCTTAGGCAATAATTTTTCGTCAAGTTTCTCCCTTCGTATACATTGTCCTATGTTGGAACAACGAGTTGACGAGCAAAACAATGCAGTTAAAACATCTACTATACCAGTACATCATCGTAACGGCTTTAACTTCAAATGAAAACGTTTAATATTATGATTGCCTTACTTCCTACTATTGGCCCGCATTTCGACTTTAGAACAGAGTGATATGACTGCGAATCTGTTTCGGTTTGCACATGTTCAAAAGTTGACGAAATGTAATTTTGGTGAATATGATGGTTCAGGGATTTCGAGGACTTTGATTGCTGCAAGATTTTTCTATTTTCCTTTACTCATTTTTCTCTATCACGTGGTTGTTTGAAAAGTTTGAGAATTACGACAAAAACAACAGCGGCGTGATGGAATTCAAAGAACTCGTGAATATCGTCGCTACCTTGAATATTCCAATGACAAAATCTCATCTGATGGAAAAATTTCAGGTAATAGTAATAGCAAAAGGAGTAGTAATAGTAATAACAATAGCAATAGCAATAGCAGTAACAGTAACAGTAACAGCAGCAATATCAATAGTAATAGTAATAGCAGTAACCATAACATTAGCAATAGTTTCAGTGATAGTAATAATAATAACCTTGGGGTGCTACAACTTCGTGATTCATGTCATGAAAAAGTGAAAGAAGTACTTTAAGAAAAACTGCGATCAGCTGCAAAAACAATGTGGAAGAGTTCATTAATGGAAAGAACAGGGTAATTGTTTACAACATGTTTGCTGTCAGCGAGCGAAAGTTCTTTTTTCGAATTATAAAAACGGAAACAGGCAGAGTTAAATTAATTAATGTCGATTTGAGGAAAACAATGGCAACGTAAGGATGTCTTGAGAAAAACTAAAATTGCAATGGGCTATATATCCCCCGCATGTATGTTGGAAGAGAGCTACAGAGCATTCAAGGTGTTTGCAACAAGGCAAATAGTTAAATTAGTTTTGCATATGTATTCAATGCAAAATCGAAGTAAGTTTAGCTAGTAAAATCGAGGGGAGTCTTCAAGAAAAGTGCAACATTACTGAAAAAAACAGAGGACGTTCTTGAAGATTTACGTGTTGCAATAGAATTTACTAAGGAGGGGTCGAAATTGAATGAAGGATACGCTCCAAGTAAGAAGGAAGATGAAATTGTTAAGAGAATAACTGAGAAAACACTCAAGGGTTGGATGGAAAGTTCCCCTTCATGGAAAGATTGCGATCAGAGTTACCAATGTAGGCGTCGACGTTAAACAATCCTTTATGTGGCCAAATGCGTATAGCATTAGATCCGGAACAGAAAGTGTGTTGTGTGCAATCCAAGAACAAATGATGCTAACAAAAGTAATAAGAAGGATTTGGCGACAAGATATTGAAAACGAAAGATGTCGATGGCGCATTACATCTATAGGGAAGGATGAGCATATCTTTGCTATTGATGTTTATCTCCAGCACCAGTACAGAGGGGGTGATTTAGAGGGGTCCCGAAGGGGCAGCGGCCCCCTTATTCTGGAAACTAATTTGTTAAACGGACGCTTAACTGGATTCTTGACTGCGAAACCGCTATTTTTATTATCCACAATATCGTTATGGTTTAAATAGTGTACACTTGAAAGTTGAAACTAACAATCTCTACAGAGAAATTTATCCTCGTGATGGAGCAGCACTTCATCAACTGTGCGATGAAAAACATGCTTGACTAGGCTTCCATCCCATAACTGTTTCATTTTAAATTTGAATAACGTTAGCAATCCACTTCCGGATTACCATCGAATCGATTGTTATCGACCCCGATCGATGCTGATATGCAATCAAGGTCCCTATAATTTTGCACCGTGTGAACGGGGTACAACTCTGATAGTTATTATCAATGTTTGCATTTGAAATTCACTTGATCACGAAACTACTCATTTAACTTAAACCTGCCTCTGAAGAATTTTTTTTGTATATTAAAACCTACAAGACACTCTTTCCGCACCCTCCTTTCCAGGATCCCTGGATCCGCCCCAGAGTTAAGTAGAAGAAAAGACATGACAACATGTTCAGCGTGATTTACCATTTCTTGTTAAGAAAGTATGGATTTGTGGATGATATTATCTTGTATGACACATTTCGTGTGAAGCCAGTAGAATAAAATGAAAACGCTAAGATACATTGGGATTATTCATTCACCGCTATCAACTATGTACCATTCAACAAGCCAGACATATGTGTTGTATTGAATAAAGAAAGTGTGATTTGGATGATTGAAGGGGCATGCCTATGGGATGAGAATATAGTGTAAACAATAAAAACGAAAAAACAAAAGTATTTGGAAATGTCGACAGAACTGAAAGCTTGCATTTGATAAACGAAAATGTAAGATAATTGATATTGTTATTGGGACCACCGGCTTTGCTATGGATACAAAGTGGTGTATCTATATAACATTGTTTTAATTAGTTAAGCATTGACCTTGACAAGTCTAATAATAACACTAAACATTAATAAACCAACTGTATAATAATTATATATAAAACGATCTCTGAATATTCATATAATTCGTTTCAACTGTCACATTTAATTTACTTACCATAACATAAATACAATGAAAGGTTGAACGCTGTGAAAGAGCAATTTTTGATGCTCCTGATGTGACTAATTATAGACATAAGGCAATTACTGTCAGGAGCATTAAAAATTACAATTATACAGTTTAATTAGCACCTTTTATTGTGTTTATGCTGCAAGGAAGTAAATTAAATCTGATAACTAAACTAAAGTAAATTAAATCAAATTGCGACAATGTATGCAGACATTTTAAGCCTTTTTAAAAACTATATATTAATAACATAGAATCTTTATAAAGAAATAGAGAAGTTATGGGACAGCTTCATATATCACTTTAATAGTAAATAGTACTATTTATGTTGCATGGGTTTAATTTTTTCATTCTACTGTATGTTTCCAATGGCCCTTAAATCTCACTTAGGTCTGTACTAGTATTTCCTAAGCTTTAGCAATTTTTCGAATAAGAACCTACTTCACTTGTAAGGCTGAAATGGTTCTTATAAATTAGGTGTTTTTTTGGTGAAATTTCAACCTGGAGGGTCTTAACCCTCAGTATCCCGGTTTTACCTGTATACAAGAAGGCGAACACAAATCCTAAACTTATTCTTTCTTATTTCTTACCCAAAGTGTAATACTAACGTTGCACAGCGTCTCAAGACTTCTTCCTCGTCTGCGTTATTTAGTAATTGTATAATCTTCTGATGAAAATCAATGCCCCAAAAAAACACGGAAAAAAGAAATCATAAGATGAAAAATTTAACTGAAATCGAACGTTTGTTAGATCGATTAAAATTCTAATGCCAGGATTATGATTCTTCGTGTTTTTTGCCTGGCAATGGTTTTCATTTTAAGATTTTATTTTCCGAGTTTTTAGCCACTTGCATCCATTTCATAATTGCAGTAAAGTTGTAAGTAACATTGCACCTTGGGTAGTCGCCTTAACGTTAAAAACGCTTTCCAGTATGAAATGTCAGGGAAATTTGTCTGTCTTCAGTTATTTCGCTTGTTATTAGTTTCTCCAGCTCCTCTACACAGAGAGAAAGATAGAGAGAGTTAAGGATTCGTTGACGCCATATTTAAACTTCTACTCCATTGCTTGGAATTTGATGTCTGTTGGCTGATAGATATGGAGTTATACGGTCAATAAGACTAGAACGGACTGCAGCATCGGTATCAGAACAGTTGTTGGTTTTTAGTACGAAAGATTTACAAGATGAAAATTAATGATTATAGTTTATAAAGTAATTACAGTATTTTTAATAGTCACTGCAATAAGCATGACCTTCAAATATCAAATGTATTGTTCAAGAATGACGAAAATTAAAATTTCAGGAGTTCAACACGAAAGGTGAACAGTACGGGAAAAATTCAGGATTAACTAAAGCAGAGTTTGCTGAGTTCTTTGAAAGTCTGTCAAAACGAAAGGATATTGAGGAAACTGTAATGAAGCAATACTCATCGAACAGAACCTATCTTACGTCACAAGAACTACTCGAGTTTTTGAAGACTGAGCAAGGGGTAAGATTAAATTTCTAAAGGTCAAATGTTGAAGTAACGGTTTGAACACGAGTAAGAGTTCTACCACCAAATTCAAAACGCCGAGAAGCAGTTGAAAAAAAAGAGGTAAAGTCGAGTAACTTTCAAATCAGCTGAAGTACCCATTGCGAGTGTTTAAACCAACATGTATTTTAATAGTAAAGCTGTGGTAAAAAGTTTGACAGTTTTATGTAAAATCCTCTTCCGAATTCAAACCTGATGCTATGATGCTGGTTTCTTTGTTTTTGTTTCATTGAGTACTGATAAGTTTGAAAAGATAACAAAATGGCCTTATGGCTGTTATACACTGAGTTGTAAAAATTGGGTCGAAGTTCATATTTTAAGTTTGAAAGAAATAATGGAGGGATATGGAGAGATAGGTGTCTGATCATCTGGAGGACACGTAAATACACACATGGACGAACTTACGAAAGGGGTGAATTGATGGGTTGAAAACTGGGAGGTAAATTTAAGGAACGTAGTTAATTAAAGCTATTGAAATGTAATTCATTCAATTTAGATGACAAATGCAACTGAAAAGGATGCCGAATGTATCGTTAATTCGTTTGAATCAGTAGAGGAATGGAAATCAAGAAAATGGTTGGGAGTTGATGGTATGTTCCGTTTGGGCATTGAGATATTACAACCATGCACATTATCTTAGTCTTTTTCCATACTGGTTACTGTATCAGGACAGCTTGTTCCCAACTCCTTCATCCTTATTTCATAATTACTAAGGCCCAGTTCAAACGTCGAACTTTTCGTGTGCCAAACCAAATGCAAATCAGTTTGGACAAAGAATCTTGCTCATTAACGTTAGAGTCGGCACATGAAAAGCTCGACGGCAGTTTGAACTGGGCCTAAGTATCGTGCCTCCTTCACCGTTGTCTTTAACCTTTTTTTGGTTCGCAATTTTGCATGAGATCCTTAATATAAAACATAACAGCATATTAACAACTTGTTGGACAAAGTGAATCGTTTATTACAAAAACGAATGAACCCAACTTAGCTCATGGAGTCACCTTCATGTCTTCAAAATCGAATCCTTATCCCATAAGAAAACCTCCTTTGTTTGCTAATAAGAAAGTCATTTAACCCATCTCTGTCCATTAACTGCTCATAAGCCTCGTTCTACTTAACTGGCTTGTAAGCAGCTAATGGGTCTCAGTGGATTCAATAACCTTTGCGTTTTATATGTGATATTTCATAAACGAGTGCGAGTGTTTTACCAGAGGTTACAAACATGAGAGAACAATGAAAATCACGAGGCCGTAGACCGAGTGATTTTCATTGTCCTCGAGAGTTTGTAAAACATGAGAGGATAAACGAGTGATTTTTGTTGTTCTCCAATGTTTTACAAACGTGAGAGAACAGTGAAAATCACGAGGCGGTAGGCCGAGTGTTTTTTATTGTTCTCGAGTGTTTGTAACCCCTGGTAAGACGCAAGACGCGAGTTTATAAAATAGCTTCTCAATCGTCTATTTTGAATTTATAATTAAGAAACGGGGTAATAAACGGTTATATGTATGGGCTGTTTATTATCTGACTTCTTGATTATGAATTCCGTTCACGCGACCTTTACCGAGTTTCAAAACGTTTGCACGTGACTAAATATTTTCGTTTGGTTGGTTAATTAGGTCATGAATTGTGGCAATGGAAGAACCAGGCGGGAATCTTAGGCGAAGAATGAATACTAATGCCCAGCATATAAGTATAGGATAAATACCTCGAACGTCGGCTTTAAGCCAGATAAATCCCTCGGAGCCTTCGGCCCCTCGGGATGTATCTGGTTTAAAGCCTCCGTTCTCGGTATTTATCCTATACTTATATGCTGGGCATTAGCATTCATTCTTCGCCTAGGTCATGAATTATTAATGAGTTTGAGAAATATATTTCTAAAATTCATTAAGAATTCATGAAGAAAATACAAAAGAAAATCATAACCGTGTCGGGTCTTTATATACGATAAAGACACATGTGACTTCATATGTAAAGAAGTTCATTTTTTTCGACTTACAGAAGATAATTTCCCAACTTTCTTTACGAAGTAGCGTATTAGGTGGTTCATTTTAGAAGACATCTAAAGAACTCGCAGTACGTGCTTTAACGGATTTAAAACACTCGGCTATCGCCTCGTGTTTTAAATCCCGATAAAGCACTCCTGCTCGGTTTTTAAATATTACATATATATATTTATATATATAATATTGTTAATGATACGTATACATGATATTCATGAAGAACATATTCGAAAATGGGATTCGACTTGTTTGCTACATAATAAAATTTCATCCAAAATAAATGCTCACCTAACACTACTTGATTTTGCTTACATTTGTATGCATATAAATAAGAAACCAACAACCAAATGCACGCTGTCAAATATCACTTTTCTATCCTTCAAGATATTTTTTCATTTTCAGGGTTTGCCAGTTATCTGCTGTCCAAAGAAGGCGATTTATTTAATCCATTTCATGATACCGTATACCAAGACATGACCCAACCATTAGCTCATTATTTTATATTTTCCTCTCACAACACGTAAGTCAGCAAGATGACTGTTGCTATTAATATTTATTTGTGTGGTTTAACTGTGTTGTTCTCAACTTGATGAATTAGATATTTGAAAGGCGATCAAATTAAAGGACAGGCTTCTGTGAAAGCATATGTGGATGCTTTAAACATGGGCTGCCGCTGCGTTGAACGTAAGTGTTTAGACATTCACGCCGCAATGCTGACAGAAACCTTGGTTTGATGTCCTTCATGCAATTACTATGTATGACCGTTTTTAAATTGGGTGATTTCTTTGTCCCGAGGAAGCATAAAACTGTTAACAGGATAATTCTTATCCGTATACAACAATGACTAGTCTTTCTAGTAAAGAATTAGTTTTCCATCTTGTAATGAAGAAGCTACCTAAACTTACCCCACTTCCCAAATGTATTTCACATCAGGCTTCGCAATTTTACGAGAATGGTCTAGGGACCATTATGACCATTTCCGTGCCCTTCCGACTTGTCCGCTGTGTATTACTTTTAATCTAACGTGAGGTCTGAGTGTTTGTCGGAAGTTTTCCTACCGACCGAGTGATGAAGGAGCGAGGCCTCTGTGAATAGGACCGAAGGCAAATGCTTTCCTGAACTGGTCGAACCAAGATTTAAGATTTCTGCTTAAAACCATGGGAAGGGGGGGGGAAGGTTTCGCTGCGTTGCGAGCTGTTTGTTGTTGTTAATCCTCTGTAAAACGTACCGGAATCTGGCTTGTTTGTCTTCAAATCAACTCCAAAATTTTCCCGCCAAAGCGTGCCATTCTACACGGAAAAGTTAATGCACTACAAGGCAATCAATCCGGGTTGCGTCATTTTGCGTATAGACTGGATAACAAGCGCAGCCACATAATAATTCATGATAGCATGTTGTTGGAGTTGGATATTGGTAGTCAGCTTTTTAAGTCGAGAAGTCAGTCCTCAAGCAACTCATCCTGCAACACTAATAGCCTCGAACACCAACCTCAGCCACTCATCGGTTACAAAAGAAGAAAGAAGAATAAAAACTTAAATACATTGAGCTAGATCATTCTCAGAACAAATTGGACTCAGTGCAATAGAGAGCAGGAATAAAACTAGAGCATTACCACCAATACCTGCCAACCAACTGGGTACGGCCATTTCACATACCGTTATACTGTTAGTTGTTGAAAGACCGTTACACAAAAGTTCATGTGGGAGCTTGGTGATGTCATGGACGATACCCGGAGGTTTGCCAAGCGCATACCAGACGGAGATCGTCTGGACTATCTGATGACCGGTGAGACGCTCTGACCATTGAGCTACCGAGACTTAGATAGTGAGCTAAGGTGCAGGTTCAACATATAGTTAAGAACATCTCACCAGTCATCAGGTTGTCGGTTCAATTACGGCCTGGGGCTCAGAAGTCGTTTCTATGAGACTACGAATTTGATGAACGTCCACATATCGTCCATGAAATTTACCGACCTCCCACATACGCTTTGTTTCTGACTTGCATTAATCTAATTCGATCATGTTATAAGCATATTGTAATTGCCGCATGAGCAATTACAATATGCTGAACTGGCACCTTAGCTCGCCATTTGGGTTTCGGTATGGTTAGTGCGTCTCTCCGGTCATAAGAAGTTTTCTGGTTCAATCCCCGTCTGGGGCTCAGATTGCTTTTTCTGAGGGTTTGACCTTGACCAAGGACCACATATCGTCCTTTGTTCGAGTCTGTTGCATCCCAGTATGGGCCGATTTGGCTATCTAGTGAGGAGAGGTAAATTGGTATCAGAATCACCCTAATTCGTATAAACATTTCCTTTGGTTTTTCCGGCTCTACGAGACTGGTTCTCTAAATTTGTCTGTAAACATAGACATTTACATGCATTTGTATTATAAGAAATATATAATATTTGCACTCAAACTGTGTCGAATTTACTTCGGCTTGCCTCCTAAAAACCACTAGTTAGGCCGCTCATATGGTACATTTAACTTACGATCTTCTTAGGTCAAAGTCTCAAAGTTAAAGCAAAACTTTTGAGTGTTTTAGGGGAATCTTACCCAGTTTCTTTTTATTGTAAGTCACAATCAGTAGTTGTTAAATGATTGCTGAAGGTATCTCCTTGTTTTTCATGTTTATCAATTATCGAAGTTCATTTAGCATGAATTAGCAACTTTTATACACATCAGATCCATGTATGATATATTTTTTATTCCTAGTGGATTGCTGGGATGGCGCCGATGGTGAGCCAGTCATTTTCCACGGTCACACTTTGGTGAATAAGATTTATTTCAAGGACGTTATTGAAGCTATCAACGAACATGCCTTTGTAACCTCACCGTACGTGGGTTTTATACCGTTTTTATTTCACCTTTATCTCTTCATGCAAGGCAATTGAAATTTTAATGGACAGAGTCAATACTGTCACTACTATTATTACTTACGACAACTATCTTCAAATATTAGGGAGATTATTTTAAATTCGTTAGACTGACCCCAATAAACAAAATATTTGAAAGTTAATGTCCGTCAAACAAACTATACATGCTAAACTTAAGATGTTCCTTCTCTTTCTGCTAAACCCTTTCAAACAATTGTACTTAGTTGATCAACGTTTCTCGATGAGGACGGACCAAAGCTCTTCGTATTTTTAGTGCAGGGGTCAACGTCAAAATATGGAAATGCTCTTCCTCACGTCTTCTGTCTAAAAAGGATGGCGTAAAGAACTCTATAGGAACAAAAATTATTCATTTCCTTTGTCTTGGAAGAGAAATCTTATTGTGAAGCAGCGTCTTCCTTGACGTCTTTATTTAGATACCGAGACGTGACGAACAGTGCAGGGGATGTCAAACATCCAGCTGTTACTACAGTGGAACCAAAACAAAATTGAACCAAAACAAAAGGTCATGCGATCGAACACTCAGATATCTACAAATATTATCAATAAACACCGATGACATCGTCTCAAGCCTATGATCTTTTCCGGAAAAATACTTCAAAGATGAAACATGGCTCAAATGCTTTTAGGTATTGTGTTTCAAAATCCGTCTACTTGGTTACTTGGTTGGTTTCTTGGTTACATTGTCGAATTTGCCAGCGCAATGGAGTTTATGTACACTTGTCCTCCCAAAATATCTCAATATTTGAAATGTTTGATCATTAGCGATCTATAAAAAGGTAGCAATTACAGTTTAATGTTCATTAGTCAGAACGGTATCTCTGCAAAATGTTTCAATAGTTGAAATGTTTAAGTTAGTAGCGGTCCACAAGAGGGTAGCAATTACTGTTCAATATTCATTAATCACAACAGTATCCCCACAAAATATCTCCGAATTTGAAACGTTTAGATCAGCAGTTGTCCGAAAGAGGGCAGCAAACACGGGTCAATACTCATTAGTCACAACGGTGTCTCTTTCGTTGGGTCCAGGAGCATGTATTTCATGGGACGTTTTTGACTTTGAAGGCTTTCAAACGGTTTTTTCGGATTTTCACAAGAAATAAATGTATAGGAATTCACTATTCTTTCATCGAGGGGCGCATTTTTCAGCATATAGCAAGCCATTTTCAGCAATCTAAAGTCAATGAATATATGAATGTGTCTTAAAGTTGTTGAGTCAAGAAAAAAAAAAAGAATCTAAAAACGGACTTGTTTTCAAAATTATGGTCATCCCAGTAATTTTTACTTTCTCGTCCTCAGATCAGTTCATTGATGTTCACCATTTCTCGGTTTGCTGACTGGGGCGTCAATTTGGCGAGTGAACAAAACTTAGGAAGGTGTTCCACCTCCATCCACTCCTTTAAAATTATGGTTTTGTAGGCAGCGTCTAAATGAAACGTGTTTTTAAGTTTAACAATGCCTTAAATCAAATGAATCATCAAAAGTCGTCCTTACCTTCTCATAAAAATTCTTCATGTAACCGTTGAACTTAAATTCAAAATTTTTCACTCAAGTATCAGGTATTAGTGTTTTGATAATTCATATCCAGCATACAGAATACTTACATTTCCAGCCCCGTTACAAAAGACAAAGGCTACGGACGTTCCAGTTAAAAAATATCAGTGTTCTTCTTTTGTTTATTTTTGGTTGTCTCTTTTTTTTTGGCAATGAAGGTATCCACTGATTTTGTCTCTGGAGAACCATTGCGGGATTCCAGTCCAGGAGAAGATGGCCCGGTATTTGAAAGAATATTTAGGTGGTATCCTTTTACTCTAAATAACCTTCCACAATTGGCATTTTTTGGTCGGTTCATATTGCTTGATAAACAAAGCACCGTTATTGTTGAAATTTCTCACTCACTTGTCGAGGGTGTTTTTTTTCCTTAATTCTAAGATTGTAGACAAATTATATATGGGCACTGTTGATACTAAGCTCGAAGCCTTACCTTCCCCTGAATGCTTCAAAAACAAAATAATAGTGAAGGTATTTTGAAAAGGGGTAACCCGAGTTTTTAATATTGACGTTGATCCTCAGCATAACGTTTTACTTAGAGACTGGATATTCTGTGTTTGGTTCACAATGAAGGTGGGTTCGTATCAAACTTTACAAGGGAGCCGGAATTGAACGCTCAGTCAGTGAGGTGAGAGATGCGTGTGCTACCAATTTGCCACCATCATCCCTCTCAATTTCTCGACATAACAAAGAAAAACTACTTTGTTCCATAATAAATATGTGATATTCCATATTGATTTGGACGAAATCGTCATGTTATGCCCACCTGCTTTATCGTTATACAGGGAAAGAAGTTAAAATCAAAAGATTTAGGAGATGACGACGTCGAGGCTGGAGAGATCTCGGAAGAAGAGGAGGATGATTTTGATGATGATGAAGGCAATAATGTGACGGGCACTTCAGAATCAGTTCGGGTTAGTAATGATCTTTATAAAAAGGAAGACTTAGGATTTATCTACCTTCTATTAACTGTTAAGCGAAGGGGGCGGATCTAGGATTGTGTAAGGAGGTTTTGCCAGGCCAGATGAGGCTCCAGGCTTTTGAGAAGAGGGTGGTTAACCAGACCATTCGTTATCCTACGTTTTTAAGAGGCTACTGGTAAGTTTATCACGTAAATAGGGTGCACAATTAAAGAAAAAAATCCAAATAAAATATATTAATTTAAATATGGAAGCTATGGCAAGAAATCCCCACATTGTTTGCTAGCTCAAGGGGGGATTAAACCTCCTGAATCCTCCAACTGAATCCACCATTAAAGCGGCCGATAAGGTCGTATACGATCTCACGTTTGCTCTTCCGGACTTCATCCATAACAAATCGCCAAATCAAGTGACCAAGTGCAAGTTTAAATTTATTACTCATAACATTGTCGAAAGATGACCGGACAAGTGAACAAAAGAGCGCCCGTCTCAACCCATTCCTCTCCCCCCATTGAGGGAACGGTTAGTTCACTGGAGTAGAATCTCTGAAACCAGTCAAACCACACCGGTCCGTTCGCACGTGGACCCGTAGATTGTAAATGCGTTACTTTGCCCTATATCATTAAAAAACAGTGCAGTTGCCTTTCATTTGGGAGCCCTCTCTGGGTCTTCGATGAAGATATCGCCCACAATTAATTGCGTACTAAGCGAATTGACGTAAATGATCTCAAAAATGGTCGGCTATTAAGGGAAAACTGTCTTTCGATATTCTGGTATTTGAATTAATTCCTTGCAACCTATCTCCCGATAGTGGGTCTAAAGATTAAGAGCTGAGATGGTAAACTCATTTAAATTTCAGGGATATTGTGTAAAACGCTAAAAAGGTAAGGAAACAGCCGAAAGTGATGAGAGTATCTACTGACGTATTGAGGAAAGATCTTTCGTTGGGGTGAAACCTCTTCCACTACGTTTCACTCCGACGAAGGGCCCTCACTCTAGATGTGAGTACCTTATCTCATTTAAGTTCAGGCAGTGCCGTCACTTTTTTAGTATTTTGCACATAAAATTTTGCACAAGTTCACCACCGTCCATGCAACATTCTGTTCTTATGTCATTGTTCAGCAATATCGTTTCGGTACATAACGCGACGTTACAATGAGCATGCGCAATTATTATAATGCTGATTTGCGCACGTTCGCTGGTACGCAACATTACATCCCGATGCGGTATGTTTGAAGAGGAAAACAAGCTTAAGATGTAGAATGGCAGAGGAGGTAGCACAAATGTGCTTGATTCCTATATTAACTCTTATATTATCCCTTCTATGTACCATATCATGCATTACAACAGAGACGGATCTACGTGGAGGCGAACAGGACGCGCGCCCACCTGATTTGATTGGTGGTCATGTGACTTTTTGCTTGGTTACAAAACACAAGCACAACTACACAACTATAACACCCGTGTGATTCTAATTACCTGCTCTAAAACCAAAAAAATCGCAGCAAACAGCAAAGAAAAGAAAGGGTGAACAGAAGAAATTCCGATTCAAAATACACTGGAAACGACTGTACCATAAAAATTCTTCCACTAAAACGCCACTTAGTGGCGAAAAGTGGCTCTCACTATCTCGAAATTCTCGATCTGCCCCTGTTACAGTATTTTTTTGAAGTAATTAAGCGTGAGAGTTATTAATAATTGAAACAATATTCTGCAATAACTTGGTATAATTAAATTCAATATTACATCAAAATATATTTATATCCGGTAACAGTTTGATAAAAGATTAGTGTCAGTAGACTTGTTTAAATCAGTAACTCGGGTATCTTTGAGGTCAGCGAAATTACTTCCTTCACTTTTATTGCGGATTCGACTCGAACGTGCCCAACTCTCTCACTTACCGCCATATTCACACCAGTCAATCACATGTTTGACTTGTGCGTGTAACCGGATAGGCGAAAGATTTGACTGTTGTCAAAAGGCTGTTTTCTGTTAGGTGAATTTTATCAAGTGAGGAGACATTTGTTTAAATTGAAAAAGTTTTTCATTAGTTATAGTCGAGAGCCCATGAGACAAAAGAAAAAGTCACTTTGCTCGATTCAATTCACCTAGTGGAAAGCAGCTTTAAATTTGAGAAGGTTTGTTAACTCCAACTCAGAACTTCACCATCATATCTAAGTAATAACTTGATATAACCACATCTTTCCTCTAGTTTACCCTCACCAAATAATACTGTGCAGAGAATACACAATCTCACTAATGGTCGACCTCATCAATACATTCCACATTCATGTGTGCTTTATTTCAGAAAGATAAAAAGCCCGTAAGCCAGAGGAAGCTAATGAAACTTGCACCTGCATTGTCCAAGATGGTTAACTATTGTACGGCAATCCGTTTTATCAATTTTGCAAAATCCCAGAGCGAAGGTACTGGAATCTAGTTTCATAATATAATTTGACTTGTAACCGGATTAGATTGCGCATGCGCACATTTCTGAAGTATTTATTTGTTTTGTAAGATGAAACTGTGCAATACACACATATTCGTTAATATTTTTTTAAGTGGGGTATGAATATTTCAGAATGTTGCCGAATTCAGCCTTTGGGTGGTTTTCTTGTATTTGAGACAGTGTTTTAGACTGTCTAGGATAGACTGTCTAAAAAGCACTCCCGCTCGGTTTTTAAATATTACACACACACACACGCACACACGCACACATATACATATGTACATATACATCAATCCTTTTTTCACATTTGTAATTTATTCAGGGAAGTTTTATGAAATGTCATCTTTTGGAGAAAACAAGACAAAAAAATTTGTTAAGGCAAAGCGGGAAGCCTTCGTTGAATACAATAAAAGGCAACTCAGTCGAATTTATCCTGCTGGAAGCCGAATTAACTCTAGTAATTACAATCCGCAAATAGCCTGGAGCGCTGGATGTCAAATAGGTAAGAAATGAGACTAAAATGTCAACATTTGATTTGTAAGCTGCACTGAAACGAGGGCTCAAATTTTAACAAACTTATTATCGTATTCTAGTGGCATTGAACCTTCAAACAGAAGGTGCAATGATGGATTTGTACCTTGGAAAGTTTCGACAGAATGGAAATTCCGGTTATATCCTTAAGCCACAGCAAATGAGAACCGGTGAGCTGTTTTTCCAATTTAAAATTTTGTGTCATCATGGAGATTGGATAATAACAAATTCTTTCCTTCCTTTTTTTAATTTGGTTCTCTCTTTCTTTCTTTTTCCTTCTTTCTCTCTTTCTCCCCTTCCTTCTTTTCTTTCTCTTTTTTCTCCTTTTCTTCTTTCATTCTACCTTACTTTCCTTCCCTCTTTGTTTCTTTTTTCTTTCTTTCTTCGTTTCTTTCTTTCTTTGTTTCCTTCTTTCTTTGTTTCATTCCTTTCTCTTTTTCCTCTTTTCTTCTTTCGTTGTACCTTACTTCCCTTTCTTCCTTCTTTCTTTCTTTCTTTCTTTCTTTCTCTCTTTTTCTATTTCTTTCTCTTTCTTTCTCTCTTTCGTCCTTCCTTCCTTCCTTCTTTCTTTCTTTCCATCCGTTATTCGGCCGATAACTCAGTCAGTAAGTCGTGCAATCAGTTGCCGAGTCAGTATATGTATCTGTACTAAGGCTAGCAGCTATATCAAGTTGGTTATCCTAATTATTGTATTATCTAACTGATTAATGTGTTCTATGTTCTGCAGGAGGTATTGCAGAAACGATTAATAAAATTCAGACCCTGACTGTCAAGGTATTAGCTATTTGCACGTATATAAAAGTGACTTACTTTTCGTTATAAACTTTTGTCTGGACGTAAAATAATGCACGCTCGTTTTTATTTTTCACTGTTGCCCTTCATGAGCCTACCTGTTTTCAGGTCCCTACCCGACTTTTTAATATCCTCTGGCTAACGCCAGACGACTTTACTCGTCAAGGGCGGGGGGACGTCTTGGACCTGAAGGGGTTAAGAACAACCAAATTAAGAGGCGGATTACATGGAGATTTTCAACCTCGGGTGAAATTCCATCCCGGTTGACCGGGCTGAGATTTCAGCTCGGCCTTCTGATAAAATACTTGAAAAACGGAGCTCGCGATTACATAAAGAAAGTTTCAGCCGGCTTGAGCTACCCGGGCTGAAAAATCCCATGTAATTGCTGGAAAAAAAATTCAGCCCGGGGTGAAAAGACAATTGACAGGCGTGGAAAGATGCAAATTGCCAAAACAACGAAGGCTACCGCAAATTCCTACCTGGGTTTACTTCCGGTTTCAGTTTCAGCCCGGGCTGAAATATTTCATGTAATCCGGACGTTTTTCAATCCGGTCTGCAGGGCTGAAATTGGCCCATGTAATCAGCCCCAAACTCTGTTCTGCCCGTATCCAACTTTTTAATTTTTACCCTGGCTAACACCCGAGCATTTTACTCGTCAAGGGAGAGTCTCGGACTGGAAATGGTTTAACGAAATAATTAAAAATACATGTGGTACAAGTACTCAGTATGCTGGTGGTGATCAATGTTTGAGAAATAAAGTGCGTGACCTAATCAAGTTCAGTTTGTCGAAGATTTCCATTAAATAACGGGCTTGAATTTTGCCCTTGCTTTTCTTTGAAGCTGTTACATGAAACGAAGGTAAATGAGTGTTACTGAATATTTTAATCGGTTGTGGCGATATTTTACGGTCAGAAAAATCACACTTTAAAGTCGTAGCACACGATGTACCAGCGTGTTCAATGTTGCTCGGAACGCTGACGGGTTTACACGAAGATGATATTTTAAGAGAACGAAATTTGAAGAAAAAAAATTTGTCAAGCTACAAGTTGACGAAAGCCCTACCCTAACGGATGTCCTAGTGTTGTAATATTTGTTTTTTGTTAACCTAACGCTAACCCTCATGTCGCCTTTTGCCTCGAAGCCTCTTCCTTGTCCAGGATATTTAGTGATTGTTGCAACATTACGTGCAATTTTGTCTCCTTATTTACAAAGAATCTTTGAAGCAATGTCCACGTTTAAGGATCAACGATTTGTTCATCATCTTTCTCAATTTGTTCAGATCATCAGTGGTCAGCAATTTCCTAAAGTAAGCGGCAACGCGAAAGGTGAGGTAAGTTAATTCCGAACTTCAAAATTTCTTTTTGTTTCATGATATGCTGATAGATAGAGGTTCGCTAAGGAAATGCTTGTTTTGTCTGTTCTCTAAATTCTTTGTCAACTCCGTGGAGAGAAAAATATGAGTACCCGTATTAAGAGAATTGAAAGGAGATTTAGCAGAACTTCATCCGATTGCTAAAACGTATGACGTAACACGGAGAATATAGAAAGAGAAGTGTACACGTCTCTTTGCTTCCTTTCTTCAGCCTTTCGTCTATCCAACACGGCCCCAATGTTCCCCCAATAATCAAGCATATTTAGGAAGCTTATTTATCTACTCCTGTCTTACCAAGTTTCTAAGGCAATGGGTTCCCCAAATTTTTAAATTGGGATTTATTTTCAAGTACTCCAGCAGTGAAAAGTCAAAAATAATATGCAAATAACCTCAAGTGTTTTCAGCACAGTTACAAAGTCGACGAACTTCAAATTGCATTTCGCCCATTGCATAGGGTTTCAAAAATGCTGTCCTTTCGGTGAGATTTTTCATCTTGTTTTTTCTTATTCCAGATCATTGATCCCTATGTTGTGGTGGCGCTATATGGTATTTCTGAGGAGAAACAAGTCGTGCAGACAAAAGTCGTCAATAATAATGGTAATTACGTTTTAGACTTATTATAGTTCGCACGAACATTACAAGCCTGTAAATAGTTCTCATATGACAATCGTCGAAACATTTTCGTTAAAATGGCGCTGCTTTTCAACGAAAGGAAAAATGATTCCGTGATAAACTTTTGTTATAGTTTATGTCGGTGCTGTCTCTCATCAGGGATCAGGGTCTCAGATTGCTAAGTAAAAGCAGTGGACGTATTGGTGGGCGCTGTGGCGACAATTTACATCAATTTAATTTTAGACACTCGTATGTTTTGACCCTTTCTGTACTTCCTGTAACCTAGAGTCCAAAAGTCCAGACCTTTTTGTTTTAGTAGTATCATTTCTATTCTCTTAGATATTTTACTATGTTTTACCAACTGTACATAATATTATTTTATTGTTTAATCATTTCACGACGTTTTGCAATTTATTTGTAATTTTAATGCTTTAGGTGGCATACCTGTAAATTAGCAGGTGCAGGCTACTGGATTATAGCTAAGTGTATTGAATGCGTTAAATAAAGTTTATACTTATATTTCCAGGTTTCAATCCGTGTTGGGACGAAACGTTTGAATTTAAAGTCAAAAATCCAGAGTTGGCTATTCTTAGGTTTAGTGTCTATGATCATGATGTTGGCGTAGATGATTTTATTGGTCAGTTCACTATTCCCTTCACCAGTATCAGGCAAGGTAAGTAGTTAAAATTTTCTGAAATGATGAGTCTACAATTTCCGATAAAATTTTCGGAGTGCATTTAGCAATTGTAAACATCTATGGCATTGTTTTTGACTAACAAGTTTTTTTTTTGGACAGTTAGCAAGTTTGGGGTGAGAATTGTGATATTAGAACCAGTGCAAGGAGATCCAGTGAAATTCATCAGAAATTTTTAAAACATTGTAGTAGATTTTGGAACATTGGCTGGTTCTAGGCTAGCCTTGGATGGGTCATTTCCTAGTCAGTGTTGAAGACGACACCGTCCCTAAAAAGCATTTGCGAATTATTCTATTTGTTTCCAACCTTCTCCGTTCGTATATGACTTTGCAGCACGTAACTTAAGCTAAGAAACACTTGCATAATAGTATCATACTGTCTTGGGGTAAAGTAACAGACTTTATTCGCTGCAACAACAACGTTCTATTATATATCAAACAACATGTCGTCAGAGAATTCAATACAATTTCCAACTCTATTATTACCATGGTAGCAGTGGATAATTGCACTATTTGTAAGATATCTTTAGTTATTATACTTCATCTATAGTCTTGTATACTGCGTGTGGATATTGCGGAACTTATAATTGTTATAAAGGTAAGAACTCCCGTAGATGAAGGTCGTACTGATTATAGCATGTAAAAACATGAACTTTAAGGAGCTACCTTAAAGTGAATTTGACAAAGGTATTCAAAGTGATGAGCAAGGGGGACACTTACCCTTCCAACCAGTGAAAATACACAGTATGAGCGGAAATGCCTTCCTGGAAATAAGTAAAATAAAAACAAATCACAACGTCGTTAAAAACTTGACAACACCTACATGGATATTTCATTCATATTAGCCTGTAATAATCGTCGTTGGTTTAGTTCTTTTACGTTTACGTACGCTTTTTTTCTTCTCAAATCTTTGCTACTTTGTGCGACAGTTACTGGTGGAAATATTCCAACTTGTAACTTAACAAGCGCGATTTTTCTTTCGTCTCTGGTTGGGACCAGCCTCGTCTGCAGGTCTTTTCTCGTGGATGTTCAAAATAGTTGCACTGAAGATGGTGCCAAAATTCAAGATGTAAGTCAAATGGTGAATTTTCTAAAAAAACTTATTAATTCAACCCGAATTGGGTTTTTCATTGGGCCATCCTATGGACTACAGTTTTACGATGAATAGGAACTTATTGTCTTGAAGAGCAGTACGTAACAAACATTAAGACCATCAAATGATACCAGTCACCAATTTGAAAGTGGTGGGCCAGAGGAGATTTTAGACAAATGTACCGACAAGATGTTAGCAATGTACCGACAAATATTAAGGAAAAATCGAAGTTAATCAAACCGAGGGTGCGAGAAACTTGAAATTCGATAAAGGAATAAATGATTTCTACTGTGCTAGCTCTGGTTGGTATAATGATATTAAATTTCAAAAATGATTAGCAAAAGTGCGTACATCACGTGAGCTATGATATATACCAACGTATCTTTTTTTTCGACCATCACCGCTACCACAACCACTTTGTCCAGAGGGTTGACTGGGTCTATCATTTTCGTCGGTTGAAAAAAATTACGAATATTTTGTATTGAATGTCTTTCCCGTATTTAGCTTTCGCCGGAGTTTATTTAACAATTTTTTTAATTTCATAATTCAAACGCAAACAGAATCCGCGACAGACAGGCTTGATGTACCGACAGACCTTGTCTGGACGAAAAGTTGGGGGGGCAACTGCCCCCAGCCCCTCCCTTGGCTACGCTAATGAATGATACAGCGTCTCTCAAGAGTTAGATTTAGGTTAGGAATTGGCGTTGAGTTAGAGTTAGAGTTAGGGTTAGCTCACCATATAGCTCTAACCCTAACGTTTAAGCCTAAAACTCTTATTAACCTTTTTAATGGGTATTGTTGCCATTTGGCGACTTGATAATTTTAGTCTGGCTGCGCCAGATAATTTTACTCTGGCTGACACCAAATGATTTTCTGGAAAGTTGCCCGGTAGAGTTTAGAAAAGCACAGGAACCATTTTATTGGTGTGGTAGTTGTTATACCGTGCTTTCCCCTTCTCACCGACCATTTGGGGGCCTGCGAAAGTGAAACGGACTTCCACTTCAGTCAGGTTCTCACGTCTTTTCTACTGTCGAGGACCAGTAGGGGACCAGTTGCCGACCTCTCCGTAACCAAATAATCGACTGTTACAGGGAGTGCTGCTGGCACAGTGGTAGTGCACGTGTCTCTTACCACTGTGATTAGGGTGGAGTGATTAAAATTATCTTGGTCACATGTGAGAAGAGTGTTGTTCAGTTTGACTCTAACAAGCATTGCAGGTTTTCTCCGGGTACTCCGGTTTCCTCATGTAGTAGCACTGGATCCATGAGGGGTGGCCCTTACTGGACCTCTAGGGAGAACTGCTCAGTGAGCTGATAGGGTTATCGAGTATAAATAAAGGCACTTGACTTTACAACGTGGAAGAGAGGCTTTTACGGATGTTGTGTGGAGAAGAAGAAAATTTAAAAACACAGCTTCGCGAGTTTAACCACATGATTCCTAAAGCGATGAAGTGGAGGGCAGTGAATAAAATCAACTTTAACATGCTTTTCTTTGATTTTTTTTTTAAATTTTTTTTATCCAATTTCAAAGCACAAGACTAGTTTGCTGGTCTACGATGTCCATAGTTGTGCGTAGAGTTCGTTCAGCAGCCAGAAGGGAAATGTCAGAAGAGTGAGTGGCTATTTCTGATTATAATTCTAATCTTTTTGCAGGTTTTCGCCACATTACATTAAACGGACATGGGACGAAGTCTCTCTTTCCTGCCTCATTATTCGTTCATGTAAAGATTGATTAACGAGATTAATAAATCATTTCTTGCGTTAATAAATTATTTGTCGACCGATTTGGAATTAGTGGTGTAGTTTGTTGGGGTTATGATGTACTTGAAGAATTTAGAAGACTTGGACGGCTAGTAAACATATATCGTGTTTTAGGCTGTCGCACGGAAACCTGATCTAATCCAACCGAGTGCTTGGTTTTGATTTTAACCTTTGGGTTAGGGTTAGGGTTTGGTTAGGGTCTGGATCTGGGTCAGGGCATTGAACTCTAAAAATACTGGAACGATACCTGCAAACTGTGTTTCGAAGCCAACATGGAGGATGACATGTAGGTCAATTTGCAGGTCACCCCAGTCCCCTACGCGATAAAACACGCAACCTATAGTGAAAAACTTCACTCAAATTTCGGATTTTTTGACAGTTTTCTTTTTTATCCTTAGTAAGTAGAGGACAACGACGACAGGACTGTATATTTGTCAGAATTAACTGTCCATGAAAAATAAAGTTTCAATACAACTTTTTTCCACGCGTGTTTTTGACCTACATGGCTGCCCCTATGTCGGCTTTATTCAATCGCGAGGCCTGGTATGACGAGGTATCGTTCCAGTCTTTTTAGAGTTCAATGGTGCGTACAGGTCCTTGTGTTCATGGGATCGACCACTGACCGAAATTGCAGGCTTGCATTACTATCAACGACCAATGAAATGGTGATTGCTAGAAACTATACCCACTGAACTCAATTTCCATATCTGGAATGCTAACCGGCGAATGAAAAGTGAAGCCAAGATGGCCGCCCATGGAGGCCAATTTTGGACGTCAGTTTCAGTCTCCTACGCGACCTTTTCCTCTTTTCTGAAGAGTTTTCTTTCAAAATACACACAAAATATTTCTTTAAAAGACAGAAACGAGTTTAAGAATTTCAAATATATTTCTACAAAATCAAACCGAGTTACAGGTTATATATTCTCACGAAAGTAAATTACCAAACTAACGAGAAGCCTAACAAAACGGCCTCGAAAAATTACTTTAGGAAACTACTAATTGCTCGTCCTCTTTTTACTGTCAGTTTACCACCTTCAGACAATTTAGTATACTTGTTAGGCCACACGGCAACAATGAATCTTTTTAAATACTCGATAATGTAAAACTAGTCCAGTAATGTTTCGTCTGAGTACTTTTTCCATGGTTGACAATGTTTTCGAAGCCGAACCAAACACAAACTGAAGATTAAATTCGTGCAAAGGACTGGAACTGAGGCACAAGACCGCGAAAAGGACTGAAACTGACGTCCAAAATTCTCTCCATGGGCGGCCATCTCGGCTTCACTTTTTGCCCTTACAAATGACTGGGAGTTAGCATTCCAGATATGGAAATTGAGTTCACTGACTATACCTGAAAATAAGGTTTCGAGGGGAGACTGAGAAAGAATCAATCGATAAGGAATTGAACCTTAGTGCTTCAAAACATACAACCCCAACCCAAAAACTGGAAAACCGCTCTCTAATCAATCCTTAAAGTCCTTTCCTAAGTTCAAAGGCTTTTATACCCCCTCGTTCCTCGGCTACTTGCAGAAACCTTATTTCACAGTATACTTTCTGGCATTCACCCCAATTTGAAATGCCTAATAATATTCTCCCGAAAGATCCGTTTTACGGAACGAAGCGATGTGAAGACGAATGCTTTGAAATTCCTGGTTCTATATTTAACGATAACCATGATGTAAAGTAAGGAAGATATAGATGTTGAAAAAAATATTTAACTAAAGAGTTCATAAATCGCCCGCACTTCTGTTAAAAACACAGGTCAGTAGTCGCTACCGTTAACAGAAGGACCGTCTCCCTTTGCCGAAATTTCCCGCCACTGCAACGTAATGGAGTCACGCGGTCCAGTTAAAGACAGGCCAGCCACAGAAACTGAAAGGGCAGCAAAAATATAATGAACGGGAACATCTTTAAGCAGTGGAGCGCTTCGTGGACGAACTATCGGAAGGTGAAAAAATCAACAAACGAAAATGTTGCAAAAAGAGAAGCCAAGTTTTCGATCAAATTATTACAGTTTTTACTTCACAAGGCTTCAAGTCAACTCTTCTAGAGCTTAATCGAACTTGGCACGCTGAATTGGGAATAAAAATGTAGGTTTCCACAGCACGCGAAAAATCTGCTGAATTCAGCAATCATGAAATTCAAAACTCCAAGGATTGCATAGATTTTTAAAATTTTGGAAGACGACCAACATCTGTCCGCAAATCATGTAACAAGACCAGTGTTACTAACGATTATGTACGTAGTAGATTGCGCTGGGTTGTGGCCCCGAGGTTCGCGGGGGGCGCATAATTTTGAAAGAAAAACACATGGTCGAGTGTGGGGGATTTAGTCGTTCAAATTCGTTTTTAAGGTAGGGGTTCTACCAGGAAATTGGTTTCGCCTGTGTCGTTTTATCACGTTCCCAAGTCGGTGGGAACAACCAGTATTACGAATTTCGTATTTTAGATTTCGATAACATCACGGTGATTACGCTCTCTTGTTCAGATCTAAGGATCCATGTCTAAAGTTTTTCTCCCATGATATTTGTTCACAAACGGAATAAAGATGCTAAATTTTAGAGCGAAATCTTAAATCAAAATAAATCGTACGATGTAAGAACGCAAGTGATTATAACAGAAGAAGAAGTGCACACTTACTGTCAAATATCTGAACGCTCGGGTGGGACGAGATGACACCTTCATTTTCACGTACACCGCATTCTCCTTCACGTCAAATTGCACCGTTTTAATTTCTAGTTTTTTTTACTTGCTTTCTTCATAAATACCACTGATATAATCTCAATAAGCGCCAAAGGGAAAGTATAAGGAAGGCCTGTCCGTAGAACGGAACTTCAGATCGAACCTCTGGGCATCTTCTCACTACATTTATTAAAACAGGTCACAGATTTTCGTAACACAACGCTTTATTAACATTTTGATTTGTGGGCACTATACACTTTGCTTAATGAAATTGTGATCGACTTATTGCTAGAAAAGAAAAATCATAATTGGGCCATTATTATTCTGATTGTTTCGAAAAGTACTCCTGGCTGTTCTTCACGTCAGGTTTGATCTAAACAAGGCAAAGGAGAAATAAAACAAGAACAATATTACACAGTCTATATTCTCTAATTTCAATGCATGGATTCGACAAAACTTTAAACTCTTAATTTAATGACATAATCCACGAAATTATTTAGTATAGTCGGATGTAGTAATAATTCATGAAATTGTTTAATTACACGATAGTTAATCAAACTGTTTTCAAAATATACTTACTGTATCATTGCCAGGTTTCCATCCCGCTGGACAAACTATTTATAACCAAAAGAATACATTATTTTAGTATAACTGTACCTGGACTTTTCGTGACCAGAACGATCTCACGCGTCAAACTGCGTTTACTCATGAGCATATTATGCCAATCAGACATGACATCGATATTTTGTCTTTAAAGTATAATATACTCTATCTACTAATATCAATATATTACTATTTTCTTTTTCAATATATCATTTAATTACTACATCACAATATCCTTATATTACTACTGTACATTACAGCTGTACAATAACAATATATTCTATAAATACAAAGTAAACTACAACTACTACAACACAATTCTACACAACCCCACCCAATACAAACACAAACACAACTTCAACTTAAGCGAAAACCTAAATTCTACTTTTTAACTTCCCGTAAGCGGATACCTCTCGAAAGCGAATGCCCTGACCCAGTTGGAAGCCCACAGGATGTAAAATAACATCCTTTATGAGGAAAGTTGAAGAGATGAAGACTGAAATTCAGCTAGAACTGACTAAAATCAATGTTGCCAAGTGCAGTATATG
The DNA here is from genome assembly GCA_030142905.1 of Heliopora coerulea. NCBI lineage: Eukaryota > Metazoa > Cnidaria > Anthozoa > Scleralcyonacea > Helioporidae > Heliopora > Heliopora coerulea. The sequence goes on from JASJOG010000001.1 coordinate 3,178,861, forward strand.
AAACAATCCCAAGACCTTTAACTCTCTAAAGATATCTTAGGTAGGTACGGTTTAGAAGTACCACATTCGATAACGTGTGCCTACAGTATACATCAAATATTTTCCTAGAAACTACTGTAGTCGTCGTACAGTAATTCTACTTCATATTCAGCTTCTCTGCTGATCCGGTTGCCCATTACAACCAACGTTCCAAAAGCAAACGCATGCGCTTTAGGAATTCAGTTGCCCATACAGGTTCGGTAACATGATCAATATCTTTCATACCAACAGTTATTTCATTCTGATGTAGGGTATATTGTCAAATGACCTCTTGAGGATCTTTCCTCAATTTGTTCTCAGTTTCCACCGGTTCGAAATTAGCGCTCGCACACTTGCAACATGCGAATGAGTTTTTGAGAAATATCAGCTGGCAAGCAATTGCGAGTAAACATTCACGTGATGGAATTTTGAGTACAATACAAATGGAAATAGCAAACAAAACTTGTAAATACAAACTACACACATACTGCTCGGTGAGAAGTTTATTTGGTGTACGTGTCTGAAAACATCTCAACGTGCCTTCTATTCAAGTTGGGTGTGTTAAAGCTCTTTATCGTCTTTTAGACGCTGACCAAAGTAATGAAGACTCTAATTCTTTTCAGGACTCTTGAACGGGTCTTTATACGTTTGACACTCCTGAAAGTAGCGGTATGATTTCGGTTTATTGAGGAGTAGGTCTACCGACGTGTAGATGTTTTTGGTCTTTTTTTTCCCCAAATGAAACTGATATTGATGTCTGAGCGTTCACGGCTGAACAAAATCCTTAATAAATTTGCCAGGACTCATCCACGAAAAACGGAAGATTAAGTTGCAAGTGGTTTTGCTGGATTTCATTGCAGAATAAAGCCTTTCCAGATAATATTTGTCAGTGAACGAGGAAGTTAAGTTCGATCCCTGGTTTCTTTTACGAAAAACTGAGAAAAACGAATTCACACATAGCACCATTTTCGGAGACATGTTCAAAGCCAAGTCGAAATGGCTTTGAACCCTGTGGTCGTTTTTTTACAACCTCCCGAACGTTTGGTTCCAAGAGTTGTCACTTACGAGACATTGGACTGTAAAATACAGATACAACACCGATAAAAAATTACAATTACAATATAGTACGATATTGCTGCAATACAGTACGATATGACTAGAATACAACACGTAACTATAATCCAAAAAGATATAAACATAAAAGTGCAACACAAACGCGACGCGAGACACGAGTCACTGTGACACACCGTCACACAACGGACGTAACATAACACGCCAGTATCTCAACTGTATCGGACTCCTGTCTACATTAATCCTTTCCGGCAGTATTCTTCCCCTTCACAAGGAAAATCGTCTGGCGTTTAACAGAATAAAGCAACAAAATTTATTTAAATCTATAAAGTGTTAAGCTTACCAGTGACGATCAAACCTCAAAATACATTCCTACCTTCTCCATGTTTGTCAGTGAATTGAAAAGCTTGAACAAGTCGTAAAGTTTCATCTACAGATCTTCCAACAGGTAGGTCATTTACTGTAATCTGGCGTAGAATTCCTTTATCATCAATAACAAAGAGTCCACTACAAGTGCAGCAAAATTAAAAAATCAGCTATTGAAGCGTCAGTATGTTATAATGGACTGCTGTAATTTTCTGACAGGCTTTTATTACCGTAAAGAAACACCTTGCTCTTCCAACAATATTCCATAATCTTTAGATATCTGTTTGGTGATGTCAGACAGAATAGGAATGTTCATCTGACCCAGACCACCCTTTTTCCGTGGTGTGCTTATCCTTAAATACAAAAATCCTCAAGTAAGTTAATTGTCAAATTTCTACACTTCACCTTGACCAAGCACTTTAAACGTTAAGTATTGAAAGTTAACATTGCTTTACATAGTAAAACCCTTTAGTAATAAAGGACGTTTACAGCCCTTCAGATATTAATGCTGTAACTCATTAAGAGGCCAGGCTCATCCTATCAACAAATAAAATCGTCTGTCGTTAGCGGGAGTAAAATATTAAACTGTGCCCTTGTCTGTTAATTGGTTAATTAGTTACACAGCATTTTGGCTTTGGAGAACATTTATGTTTCAAATGACACTTAAAATTAAAATTTAAATTTCACATTAAATATAATGACGATACACTCGTGCCTTGAAAATGATTTCCCAGGTATTCATAATTTGGGGGAAGGTATGGAACCTGGCAAGTGACAATGAAATTCATTGTATTATAATAATTTTCTTTAACTCCATTGAAATCCACTTCACTTTTTTCACTTCATGTTTTGGCCTAGCTTTGTGTTGTGTTTTAGGTAAACTTTTCTGGTTGAATTTTTGGGTTGATCTGCTTGGCCAGCAGCAGTTTGGACATCCTGTCCTAATTGGTGTAAGAGTTACATATTTGAATTATCTCCAGCCCATGTCCATCAATTCCCCTAAGCACTTGCTTATCCCACTTTTAGGCACATCTACTCACTTGGAAAATGAAATTATCTAGCACACTGCACACTGGGGCAACTCAAACTTGTACACTTGCATCAAGAAGAGGTTTAATTTTTTAAAGTTTTTTTCTTTGGCAAACAGCATATATTATTCTAGACAGCCAAAAACAAAAGAGCTCACATAACCTACTAAATACTTCAAGTTTCATACCATGCCAGGTGAGAAAAGTGCGAATCCACTGAGCAAGCCAATACTTCACAGTTTAAAGCTCGAAACTCTTCAGCACGGTCACTGAATGATATAATTTCAGTAGGACACACAAAGGTACTATAAGAAGAGCAATAAATAAATATATTAAGAAAAGTATGAATTTCTACATTGCAAATTATGAATGTAATTCACACAGTTTGCAAAATAACATCCAAACCTAAACTGAACATTAACATAGCACACAAGACAAGGTAGTAATATTGTAACAAGTTTTTAAATATGTGGCCAAGGATTTACCAGGCGGGAATCGTAGTCGTAGGATAAATATTAATGCCCAGCTCAAAATTCGAATGTGAATAGCCATAACAGGATAAAACACGATAAATAAAACATGTTAGTTTAGACAAGCTTTACTGACGTTTCGTTGCTAATGAAAATGTTGCGCGTTAGCAACGAAATGTCAGTAAAGCTTGTCTAAACTAACATGTTTTATTTATCGTGTTTTATCCTGTTATGGCTATTCACATTCGAGTTTTTAAATATGGTTCAATCAACAGGTTTGATGTTGGGGTATAGTTAATTACACAGTGCTGTAAGGGATGTAGCCTACTTCAACTGACAGCTCATAATTACTTTGAAAGGTTTCTTCAAGTGTATGTAGAGAGTTAATTTGAAATATGTTCATTCTGCTATTATAGGCTATTTATGACTTAGCACTGCAACAACTATTGTTATCAACTGTTAGATTTAGCAATTCAGCCAAAGAGGAACAAGTTACTGAGCCCTGATCTAAGTATCGTAGGTGATAAATAGGGAATATGCATAGTTAAAGCCATTAGTCCTTCAATTTTATCAAGAAATCTCAATTTCCCCTTGCTTTTTCTACTGTATTAGGATCCTGCGAATGTCACTACAAACTTTTGATGTTATCAACCAAAGGATAAAGTAGTTAATAGCAAGATAAAAGGTGACAAAGAAGAAAATTTTAGCTCCAAGACATCATTGTTTTATAATTGTAATATTTCATTCATCCCTCAAGTATAATTTTTTCCCAATATTCTATGTCTTTCAATCAGTTAAAATGAATTTTTGGTCCAATAAAAATTTGAAATGCACAGTTAGTCAAGGACCCTTGCCACCCAGACATGTTAGAAACTGCAAAAAGTTTATTCTGAAGGGATTCACAGCTTAATAAGAGAAATGCATTTTTGAAAAGATGTACATAAATATACCAACACCACCTGATCACAAATAACAAAATCATGTAAACACTATGAATGCAAGCCACTGCACCAAGTTTCATCATTGTACATCAGTCATTATGAAAATTATGGAAAAGGGTAGAATTAATCCCCTTGCTGTCACTTAGAAGGTGAAAAGTGGCATTTGGAAAGGGTTCATGTATAAGAGAGATAATCAATTGCATTTTGGGTAACTGCGTCAGGTTAAAACCACCTTACAATGACTTGAAGAAGTTCTTAGTTAAATAAGAAACAGGAAAAAGAAATTCTGATACCACATTTAACTATTATGTATGGCTGAGATGTAATTATGAATGCAGGACATACATTATGATATGCATACTGTGATAAACTCCTCAGCAAGTGCAAAGATAAAAGTAATCTCTTACAAGTGAAGTTCTATCCTGATTGGTCAGATGATTTTTCCCAAGAGTACAATCATCTGACCAATCAGAGGTCCCATATGATTGTTCACCACTAGTGAGAAAAGCAGATCAACTTTTCACACAACAGCTCATACAAATCTTTACAGTTTGAACTTTTTGTTTGCTCTCAAATCATCTTTATTATATTGTGTCCATACTTGTCTTGTTGTTAAACATGTGAACTTTTAAGAATGTTGTTAAAAATAAATGCATTTTCTAACTTTTATGTGCTTTCTATATATGACTAGTTGTGGAGAGGAACTCAAAGAAGTGTCCCGTTACTTGTCATAATAAATGTTTATCACAGTATGCATATAATAAATTATTTCATAGTTGATTTGCTTTTGCAACTTTTGTTCACTTGTCATAAATCACAAACTCACTCACTTGTGCCTCACTCATTCATTTATGATTCATCACAACTTGTAAATAAAAAATAGTATGTACTCACTAACCATGCAGTAATCTATATTTATGCAACTGGGCAACATTCCTGGAGTTTTCTTTTTTGTTACTAATTCATGTGAGAACCTGATACACTCACACTTGTGAAAGAGTGGATTGCCTGCCCTTTAATGCTCTCCTGGCAGGACCCGAATCACATTATTTTACTCTGGCCAGCACCATACAATTTTACCAATCAAGGAGAAACATTCTGGTGAGAAAGGGTTATAACCTACTGCAATTAACCCTTCCCCAGCAGGATCAATCTTACACTATTTACTCTGGGTAACACCAGATGATCTTACAATTCAATGGGTGATATCATGTGGGAAAAGAGTTAATAGGTTAAATGCCAGCTAGGTTAACCTGAAATATGCACTTCTGTATTTTACAGTATTTGTTCTGAAAATTGTGCAAATTCTTTATGCAATTCTATTTGGCAGAGTGGGATGCCAACCCTTTAATGGATTAATTGCTGACATGTGCTGTTTATATATGCATTGCATATACATATGGATATAAAAATTAATAAAAACAAACAAAAAACCCCATTCAATTTCACTCTTTTATGTACTTTTCTAAAGTGTTTTAAACTTTTTATCAAAGAAATGCTGTATTAAATAAAATTTTTACCCATGATTATTGCTGTAAACAATGCAAGCTTCCTTTTAGGATCAAAATGAGGCAAGCTTTGTGAAAGAACAACGAATATTTACTTGCATTACTGAATGATACCTGTTACGGTCCTGACAAATCAAATGGAATTAACATGCTAATTCTCTCTTTTTTGGCATAGCATTACCTGTAAACTTCTTCTACGTTGATTGTCAAGATAATGGCATTAGTTGGTTTTAGATGTGGAGAAAAGCCAAGTTACTGCTGACTTTATGTTTCATTCAGTTTCACTTATTGGGTATCGACATCGTGAAAACTGATATACGCAAAGTATATCAGGTTTCATTTAGCGTGTAATCAGTACAACAGATCTTTACGTAACGTCGTCTGTACTAAGCTTATACATAATCAATATGCCGATTGTAAATCGTTAAAACCTAGGTACAGGCGGAGTAGTTTTTCAATGAAACACACTTAATCAACGAAAGCAAGTGATTTGCAAATATCTCCATAGCTTGACATAAAAATGTCGTGCTACAGCCCGTTTACACAGCATGAAGCAAGTCATGCTTTATATCATGCAGACACGTGCACCAAGATAAAACGTCATTAAATGTAAAATTCTTGGGGATACTTCGAAATAAATTCGTTGACAATTGAGCTACTTACAAGTCCAGAGGGTAAAAGAAGAAGACCAGATATTTCCCTACAGAACAAATTTCATCAAGAAAAGCTCAAGCCATGTATGAAACACACAAAACAGCATCAAAAGCTGTGAAGCTTACTCGTCTAAACTCCAGATCTTATTAACTATTTCGGTACCTTTGTAGTCCGACAGTTTGACATCGACGAACTCTCCGTCTTTTACGGCTGTTCCACAGAAGCTCGGCGCTGGTTTTTGGATATAGGCTTTACTCATGGTCAGTCTGCAAATAACAAATTTCCCTTTCTTCAGGACACACGGAATCGAAGGAGATAAGTACTAAATCTACCTACGATCACATGACATCAAAGTACACCCCATGGGGTTTATATTTATACACTTGTTGTGGGTGACCGAACTGAGTTGTTCATGAAATTACGTAATATCCGAAATGAAAATGTAAATTCAGCAAGATACTGCTACATTAGAAGTTACTTAAGTTATTTAGATTTCCACATTCCATCTGGCAAATGGGTTCAGTCTGGGATTGGCTTGATGCTAATGAGAGGGAATGCTATGTTCTAGCTGTTTCGCCGCTTCATAGCTTGTAATTTAATACCTTCATTTATCTGTGTGTATTTGCTGTTTTGTAATTATATCCCTCACTCTGATGTTGCGAGATGCGACGAAACATTAGTTTAATAAACCTTATCATATTCTATGGCTTTGTTCCCGTGTCTTGTGCTGGGCATTCATATTCGTCCTGAGATTAAGATTCCGGCCTGGTTCTTCACTTGCGATGATTTTAAAACATTCTTGTGTTAACTTCCTTCCTTGGCCACAACAACTACCTGGGACTAACCTAAGTACAATGTTAGTGTAAAGGGCCCTCTTGCATGAATGAGTCACATCAGATAGTTTATTAACCTACAAGAATTGATTAAATATTGATCTTCTGCTTGTCAATTTACTGACCAACCAATCAAGTATAAGTCTTCTTGTAATGACTCATATTTTACCAACTGGATCACTGAAAAGTGGGAATGTTGCTCTTCCCACATAGTTAGCCTCTGCAAATCATAAATGTTGATTCATGTGCACTGCTTACTGCAATGCCATTCTTCTCGCAACTAAAAATGAGTCAATTAAGAAGTTACACAGAACACTGTTCAAAATGAGCATGCTATATCGAAATGGAGCAAATCCTGCTTAAGTGATCCTTATTTTTGTACCATTACTTACTGGTACCCTTGTAATTTTAGTTTAAAGGTAATCTTGGTGAAACATTAATGAACAATATGAGAACTCAATTTTTAAACAACCACATTTTTTGGTCTTACTTGAACTAATGAGTAATAACCTACATTATTTTATGGCTAAGGTTATTATCCAGTCTGTTCATGAAATGATGTATGGTGATCTGCTCAGTAAGTTTTCCTTATTAGCCTTGTTTGGTCTGTATAATGGAAAACTTTGCCATTATTTCATTTTTTTTAATTGCAGAACCCAATCCTTTATTGTTCAATCATACAGACCTCATACTTGGTTATTTTGTTGTACAAAGGGCCAACTTCATGTAACTAACCAGTTCTACAGTATTCAATATTTAAGCTTCTTATAAATTCAATGTGTATTTGAAATCTGTCAGTGGGCTTGAAAATGATTACCTTAATTATAATAATGTAGATTATTAGCATTACTCACTAATTTTATTGGGTGATAACACAAATACCAGTATCTGTGTAAGATATGATGCAAATAAATGGTTGCAATTGTTGTTGTTCTTGTTGTTGCTGTTAGCTACTGTATTAGATTTATTGAGAAGCAATGTCTAATGACCAGTCATTGTTGTTATATGCACACATGGTCATCACAAGTTGCACAAACCATTTTAATAAAGCAAGAAGCAAACTCCAAAAAACAACACCTTGTCAAGACAAGATGAATGTAAATGGTAATATTTCGACCTTATTTCAAAGTCATTGTCAAACCTATCATTGTCAAGTCATTTTAAATAATCCCACTTTTACATCATCAAATGCATGTTATGGGCATACAAAATACTCGTTCTGAACATTCTCTCACCAATACTGTGCACTAGCAAGCTTGATTTTATGACATGCAAGATGCAATTAAGGTCACATACTCAGTAAACAGGCATTAGAAATATTTTGCCAATCTCTGGACAAAATACTCATGTGACAATGTTAAGTAATAAATGCTGACCTCTCTTTGAAGGGAACTGTTTACAGATTGCAAACTTAGGATAGCCTGCCTTAATCAAAGTGTTGAGGATACTTTTTTCATAAAGTAAATATATTGTAATTACAGTTAAAGAAGCTGCCTTAGTTGATGTCGATACTGATGCTGTTGTAGACTTGAATCCAACAAGAAAGTTTCTTCCTGGAAGTCCAACTGATAAAGGACTATTACATCAATTTGTACGACAGTTTCAATTATCAGGCAATATATGCATCAGGATAACATAAATTCTAGTAGCTAAAACTAAAAATAATGAAAATATATGAATTGTGATAGATTTTTTGAGTACACTTCACAGGTGCAGGCTTCATGTACCCAATGATTTTGAGGGGTACAAGTAGATCCCCTATCAAGAGATTCCATTCTTTGGAGAATATATAATAAATCATTTACTCTGCTGAATAATATTAAAATGTTTTTAACATAGATTTCTGGGGGTACATGCCCCTTTGGCATAGCTGTGGACATTGCACTTGTGCACAGTTACCTTAAACTGGTTAAATATGCTGTTTTCCTGTTAATAACATACATGTACATGAAAAAATTTCTCGAATCTCATTGACTAAGAACAGTGCAATTTCAAGGTAACACAGTGCCAAAAAAAAGGTAATACAATAATTTGCACTGAATTATCTTTTTTGGTGCTCTACTGCTTTTTTCATGTATATTATTAATTGGTAATAACATGATTTTTCATGCAATTTGGAAAAACACGTACTTATGAGTTTTTCAAAGACCTCAAATAGCACTTGTCCTTTGGACTCATGCTATTTTGACTGTCTTTGAAAAACTCACTCTCGTATGTGTTTTTTCCAAATTGCACTCAAAACCATGCTATTACCTATACTAATAGTTTTTTATTTAATAAACAAAATTCAAAATACATGTACTATACATACCCCAAACATTTTTAATGCATGGCCCATAATGATTTCAGCTGTGAACAAGCAAGGCCATGCACTAATCAGAGCTTGAGATACAGCAATGTTTATGCAGAACAAGTCAATTAGTGTCTGGGCCAGGGGCTCAATTGTACAAGGTTGGAATAGTTTATCTGGCAGATATGTCCTGGTGAGCTAATGGTGCTGTTGATGCTTTGAAAATTGAACCAAAGTACTGTATGGTGCTATTTATTGGAAAGAACATGAGTTTATAGCACAGCACAGTTTACTTGCAAAGACTTATCTACCAGACATGTCATCAGGGCTTAATTCAATCTGCCCCAGTTTATATGCTTCAAGACAGAACAGGCAGATCATTTTGTAGAAATTACATTTATCCTGCAACATTTGGGACCTAGAAAAATATTGAAGTTTTTTTCAACAATGGACCCTTTAAAAAAGATACCTTTGCAGCATATCACAAATTGAAGCTCATTTTAGTTTTGGTCCATCTTCCCTTAAAAGGCTTAAAAGAAATGTTGAATTGATTACAATAATTTGTGTTAACAATTTCCAGTTTGTGAGGCCAGCCTAGAGAACATGTATGACCTATAAAATAATAAATGCCTTGGGATGCCTGAGACTCAAGACATGGTTAAAATAATCAACCAAAAGTCCAATTCATTGTTGATGTTAATGTTCTCATATTTTCAGTTGCCACGATCTTCCTGGCAAGCATCTTCAAAACTTGTTTTAATTAACTTGTAGCTTAAGGACTATTGTGTGTTTAGGAAAAACAATAGCACATGGCAGATTAGAAAAAGCCATCATCAGCCTACAATTTCAAAAAGTAAAACATAAAGCAAATTCAAAAAAATATCATCTTGTATATCCAACATTTGAGTTACATATCATGATGAAAGCATTAGTGTAGCCAAGGGGAGAGCAGGGGGGCAGTTGCCCCCCCACTTTTCATCCTGACTAGATCTGTCAGTACACCCACTACACTAGTTGGTACATTGAGCTTTTCTGTCATGGATTCCATTTGCTTTTCAATTACAAAATAAAAAATTGTTAAAAGCTCTTGCGATGGTTAAGTATAGGAAGGGCATTCAATACAAAATGTTCCTTAGGAATTTTGTTCTTTTTTAACAGACAAAAATGATAGATCTGATCAACCCTCAGGACAAAGTGGTTGCGGTAGTGGTGATGACTAAAAAAGAAGATATGTTAGTAGAAATCACAACATAAATAATGTGCATGCTATTGTGTTAAATCATTTTCATAATTTAATACTATTATACCATCCATAGCTAGCAAAATAGGAATCATTTATTCCTTTTTCACAGAAAGAACCTCCAGAAAGATGATACTTTGAACTTAGAATGTATATAATACAGCAATGTATTTATGGTTTTGCAATCAAACTTACTATACTTTTTTGCTGCTGCAATGAACTCCTACATGTTATTTAGGTAACTCAATGCTCATTAAAAATTGTTATGGACAGATTAAGAGTTGTAATATACTGTATTTACACTTCATTTAAAATATGATAAAAACCAATAATTTGAGATTTTACTTTACTTTTTGTTTGTTGCAATAATTGCTGTAGTTACTGTGGTTATGTTTCTTGAAAAAACTCAAAAGTGCACGAATTTGGTTGCCTAGAACTTCTAATAAAGTGCAGTAAAATGTTTTATACAGTAAATGCCAGCAAGAGTTAGGTGTTAGTTGCACTGGCTTGTAGAGAGTTATGCCTTACCCTAAATTGTACATACGTGAAACGTATACTTTGGGAAGTATGTGTTCAAGAAAATGACTAGTTCTCCATTGAAAAGTGTTCTGGCTTTGATTCATTCATGCACAGGTAAAGCACAGTCAAAAATGCAGGAAATGATGTTTTAAAGGTTCTAATAACTCACAATTTTCCAGGGGATCATCCCCCTAGACCCCTCAAATTTTAGTACTCTAGTGTCCCATTCAGATTTTAGCCTGGATGCACCCATAATACTTGATGTCTTGTTGCTGTCGTCAATTACTTTTAGTGTTTGATTGATGAATCAGTGAAGAGAGACTTTGTGCTTGTATTTATCAAATTGATATATTTGTGCAACTCAAATTTTTTCTGCCCTCGGTTTGGTTAACATTGATTTTCCCTTAATTATATTTGTCGGCACATTGCTCACATCTAGTCGGTACATTGGTCGAAAAATTTCCCCTGCCTCCCCAATTTCCAAATTCCTGACTACGCGACTAGATGAAAGACAAATAAAGGAGATATTTCGAGTTTATTTCAAACTCATTGTCAAACCTAATCTAGGTTTATTTGTATTTCGTCCTGACATACAACTCAAATCTTGGGTTTACAAGAAGTTATTTTTAGATGAGCATCGATGAATCGAGGAACAAAAAAAATCACGAATTTGGATTTCTGGTTGATTGAAAATTCTGTGCTCTGTTTGACAGATGGCTTAAGGGTTTCACTTGTTTACATCAACAGTCATTCGCGTTGGACTTTCTTTGAAGGTACACGAACGAGTTGAAAAATTAGAGAGGTATATGTATAATGATGGCTTTCTTTAAGGGTCAATCGAGAATGTATATAAAATAAATCATATTCGAAAAATTAATCTCATCCCACATTATCATCTTGAAAACTCGAGATTCAAGAGTCAGACAATAACAAGAGAGTAGTGACAGTTTTAACTATACTCGTCTTTTTACTGACTCGACTCTTGACTTTCCGGGTAACATTATGTTTCGGAATGTGCTTTATTTTGTACTTCTCGAAGTTGTCGGCTGGTTGCGTTTTTTGTTAACGCATATTGAAGGGGAACTTGCATCTTATTTAAAACTCGCTAGAACTTGCGCCAAGGCAGAACATACTGATGCAGGTCGATGCAGGTTGTTGGCCAAAGTGACGCGAGATGAAACATGCAGCCAATTACGTTTTTGTTTTGGCAACGCTGTAAACTTCTAGACCAACATGTAACTCACGACCTCAAAAAGACATAAGTCAGCCCGTTATTACAACAAATAGGTGAAAACTTCCCTAGTAAATACGTTGTAAGCAATATTACCTGTTCATGCAGAATGATCTAGCGACTCCCAGACGCGAAGTGCCGTTCCCACACTGGTACAGACATGTAGGATTTGAAAGCAGTACTTTACCTCCAGAAAGCAACTGGGAAGCACGAAATCGTAAAGCCCGACCAGCCATTGCTTCCCAGACGATACAAAATTTTCAAAAGAAGAATGTAAATAAAACCACTGACCTATAGAACGACACAACTGACTTCTTACGATATTAAATATGTATAACTTACGTACTTAAACAGTTGCGGTATTTAAATGCAACAACACAACGACTGACCTGTATATAACAGGTTACATACAGGTCGGTGTGACAGGGAAGACAGGGAAGACAGGGTTGCCATGTTAGGGGCTGTTTATACGGGAGTAGGCGGAATAAAAATTTCCCATGTAAACACGCAGTAGCCGAGCTAGCCAGTGAACTCTGTAAAAAGACTGGAACGATAATTCCTTATGCCCGGCCTTAAGACGTCCGAGTTCTCGGTCTTCAAACACCTGGTAAGCTTAAACCCAAACAAAGCTAGTGGCCCAGACGGCATTCCAGCTTGGGTATTGAAGGAAAACGCTGATATCTTAGCCTCACCTATCTCAGACATATTGAATCTACCCTATAAAGAAGCGCGTCTCCCTTCGATATGGAAACATGCGGATATCGTTCCAATTCCGAAACAAAAAGCCGTTCGAGAGGTAAATAAACATCTACGACCAATATCTTTAACACCCATCATCTCCAAAATAGCAGAGGATTATATAGTAGAAGAATACATTAAACCAACTGTACTCCAAAGAATTGATCCTAATCAATTTGGCACAATTCCAAAATCTAGCCCGACGTTTGCACTTTTAAGTATATTACACTCTTGGAATGGTTCTACCGATGGAACTGCCGAACTGGTGCTACGGTCAGAGTCATCTTATTTGACTTTAAAAAGGATTTTGACCTGATAGATCATGGCTTATTGGTTACCAAACTCTAAACATATAATTTACCGCATTGGGTTGTCAACTGGATTACAGATTTTCTCAAATGCAGAAAACAAAGGGTAAAGCTAAACCAAGAGGATTACTCGGATTGGGCTGAAGTTCCCGCCGGAGTTCCACAGGGTACAAAATTAGGCCCATGGCTATATTTAATAATGATCGATAAATTAACAGTCTCTTGTGGTGACATGTGGAAGTTCGTAGATGACACAACTGTAGATGAATTAGTCAGCAAATGCAGCGAAAGCAGAATCCAGACCACAGTTAATGATCTACTAACCCAAATCTCTGAATTAAAATTTCAATTGAATGAAAAGAAATGTAAAGAATTACGTATTGGCTTTGGTGAACCAAGTGCTACTTTCGATTCAGTTATTGTGAACGATACCTCTTTGGAGGTGGTTCCGTGTGCAAAAATCCTCAGATTAACCTTTTCCAACAATTTAAAATGGAACGATCACATTTACCAAACCATCGTAAAAGCAAGAAAGCGATTGTACTTTTTGTCACAACTCAAACGAGCCAAAGTTGGGACTAAGGAATTAATTGTATTTTACAGCACATGTATTAGACCAATCTTGGAATATGCATGCCCGGTCTTTCACAACAGCCTGTCCAACTACCTATCCAATGACCTGGAAATGATTCAGAAAAGAGCGTTGAAAATAATCTACCCCTGGACCTCATATGCAGATGCGCTGCTATTTGCTGGCCTCCAACACCTCAGTACCAGAAGAGAAAAGATAACGAATAATCTTTTCCTGGATATCATGAGTGACGAAAACCACAAACTTCACGAATTTCTCCCTCCTCGAAATACCTATGCTACCGAACTTAGGACCAAACATAAGTTTAATGTAAACTTCAGAACAAACCGTTTTAAAAACAGGTTTTTTTATCGCAAACGCATTAAAATTTTAACCAATTTTAGTATTTTAGATTGAATAACTCTTAACATTAGAATCGACCTTTCCAAAAATGGTCCATTAGAGTAATTTTTTACTTATCGTTTCTAAACTTCCGTTAGTTCCAGGTAAATTGTAGAACTGGTGTAACATAGTAGAAGTGAATGCATTTTGTAATGTAAACATAATTCAGCCTATGGCTGCAAGCTTTACCAAATAAAAACATCTATCTATCTCATCTATCTACATCTATCTATCTATCTATCATGATTGGATGAAGCCAAAGTTCCGGCCATTGAACTCTAAAAAGACTGGAACGATACCTGCCATTGAACTCTAAGACGACTGCAACGCTATCTCGTAGTAAACTGTCAAAAAATCCGGTTGCCTGTTCCATTGCGTAGGGGACTGGGATGACCTGCAAATTGACCTACATGTCAGCCTCCATGATGGCTTCAAAAAACAATTTGCAGGTATCTTTCCAGTCTTTTTAGAGTTCAATGATACCTGCACAGTGAACTCAATTTCCATATCTGGAATACTAACTCCCAGTAATTTGCTCGGGCAAAAAGTGAAGTCAAGATGGCGGCCTATGGAGGGAAGTTTTACTGTTTGGACGCAGTGAACTGAATCTATAAAAACACTGGAACGATAACTCCTTACGCCCGACCTTATGATTGGATTAAGCCAAAATTCCGGCCACTGAAGGGAGCCATGTCAGTCTGAAAGTCATGTAAGAGGAGCCATGTAAGTGTGAAAAATACAGTCTTTTTAGAGTTCACTGTTTGGACGTCAGTTTCAGTCCTCTTCGCGGTCTTGTACGTCTGTTCCAGTCCTTTACGCGACTTTAATTTTCGGTTTTCGTTTGGTTCGACTTCGAAAACATTGACAATCATGGAAAAAGTGCACAGACGAATTAATACTCGACGAATTTTCCATACATATAAATCGGTTCACCAAGGGGAGATTTCCCAATGGCTGACCATCTATTGGGTCATGCATTTGAGATATGCATGATTTATATACCTCAATTGTTCTGTAAGACAAGTTTCGTTCACTGATTTGTTCTGTTAAGAATAAAAAAATGTCACTTACAGGAGCTGAAAATGGACATTGGTTCCCCGAGATACACCAGCTAGTCCACAGTTTCCATGGGCCAGCATATCTGTTCTTTGTCCCTTCTCTCCAAGACGCCTGAAGGATGTTCCACACTTGCGATGGAAGTCCTGCTGTTTTGCATCGTTCCCAGAAAAAGGCTATACTACCATTTTCAGTGCTTTCCACGATGGGTGTTTGGTTTCTGGGCTGAATGGAAGGTATATGGTCTTCTCCGACGTTGGTGTGATGGCTGGAAGGTCCACGAGCTGACGAGCATATCCAGTAAGCGTGGATACCAGACTTGGCCCGGCCACGCTGGTGCAATAACCAACGATGTTGCACGGTCTCTGATCTTCTTCACGACTTGACGAAGTAGTACTATTGGTGCATGAATGAATGACGTCCAGTTGTGCCATTCTAACGTCAGTGCCACTGCGTCAACAGCCATTGCTCCTAGGTCTGGATATCTCGACATATATCGAGGCAGTTGGTGGTTCAGCCGAGATGCGAATAAGTCCACTTGTGGAGTATAATACCGTTAGAGTATACGATTGAAGATTGCCTTGTCGAGTGTCCATTCTGTCCGGTCGTTGAAATGACGCGAGGCCCAGTCGGCGTCGACTTTCTGGATTCCTGGTAGGTGTTGTGCAGTGATTTAGGTCTGATGTTGTTGGCAAACTGTCCATACCTCTACAGCCATGACTGCTAGTGTGGATGATCTTGCTCCCCCTCTTTTGTTGATACACGCGACTGCAGTTGAGTTATCCATTTGGAGACTGATGAGGCGAGGTTTCGTTTGGTAAGCTGGAAGGAAGGACTTGATTGAAAGCAGTACAGCTTTCATCTCCAGGACATTAATATGTTGCTTGGACTCCTTCTAGTTCCACCGTCAGTGCTTCCACTTTGCCAAGACGAAATTTCCTTATTTTATCCTGTTTTTTCCTTTTTCAGCCCAAAATTTCTTTCAAATATACTAATATTTCCTTAACATTTCTTTCACAATTTATCATAAAATTAAGGATATCTTTGTTGGTGAAATTAACAAATCATTGCTCGGCTACGTTTGATCAAGGCCGGATGTAGTGCTGTGGATCTGAAACGAGGCCTTATGATATTAGTACTTAGTAGACAAATCAGTAGAGTGATCTTTGTGGGCTGAGGAGGACATCTGATAACCTCACGGACATACATACACAATAATGACTTTCCAAATAATTAGCAAGTTTTTTTTTACATATCTTTCAAAGTTCAAACATGACAGCAAAGCTAGTTAGATTTTTGTAATATAAGTAATTTACATTCGCGTTCACGATAATACCAGAACTCCAGTATACCGTGGATCGAAGATTATACTGGAAAGCGTTTTGGCGGTTGCTAATCGTTCAAAAAACCAGTTAATCGACAGTCATATTACTCTTTCGTCACTTGTCTTTTAGGACAAATTACGGCAAATTGGAAATGCTGTATTTTCTTTATTTAGCTCCCGGCCTGTCTTTATTACCCCTTTTTAATAAGCCTCCAGTTCAGCAGCACAGAAAAAATAAGCCCCCTCCCTCCACCCATAATAGGGGTACTCTTATTCATTAAACAAGAGACAACGTTCTATCCAGAAACACAGTCATTTATTGAAAGTCGGTATATTTAATTGTCATTATAATATATTTATATTATTATGATTTAGTATATTTATTTTTATAATCACCTACTCTTAATAAGCCCCCAGTCCAGAAACACTGAAAAAAATAAGCTCCCGGTAGGTTAAGTACAGGAAATACGGTAATTCAACTGATAAAATTTTTCGTTGCCAATTCTAACATAAACGGTCATATTCGAAAAAAGTTGGTTTTAGAGTGCAAAACTGCCAGTGGCTGGTTCCTCTTATTACGTCAGCAAAAATAAAGCTACCAGAACAATTTTTGGTTTTTTCATTTCCATGCAAAAATTTAATTCCCAACGTGGATGGAAAAACAATTGTTCTGATTAACATTACAAACAAGACTTCGAAAGGCATTCTGGCAATGGTCAGATGTATGAGGGGAACCGGCCACTAAAATTCAAATTCAAATAAACTTTATTTAAGCAAGGTAATTACGTCAATTCAGAAACCTGTCATTATTGGTGTACAACTGCCAATCAAGACGTGCAAATTGAAGTCGTTCATATACAATACTCCGACTCAATGCTCCTGTCGCTAATCGTTTTCACAACAACATTAGAGCGCATGCATAATGGTTGCATTTTGGGAAGTTATTCAGAAATTGCTCGAATTATTTTCGTGTATTCCGCCTGCAATCGTGCCACAATCTACCAACATTTAACCTCCATTTGGTTGTGCGGCTTTAGCTACTGCAACATTACAAATATAATTGTTTAAAAAATGCACGTTCCATGAAATCTCCTTCAAATTCTCAAAAAAATCCTTCAAATTTCCTTCGAAATTTTATTTCCTTCAAATTTCCTTCATTTCCTCAAAATTTCCTTCAAAAAGGAAATTTCCTTCAAAGTGGAAGCACTGGTCATTAGGGTACCCGGATGTCCAGGTATCGAAACCCGGATAGGGTATACACGTCACAGCCACTGAGGTCACTCACTGCCTGTCATACAGATTGCCAGCGGTACTTTAGAAAACATTGAATCAAGTCGACGAATGATCTATTCAAATTAATTTTAAAATTGCCGTTTAGCCATTGTTAAATATAATGATGCAATGTACGGGTCATGTTTGACAACATGACCGAGGATGATTAGCTTCAATTAACCCAACGCTTCAATTATGAATGGAAAATTGGCCGAAAAACTTTTCTCGACTATGGCACTCTAACACCTCAGTTGGGGGGGTGGGGCACGTGGTGTGTCAGAACATTGATTTAGGGGGGCACATGCCATCTGCGGCTCCCCAGTGGCCACGCTATTGTTGTTTTGTGAGTGTAATTTTACAAGACCTTGACCTGAATTTCGACGCGCCAAAATCAAATGAGAACTTGTCGGCTTTCGTGTCGACGGAGGTACTGTAAATAGAAGTGTCTCTCTTTCTTTCTGTCGAAATTATGCGAAGCAAAATTGGACGACTGTCATTGGTGCATTTTTGTTCTCGGTAAGCATTCGGAATATACCGGTACTCCACTCGAGGTGAACGCTGACAATTCGCTAACAACCGCAAGCTTTGTTGACAACGTTTTGATCGGGAATGTGTTTGGCGCTCAAATATTCATTAAAATGGCTTCTCACTCAAATGTTGAATCTCCGCAGAAGAAATCAGCCGGTAAAGTGAAGGAAATACGGTCTGATGAAGAAGAAAAAAAGCAAAAAACACAAAAAATTTCTGAGACAGCAAAGTAAGTGGTCTTGCAATGTGCCGAGTGGCTTATGCAAAGTTCTTCGTTATAAAATTTTCCTTTCAAAATTTCAGGCCAATCCTAGAGGAACAAGCTCTACTCCGAGAAAAGTTAAAATCTGCACCAGCTTGGAAAAAAGATTCGTCGGCGAAGAAGAAACTTCAGCCCATAGTAAGTAAAAATTAAAACTGCTTGATTGAAGATGTACATTGGAGTATATCACTCGAACTAAATTTTGTGGTACAGTGTACAGATTTGAGGAAAATAACCACATTTCCCCCTAATACCCTAAGAAATTATTTATGTGGAATTCAAGGCCAAAACTCCAAATTATAATTATATCATCTTCGGAGATTAGCTCGACCACACGGTTGAAAAATATTCAGATGATGTCTTTTACCTGATGGATAAAGGTGAACTAGTTACTGTAGTTCCCAGACATGTGTTTTGCTTAACGGTTGTTTTTGTTTGAAGGAAAACACGTGGTCCGGTCAGTTTTATGGTAAAGTTTTGTTCAAGACAAATGCTGGTATTATTAAATTATGAGACATACCTCTCGTTTGCTGGATTTGATATTTACAAGTGTGGGGGCGCTGACCCTGAATATTTAAGTAGCGTGGTTTTACACCGTACGCTATTGTATTTAAATCTTCCATTTTTTGACGGTTGTTGCTCGAGGCTGCTGTATGTATTCTTGTCTGATCTCACTCTGTCTTGCTGGAGTAAACTATTGTAACTAAGGTACATTCAGTTTATTTATTACCTATTTCCACGTGCGCCCACATCCAGAGGAAGAGTTGTTACCAAATAAGGAAGTAGTGGAAGGATGAAGCTGTTCTCGAATGGTACTTTTGCGTCATCTGAGAACATATCAGTTTAATTATTTCAAGGACCTGGAGCTTGGCGATTATGCCCTTTGCTGCTTCTTGCCATTACCATATTTTATGAAACGATTGCTATTAAATCGTAATGGATATCACGGGTGTATCAACAGAGTTCTTGATTCAACTATGGGAGACAAAAGTGAAGAAAGCCAACCGTGGTGTAAATACCGCAAAAATTTAATTTACTGCCATTGATCTCTGCTATATTTCAGTTGCTTATTATGATTTTTGATAGGCCTCTAAGACTAGTCATAATTACAAATATACTGTAGGTTGGAAAATCTCATTTCAAGAGGAAAGATGGTAACACATTCTTTATGACTCAATGGTGGGAAGCCAAATATAAATCACAAAAAAGTGTTAAAGTAATTATTATGCTTGTTGAATGCTGATCTGTTAATTTTTTCTTCTGTTATTGTTTGGATTCTATGTTAGTTTTTGATAAGTGCGTTTTATTTTCTTTCAGGTTGTGAGACCCCCCTCACCAAATTTGAATGTTCCAGTTTCATATGCTGGCTCAAAACAAGTCAATTATACAGGTCCATCTGCTCAGGTATGCTGAAAAAATACCCTGCATGTCTCATTACTGGTATGTTGAGGCAGAACATTTGAGTCATAACCTTTTGAGGTCTGAAGGAGACTGGTTTCTGTTGGGTTGCTAGCTGTCACAAGACTAGTGTAATAAGTATGGTAAGTGGTTATGGAGATACCACCTCATTGACTGGTAACTGTTAGGACAGCTGGTGACCCATGTTTTGCAATGGGAGCATTCCAAAAGATACATTCAACTTCATTTAGACACATCCCAACCATGGTAATTTGCTACATATAGGTATTGTTTGGATAACAAGAATATCTTTTCCATCTGTAATATTTATCATACAGTTTGCCAACAGGTTAAAAGGAGATGTCTTTTGTTTGTGTTCTTTACTGTGTCTCAGTTTAAGAGAATGCAAAATGCTTATAAACGTGAAGGTAATGCTGGCATCCTTGTTTATAATAACACTGTTGTCAAAACAGGCTGCTGGTCTGGCCACAGTATTAGATGTATTAGTTTAATTCTGTAAATCCTTTATTAACCTTCTGGGATGCATATTTATTTCAAGCCTCTTTGGGGGAAGGACTTATTGCAGTTGGAAATTTATGACCCTCCAGTCTTCAGAAATGACTAAAATTTAACACTGATGACCAAATTGCAGAGAATTAATGCCCATTGGATGAACACATTTTAAGCTACCAACTACTTGGTGGACCAATATTAAAGGACCCAAAATTTCATTGTTTCAGTTTGAGATTTCTGTATAAGGAGTGGTATAACCAATCCATTTGTTATTAAATGGTTTGTACACAGAACTCAGTGAACTCCTGTTGTTTGTATTCTTCACCATCTTGTTTTGTGTTTTACTGCTGAGCAGTAACACTGGCAACTACATTTTGTTTTGGATGCTTAGATCTAAAAAGATGGTTGCTAAGTAGACAACCTACACTACTTGAAATGTAAATATCAGCCTCAGCTTAATTGGGGGTCTTAATTTTGCCCAATGTCTGTAGGTTAGTAGTTGTCAAGGCCAAGAATTAGTTGGACATTTGCCTGTAAAACTGTCATTTCTATTGTGCAAATTTTTATCTTGTCAAGGTTGTAGCTTTGAATTTTTACCAACAGGAGTGACAATTCTAGGAGATAGACCTGTAATGTCAAGTGGCTATATTGCTTTCTCAAAAAAACAGGAAATGGTATCTGTACTACATAAGGAACTTCAGCTTGAGTACTGTATGTGAATTGGAATTCATATAAAGGGTCTGAACTGCCAGTCCAAAACAGCTTTCAATTAGAAGTTTTTTTCAAAATACAAGATTTAACACACCCACACATGCACTCCCCCAAAATAGAATTTTTAGTGTAAAAAGAATGTACACAGATTCCATTGAATGCCTTGTTTTCTTTATTTGGGCACACTTTGCTAATATGTACATGTAAAATGTAGTTTTGCATTGACAGTTTTGTATGAATTGAAGCAGAAAAAGTGTAAACGTTGTACTCTCTGAAAAAGAATGATACTATGAGGTACAGTTGTTTCAAGAAAAAGCCCTTCATCAGGCATCTCTTTACTCTGATGATGAGAGTAAAAAGATGCCTCATACAGTAGTACCCAACAATCAAATGTATCCTGATTCTAAACTCCTTGAAGACAGAACATTTCAGGTTCTCCACCCTTTTACATACACTGGCAGTTGAAAAGAACTGCTAAAGCTCCAGTTCTTGGTTAATGAAAGTTTGTAATGTTTACAGCTTACAGGAATGACTTTTGCTCACTTCTATACCAAAACAGTCAATTTCAGAAAATATTAGTGTACCTCCCACAATTTTTCAGAGAGTTTCAGTCAGTTTAAGCAGGTTTTTTATGGGAAATCTAGATGTATTCAAGAATATCAGGGAAGGTGCTGGCTTAATCAGAGAATTCCTCAAAATGAGAGATTGCTGATTGAGAGATGGCTGATTGAGATGGCTGTAGCCAGAGAAGTATTAATGATATTTTAAAGAAGTAGAGACTTACTGAAAGTGTGAAAAATTTGAAGATCCTGGGATGAAAAGAGAGGACAGAATCATTGTGAGAAAAAAACAGTCAAATCCCTATTAGTCTGCATTGGAGATTAAAGCACAGATGCAGATTCAATCTTCATGTTCAATCATTGAACATGGTGTCAATGTCTCTATGTCCACTACCCCCCAAAAAAATCATCTTTTACTGCCCATCACAAGAAGGCTTGCATAGAACTGGACTGCTGAAAAGTGATCCTAAGTGATTTTCAGCTATGAGTCCAGGTTTATGTTAGATGAATGGCTGGGGAAGAATTCAAGGAAGAATGCATCAAGCCAGCTGTGAAATATGGAGGTGGTGGGATCATGGTCTGTGGATGCATTAACACAAGATGCTGGCTTTCTCTTGAAAGTAGATGGAAAGCTGAATGGGGAAGTACACATCAATCTGCTGAAGAATGCACTTATCGCATGCTGAGACTGCTCCGTGGCTGGATATTCCAGCAGAATAACACCTCCAGGCAAGGCTGGGTTTTGTTTAAGGAGGAGGGAATACCTCTAATGGATTGGCTGGCACAGTCACCCAATCTCAACCTAATTGAGAATATGGGGGACCAGAGCAAGGCTGTGGTTCAAAATCAAAACCCAAGTACTGTAATCTCAAAGAACTTTGGATGTCTGTAAATACTGCTTAGAAAAGAATTCCCATCAGAATGAATGGCTAATTGTCATCAGAGCCAGAGGAGGGTCTACTAAATATTAAATGTTTTCTCTTCTGTTTGTTATTATCTAACACAAACTACTGTACTATCTGCATGAATAGTGAACAATTCTTTCTGACTGCCAATGTAATATAATAATGTTATGTAGTAGGTCCTGTATCTCATAGGATACATCAGATTCTACTTACACATAACTAGTATAAAGCAATACATTTAAAGGTAATATGCAGTACATGCAGTCAGTGAGAGTTGGTCTACATTCAGGGAAATTAACAGAACTCATCTACACCTGTACATGTTTGGGTATGCTAAACAAACTGCCTAAGAAATTGACATTGTCATTGTTGTTAATTGTGCAATTAAAATTTGTTTGAAGACAACAATGAGAATTTTTAAAAACTGGTTTCTATTTGATCATTTCAGCATCCATTATTGCTGAAAGTTACACTCAGTAACTGCCCAAAAATAGGCCAACCAATTACAGTCATTATTTTGAAATTTAGGAATCCCAGTGACCGACATTGTCTCATTACAGTATTGTAGGAAATTGCAAGATTACAACTTTCACCATTTTATTTAGACCCTGGGAAAAGACCCTTTTTCCCATTTAATAAGATTGGTAGTTTCATTTGCAATTATTTCAAATCTCCTGTGGTAGAAGTACAATATATGTATATTATTTTTTTCATACCTGCATCATTATGAAGAGTCAATTTAAATGCAGCTACTTTAGTGAACTGACAGAGCTGTTGAACTTAGCTTTTACAATTAACCTCTAAGAGCCAGAGGAATGTCATCCAAAGGAGGTCTGGAGAAGTGATTTCTACTCAATTAGTTTTGAAACCTTAAGTGGAAGAAATGTCATTCCAGCTGTTAGATCTTTGAATGATTTATTTTAATTGTCATAATTTTCTCATGTTTTTTTCTTTTTAAGTAATGCATTGCATATGAATGATGTAAAAATGAAATGAAGTGCTGTTTCTTTGTATATCTAACTTTCCAACCACCATACAGATCCTGAAAAGCTATATTCATTCTAGTATACAAAATTTAAGCTTATATTTTTTATTAATATAGTAGTTGGGTTTAAATTTTTCTAGCAAAATCTTTGGCCATCCTCACCACCACACAGGAAGAGAACACCATCTGGTTCACCTTCAAGCTCCCCTGGCCCAAGTACGCCTAGAAGTTCCTCTCCTACTCTGGTGTTAGATGTTCAAATTGCAAATGAAAATCGTCAGAAAGTGGAAAAGGCCATGAAAGTCAGGCTATATCTTTTACAACAAACTGGGCCAAACTCCTTTTTGATTGGTGGAGATTCTCCCAACCACAAGTTTAGAGTTATGATTGGGCCTCAAGTATGTACAGTTTTGCACAGTATGATATTATAATTTCGTTATTAAGATCTACAACAACAACAGTTGTTTTACAGCCATTTTCCCTGCTTCACGCAGGGGTTGGTTGTTGTTGTTGTTATTGTTGTTGTGTTGTTCTACATCTGCAGTAGTTTAACTGGAATATTTTATCTAATTAAGCAGCTTGGGATACTGGAGGCATTGTGAACAGGATTTTTAGGATTTAGGGAATTCTTGCTTTATGCTGTTATCTCATTAAAGTTACCTTTGGCCACATGGGAGGAGTGTGTTGTCCAGTTTGACTCTACCAAGCATTGCAGATTGTTTTCCTGGTATTGTACTCTGGTTTCCTCTTACAGTAACACTGGACCTATGAGGGGTGGTTCTTAATAGACCACTTGGGAGAATAGCTTACTAATAGCTAGCTGATGGGATTCTCCCAGTATGTAAATAAGGACACCCTTTTAAAATTTTTTTAATTCTGGTAATTTTTACCATTACATTGTATAAGTAATGCTGTCTTTTGTAAGCTATCTGGCATTATGCCCTCTCCAGTCTTCTCAACTGTCCTTGCAGGTTATTTCAGTACTATATTAGATGTTCTGACTGGCACTGGGACTACCTGACATTTTGCCTGTTTTATTTATTTTATTCATTTTTTATTTCCTTATTTTCTCTATCTTGATTCTTTGTGTTTTATCCACCTTCTCTTGTTTTTTTGCTGTAATGCTGCCATCTATAAGGAGAGCAATGTCAATTATAGGTGCATTGGTTAGTTTTGTTAAAGATAGTGACATGGAGCAAATTTGCTTTAATCTCATATGCATGAATGTGGTACATTTTCTAGTGTGTGTTCATTCCAGTATTTCATTCTCTTCAATTTATATCTTCCACTCAAATCTCAGTGGTTTGTTTATGCAAAATTGTCGTACCTTCACTTGAAAAGCATTCTTCCAAAAGTCATGACCAGCCGACAACTTCAAAAAATATAAGAAGAAGCAAATTCCGAAAAAGAAAGCCATCTTTTAACTTAAGATTTAAGTTAACGAAAGATGAAACTGTGAAATAGTGATATTTTGATTTTAATTGCAAAATCATCTTCAGACTTCACTTAGCGTACTGTAAATTTTAATCTCCCAAACCCTTTACATTAAAATGATAGATGAATGATCGTCAAGCCCTATACTCAGAAAAACGATTTCTGATCCCCAGACGGGAATCGAACCCGCAACCTTCTGATGACCGGTAAGACGCTCTAATCATTGAGCTACCAAGACTCAGATGGTGAGCCAAGGTGCAAGTTAGGACGTCTTACCGGTCACCAGAAGGTTGCGGGTTCGATCCCCGTCTGGGGCTCAGAAATCGTTTTTCTGAGTATAGGGCTTGACGATCATTCATCTATCATCTTAAGATATTTCCAAGCTCTCATACATCTAACAGGGGTTAAAATAGCAGCCGGCATTATTGCTTCTTAGCCGGCGATATTTTTGGCGATTTTAGCCCCAATATGCAACAAAATAAACATTGGAAAGCAAAAATAGCCGGCCGAAATAAGTAGGTTTCGCGTAAGAGCCGGTAAATAAATTTAACTGACGAATATTTGTTTTAAACCCTGTCTAACATACAAACTTAACCCTTTATATGTTCAGATGCCTATTCTTTATGACCACAAAAGTTAAGCCTACAGTTGGTAAAACAAATATGTCCTTCGACATTTTCATCCGTGGACTGAAAATTTTAAATCTATAACCCCTGATTCTATCACTACTGCCATAAGTCAATGTGTCTTATTGCCCGTTAATGGGTTTTTCAGTCCACTTTTCTTTCATCCCTTCTTCTCTTCTTAATTTTGATCTTTCTCATCATTTAAAATAATAACGTGATTGAGCTAAATTCCTGTAAATCCTTTCTTTTTTTACCTGCACATACTTTTCTTGTCCTCTATTTTCGTTCAAGGTAAAATCTTCAATGGCTGTTAGCAACCAGATAAATTGTTTTATATATTTGCATTACTTAATTCTATAGAATAAAACTGATACTTAACGGCAAAACCGCGCGATTTTTTGCACATCTTGGTAGGTTATTTTTTACTTCGCTTGTTCAGTTTGTTTTTGTGAAATATCGGGCCTCTTTTTTGCATGGACCGACTTTGTCTTGCTGCTTATCCTTAAACATCTGTCCGGTATTTTACAGGTACAATGTTAACGCCTGGTCAATATGTAGCTAATACGCGCACTTAAAAACAATTTACTCACCATAAACATGGTGTACTAGAGCACCAACATACTGATTAGCTGTTGTTTAATAATTATATAGACTTGTAGCTGTGGTAAAGGGCCATTTTGTGTCCATTTGCTTTTTGTGATGCTCCGTGTGCTAAAAGTAAAGGATAATGATCCATTACTATGGGAAAAACAACTTAAAAATTATGAGGTTAGTAATTTAATTTATTTAATAGTTTATTAGAGGCCTCGGTTTATACAGTCAAGATTATGTAAGAAAGAATACTTATTTTGAAAAGCTAAGGCTTTTACATCCCTGGCGTTAACCTCTTTCAGTCTAATCTTCTAGATACATTATTGAATTTACTGTTGCAGAAGCGCTAATTAGAGCCTGGAGCAATGATTTATTTACTATCTCATTTTGAGTTTAAATTGCTCCTTGTGCTACCTGTAGTAAAGTACATTATTGGCCGATCTTTCATTAAAAACGTAGCCTCAACTAAAAAATATCATGTTCAAAATTGGGGAAATAGAAGATGGCGAATGAGGTAAGTCGAGTGGGGAGACACGAAAACTCGTTCATATCCTTTCATCGCCTTGTCAACTTCCTGTCTGCTGACTAAGCAAAATACGGTGTTCGCAAAATACGATGAAAGAATGAGCTATAAATTGCTAGCATTGTCTTAAACTTCAAGCAAACGGCATCTGCAACTGTAATATTTTGTGGTATTCTTTTTCTATTCACAAAGAGTCAGCTATATACCTTGTTTGCTTGCTGCATGTTAACAAACATTCTGTGCTCTCTATTCTGGCAATCATGTACATTTGTTTGGTGGCTGTTGTTCAGTAGTTTTATTTACAGCACATTACAGAACAATTACTGGTACTGTTTATATTTATTCAGGTGGAGATGTTGTTCCGTAAGTTTCATTCAATCGTCAGTTCAAGAATAGAATGTCGGAGTAAGTCTTATCCAAGCAAATCTACTCAACGTCACACTCCAGACTCCGCCGTGTCATCTAGTCCAGGTTCAACTGGACCTGTCTCGTCAACTGGATCATCTCCCAGGAACGATGATGACATTCAGTGTCCGATATGTTTATTAGAAATGGTTGATGGAGAGAGTCTCACAATTTGTGATGGGTGCACCAACAGTCTACATCAACACTGCATGGCAATCTGTAAGTTTCAAGCTTAACTTTTAGCGTTTAAAGTAAATTACTGTACCATGCCGTAACATGAATCGGTCGCAGTTCTTGCACTGTAAAAAAACTATACTTGGCACAGAAACAAAAGCAAAGCTTGAACAGGTTTAAATTGCTTTTGATTAGAATTATAAATTGTTACCGGTTATTTTTAGTATATGATTGTTTTCATGCAAATAATGCTAGGAGTTATAATTTTTTGCTAGTTTTCTTACTTTTCCCCCTTTTCATCATCATTTTATTTTTGTTATCCTTTTATTTATCTGTTGACTTATTAATTTATCATGTAGGGGCTTCCGAATGTAGACGCCAAAAAGAACCTCTCATATGTCCTCTATGCCGCAAGGTTTGGGTAAACAAAACTAAAACTGCTGAAGATAGTGAAAAGAGGTTAGTTAATGTACTACACAGTTTTGGAGAGATGATTTTTCATACTACTTTTATATGTTTATCGTACATTTCCAGAAAACTGGAAATTAAATATAACACGGACGATTGCCAAGTAACTTATTTGTTCAATTTATGCCACTACAAGTAGAGGTAATTTTATTATGTATCCAATTTATTATTAGTTAGTATTATCAAGTTGTTTGCTTAACCGTAATGAAACAATTTCAATTCAGGAACCTTAAGTGCCTTTCACTTTAGTAGATGGTAAGGTGAAAGTACTTTTATAGGGACTCAGAAGTAATGCCAGAAATCCCAACTCGTGTTTCGCGACGAGAAAGATAAGTCAGTGAGTTTGACCCTTTGCTCTTGGAAAACCTTTTAACTTTAGAAACGTCAGGAAACTATTCCTGTCATTCTGGGGAAAGATGTGTCCGAATTCTTTCCACTCGCCACCCACATAACTGCACATAATTCAAGAAAGAAATCTGGAAGGGATCGGTGGACCAAGCCATACTAATGAAAGATTGCAGCTTTAGCTACCGTGCTCTCCCTTCTGCGCACCTTGTGAAGATTTTGCGGGAAAATTATTAATATTTTGCAGTAAATCAAAGACGAGTTTGAGTGTTTTTGAGTATTGTGTCAGGATACAATAAAGCTAGTGAATCTCGAAAGGCAATAGATTCGTTTCTCGTCTCAAAATTCATTCCTTCATAGCACAATAAATACTCCTCGGCTATGAGATCTTTATTGAATTTATAAAAGAAGTAGACTTAGAAATTGCCAATGGCTGCTAATGCTTCTACTTGCGTATATTCAGGAAAGTAACATTGTGGAAGTAAAGCGATACATCTCCTATTTTTCTATACACCATCTCGAGGGAGAGTTGTTTTGGTATTCAAAACAGGATAATGGCATTTGCTGAGCTAATATGTTATGTAAAATCAAGCGTCGCCGACAAATCACAAAGGTTGTGACTTAGGATTTGACTAAATCTGTATGCCGTACAAGGATATGTGGACATCATGTGAAAATCTCCTGAAATAGTGAATATTCATCATAGCAATCAAAGGTTGTTCCTTACTAGTTTTACGTTACTACATTCTTTTTTCATCAGCTTGTGTGAACTGTTTTAGATTGAGTGGTGTACAGAGTTCCTCTCCGTCGCTTCCAGTTCAAGCTGATGCAATTCCATTGGACCAAGATTGCATCTTACCTCATGCCGATCCTATTCCTGCTGAACAGGTGGAAGTTTCAAAACCTTGGGTTGAGGTACAGTTCTATAAAATGATTGACAGTTGTGTAGAAATATATATTTCTACTACGAATACTGGTAGTCAACTGAACCGCAAAAATTGAATCAGCTGAAATAACTTGATCTGGGTGAAAAAGGTGCGAGTTCAAATCCCGCTCGAGTCAACATTTTTCAGTTGACTTCAGCAGTGTAGGTTAATTGTGAAGTTATCATTTCATAATACCCTGAGGATGGTTCTGAAATATAACGGTTCTTTACAAATCACAAATTGCAAGCCCTTCAAGATTGTAGTCGTTTCATGTGCGAATTATTCCTTGATTCTGACCCTATGAAGAACACCGGGTATCGACAAGAATTCGTTTTAAACCCCGTTTACACGTGCAATATTTTGGGGGCACGGCACGGCTAATTTGCCGTGCCGAGACCTTTTTGCAGAGGTGCTCGGCACGGCTAAATTTTCAGGCACTAGTACCAAATTTTAAGACGTCCGCACCGCTTACACAATGAAAATCACGTGTCGTACCCAAAAATAGCCGCACTTGCACCAAAGTTCTGGCCGCGCAGTGCCCAAAATGTTAACAGTGTAAACGGGGTTTTAAACTTTTTGAATTCTGAGAGAATTGATATTGAAATATTGGTTCTTTTAGTCGTTGTTACTTACGGAGTTCTCTGTTGATGTTATATCTACTTAATGCAGAAAGTTCTTGTACGGTAGCTGTTCACCAAAAATTTATCTATCCGGAATTTTGCTCAGATTATTACAGATTATTAGGACACCGTTTGCGGCTATAAAACGTACGATTTATTAGATTGCATTTAAGAACTTCTCGAATTTATAAGCTGCTCGGTGCAGACCCATTTTTATGACTTCCCAGCTCCCCCTCCTTCGAATAATCCTGGATTTCTTTGTTACGTATAATATCAAGAATTGTTTCGTGTAGGTAAGGTTTAAGATTTTGTCTCTCAAACCAAAGAATTCCTGGTCAGAAAGCATGGTAACCAGGTTTACGACCTAACTACTTGGGCATACTCTCGGTAAACCTGAAGCTGAAGAGTTCGCTAAAAAATTTACTTTTCTTTGTTTTTAGATCTTCGGACAGGATTTGGTTTCCTGTCTGTATTCCCGAGAATGGAACTGCCGTGAGAAAGCCTTGCAACGCCTATGCAGTGACATCAAGCATATATTAGCCAATGAAAACTCGAGCTCGTTTCCCGAAAATGTTGTCAAGATGTCTTGTCGTATCATTGCCATGTTATGTGCCGACCCAGTTTATCCTGTATATGTTCATGCAGTGGTAAGGAGTTTATAATTGAAATGTACAGTCAACTTTTCGTGCACCCACTGACAAAGAAGACACGACTTAATAAAACAACTGAAGACTGCATCTGTAATTTGTATGTCCAAACCGAACTACTGAACTTCGTGTAAGAAGTGAAAAGGGTCAGGTGCCTAATCTTGCTAGACAAGAAGCTGACGTTTCGTCCGTAGTATTCTAAACTCACAAAGCCACAAAACAATAAAGGTGATACTGATAATTATGGTTTTAGGCCAGCTTGCCCAGCCACATCAGTGTCAGTTTGCTTTTTCGTTCGTTTTCACATTATCCCCCCCGATTTTCTCGTAAAAATTCTTCCCCGCTTTTGTTATTTACATTTAAGGCAAACAATTCATTTTTCCTTTACCAGTTTTAGAAAACAAACACGAATATTTAAAGTTTCCCCCACGTATGTCGTTCCCCGACGAATTATTCAATTTTCCCCGATGGAGGTCTAAGGTTCCCCGACCGGGGGGCTTTAGCCCCCTCTGCATACCTCTGGCGCCACCCCTGGGAAATGCTAATGCGTAATGATTAAAATACGAAAAAAACCCAAGGGAACAAAGAATGCAAGCCAAGGATTTTATCCGCCCATACTAGATAAGGTCATCAACTTGTAAAGAAAAGGAAGATAAAAAATAAGAATTAATGAATCAAGTACACAAGGCAATGTTTATATCCGCCCATACTAGACAAAAATAGTCACTTCGTAAGTAATTAAATGGAAGGAAAAGTTCATTAATATAATGGGAGTGAATGGTTTCAAGTTAAAAAAAATGTGACGTCTTTTCTGAAGCGTCGGGTTTTTATCTGGCGAGGTCGCTCGAAACGTCAATTTCTTAACGGACAAGTTTCAGCAATTCCCGGACCCATTTGGCTTTTTACACATCACTCCATCTTTATGTCAATGTCTAAACTACAGACAGACAGACCCCTAGAAACCCGAGAACAAACACTTTTATATCGCATTAGATTTTATAGAAAAATCTTATTCGGCTGACATTGGATTATCAGTCAAGGAGACTTTCTAACTGTGTAATGAACTTTTAGCGCACGAAAATTTCAGAAGAGCTCTTAAGTCGGCCACTTTAGCCAGCTATTCGGTGCAATTTCTGAAAAGACACGAAAAGGACTCTTACAATGAAATTTCTGTACAGTATGTATATTCAGCAAACGAAGTGTCGTGGGTCAAGCCTGGTGTGGGGGGAAGAAACATTTCTAACCCAAAAACGCTACAGGTCTTTGTTAAATGGAATTTAGTGAAAGCGCCAACTGTTTAGGTCTCGTTTAACCGTCCCCTTTATTCTCATTGTCATTTTGCCTACCATCTTATCTCGTTCCCGTTTTGTTACCTCTCATCTCCACTTTCTCTCTCTCTTTCTTTCTTTCTCTCTTTCTTTCTCTCTTTCTTTCTTTCTTTCTTCATTCTCATTCTTTCTTTTTCATTCTCGTTCTTTCTCTCTATTTCTCTCTTTCTCTCTCTTTGTCTCTATCTTTTTGCCACCCTTTCTCGAAAATTGTTAAATTTCGCGACCGTCACGTTAAAATTTACCATAGAGAACCCTGGTTTCCCTTACGTGGTTTATTTTCCTTTTAGCGGGCGTTCCGTGTACTCTTGGCATACCTAACATACAAGTCCGTCAATGAAAAACTGTTTTTACAGAAGGAGTTTTCACCTGTTTTGGAAGCGATATTCTCAAAATGTGCTGATTCCAACCGGTAACTTGCACGTTCTTTTATATATTGTTATATAGTGAACTCCCTCTTAACGGACACCACGTTTGTTCCCGGTCGTTTATCCATTATTTTACTATAACAAATTCTCTCTCAGACGAACACCTCTCTAAAACGGACAACGGACACTTTTCAGGTGGAGAAATGTTCAAAATACCTCGCAGAACGGACAGATAATGGCTGATGTATAGATTCGGATAACGGATTTGAATATGTCACAATAACGAAGACAACTTGTGTACCAAAGATTAGCTAATTCTTTGTCGTATGTTTAACTACCTGACATACATTGAAAGATTTTGCATGAATGTCAATACGTTTCTCTCGCGGCAGAAAGACTGGCACCGAGTGACCGAGGCTTAATCACTTTTATCCTGATGGCTGGTTTCTGATTACGTCATCTCCATCTAAGATGGACTCCTCCCTAAAGGGCTGTTTACACGGGCGATTTTCGCGGCGATTTTTCTTATCTTGAAGCATGCGATTGAGTAAACAACTCCCCAAAGTATTGTATCGCATAGCTTCGCACGATGATCCGCAAGTCAATCCACTCGATCACATGTGTCAGGAAGATAAAAATCGCAGCAAAATTCGCCCGTGTAAACAGACCTTAAGACGGACGGCAAGGACGGTCCCGAAGGTGTCCGTCTTAGAGAGAGTTCACTGTATATTATATTGATAACAACCGATGCCAAAGATTGCTTCACCGCTGTGAGCAAATGAAAGATGAAAATGTTGGTTAAGATATGGATAACTGACAGTGAGCTTCTTCTGAACCATTCTTAGTCGTACAAAAGCACGAAATAGCGACAATTTTATCTTTGTTGCTACATAAATTACTTCTTGTATTTTTGTATGAGTTAGATACGGAGTTTTAGATTGTTTATTATAACGTAAGGAGAGGTTATGCAAGTAAGTATTACAGTGTAATTCATCCTTCCGTTTCGTAAGAACTATTTGCCCACGATGTGTGTTGTTTCATTTGGTCAAAGTCACGGTTCAACCGAAGCACTTTGTTTTGTTTATTCTTTCAGTCGTGTCAGTGCCTTATCAGTGAAAACGCTCTTGGAAATATGTAAAGATGAATGTGGTGACATGGCTCTGGGCTCCGCTTTGGCAGAACGGGAGTCTAGTCAAAGTCTTGGTGGTTTAAATTATGTTTTATCAAGAACTCTAGTTCGGTCACCAGAAACTGTGGCATGGTCATGGTGGCTCGGTCGCTTATATCTTCTTGGAAAACTCCTGGAAGATATGCCGGATAATTTCACAATTGAGACAGAAACAGTTGATTATAAGAAGGTAGCAAGAAGTATAAGGCTACCTGCATCACCTAACAAACTGCCTGAAAACGCTAATCGTTGGGAAAATAACTTTACGCGTTTGATGTTTGTCCTACATTTTGCTATCAAAGCAGTCAGTTGTCCTCATAGTACTGGTAATAAGTTGGCCTTGAGGATATTGACTAGATGTATGAGGCTTGCATTGAAAGTGAAAAGTGCTTATGTTGAAGTGAGAACTTGTTTATCTGAATTAAATGAAAGTGACAGAAATGCTCTGCAAAGGCAACTGAAGCACAGACACACCCCACGAAGAGTGGTATCATTGGATTCAGCATACTCTTCTAGTAGCACAGAAAACACCCAGAACTACAGCGAATCAGTTCGCTCATCACTTGGTGATGATGGAACTTTGGATGGAATTCCCGATTTATGTGACGATGTCGATGTTCAGGTCTCTGAGTTGGAAAACTTTCAAGCAATCGTCGAATCGTTACCTGATGATAACACTTTCCCTATGACGCCTCCTGCTTCACCTAGTAGAGATGTGGATAAACGACAAAGCACTCTTTCACCAAGCTTACCTCCGATAGATGTTCCCTTGACAACCACGAAGTGTCAGAAAAAAATAGAGGATGAAGAAGCGGAAGCATTGGCTATTGCAATGGAGGCGTCTTCGTTACAGCCGTTAATTCCACCGCCTATTGAAAAACTCGTTGCAGATGACTCTGAAGAGATCGTGGTTCGAGTCCAGCCTGAAGTACGTAGAGAGATTGTTCGTTTGACTTGAAGAAATCATGTAGTACAATATAGCCAATCGTGGTTCATATTCGTCCCTTTGGCTCCCGTTATTAGAGACTTTACCTCAGTGGATCTCTGCTTATTTGATTTGTTTGTCCCGTGCGTATTTCTTATGCTTATTAATGAGCTATTAATTAAATAATAAATCGCTCATTGATTAAATCATTTTTCAGTGAGATACATTCCAAGCTGATATACTTAGTAAAATTTACTTTAATGATAGGTATGTATTAAAGCTTTTTTCTGTGCAAAAACGTCAAGGTAACTGCATGTAGGTGAATTATCGCAGAAAAAATCTCCGTCGTTTTACGCTGAAAATCTGAAAATTACCAGAAATTTAAGTATAGAAACTTACTTCCGTAATGTATCTTCTATCACAACTTTTTTT
Organism: Heliopora coerulea; assembly: GCA_030142905.1. NCBI lineage: Eukaryota > Metazoa > Cnidaria > Anthozoa > Scleralcyonacea > Helioporidae > Heliopora > Heliopora coerulea. Next base: position 3,213,543 of record JASJOG010000001.1, read on the forward strand.
TCTTTTTTCGTTGCTAGGGCAGTTTGTTTTAGAGTATAGTAACTTGGCTTTGATTTCGTTTAAATGATTTAAAAAACAGTTTTACATAGTGTTGTGCGACAATCAACTAAAACGGACATTAATGAAGGAAGCTGAGAAGGTTTTTAGACATGGACCATCGAAGGTGCCATTGAGCACAAAATCATGAGCATAAAATCTTGGAGATCATTGACACGATACGGTTGTCGTAAACGATCTGTCGTCTTGGCGTATATAATGTTGTCTCCAAGGTACAATGCCTGCTCATAATTCGTTCGCTAATGATGCGACATGTCCAAAAGGCTCCCAGTGTCGGAAAGCGACGACAAACTAATTAACGAACGGTTGTCTGAACGTTAAAAATACGGGAACTGTTCATTGTTCGTTGTAATCAGGGTTCTGTTTATTCTTCATTTATTGTTTGTTGTTTATTGTTACACGTAATCATATCATCAGTGGGCATCAAGAACGACTGTGGGCGAGTGTGTTGACCACGATCAAGTGAAGAAGGTGGATGGAAGTGAAATAGTTTCAAAGACCAACCTACGTGTCCTTGTTATCTTGAAAGTGTGGGTTTGGTCTCGATGCTACAAACACTAGTGAGCATATCAATCGTATTGAACTAATAATCGTATTCAACATTAGTGTCGTGTGAATGAACTTTTAAACACTCCATCAAAGTTGCCGGCCGTGGGAACTGGAGAAAAAAAAATAACGTACTTATTGTTTGCATTTTCCTTGCAGGTCGATGAAAATGATGGAGGGGACATAGTTAAAGATAGACACGTGTATTTGGAAGGTTTTCATTGGACCAAGGCGGAATTACTAGGCACTGGGGCTTTCTCATCTTGTTACGCCGCGCGTGATAAGGGAAGTGGAACCTTAATGGCTGTAAAGCAGGTATGACGTATGCTAGACCCCAGGCTTAATGATATCAATAAGATATTGGTAAGTGTGCAGGTTGAGGTATTGATGGAAGTTGAATACAAGGAGAGGACTGAAATGAAAAGAAACGTTTAGGAAAGTCGTTCAGTCAAAGAAAAATAAAACTTGAACCTTGGGAAGAATGTATTGGATAGAGGAAGTTTTCGCGTGCCAGAGTTTTATATTTGAAGCCCACACCTGGACTTTTGCAAAAAACTCAGCTCTTGGGCCTCAGGTTAGGAATCAACTCCGCCATCCTGCGAATCTCTGCACTAACTGGGCTACAATAGACCTTGCCGAGAGCTAAGCTAGCTACGAGTTCTGTAATTATAATGATGCTCATTTATAACGGAGTCCTGTATTTTTAATAGTTCATCGGCACTAACCCAGTACCAACCTCGTGGACGCACTATGGACAAAGCCCTTCATAACTCATTTGGCTGAACGCTCTTATCGATTTTCCGGGAACCGGGTTCGATTTTCAGCCGGAGGCCTAGAGGATTTTATTTTCCGGAATTGGTCCAGTTTGAGTTGGAAAATGTAAGATTCTGACACTTGAAGTTTGTCTCCATCCACTGTAAACTCCATTTCATGAGATGGAGTATAAATACCAAATACTCGTTGAATTAGTCTTGGGTAGGCCTGAAAGAATGCAATTTCCTACAATATGGTACATGTCGAGATACAGCTGTAAAGGCTGAACTATCGCGTATGATTGTTAACTCACCGAAGTCTTAAGACGTGTTACCACATTGGCGAGCGATCTTAAGTAGGAGTTCTATCCATGAGTTTGCACAGGAGTTGAGTGGAGATGATTGGAATGGATTGGAATGGAGGGGCGATCTTAAGCCGGAATTGTGTTCTGGAGTTTGAACAGCTAACATATTAACCAGGCGCAATGCATGGTGGAACTTGCTTCTCGGAATTTTTTTTTTTTTTTATATATTATTTTGTATCATCTTGAATTTGGGCGGATTATTATTTATTTGATTTGGTTCAGGTACACTTCTTTCTGTCAGTTTTTTAAGTGGGATAAAGGGCTAAAATGTTTTTAAACTTGTTTCAAAACTCGTGATTCATGTGGAGAATACTGGAAAACCATAACCATGACGTGTCTTTTAATATAATGTCGGCATTCTTGCCGATTTCGATAAACTTCTTGCGAGTTGCACAGCTTCGAAAATGTTAATTTTTAAACTTCCTTCAAATGTCAATGTATAAGAGAAAGCAAATTCCGAAAACCAAGGCCATCTTTCAACTTAAGATTTAAGTTAACAAAAGATGAAAACTGTGAAATGGTGATATTTCGATTTTATTGCAAAATCATCTTCAGACCAATCTTCAGACTTCACTTCACAATCTTCAGACCATCTTCAGACTTCACTTGGTCTGAAGACGATTTTGCAATAAAATCGAAATATCACCATTTCACAGTTTTCATCTTTTGTTAACTTAAATCTTAAGTTGAAAGATGGCCTTGGTTTTCGGAATTTGCTTTCTCTTATATTTTTTGAAGTTGTCGGCTGGTCAAGGTTTTTATGTCAATGTATGAACCGATAGTTTTTGAAGCTGTTTAAAAAACTTGCAACACATTTCAGCGGGTCAAGGCAGTCGTTTAAATCCGGCGAAAGAATTACTGTACTTTGTTAAACACCTGTGATTAGCTTTGCTGTCTACGGGATATAAATTAACTGAGTGCTTTTGAATAAAGTATGCTTAATATTTACTGGATAAATTTGTCCGTTTCGCCTGTAGGTCTCATTCTGTCGCAATTCGTCTGATGAACAACAGAAAGTAACGGACACCATTCTGGAAGAAATATCAATCATGTCGGACGTACAGCATCCTAACTTGATACGCTGTCTTGGCGTTACGCGACATGCTGGACATTTTAACATTTTCTTAGAATGGATGGCAGGTTAGTGACTCAAAAATTGACAATTGATGGAATTAGACAACGAAATATAGTATCCATAGTAATCAGAAATGTATAAAACTACGGGTATGTATGGACGATTTATGAGCCCCAGACGGGAATCAAACCCCCAACCCTTGGATGGATGACAAGCTAAGATGCAGCTTCGACAACTGTACTACATGTGCGGCATCTACGATGTGTTAATAATGGTGTCGAATGAGATGAATGTTACGTATAATATGCATGTTGGGGCTTGGTGACATCATGGGCGACATGCGGACATTCGTCAAGCTCATATCTCAGAAAAGCGATTTCTGAACCCCAGAGATACGAGCTTGTCGAACGTTCATATATCGTCCATCATGTCACCAAGCTCCCGCATTCAGGTTGTGTAACATTCATCTGATATAGAAATGTAAGGTTATTTCGAAACATGGAATAGTAGTAGTGGTCATAATTTATATCGATAATTAAAGCCTACGCTCACCAGAAGCACTTTTTTATATTTATGTTTGATTCATTGAGGTGATAAACTCAGCTGAAATTTTGCCGCTTTATTGATTTCATTTCAGGTGGTTCTCTTGCTAAACTTCTGTCGACTCATGGACCTTTAGAAGAAAAAGTGGCTATCAGCTATACACAGCAAATCATCCGCGGTGTGGCATATCTACACGAACATCATGTTATCCACAGGGATATCAAAGGTATTGTGACTTTTATGTAACATATCATACACGAGAAGGAATGTTTCATCAGATATCCACACACCGAGAAGTGAATTGAGAAACGAGGTGGTAACCGAGTTTTTTAACCAACATCGAGGTGTTTTGATATATCTGATGGAACACGACTTTCGAGTGTATGGTATTACATCTCAAACGAATCCGTATTTAAAGAGAAAATTGAGTTTAAAGTTGTCTAAATTTCACGATCAGATATACTCTACCTCTAAATTTGATATGTGGAATAAGTGCAACGTACAAAACAAATTTATAACTAGTTAGTAATTGTTGAACGACGAACAAGCAAAACTATAGTTTGGTATTTGGAAAATGTAGGAAAATTATGGCCCACGATTAGTGTCAAAAAATACTTCCGTTATGGTTATGCCGTATTATAATGGTTGCAAAGTTTGGCGAAATTATGATTGAGAAATAAAACTATAATAACTGATAAAGTTTATGATGTCTTAGATTACTTTGCATTGAAGTGCCAAAATGAAGTTTGGTAAAGTTCAGTTATGACAGAAATACAATTATGATGAATTGATGAACATTATGTCATGCTAGAACAAAATGCATTGCAGTTGTCCAATTCGGATTTCGCTGCAATATGGTGGGTAATGGAAATCAAGAGAGCGATGTTGCACTCGTACTTCGGGAAAGAATATTGCATCTGCTATGAGATATTGTTGGAAAACTTGCTCCTATAGCTTAGATTAAGACAGACTGGATGGTTTGGTAATGTTAGCAGAACAATTATATTGCCATGCAGACCGATTAGTGGATAACCAAATTGTTCACGAAATTTTCTTTATACGCTTTGGAAGAGCTTTTGGTGGTCTGCAACCAGTCTTGGGATAATTGTTCGGTTAGCATCGCCAGATTACCTATCTTTCTTGATCAATGCATCAATTCATTTTGGTTGAACGTATTATAATGATCACTTTCATCATTATTTTATTTCACTATCATATGAACTTCACCAAACGTCAATATCATAATTGCTATACGATGCTGCCATAACGTAAGTATTCATTTTGATACAAATCACGTGCCATATAAAAGCCCCTGAATCGGATTTTGAATATATTGATACAAATTATCAATGAATTTTTAAGCATGATTGAAGCTTACTTGTACTAACAATTAATAATTCAAGTCCTTAGCTTAAGAAGTAAATTATAATACTTGCCGTTGAACTAAAGTATTTGTGAATTGAAAGGTTTGCTTTTGGCTTTTTCATGCGGTTTGCTGATTTTGAAATTTCAGTTTAGTCCCACTCTCGCATTTTTACTGTTTAAAGTTCTCCAATACCCTTTGGATTGTTCTGCAAATCGTTTTCAACAACAACTAGCGGAGATCCTTCCTCAAACTGTGTGAACATCATTTTTCAGTCGGTTAAAATTTACTGTCATCTACAAGCAATCGAAATTACATAACGCCATCCAGTGAACTGCAATGGCGTCACCACATTCAGCGTTGGGGTGGAAAACCTAGGCTTGAGGCCGGATTGCTTACAGATTGTTATTTTAAAATAATTCAAGTGATACGTAATTTTAATTCAGGAGAATTGTACATCTCCTACCTCATTGCTCACCCAAAACTCATTTTATTGTATTGCGTCGTATTGTATTGTATTTTATTTTATTTTTAAGGAGCCAACGTCCTACTTGATTCCACTGGGCACGTTGTCAAGGTTGCTGATTTTGGAGCAGTGGCTCGACTCAAAACTCAAAAGACATTTTCTGGAGAATTCCAAGGGCAATTATTAGGAACAATTGCGTTCATGGCACCAGAAGTAAATAACTCATTGTATACTGCTTAGTAAATTATTTTCTCGGCTTGATGATCTTCGCATAAAAGTCAAAGCCCAATGTAACGTTTCGCAACTACTTGCAAAATCTTTACAGAATGAATACGTCGTACGAAAACCTGAACTCAGATTACATTACGATACTGAATTAAATTTTATCCAACGATGCCTCTATTCCGTTTGGTTACATTTTCCGCCTGGTTAGTCAGTTGCATAAAGATCTGGTGTAATGTGAAGTACTCTCCGTTGAAAAAAGATTCAGCCATAATTTTCATTAGAGTCAGACTATTTTTGAATGTTTTTTTTTTTTATTAGATTGTTTTTGAAAATAATACCAGGCCCACATGCATGCATCCGTTTGTCTTTCTGCCTGCCTGTATGCCTGCTTGTCTGCCTCCCTCCCTCTCCCTCCCTCCCTCCCTCCCTCCCTCCCTCCCTCCCTCCCTCTCTCCCTCCCTCCCTCCCTCTCTCCCTCCCTCCCTCCTTCCTTCCTTCCCTCCCTCCCCCTCTCCCTCCCTACCTACCTACCTACCTACCCACCCACCTACTACCTACCCACCTACCTATATACCTACCTACCCACCTACTCACCTACCTACCTACCCACCTACCTACATACCTACCTACCTTCCTGCCTGCCTACCTACCCACCTACCTACCCACCTACCTACCCACCTACATACTTATCTACCTACCCACCTACCTAACCATCTACCTACCTACCAACCCATCTACATACTTACCTACCCACCTACCTAGCTACCCAAGTTACCATCAACCTGCTTGTTGCTTGTGAAACTGTCTTGAATGATTGATTTCGAGCTTTATTTTCAGGTATTACGAGGAGAAAGCTATGGTCGTAAGTGTGACGTATGGAGTATCGGCTGCGTTGTAATTGAAATGATGACTGGTAAACCACCGTGGAATGCCAATCAACATTCGAACCACCTGGCTTTAATTTTTAAGGTTGGGAATTCTGTAGTTTTGATTACGTTTTGTAAATTTAATGCGATTGTTGAGAATAAAACAATCTGAGTGCAGGATGGAACGGAAAGAATCTTTGAAGCCAATCTCCAAGTGCACGTGCAGAAAAGAACAGGGTACTTCGCTCTTCCCAGTGAAAAATGACGAAGAAATTAGGAAAGTGAAATGCCAAGAAAGAGGGCAAGTATTGCGTCATTGGGCTGTGTTGCTCTGAATTTGAGAGTTTAGTTTGTGAGCACGACTAAACCACTGCTCATTAATTTCAAGTTTTTCTCGTGGTCTCGCCCATAGGTGTAGTTTCTGCTTGTGCTGCGTTTCCTTTCATGTGTATTTTTATCTGTAGCAGCTGTAAATACTGTATTTCAATTGATTTGTGTAATTTGTATTGATTTATAGATTGCTTGTTCGACCTCTCCACCTGAAGTACCAGACGGACTTAACCCAGCTTTCAGAGATCTTCTTCTAAGGTGTCTAGAGACCATTCCACAGGAACGATCTCCAGCTCTCGAGTTACTAAAACATCCCGTTTTTACCAGGGTTTGCTGCAATTAAACTCTGAAAAATTACCAAAGTCTTACTGCCAGTTTAAAACCCATCGTCTCGAAAATACGTGTAGCTTCACGCATCTTGTATATACTTATCCGTCTCGAGGGCCGTTTTCACGTGCGATTTTGCACGTTGCGCTTGTCATCCTGGTGTATGTAATAGACTCATGATAACCTGTCCATCAAGATATCCGCTTATGATTTGCTGTGGTTTGTCCTCCGCGTTCTCGTCAGTTAAACACGTACTCCAAGATGTCAATCGCAAGGCACGAAATCGCACGTTGTCATTGTCATCCTGGTGTATGTAATAGACTCATGATAGCCTATGCAGCAAGATATCCGCTGGTGATTGCTGTAGTTTGTCCTCTACGCTCTCGTCAGTTAAACACATACTCCAAGATGTCAATCGCAAGGCTCAAAATCGCACGTGTGAACAGCCCTTTACGCATACAGCCACTATAGCAATGCATTAACCATTTAACAAGACGTAAAATTGTCATATGAAGGAAATATGTAATTGCATTTTTTATAAGCGAAAGCCCGTATTCTTTGAGAATAATGGCAGGCGTAACTATGTTCTGGAAATGAGTTTCACTCCAAACATACCTACATTTTACATTTATCTCATTTTCCACTATTCACTCTTGTACATATGACAATGCATGACATTGTGTTATGTTGCTCAACCTTTACGATTGAAAAGAAAGAAGGTTAAATTCATCAAATTATTATTTTTAGTATATAGCGTTCTTAAAACTGTTCAAATTGAAAATTTTAACTTCATCCTCCAGAACATTGCGGTTGAATTAAAGTAATTCCTATAAGTAAGTTCTAATTTAGATTTTGACGCGGAAAACGTTGACTGATATTTGGAATGTAGAAGCTTGGAGATATTGATGGGTGTTCTTTGGACGTTCATTGAGCTCAAATTAACCTCAGAAAAAACTGTTTCTGATCCCCAGAAGACGACCGAACCCGCAACCTTATGATGACTGGTGAGACGCTCAAACGAACACCCATGAAATTGTCCAAGCTCCCACATTTTAAATGTCAGTCGTATTCAACAGAATTATTTATATATCGTGGCTGCCGCATAGGCAACACGTATGTCGGACTTGCATCTTAGCTCACTATCTGAGTCTCAGTAGCCCAATGATCACAGGGTCTCACTTTTCGTCAGAAGATTACGGGTTCGAACCTCGTCCGGGGCTAGAAATCATTTTTCTGATTTTAATTTAAACTTGACGAACGTCGAACGAACACGCACAAAAACGTTATGTTGTGTTTCATAGAATTTTCGCGGTTTAACATCCCGTTAGTGATAATGGACACTGAAGGGAAGAGGGAATCAGGCCGGTTTTTTCGTGCGACAAGCTTTGTTTCACATAGTCATGTAACTGGCCGGTGCCCCTTATACATCTGCTGAATACAACTACCAGAATACCTTTCAAAACCTCGTTTGTAATGTTAATGAAACAATTGTCCTTCCGTTCGCTTTTGGAATTCAATGTTTGCATAAAAATGATGAAAACGCAAAGTGTTCTGGTAGTTGTATTTAGCGAACGCAATAAGGGGAACCAGCTATTAAATAAATATTGATTGTTGAATTGGTCAAACACGAGAAAGTCTTTCATCCCATATCCAAACACCCAAGAGCATGTTCAGAAAACGAGGCAAGGCCGAGCAGTTTCTCCAACAAATCCCTGTTTTTAGGAGAAAATCAGGCTAAAAGTTGTCAAGGTTTTGTGCTAATTGTGTGTCGGTACTGATTTCCCTTGTTTTCGTTTTAGGCTACGTTTACTGCACTACAAAGTCTTCGGATTCACAAAAAAAATTGTATTCGGATTCGTTGAACGTTTACACAGGAAAAAAATCTCTGGATTAATTGCATGCTCGCGTTAAAAAGCACCTGGGGGCGATATCCCTAGGAAATTCGTCCTTTTGGAAGGAAAATTTCTTAGGAATATCGCCCCCTCATAAGAATTTCGCCCTTCCCTCTTTTTAAAATCTATACAACGACATTTTATAAGCGAAGAAAATATTCTTAATTTTTTTTAGTAATTCAAACAAGGAAAATTTTAGAGTGATCTTTAATCTCTCAAAATGTATATATTTTTTGCTTTCATAATATTTCCTCTCACTTAAAAATGCAGTGAGATTACCGCATTTCTTTTAAGCTCTGTTTTCATCTTTTCTGTCTGCTTCTAATTTTATGCTCCATATCCTGTGAAACGTCTGTATAATCAGCATTTCTATATCTTGTTTTTCGCACAAACCGCATGCCATTAGATGAGTCATATCATTGCAAATCTAATAACTATTACGAAAATATCCTGGAAAACGAAAACTCGTTTCAATTACTTAAAAAAATAAAGATAATTCTAAAACAAAGTTAACCATAACCAGGAGACAACTTTAAAAAGTATACATCAAAATATATTCCGACATATAATGACATCTTAAAACTCAAGATTTGAGTTAACAGCAAGATGAGACTGTAGCGAAATTTATATATAAAAAATATTTAGAATTTATTTCAAAGTTATACAAAATGAGTGCGTTAACATGCATAGGTCCGTATATACGAGTGACAAGTATATAGTTAATAGACCTATTGGAGAGTAAACAATTTTAAAGTTTAATGATTGGAGACGTTCTCTGACCAAAATTATATTTTATTTCGACGAGCTTTCGGCCACTAGACTAATCGTGTACCTGTCGAAGACCACAGTCTAGTGGCCGAAAGCTCGTCGAAATAAAATATAATTTTGGTCAGAGAACGTCTCCAATCATTATGCCTCTACCTGACCGCGAATCATCCATATTTGCAAATTTTAAAGTTATTAAAGATAAGATTGGGACAAATTTCGTACAGGAGAGCGAATATGCTAGGTAATTCGACCTCCTGCGGGGCGAGATTCCAGGGAATCCTTACTCCTAGGGGGCGAGATTCCTAGGAAGTTGGCCCTCCACGCTGAAAGGGGGGCGAATTTCCTGTAACACCGCCAGGAGCCATAGTGCCTGTTTTAGGTGTAACTTTGTGCCCAGGTCTTGCGGCAAGCTGGACAAAATTAACTTTTGAAAAGTAATCTGTAGTTAGAGCCGAACAATTTTGTTCTGGGAATAAAATTTTGGAGAAGCTTAGCCCTTCCATCAGAAATAATGGAGGGGGGATAACGAAGGATCCACTTAAATTTTCTTCATTACTTGTCGTTGTTTAGATTTATATACTTTCTTTATTACTACGGCTGTTTAGTTATTCAATTATGGGCGTCTAAATTGCCCCCACTGGCTTCATTCTCATAGGTATAATTTCAAAAAAATATTGCTTTGAAACAAGGTGAGTGATGCCATTAAGATGCCCACAAAAGAATATTTAAACTGACAGCCATTATTAATACGGTCTACAAGGCTTTGGAACTACCGTGACGTCACGAGGTGGACAAGCTTGGGAACTGGACAATTTCAGAGCATGCAAGCTATGTAAGAATTTGAATGTAGTAACACTTTTTTCCAGCCTTCTTAATTCTCATTTCATAAAAAGTAAATTGTGAGTAAACTGGTCGGGATTAAGTCCTATCCGTCTGAGTCTCTCAATGAAAAGGAACCAGAGGAAGAATTTTTTAAACTTTATAAAAGGACCTTTTATAGACCAAGACCGATAACACTCGCCCTAGCTAGAAACCCAAACCTAATACAGTGGCAGTCAAAAAGAATTGCTCAAGCACAAGTTGCCTGATTGTTTGAAGATGGCGAGATTTTGGGGGTAAAACAATAGCCCGTACTCTTGGCATTATAAGGGAGTTAATGAAAAGAAAATTGAGGGATTCTCCCACATCAATTGAAGGAGTTGGGACCATTTTCATTGTGGTTACAATAGATAATCACCATGTGTTCCACGTTCGACAGAAGTGTGTTGTGTAAGCTTGGTGTGGAATCATTTCAAGACCAGAATAAGGACCACGGGGCCAAAGCCGAGGATAAGCCTGGAGAATCGAGGAAAGGAGCTGGCGTTGTCAGAAGAAGGCTATTCACAAAGGAGAATTACTGTTAGAGTTGGCTGCAGTGAGCGTCAGTGAAATCCTTAAAAAGCACCGAATTACTGGCAGCGTTAAGGACCGCAAGATCCCTGGGCGTAAACGAAAGACGACTGAGAGACAGGACCCTTCCATAGTCCGCAAAAGCAATATGGATCGAAGTAAGACAGCTCCGCAGATAAAAACCAAGATGCAGCTAGAGCATGGCATCAGTGTGTTCACATCCACTATCCAAACAAGGCTGCGGGAGGCTGGACTTTTTGGTTTCAAACCAAGAAGAAAGCCAAAATTAATGACTCGTCACAAGAAGGCCCGTTTACAGTTTTCACAAGCACACATGGGCTGGACAGCTGAGCGGTGGTCCAGAGTAATTTTCAGAGACGAATTAAAGTTCCTCCTCCACAGAAGCGACGGAAGGATGTATGTTAGACGGATGGCTGAGGAAGAGTTTAAGGACAATTACATCCAAACAACTGTACAACACGGAGGTGCAAAGTTTGGCGAAATTATGATTGAGAAATAAAACTATAATAACTGATAAAGTTTATGATGTCTTAGATTACTTTGCATTGAAGTGCCAAAATGAAGTTTGGTAAAGTTCAGTTATGACAGAAATACAATTATGATGAATTGATGAACATTATGTCATGCTAGAACAAAATGCATTGCAGTTGTCCAATTCGGATTTCGCTGCAATATGGTGGGTAATGGAAATCAAGAGAGCGATGTTGCACTCGTACTTCGGGAAAGAATATTGCATCTGCTATGAGATATTGTTGGAAAACTTGCTCCTATAGCTTAGATTAAGACAGACTGGATGGTTTGGTAATGTTAGCAGAACAATTATATTGCCATGCAGACCGATTAGTGGATAACCAAATTGTTCACGAAATTTTCTTTATACGCTTTGGAAGAGCTTTTGGTGGTCTGCAACCAGTCTTGGGATAATTGTTCGGTTAGCATCGCCAGATTACCTATCTTTCTTGATCAATGCATCAATTCATTTTGGTTGAACGTATTATAATGATCACTTTCATTAGAGGTGTTGGCTTTCTATCGAAGGTGGCAGGACGGTTTGAATGGGGAGGGATACATCGATATTCTGGAGAATGCACTGATTCCAACCACTCATTTGCTGGGAATACCCCGTGGCTGGATCCTTCAACAGGATAATGCTATGTGCCACACCTGCAGACTGGTCAAAGAATGGTTTGATGAAGAGCAAATTACAGGAATGAATTAGCCGGCTCAGTCACCCGACCTCAATTCTATTGAGAATCTGTGGGTTCGAATTAAGGCAAGGGTTCCAGAACAAAACCCAAAAAGTTGCAAGGAACTGTGAAGTGCTGTTAAGAGTGCATGGGATGGCATAACACAATCCGAAGTAATGACTCTAATATACAGCATGCCTCGCAGATGCGCTGCTGTCGTCAAGGCCAGAGGAGCGCCCAGAAGGTATTAGAACTTCATTTGTTGTTTCTTTATAGTTTATCCATAATTTATATATCGACATCTTGACATTTCATCCTGAGGCGTCAACACTTATCACTTACTGACACATCAATCATTTGTAAATAGAGTAAGCGTTCCCTCAATTCTTCATCAATGATGTAATCACTTTTCTCATGTATATATAAACCTTAGGTTCTCTTATGTTAGTTCACTTGGTCTGAAGATGATTTTGCAATAAAATCAAAATATCACCATTTTACAGTTTTCATCTTTTGTTAACTTAAATCTTAAGTTGAAAGATGGCCTTGGTTTTCGGAATTTGCTTTCTCTTATAATATAATTACGTGCACTTTATGTGAGCAATTCTTTTCCTAATAATCAAAGAAGTGAGAAAGAAAAATTCTTAGCAAAATTTGAGGATCACTATCAAAGGTTCGAACTACAAGTCAAAAAGTCACCGTACAGTCTATTGCATAGAACATATTGATGTTGTCTGTAGGCATTTGGTGATATCAGAGAATATGTGGACGTTTTTCAAGCTCACATCCGCAGAAAAACGATTTCTGAGCTCCAGGCGGGGATCGAACTCGCAACTTTCTGATGACCAGTGAGATTTAATACCACACATTAACCGCACACAAGCTATTACGATGCGCATTGTGTGTAACGTTCATTTCATTCACATTGTTAGCATAACCTAGGCAATACGAAGGCTGAACGCCTTTGTCCAAACGGAAAACTAAATGCCTAATCCAAAAGGCAAAACCAAAGCTAAACGTCCTTCCCCAAACGGAACGCCTGCCATGCAGGCTTATGTTGAACGTGCTAAGCTTGATTAAACAAAATTGTTTTAGAATTTGGATTCTTTGCAATTGGTTTTATCAGGGCATCAAATCAAGTGTACCAGAAAAAGGGAGAAATATACGCGGTTAGTATTATCAAAGGCTGATTTGCAATAGTTACGATCTACGTTTCTGAAGCAGTGTTCAATCCAAGAGGCAACATAGTACCCAGGGTCTTTTCCTCGCACCACCAACCAATCTGGGAACGAGGTTGACCAGATTGTTGAGGGCCAGTCCCCCCACTTTTCACAGCTGGGTAAATGCAGCCCCGCCGCCTGCTAGATTGATGCTCTATCCCCCTATTAATGCAGTGTACCGAGAATGTACACATTCTTCATGAAACGACTTGGTCTAACCATAAAAAGTTTTACGGTTTCTGTTGCTGCCAAATTTCAATCACAAAAGTTAGTATATTTATTCTGGAATTAAACTCTTTCGAAAGGTCCAGCCCCTAATGGGTCCAGTATTAGGAAAGGAAACTGAAGTAGTCGGTTGGCTCTTCTTAAATGTGACCAAGGTGACTTTAATTAAACAGCTAGACGGAGCCTAAATAGGATCTAGTCACGATGGTCAAACGTGAACAGTAAGCAAGACAAATCCAAGCACGTTCTCTTTTTCAGGCGAACAATTTTTCCTCAACGGTTCTCGGTATGGTCATTTATTGCTCTTTCAATGTAGCCCTCCAATGCTAAAAACGCTCAGGATAGGTTCAGAAAAGAGTGTTCAAACTTGACCTACTGTATACCAAGTCATCCCATACCGCAGCCAGTGATAAGTACAAGCTTTTTACGGTGACATCGGTTGGAGGCAATTGCTGCGAATATTCTTTTTCTCTAGATAACATAGTGTAATTTACCAACACAGGAACGTAATGGAAGTAGATAGTACAAGGATGTTCGGGATTTTTAGATCGCAAATATATTTGTATGTAGGTAGGTAGGTATGTAGAGGTAGGTATGAAGGTGTCATAGTGAAGAGATTCCTGCGAGAGATTTTTTCTCCCCAAAGAAAATAAAAATCCCACTGAAATAGCCATTTTAACTTGTATTTTATTTCTTTTGGTCAAAGAAATTCGATTTAGCTGGAGGCTGAAGCGGGAGCTGCTGCGCGACTTTTCTTTGACTTGGCTTGACCACCTTCTCGAAATCCATTTTTGAACCTCCTCTGTACCAATTTGAGGTATTTCATCCTTCCAGTACCAGTGGTACGCCGCCGTTGTGCCTTCACACTCCAGTTATCTAAGAAAACACAATCAAAATTATTACAATAATCATTCCAGTTAACAAGCTTAAATTTGCACCAGGCTTATAGCCAGAGGGCGTCCTTAGGACGCCCACTTTTAAAATATCAAGGTTTTGGACGGCTTGGAAAGTGTTTGGACATCCACCGATAATTTTACCTTCGAAAAAGTAAATTTCAAAATTTAAGTGACAAATATTAGAAGAATGACAAATATTCTGTCTTTTCATCAAATCAGAGTCGATCGTAGGCATCCTCTTACGTAGATGAGCGTGCGATTGCATTTTTAACGCAAAATGTGTGGGAAACATGTCGATTTTTAGCAAGTTCGAAGTTACGTTTTCCTCGCTCAGAAGTGCTTAAATCGCATCTAGAGGGCTTCATTTTTTAAAAAAATTTTCTCGGGGAGCATGCCCCCAGACCCCCCCCTAGGTGGATCGTGCCGAAGGCAAGATGTCAAAGATACTAGACGCCCAGTTTTTAGATCTTGGCTAAAAGCCTGATTTGCACCAATGGATTTTTCATCCGGGGAACAACCTTGGTGATATTTCAGAACCAAATGTTTTGGTGAGGGATCTTCCATACGATTTTTTTGTCGGTCACGCATGTTACTACATGCATATTACTCAGCCGAGTTTGCTGGCGTTCTCGCTTATTTGCATCTTTTGAGTCCTTTATCCCACTGACTGATATAGGTAACCTGTCAAAATGCTCCCAAGCCAAACTGTCCCGGACATAACGCTCCTAGAAAAGGGTTAGGGTAAAGTTACAGGTTAGGTCTCAAGTTTGGGGGGCGTTTTGACGGCAATTCCTTATAAAAAAAAGTTTTGATTTTTTTCTCTCTACTCAACCGCGCGTTTTTTACAGTAGAGGAGAAACACGCCGAGATTTGCGTCCGCGGCTTTCTGACCATAAGGGAATTTTGGTCTTTAGAGGGGAAAGACGATTCAACCTGACCTCACCAGAGTTTTTTCGCACCATCGTAACACTGTGACATACCGTTTCCCTTCAAAACTTTGAAGTTTTTTCATCTTTATCTTTTGAGTCTGAACTTTTAGCGCGTGAAAGTCTGCTGAATAATAAACTCAACCCTTCTCTTAATGCAAATATTGGTTCCGCTCATCTTTACTTGCTCTGACGGACTTCTTTCTCTCACCTCGATCGACTCAACCCTCTTTCACTGTCTCTTCCTTCACTGCTTTTGTCTGTATATAACCTTAATTTCAGTTTAGTTTTCGCTTGGCTAATCAACTAAAGTTCACATTTGCAATTATATATTTAGTATGATGTAAATTATTTTTCTGATGATTTGCACGCTTGGTGACAAAATATGAGATGTTATTAAAGATTTCTATATTCTAACGCGGTTCTTGTATGTATATTCTGCTGGAAATTGATATTATTTTTAGATATCGTAGGATTAGTATAGCTTAGCTGTACAGCAGCCTAAGTTATTTTACTTCTACTAAAACAATTTGGATACTTTTTATCAACGTATCCATTTCATCAAGCAGACATCAACTAAACCTTTTACCTCCAATCTCAACTGGAAAGCCACAACAATTTCATTTGATGTCACAGCCTTCATGTTGGTGTACATGAACAATAAATTTTAATCAAATTCTTATATTACGTACATCAATACGTACTCTATGTCATTTCTCATCTGGGACATGAGGGACAGACGGTCTGAGAACTTTTAGATACAACTCTCAGACTTCATATAGGTACGGTAGATAGACTACTCACACTTCCTTGTCTTTGGTTTGGGATAAGCACACTGGGCACATCTCTTTTTCTGAATGTGAAATGACGTCCTTCCACAACGCACACACAATGTGTGACTTTTGTTGTGGCGTTTACCAAAACTGGAGGTTCCCTTCGTCTATAGAACACATTATAAAACAGAATAAAAAAAATTTAGTTAGTGCCCAAGAAGTGGCGATACTGCAGAAATTCCTCCATACAAGTGGGAATTCCGTTTTTTACTAATGCTGATTTCTGTTTGGTATTTTGCATCATTCCATCCTACGATCAGTTCTTCAACGTCTTCGTTCGACCGGAATGCAAGGCCGGGTATGATTCATATGATTTTTTAAACAAATATATTGATTACGGGCATGAAAAACTTTCATAAATACGGATACTGACGACAGAATGCACATTCTATCACAGCGATACGCGTCCAGTAAGTGTTCCAATTTGTGTACGTGTCACGTCAATTTTCGATCGCGACGGCTCTCAGTCGCGTTGGCAATCCCGATATTTTTGCTCCGTATAAACGGGATAATCGACATTTATCATCTATTCCGTAAAATTCATATCAGTGGTTTAATTTTGGAAGTCCAAATTTTTGTGTGTTCAGCACTAAGTTACCGCACACCCCAAGTTACCGCACATCATCCAAGAACAGATGGATTTCCCAGAAAATTCTACTGCTTTCGTTCTCCTAGTTATCTTCTGCTCCGTAACGTCAAATTGGCAGGAAAATTGTGTGCAATCATCATATTGCCACATGTAGGGGTCAAAAAAAGAATGGCGAATTCAAAATCCAGTCATGCAGATTTGCAAGTAATGTCCTGATCATAGTCAAATCTTAAAAATCATTTATTACATCATTTTCTCTCCGAAGGACTACTGGTTTGTTTTGACATGGAAGGCACGTCCTCACGTTATCATGTTCAGTTCCTGACAGCACAAAGTTTTATGACTTGAGACCTCATAGATCATCCTGAGTTCTGGAGAATGGACACAATTACTCCCTTCCTCTGCAAAAGTCCCGAAAAGCCCAGGGAAAATAGGGTCAACAGTTTAAAATAATAACGCATCTCACAAGGAATTAAATAGAAAGGAACACTGTGAAAGCCAGACTGTGGCAAACATATTTGCTGGGATTATTTCAATTCATATAAAGAGAAGACAGTCTTTTCCTAAACAGCAAATCAACATGACTTCATTAATAGTTCTTTCTTTTACCATTATGCAAGACCTTGCAGGGTGCTGCACCCTAACAGTACATCACAAATTTTTGTTTTTTTTAAGGATTTGATATGGCATTACAAGACATTTTTGAAGTTAGATTGTTGGATACTGAAGCCTGGATTACACAACAAGCATATCTTTGGATAGGACACTTTCTACTTTAGCATCAGTATGCAGATTTTTTCTCACAAATTTTACAACAAATTCTGGGCTCTCAGTCAAGTGTTTTTAATATATTTGATGTTGTTTACCTTATTATATCAGCTGAATACAACTACAAGAACACTTTGTGTTTTTTTATCTTCATGCAAACACTGAATTTCCCATGTGAATGGAAAGACAATTGCTCCAATTAACATTACAAACAAGACTTTAAAAGGCATTCTGGTAGTTGTATTCAGCAGAAATACCATATTTCCCAGGAGATTACCTACACTTCGTATTACCCACACTAGTCAAATGTATGGTCCAAAAAATTGTTGACAGATTACCTGCACCTTAACCACCCTCTTGCAACATCATTGTGGCTTTGAAACAATGAGATGAACTGGAAGGAGTAGCTCTGGTGATGGCATTTTTTACCAGGCATGATAAAAAGTGGGGGATTAATCAAAGCAAAGTGAATTGAAGCTGATTCTTAATTTTGAATGAACCAATCAAAATTGACATGCAGAGTGGTAATATCTTTTAAGCCATGAGAGATTTCAGTGAAATTCCACACAAATTCTCTCATGACATAGCAACACACAGCTTGGTGCACTACACCAGGTCCAAATTGCAATGGCTTTAAAATTTATGCTGTTATTCAAACTTATGGTTTTCTATCTTTGAAATGTACAGTCAGTTTAAAGCTTGCTATTCATTGGTGACAGAAGTACTAAAAGTGTGATCAGAAAAAGAAGCAAAATTAGCTAGGTGCAGTGCCTGACAACCTGACTTGCCAATTTTTGCATAAACCTGAAATTCTGTGAAGCAAACTGATAATTATTAAAAAGGAACTAAAACTTTTCTAAATTTCTTTATTACCTGGAAGACTTGCATGAGGATTTGGAATCATTAACCCAGCACTACAACTGCACAGCACTTGTGATGATTTGATAATGAGATTTTTGCCAAATGTAGATGTCAAAATAAAAATTTCTCATCATGTTACCTGCAAGTCGTATTACCTGCAGCAGCTTCAAAAACAGAAAACTCAGCAGATAATCCATGGGTAATCGCCTGGAAAATACGGTACAAGGGGAACTGGCCATTGCAGGTGCTATGCCAAAATATTCTAGCATGCAGACCAATGTTTAAGAATGCTACATCAAAAATGCTTGTCTTGTAAAACAGCTTTTGCATCTGTTACTGTACTTGTCACAGATTTTACAAAACTTTAGCTGATGCACATTGATTTACTACTGCATTTAACTAAAGACTTTCACTGGAGTGACCTACAGATTTTGGGTTCAAAATTTTAAGTCTTTTGGGGTTTACAAGAATACATTAAAGAGAAGCTGTGTGGACATGAACAAGTTAAAAACCCAGCTCAAACCCCTTCTCATCTGAGACATCCTCAATAGGGAAATTAAATCATATGGCATTAGCTGGCGTAAAATAAGTAAGAAGCTTTCAACCACAAACAGTAAGGCTAGATGGTTTTTACACGAGTTGTAGAATACATCTCCCCAAGACCCTTAGTAGCACTTTCTTCAAAAACATGCTACAAAGAGCTCGATTAAAAAAATGGCAGTGAAGCCTTCGCGTTATAGAATATAGAAGTTCTAAACAGTGTATCAAACAAGAATAAAAAAAATTAAACATCACTTGCGTTCTGTTGTGGTTCCAAGTGGAACCGATGTGTTGTTATACACAAGTCACAACAGTTGCGCTGATGAACAGTTTATCCATTTCCCGTTTTTTTCTGGGCCACAATAATTTTTCTCTTTCATGGGGGCAAGCACTTCCCAAACTATCTGCTTGTAAAGGCTAATAACTGTCGTTTGGTGAAGCATTTCCAGAAAATTTTAGGGTTGACAATTATAGTAATAGCATAAATAAAAACTTTGACGACGGCTGCAGTGATATTTATGGAAGTGTACAGGGTCCAATGGAGAAAATAACATCATTTACCGATTTTAAAGTACACATAAATTACATCTTTCGATAAATTATTAAGCTTATCTAAAGGATTGAATCGAAATTTAACGGATACAACACAGTCAAAGTCAAAGACTCACCATGATTGTAAGGGGTTCTCAGCAGAAAGGACGATAATAAAGAGAACACTGAAATATGTTGATCAGCGGTTACTCAATAAAATTCAAGATGGCGCGTAATTGTGAAAAAAAGTTGATAGGTTTGAATCGAATGTATATTGAAAAACATCGGGAAGGTTAATACTGATTTTGATATCGTAGAATTAAAATTAAACATAGGTAAACCAGGATATTAACAATCGTTTTCAATCTTTTTTTTTTCTTATCCAGAAGAAAGAATAAAGAACCCCAAACGCCCTTCTCTTGTAAGGACAAAGTACAGTACAGTATTAACTACTCAATTACTTGTCATTTTAGCAGTTGTGTAGGGAAGATGTAACTTTAATTTATTTAAGAAATGTTAAAAAATTAAACTGACTTTATAGCACACTTTACACAGCGCGCAAGAGGTGAAAAAATGGATCCCAGGCATTAAAAAAGAATTGGATTATTGTCTGGAGGTTAGTATTAAAGATACTACCGATTCAAAGCTATATTTGATCATTTAATTATAGTATATGCATCTAGGGATCTCGACTGAGATCTGATTTGATATGTTGAGAAAACGTGTGTGTCAGTGTCACTCAATGGCTTTTACTATAATCAGAAGAAATTTGCCTCTGGGGGAAATTTCAAGTTGTAGGTGGAGTCTTTATTGAGGGAATTTTTTCCAGAATAATGAGCAAAGTGTAACTACCTACAGTCCAATCACATGCTGACCATATGTGGGAGAAATTCAAGTAAGCAGAGCAAGCTTTCTGGTGTCGATCTGCAGACTCCACAGGATATAATTCTTTACTGTTCGGAGCAGTCTACATGTGGAATAAGGCTAATGCTAATTCCCCTATTTAAAGTTAATCAAATATATTGTCATGACTTATTGGGCATTTGCTCACATAGTTATTCATAACTAAATGTTAATCATAGATTAGAACTATTTAATGGAATACCAAAATATATTCTGTGAGATACCTTATGGTTTCAATGATATTATATTACAGTGCTTTAAGTACTACTGAGCCCCACCCTGGTTTTGGCTAGATCATTAGACAATGGCCAATTTTGCCCCACCCCAGGACTGTTACTATTAAGGGTGTGTTAGGGTGTGAAAATCCCTTGATATTTGAAGATACTATGGTAACTACCTTTTACAGGTAATTTGTTTGTGAAAACCAGTGGCATAACTAGGTCCATGCTGTTTGGGGGCACATAATCCAAGGTGTACCATCAATTAATGTAAAGCATGCTCTTGTAGTCTATGCGGGGGTGGTGACACAGACTTGTTACACAGATTCCATTTTCTTTTCTGTTCCATATTTTATCAAATCATTTACAACAAAAAAGAGAGAATCAAGCAGAAATCATTGGGATTTTGTAATAAATGTAGTTAGAGGGAACTCAATATAAAAATGCTTGTTACTGGACAATAAAAAAGGAAGAATATCCCTTTGCTATTTTGCCAATGATGTACCAATAGTTTACTCAGATGTACTGGTGGACTTGGAATGATCATAGCAAGGGGGGTACGGGCCCTCTACTGGGTATACCACTGGTGGAAACACCATCTGAAAAGGCAATTCAACCCAAAAGAGTATGACAATTTGTCATGCAAAGGTATTTCCAACCTTATTTAGCAAAGAAAATTGGAAAGAAAGTATCAATTACGTCACCTCTGTGGCTGCCACGTAGCCTTGTTCCTCTACCCATTGTCGAACTGTTCGTTCATAGAAAGAATATCAGTAAAATAACCTAATTGGAAAGGTCTGGGAATGAGACTTGTGGATAATGTAAGGTGCATTCCAGACTGCCGACCTGTAGCCAAGAGGATTTTTGTGAACCAGTCCTTTTTTGGTGGGGGAAACTATTTTTTTGTGAGGCAAAAGTAGTCACTCTAGTCTCCCCCACTGTTCATGTCATAGTTATACCCCAAACCACTCAACCAGTCTCCTACAATTGCTGAAATTCCAGATCTGCCTTCTGACATTCTAAGACAAGGGTCTAAGTATGTTTATTGAAAATTATCTGGCTTGGTTTCATATTTATATACTGTAATCTTTGCAAGTTTAGCAATTATCTGGTGCAAGACAACACCAGTATCCTGACAGAAAACTGAAGGAGTTTGAAGAGAAAGTAGAATTTCTTGAGAAGGAATATAAGAGGTGACCTCTGAGTTTATCTAAATTGTCCATTGAATGCTGATCATCTGTTGGTATTTATAAGCATTATTTTCTCATTTAAAAATTGGTTTTTTAAATTAGATTTGTCAGCAAAGTATTTGAACTTGATCCTTCTACAACAGGGATACCATGGAAGCCTCGACCATATGTTAGCAAACGAAAAGCGTCAGCAATGAAGGTTAGTTGAAAGCAATAACTCCATTAGTTGGGTAAAAAAAAAAATCATGGTCTAGTTCTGCTTTGATATTTCAACAAAGTTGGGTATTTTTTTCCCCTTAATGTAAAACCTCACCATGAAACGCATTTTCAATTCATTTTTACTATTTTTGATATTGTTTATATCTTTATCTATCTTGATTCATTTTTTAATCATATATATATATATTTTAAAAAAAAACATATAGATATAGATATACTTATACACATACATATAAATATACATATACATATACATGTACATGTACATATACATCATGTATACACATACACATATCAATGTTTCCAAAAAGCGTGTTAAAAATCATTTTAATGAAAGTGATCAAAATTTATATGGGTGCTTCTCTGGGTTAAAATGTGACATTTAAATAGAGTGTCAAGTGCATTTCATGCAACGAACCCTTGAAGACCCCAAATGACATTTCGATTACTTTGGTGGAAAGTATGGAAGGGGAGAACCAGAAGTGAACAGATGAAGACAAAATTATGTTCAAGTGAAAATCAATTTCAATAGATGTTTTTATTTGTTAAAAGTGTTTTTATTTAAGTCTCTTCTTTCTCTTACAGGATTCTGATGTACAAGAACTATGCTTAACAGGTTATTTAGTAGTATAAATAAACTGCACACAAAGTGTTCATATGTTCTGTATTATCAACATTGCACACTTATACTGCATTTAAGGAGGATCTAAAGAAAATGTTCTCGAGGGGGACGTCATCAATAATGGGGAGGTAACCAGAGTGGTGCAATATTTCTATTTGAAACAGTGGAATACCACTGAAACATCTCTTAAATTTTAACATAATGATCTCTGGAGTAATTGCAAAATATATTGGGAACAAAAAGTTTTCAGTTTTCTAGATTAACCAGGCCTTTTCGTTTGACGCGTGCGATCGCACACGCACGCGTCGACACACGCGCATACCAAACTGCGCGTGGTATTTGTCTTACGCTTGAAAATTCATCTTCACGTCTCCTTGGTCCTCTTGCCTATGAGGTGAAACCAACAAATACGCTTACTTTGTTGGAGTTGTAGAACTCCGCTGGCACCATCGGAGTTCTATCTAGCTCGTTTTAGTGTTTTAGGCTAACAGGAAAATGAGGGGATGTTTTCCTTTTCTTTGGATATTTTGAAGGGAGGAGAAGCGTTAAAGGTTGCCCAACACGGGAGATTAGTCTGCGTCAGTTTTGAAAAGATGCGTAGTCTGAACAACCACAACAGGTTGAAAGCTCGTGATGCGAAAAAAAGTGCAAAAGTCAATCTGTTCACGCTTTTAAACCACCGAATCGAAGATTCTGAGGACAACGTATATGATTATGTGTTTTAAATTACGTTAAGTTTGGCACAGTACCCTTGGAATCAATGCAATCAGCAATCAATGCGTAGAGAATAGCGCAATTAACATAGATAATTCTGAAGATTCTGATATTTTTCACAATTCTGATCACGATCCTTTTGATCCAGAAAGCGAAGAAGTTGATTAACACAAAGATAAATCGTTTGAATAAATAGCATTGTTTGTAAATTTTTCTTTTGCTGTAGTTTTAAGTGTGTTTTGATTGACTCTTAAAGTGCAGACAATAACCTTACTAACATGGTGAATGAGGTAAAATGATTGTTTTCATGGTATTTCCCTGTCATAACGGATCAACTTAAACACCCGTGTGATTCACACGCGCAAGTTAATTTGAACGTGTGAATCACCACACGTGCACCGTTTTGCTCACGAAAAGGCCAGATTCACCATAAGCAAACTTGCTAAATAATATTTAAGAGGTTTATTTTCCATTTTCATTACAATAACTAAACTTTACATGTCTCTAAACTCTTAATCATTCTTCACAAAAAGTATGATTTAAAGAAAAAATTATTCCAATGTTTAAGTGCCGTGGTCATTCATCTAAATCTACCCATGGTATTTATTGATGTACTCCTACTCCTACTACTCCTCTTCCTCCTCCTCTTCTTCCTACTCTTACTCCTCCTTTTCCTCCTCCTCCTCCTCCTCCTCCTCTTCCTCCTCCTCTTCCTCCTCCTCTTTCTCCTCCTCCTCTTCCTCCTGCTCCTCCTCCTCCTCCTCCTTCTCCTCCTCTTCCTCCTCTTCCTCCTCTTCCTCCTCTTCCTCCTATTCCTCCTACTCCTCCTATTCCACCTCTTCCTCCTCCTCCTCCTCCTCCTCCTCCTCCTCCTCCTCTTCCTCCTCCTCTTCCTCCTCCTCTTCCTCCTCCTCCTCCTCCTCCTCTTCCTCCTCCTCTTCCTCCTCCTCCTTCTCTTCCTCCTCCTCCTTCTCTTCCTCCTCCTCCTTTTCCTCCTCCTTTTCCTCCTCCTTTTCCTCCTCCTTTTCCTCCTCCTCCTCCTCCTCTTCCTCCTCCTCCTTCTCTTCCTCCTCCTCCTTCTCTTCCTCCTCCTCCTTTTCCTCCTCCTTTTCCTCCTCCTTTTCCTCCTCCTCTTCCTCCTCTTCCTCCTCCTCCTCCTCTTCCTCCTCCTCCTCCTCTTCCTCCTCCTCTTCCTCCTCCTCTTCCTCCTCTTCCTCCTACTCCTCCTCTTCCTCTTCCTCCTACTACTCCTCCTCCTCTTCCTCCTCCTCCCCCTCTTCCTACTCCTCCTCCTCCTCTTCCTCCTACTCATCCTCTTCGTATTACTCCTCCTCCTCTTCCTGCTACTCCTCCTCCTCCTCTTCCTCGTACTACTCCTCCTTCTCTTCCTCTTACTCCTCCTCTTCCTCGTATCACTCCTCCTCCTCTTCCTGCTACTCCTCCTCCTCCTCCTCTTCCTCGTACTACTCCTCCTCCTCTTCCTTCTGGTACTCCTCCTTCTCTTCCTCTTCCTCCTCCTCCTCTTCCTCCTATTACTCCTCCTCCTCCTCTTCCTCCTCCTCTTCCTCCTCCTCTTCCTCCTCCTACTTCTCCTCCTTCTCCTCCTCCTCCTTCTCCTCCTCCTCCTTCTCCTCCTCCTCCTTCTCCTCCTCCTACTCCTTTTCCGACTCCTGCTCCTGCTTCTTTTTCTTTTTTCTTTGGATAATGATGCTCATAATGATGTCGATAGTGATGATAATAATCATAATGATAATAATGATGATTCCAGTAAACATTTCTTTTGGAAGGTAGAGTTTAAACTTGGCAGTTGGTCTTGGTTCAGCACTATCTCACCCATGAAGGATGTTTTTATACATCCAAATATACTGCCTACATATTATAGTACTTTCATATTACTGTTCGAATATGGTAACAGGCGAGCTATCCAACTGTGCCTGGTTAAATTCTTTGGCTGCTAGCATTGCACGCCAGGGTCAAACTCTTGTTACCAGCAATATGAATGTCATGTTGAAGTATGATTTTTTTGTTCTGTCCAAGAAAAAACGTTTTCAGTGTTTCTGTCGGGTTATACTAAAGCATCACGAGCGGCAGTTTTGAGAACGAGAAATGGAGATGGAAACAGGAGCTCGAAAGGCGAGCATTTCCATCATTTCAAGTACTTCCAAACTTTCTCTCGCGTTGCCATAACTCGCCACGAACATGAAAAGTTTTTTTCTATTACCATTATCAAAATTTTCCTCATACTAGTTAGTTTCCCTCAGCGTTCAAAACAAAGTTTTCAGCATCCACTGCGTAGATTTTCCGAACGACAGCGATTGCAGAAGTATAATTTCAAATCTTTGACTGTCTGGTGTTTCTACTACTCACGGACTAATGAAAGTGCCTTAGGTACTAAATGTGGGATATAATAGAATCACAGGTTTTTATGTTTCGACCGATGAAAACATTCGACTTTTGTCACACACACGCACATATTAATTTGTTTGTATACAAAAGTTTGTAATGGACAGCGGTTATAGTTATAACACGGCTTTGTTTCTTCCATATCTATTTATTTTTGAGATTAAGAAAAAAGACAGAGAAAGCTACTACGTAAAAGTGGAGCAAGAAAAATGTGCTACGTACCATGTAATCAAAAAAATTTTGCTGTGGATATTGTAATAACTGAAAAATACAAACCTAAAATACCAATATAGTGCGTGGCCTATACCGCATCTTTGGAAACAGACCTTGGGTTGCGATATCTAATTTATTTCATAATTTGATGACTTTTTTTGTTGTGCAGTTTAATAAACTGTTCTAGTTGTTCTTAGCTTGATGTCTAGGTTTATATTTATTCCAATTAGATGGCCCCTTAGTACAAAAGAAAATCTGTACTCCCCTAGTGGACAATGAAATAAAAGAAAGAAGTTCTGCTTTCAGTCAGGTAATATTAATTCCTTTGGTTTGCAATATATCTCGTCCTGAAACCATTTTTTCTGTAGAGTTTAACGAACTAAATTGTTTCATTTTCAATTTCTTTAAGGATACATTACAAATGTCAAAATCAGTGGATGTAAAAACTGAACAGAATAAAAAAAGGTAAGCAACAAAATTCACATACAAAATGTGTAGAAAGCAACTCTGCAATGATCGATCTATAGTGGACAACAGTCAACCACAAACAATTAGTTAAGCCTAGTGCACGAGGGGCATGTTGGTAAACGGGAGAACTGCGCGCGACATTCGCCGTTAAAATATATTTACCTTAAGCCGACCACAAGCCAAATACGCAATGGCTTTGTGTGTTGAAACACTGACCTACCAACACTACTGTATCCGACATGAGTTCCCGAAAATGTTCGAAATCCAAGACGCAAAAGAAAAATTGGTGTACTTGTGAACGATTACGCGTGTTACTTGTTTATGAGCAGGCACAGACATCCGAACGTCTAATCGCGAGCTCAGTCTGCGGAACATCACAGTATTATTCATTTTGGACAAGTAACAATTAAGCAACAACGCGGCACGAACAAAACAAGGTTGAATTTCACGGTGCGTGGTATTACGCGGCAACAAACATATAGCAGACAACCCAAAATTTTACTTTACCAAGTTACGTCCTATGATTAACTGTTTGTTCAGGCAGTAGTGAACTGCAATGAGTTCTGCTTACAAAAGATTAGCAAAATTGGTTGTTTCAACTTGCATCTCGCCTGGCCGCCAACTTGCATTGTCTTGCAGCCAGTTTCATCGTGTTTGAAAGGTCTTCTTCGACTTAGACTGGTATTCTTATTTGATCATGGCCTTGAATACGTTAAGGCACAGATTATGACATGTCATTCAAATACTTTGTCACGGTATGCAGCCAATCTTGGCCATATATAAACTTGAATACTATGGAATCATACGTTTAGTTAAAGACTGGTTTTGTTACCTTTCTTAAAGGTGGAAAACAAATCGTCTATCCTATAAGGAATTGACGAAAACAAAACAACACCTCATTCTGAAATGCAACTGATTACTCTTCACAATCCTAGGTCTGTTAGTCCTTTAAAGGCTTAAACTGGATACGTTTTGGAAAAATGAAGAAAAAGGCATGTTTCTATTTTAGTTTTAAATGTTTAAATGATTTAGGACCGGTCAATATACAGTAGGAAAGATTCTTATTCAAAATTTTAAGTTTCATGGTTATAAAACAAGACGGAAGAATAACCTTCATCTGCCGTAAGTTAAACGTGAACTTGGCTGGAAAGGTTTCAAGTTTAATGGACCTTAACAATATAATAAATTGCCTGTGAATGTACAAGGCGCCTCTTTACATTTGAGTTTTAACTAAGTCATCAAATTTGGAAATATTTATAAAATTGAATGCTTATGTCTTTCATTATTATATAGATATAACCATTCAATTGGATTGGGTGATTGCACCCACACCAACCTTCTAACACCATCATATATAAGCATTCAATTGAGTAGGGTGATTGCACCCACACCAACCCTACAGTACCATCTACGAACATTATCTCAAAAGTCGAATCAGGGATCAAAGATCTGCACAAGGACCAAGCAGATACGATGAGCAGTGGCGTGCCAAGGGAGGGGGTTCTGGGGATTCAGACCCTCCATAGCAACGTCCTGCAACGACCTTGAGTTTCCAGTTCCATAATGAGTCATAAGGCAGTATCACAATCTGGCCAGCTTTGACTTGCGAGTATCAAACCACTCTTGGCGTCGAGATAAATTGTC
The DNA here is from genome assembly GCA_030142905.1 of Heliopora coerulea. Lineage (NCBI taxonomy): Eukaryota > Metazoa > Cnidaria > Anthozoa > Scleralcyonacea > Helioporidae > Heliopora > Heliopora coerulea. The sequence goes on from JASJOG010000001.1 coordinate 3,241,698, forward strand.
GAGACGTATTATCTGAAGTGCTGAAGTGAGGGTGTGAATGTTGGGTCAGTTGTCAGCAGGATATTGAAACAATGTTAATCGCTGACGGTTGTCGATTGTCGGACAAAAGCGTTTGCAGGCCATTGAGTATGGTCTGCGCCAAAACCAGTCGATTGTGACGCTTTTACGCTCTATATTACTCACAATTTATTGTGCATTATTACTGATATTTTTAAAGAGAAAGCGTTACCAAAATTACCATTCTCTTTCTGCAGCGAAACATTCTCCCTAGTGGTGTTTGATGGTGTTACTATCGATTGCATTTACCATTCAACGTCCCCAGGAGACTCATGCGCCTAATTCTGTTTTACTAATCCTAGACTGGGTACTTTTAAACTGCAAGAACATTTCATGCCACAAATTTTCGCATTTTTCGTCGATTAATGTACCGAATTCGAAGTTGGGAAATTAATCACCATCTTTCAAGTTTAATCCAGGGAAATCCGGATTAGACCCTGCTTTTTGAAATGCAATAAAATACGAGGAGGCTGGAACCCTCAAAATTGACCTTAGTTCGAAAAAATAATTGGAGCGAAGCGAAAAATGCGATTAAACAAGTGAATATATTGTAACAAATTTATTATGTATGTAAGCTTATCGGATACTTCATAGTCGTCGAAAATTACTTATTCATCGTCTCACCATGCAGTAAACAAATTTGTTTCCTCCATCAAGCAGTATACGAAACGATTTACTCATCGCTGTTTTATTTATGTTATTTATTTGTTTTAAATCCTTTCACTTTTCTTTCTGCATTACATTATTGTCACGTTATTTCATTACTGATATGGCAAGCCAACTAAGATATCCACACCACGTTATTTAAGCTGGCTTCCACCTTAATTTTTGTAAATTGTTAGCTCTGTAATAGCACCTAAATGATAGTTTATGCTTCTTCGTTTTAGTTCAGTTGGTAATGCGTTGAAACAATCAACAGAAGTTGATTCAATATTCCCAAATGTTGGAAGAGATAACTGTCGCCTCTTTTATTTCTTAGTTTTGGCCGTTAAATTCGCCGTGTTGTTTTCTTTACGTTATTACTGCCGTGCCCAATGCCTTTGTTTGTTCCTTCTCTTTTTAATTTACATGAATGCATGTATAATTTTTTGTAGATTACCTTTTTCCAATATTTTCTAGTGAACGTTTTTCAAGATCCTATGTGGAAAGGCCGTTCTTAATCTTCTAAATCCCCTGTATTCGAAGGGCCTGGCCATTAGTAGGTGCGATTTTCACTCACGATAGTCATCTTGGCGTATGTATTAGACTCACGAGAGCATCGGGGAGGAACTGGAGTGAATCATAAGCAGATGCCTTGGAGCATAGACTGTTATAGGTACAAATTGCATATAACAGAATGACAATCACAAGGCACAAAATGGCTCGTTGAAGCATCCCACTTTGTAGTAGGAGTTTGGCTCGGCGATCAGAAATTACGTATAGAAAATTTAGGTATTATTATCGTGTATTTTACTGCACATTTTTGAAACGGTTGACTGGATGTATGGTTGCGTATCGCTTGCTATGGCGTCTGCTGAGCTATTAGTTGAGCGATATATTCATTAGCCTCGAAAAATTAATCTAATCAACAGCCAAATATTCATAACAACGTTCTCGAACAGGTTAGGCTAAAGGTTAGTTTTACTTCGAGATTATTTTTCTAGCACTACATACTGGTAGGCTTTATTTACAGAAATATTTTTTTTTATAGGATTCTAAACCTTGATTATGAATCAAGCTCTGAGGAGGATACGTAAGGTGTAGATGACCTGGACGTTTATGTGGAAAACCGGCAACATAATTGCTGTGTTCAGCAGGCTCAAAGAATGGGAAAACCAGCCGATTATAACCAACTTTACAGTCATAAAGAGTAACTATTCTCCAAGCAACTCATATATCTCACCCAGCCGTTGTGCAGATGTCATTTGACGTTTCTCACCATCATTTTTCTTAAAATTATCCAAGTTATGGGCCGTAAGCACACAAAAATTACGCCAGAGCTTTACAGACATCAGAGCGTCTGAAATTTTTATGTTCGTAAATTAATTGAGAGACTGTATATACATTTGTAACTAGGGTGGTTCGCTATGGCGAACGAGTCCACCTATAATTTATAATACCCACCTGGGACTATTCCGGATTTCCTCGCCTATTACTATTTTTAGGTTTTATGTTGCGTAAAGTTTTCACTGACCACGCCTTTACAACACTCTCACACTGAGGTTCTCATATTTCAACAAGAATGTCAACTACCACACTCCCTACTGTTTGACGACATTACTCATTAATTCGTAACACACTCCCCCCCCCCCCCCCCCCATGTATACTCCTGAACGGAGATATATGTCAAAAAATGTGAACTATTGAATATTAAAGCAAAGTATAACAAATTTAAACCGGGTGGTTTTTAAGTAAATGTACGATTGTTACGAAAACTTAACAACCTACACTGCCGAAGTCAACTGAAAAGTTGACTCGAGCGGGATTTGAACTCGCACCTTCGGGATACCGGTCCGCCGCTCTACCTGTTGAGCTATCGAGTCCACAGGAACTGGAGGCGAGTTTTTATCCAATTTAAGTGCACGAGATATTCTCGCGACAACTTAATGCTATCCATGAGGATGGATGTGCAATGTTTCAATTCTATTTCAGAATCATCCTCAGGGTATTATGAAACGAAAACTTCACAGTCAACTTTTTCAGTTGATTTCGGCAGTGTAGGTTAATTGTGAAGTTTTCGTTTCATAATACCCTGAGTACGATTGTTCCCTTGCAATTTCTCTAATTCTAATGTTAGCTGCATCTCTTCTTGGTCCAAATATTGGGACTGCGGGGCTGAGCGGTACTCGTGGTCTTCTATCGCATGACAGCGGCCGGATCTCCTTATACATCTGCTGAATACAACTACCAAAATGCCTTTCGAACTCTTTTTTAATCGGAGCAATTGTCTTTTCACTCGCTTTGGGAATTGAGTGTTTGCAAGAAAATATCGCAAAGTGTTCTGGTAGTTGTATTCAGCTGACGTAATAAGGAGGACCGGCTATCCTTGAGGATATAAATGTTGAATCGCCCTTTTCAGAACCCCTTTACCAGCACGCAATTTTGCGGCACATAGGACTCCGTCTCTATGAATAAGCTTGACGACAATTCCGAGTTTCCAATAACTGCGATTTCGTTGATCTCCTTGAATAACTACCACATCTCCAACTGAAGGATGGGTTGTCTGTACCCCTCCAGCCCGTCTGTTGTTCTGGTAGACTACGGGCGTATTCCTTGGTCCTTTGGTTCCACATCATGTTCTTACAATGGGAAAGTTATCTTGGTCGTCGTCTTAAATCAGTCTCAGGAAAATGTCTAGTTCGGCCAAGTCACTGGGATTCTGATGCAGCATCACAATTGGCGTAAGTAAAGGTAGCTGAATGTTGCCCTCAAAGTATTCGAGTGGTCGATTATTTACGGTAACTTCAACGTCCAACACTACTTCTTGTGACTCTTCCATCTCAACATACCGTTGCCAGTCACTTTGTTGGAGGCATTCTTGGATACTCCAATTTATCGTTCGTACTGGCCTCCCCACCACGGGGCCTTGCTGAGGTTAAAATACCACGTGACGGACTGTCGCGCCAGATAATCGTGGAACTTCCCTTACTTTTGTATTTGATCAAGCAACTTAGCTGCGGACTTAAGAATTCCCCCGTTGTCAGAGTAGATGACTTCAGGTCTTCCAACATCTGGCGATGAAGCGCTTAAAACTGGAAAAGAACTCGTCAGTTTCTACTGACGGTAGTATGTCCAAGAAAACTCCTCTGGTCAAGCTGCAAGCATACATAACCAGATATACTTTGTCCTCGGTCTTAGCTTTCACCAGCGACTTTACGGACCCGCGAAGTCAACACCTATAACGTGATGAAGCGTGTCTCCTTGTGTACGTGCTATTGGTAGGTTGCCGGGGGGCGTTGACTCAAATGCTCGTATTTGAAACCGTTTGCATCCCCAACAACTTCTGTCTTTCTTTACCACGAGCCTTAGTCTGGGAACCCAGTATTGTTCTCGTACTCTCTCCATGGTTAGTGCTACTCCCCATGCAAAGTATCAAGGTGGGCTTAATGAACCAGCTTTTTGGTGTATTGATGATCATCAGGGAGGTATGTAGGATACTCCCCTTGGATACGTTCTTTGCACTCCAAAATATTTTTTTTTCGTTTGGTTGTAAGTCCAGGTGTAGTCGGTCTTCGTTAAAGTGTTGGTTTGCTTGGGCATCACGCTGAACCTTTCTTATCCACCACATCTGACTTTCAACTTCTACTGACTCGTTCCTTCATTGGCTTTCTGCAGTTGTGAAGAAACCGTCGTATCCAAAAACAAATTCGAAGAACTTTCCACAGCTCTTGCTTGTTCAACAACTCGTCGAACGTGTAGTTTACGGGAATAGGGACAGCCAACACCTCCCGCGTGGTCTTGATTCTGCATTACTCGTGGCACTGGGTTCAAGTGTTATAACCGGTGGCCACTGATCACGGTTTGACAACCACTCGGGTCCGAATCGCCAAGATTGGTTATCGACCACACTTCCACCACGGCTTCCCAGATCTGCCGGATTTTTTCCAGTTGGTACATGGTGCCACGTTATGTTTGCATGCTGTTGAATCCTGTTTACTCGGTTTGAGACAAATTGCTTGTATTCCGCCGTCCCCTTTATCCAATACAACGTCACCGTGCTATCTAGCCAACAGTGATGTTCTGCTGCGACGAACTGAACCAGGGCCCGTTGTACAGTGACAATCAAGTTTGTTGTCATATGAGCTGCTACTAGTTATAATCTTGGAATAGTAAGTCCACGTTTGGCTAAACGTGATTTGGCACATACTATATCCTGTGTAACTCCATTTGCTTGTTCGACTATGGCATAAACTGTAGCGCTCACTAGTTGGCCACTCGCGTCTCCAAAACCGTGTAAATTGATGTCCTGGATGGGCTGTCGATGGGGCACGACTGTTCTTGGTATGGTAATCGACTCTTGCAGGGTCTCGAACCACTTGTCTCAACATGATCGTAATGGGTCGGGAAGCTCGGCATCCCATGAAAGCTTCTCCTCATAGATGTCTCAAAATATCAGTTTGCCGATTAAAGTTACCGGTGAAGCTAAACCCAGGGATCATACACTTTGGCCAGGCATGATAGGACTCCTCTCTTAGTTGTCACCGGTTTCTCATAGGGAAAAACTACTTTCAGGGTGTCGTTTGCTTTATTCCAAGGTAACCCAAGCATCTTAGTTTCTTATGATCCAGTTCCTAGTTGTTGTCTAACGAAAGACAACTATTTTTGTCCCTCTGGTGCATTCTTCCCCATTTCCAGCTCACTTACATTACTGTGCCACATGCGTAGTTTAAAAGTAGCATTTTCGAAAATCGTCTTTGCCATCGATTTCTTGATCAGCGCTTCTTCGACTGTAGTTCCAACTGTGAGTAAGTTATCAACATACAGACTTCTTCGTAGTCCCTCGACAATCTCCTGGTGCTTCTCTTCCCATGGTATAAGAAGTTGGCTGATTACTCGTCCCAACAAGAAGGTAAAGGATGTTAATCCTAAAGGAGCACAAGTGAATCGATAGGTCCCTACGTTGCACTGATGAGGGCGTTTCCAGTGAAAGCGTAATGCGTCGCGCTCTTTTTCTCTTATTCGAATCTGTAAAAATGTTTTCTGTAGATCTCCAGTAATCACGACAGGGTGAAATCGTACTCTCATAAGCACGTTCCATAAAAGATTCTGTAGGGGTGGCCCAGGTTGAAGGCAGTCGTTGAGAGACGGCTGGTCTACTCGCCTTCTTGCAGAGGCATCATCCCTGATTACGGCTTTGTGTGGAAGATAGAATTCTTTGCCGGTTGCGCCTAGGCTCTGGTTCCGCAACTCTTTGTTCGATCTGTTCTTGAGTGACTTCGTCGTACTTCGCATAATTACCGTCGCGCTCTAACTTTCGGATTTAAGAAATACCAAATGGTTTTCCGTGTTTGGATACTGTGATCCAAACACGCGGGATGTTGCGAGACTTGTAAAAAGTATAAAAAAACATGAGCCGCAAGATGAGTGTTTTTAGCTTTTCGAAAGTCGAGCGACTTCCCATGCCAAGTGTTTCGATCACAGTATCCAAAGAATCAGTGTCCAGGAATAGAATTCCAAAAAGAAAAGCCACGGTAATACAACATTTTTTAGCTAGTAGCACTTCTGTAAAATGGAATATTCAAAGAATTTGAGTATCGAGTGCAATGTCCTCTTATACTTCCTCTGTTCACGAATTGTTGGGACAAATAGTCTGGTGCTGTTCTATTCACACACTTAAACGTCAAAAATGCGTCACGATAAAGTAGATAAGATTTGACAGGAATCCAGCGTAATGTAACAAAGGAGTAATATGGTCAAATTTCCTAGAATTAGTAATAATTTGGGCAGCAAAATTCTGTACTGCCTGAAGTCTATGGACAGTACAATGATTGAATAATTGGAATATTTGCAAGTTATCTATTTATGCGTGACAGATTTATCAAAGAATGAAAATGGATAAGCAAGAGAATTTTCACTGGACGTCCCCTGAACATTACAGATAAAATCCTGTACTGTGATTCGATTCCTTGTGTCTAAAGCCACACTGTGAGCTGCTTCCGTTTTCTAGTAAGTAGCTAGCAGTAACAACTTTTGAACAGAACGGTATGAGGCGATTCAGGGGTCATTTTAAGAATAATATTGAATGTCAATTGTTTTTGTTTACCTAATATCTTCAAACTGCCACCAGTACGCTTTCCATATCGTCAGAATAAACTTGGATGGGACCCATCAAATAATCTGTCTCAAGGGCCAACCCCCCTAGATGCCTGGTTTTGCCACTGAGCACGTGAGATGTCCTCGTGTTTGTGGAAACTTGCCCCTGGTCGGGCAAATGTATTTCAACTGAATTAAGTTGACAAAGATCTTCATGAAAAAACAGCCAAAGGATTATTGTTAAATTTCTTAAGAATGAGACCTCATGGATATAATGGACGCCAAAGCCAAAGGAAACACCCGAACAGAACTTATCCCTGCATAATGAGACATAAATAATGAAATTGCGGTAGCTTGGTAACTATTTAATGTTTTTTTCTACGCATGCTATTCTCTCAGATAAACTTTCTGAGTCCCTGACGGGAATCGAACCCGTAACCTTCTGATCGCCGGTGAGATGCTCTAACCATTGAGATACAAAGACTCAGGTAGTGAGCGAAGGTTAAATTTGTGTACTAGTTCGTATAGATGGTAGACATATGTACTGTCAGTCTGCTAGTCTCGATATGTCGTCTATTTTTTTATGTTAATCAATGATGTATTTGTGGTAGCTTGGTAATTATGTTCTTAATACGCACGCTCTTAAGCTGTCCTATTTCAGAAAAACTTTCTTTTTGGGTTCTCACTGGCTGGGGCTGGAGCTTTGATGAACCTGATCATCAATGATAGTGATAATTAATACCATGTCCACTGCGTCTGGCACCTTACCATCATTCTCTCTGTAACATTCTTGCTGCCTTTCAAAGAAGATGAAGACGACGAATACATGTACAGAACTATATTGAATAGGACGAGAAGTCCAAATATATACCTCTCTAACCTTTCCACGATTATTGATTAACCTAGTCACGATTTCTTCAAAGAAAATGACAAACTTGAGAGTAGCGTAATACGTCAAAAATATTCGTCAGAAAATAATTCCCCGTCTTACAGTTATCCATCTTCATTTAATCAACCTTTTCTTTAAATGCTAGAACTTATACGAAAGAAAGAGAGCAGTCAATTGCTATGGATGTCCTGCCATCAAAAAGATCACTTCTAAACCGTTCATGTGGTTAACGTTGGTATACTTTTGCAAATGGCATTTTGTGTTGGAAGCTGTGTAGGAACCATTACCTAAAAACATTTAAAACTAAAATTTTAGGATCTCCTGGTGACCGATTAAAAGTTTAACGTTGAGGGATGAAACTGCCTTGCATGGTTTTTAGGTTAAATAAAATGTTGTAGTTGTTAAGCGGCAGAGCTTGAGCTAAGGCGTGCTGTATAAATCAATTTGGCTCACTGTTTTGAACAAGGTTCTTTCTTGGATGTTTCTTCGTATATCTAGTGATTCACACACTACAGTTAATTTATAACTTTAAACCTTCTTTAAATGGCAATATTAGCTTTATTTCCTCTTTCATTATTCTAATATTCTCATCAAATTATATTTCCGATTACTAATGATCCTGTGATAGAATACTTCAAAGTTATCTATTTATTCAATGTAGACTGTCATTTTATCCATACTCTGATGATTTAGCGTGACGTGACCATAGTTTAGTGCACTTAACAAAACTTTATTTTATCTGATTATGGCCGTATTCCGTGTATTGTGCTGGGCACTTATATTTATTCTAAGATTAAGATTGCCGCCAGGCGCGGAACCTTCGCTTACTGGGGATTATGCTAAAATATTGAAACATTCAAGACTAAAGAGAAACGTAATGACAGCCTGACTGAGCAGTTATCTTCTGTTTCTGACCTTTCTAACCGACTCCGAAGTACTTTTAAGCGCTCCTCTGCCGCAATTCTCTCTTCATTATGACGGAACATCCATTCTTCGTCCACCAAAAGTTCTTCTTCGTATGGTTGTTTGCTATCGTCAGCACCATTGTTGGATGTGTAATTTTTCGTGCATCCCCTTCGACCTCAATAACGACTGTCCCAGAATCTTTTCGACTATCATTTTACCAGTTTCTTCTCCCAGCCATGCTAAGGCAAAACCAAACATTAACTTCGAAAATCCCGATGAAGATGAATATTTCGAAAAACAAGATATATCATATTTTTAATCAACAAAATCCAAAGAATGCGAATATATAAAATTCCCCCACACAGGATAGACACTTTAATTTGATTTCCTGTTAAATTTATAATTTGTTATTGTTAGAATATTGTGCTCTGATATTCTGTAAGTTAATTGTGTTAATTGTCTTGATGAAATATGTGTAATAGCCTAACAGGAACTGTTATAATGAGATAAAGAAAATTCGGAAGTGCGCCACATGCATTCCAACTGATGAGAACTAATTTAATTCATATCCTGTAATCTTTATAAATCCTTTTATGGAAACGATTCATGTATATATAGAAATATGATTGAAATAAAATAACTTAAGTCTGTGTGTATAACTCCTGAAGTTAAGTTGTGCGTTGGGCTTCGTAATCAAGATAGAGCGATGGCAACAGCACAAAACCCAACAGTTATAAATCTCTAATCTCCATTAAGTTCCTCTCTCTAATATCCCCCTTCATCAAGTGTAAATAAGCTCCCTCAAAGTCTTAAATGGAGCTCTTACGGTAGTTTGATAAGGTGATACAATGATTCAATACAGTCCCGTACGTAATGATTAAAGTATTTGAATTTCTTGGTATTGAATTTCAAGTATTTGTTGGTAGGAGAGTAGTTTCTCGTTTAAAAATTATAAATGGCATTTTCTAGCGTTGGACGTTTCACTTTATTGCTTGTTACAACAATTCATTGTATCAAGCAGTTTTTCGTTTTATGTAATGAGTCCTTGTATTACGTCAAGACAGCAAAATTAATTTCAAGAAATTAGTTGTTGATCGTCTAGGCTGTTGTGGTCTTGAGAAAGACTTTTGTTGGCTGCCGTACGTTTCATTACGGTTTTCATTGACTTCAGGGCAGTCCACTTAGGAGTCAAGTGACCGTCCTTCGGAACATCTATCACCAACAAAAGTCTTAAAATTACAATAAAACCTTGACGAACAAAAGCCAACTTCTTAGAACATTCCTAGGTAAAACAATTTACCTCATGACTAGTTTACATTAAAAGTTTTAGCCATATTTGTTTTTATTTGAAACGACCGCGCAGCAAACTTAGTGTGCCTTGGGTAGAGCTGGATTATTTGCCACAGACTAGACTTTCACATGTTAAAACACGCAGAAATCCTATATGTCAGGTAACTACCCGATATCAAGGCAACTTTCATCGACCTCCTGCTGTGGAGGCAAAATCTCCTCGGAAGGAAGATTCGTGTCACTTCATTGCGAGTGTCTCTGAGCCCTTAAGGCCCAACCAGACGATTGTTCAATTTGATCATGTATACAGTTAATACTTAACTCTATAATTCCTCCTTGCTTACACCTCACAAATGTTGTAATACTTCCAGCTCTTAACTGTACAATTCTTCCTTGCTTATAGCCCAGAAATGTTGCAATACTTCCAGCTACAATAAATTCCTGCTTACGTATAGGTCACAAATGTTGCAATACTTCCAGTTATCGTCTGTACAATTCCAACTTGCTTATAGCTCACAAATGTCACTGAATCATGTACGTCGGGACAAACAAACGTATATACGAACGTCGTACATTGTAGATCAGGCCTCTGGTGTTAATCGGTTGTCTCGAATGCAGCAAGTGAATGTTAACGGCCACGAAGGAAAGAAGACTCCAGCTGATGATTTAAGCATCATTAGCAAAATTGTTCATCCTTCAGGTGCGCTTTGAAATTGATTAACCCTCTTATATCTCAAGAATCGGCATTATAAAGCTATTGCTTTTATGTGAGTTAATGAGTAAGAAATATTAGAGGCAGAAATAACACATACATAGAAACATTGAAAGTAAACAATTAGAATTACTAAGAAGGAGACATCGTATGTATGTAAAAAATGAATTTTTAACCCTTTCCCTACCAAGGACGTATCTATACGTCCTACTTGTTGGACGTATATATACGTTCTTGGTAGGAAAAGGGTTAAAAAAGAAACACTAGGAGTAAGAAATTCAAACATTCATTAGTTATGCGACAAGCAGCAAAGTAAGTTGTCATCATAATACTTGAATGGCAAAGACACTATCCAGACTAATCTCTTGAATAAAGGATCTAACTCAAAGATTTAAACAAACTATAAACTTGACAAGTCATGAGATAAGCCTGAAAGAAACGTGGCCAGCTACTTCTGGAATTCTAAGGTATTTAATACACAATTTATTGTATAATAAAAACTGCTGGTCACTTGTAACTGATGAACTTAATTAGCTAGGATATAGCTTAATAAAAATTAAGACCCAGCAGAGGATGTGCATAGCAGCCATAAGTTCATGAGTTTTAAAACATGTTTAATTCTCACGTTTCGTTAGTTCTTTTAGCGAGACGCAACGGAACATTAGAAATCAATTAAACATGTTTTAAAACTCATGAACTTATGGCTGTTATACGCATTGTCTGCTGGGTCTTAATTTTTATTATTAAGCTACGTTTTCCGCCTGGTTTATCACTAGCTAGGAGATGATTTCTTACTCGCATTGCTAGTTATTACTATTAACATATTACTAATTATAGATACAGAGAAAGGCCTCGTTATGTTAAAAGCCTGGTTCTGTTCTTTTGACCTCCCCATTTAACTTTTAATTATAATGTATGAGTATAAAAATGAGTGTAAAAGTTTAGGAAAGTTCGAAAAGGAAGGAATAACTGTAGTTTCCCCCTGGTCATGGTCTTTGACAAGCAAATGTTTGATCGCACGTTAAATAGCTGTCATCAAATATGAGGTGAAAATCTTTGTCTATTTTCAACAATGCACTTTGTTGTATCTTATTACATTTAAGTTCAAAGTTCACAAAGTTGATCCGGGGGTAAACGTTCAAATATTACTGTACAACATTGCCCAACATAGTTCGCTCGTAATGTTGGAAAAGTTAGTGGTTATACGCTCCAACATTTGTAGTACCTCATCTTTTGCAAAGTAAAAATGTTTAACCGAAATCAAACTCTTATGCAACTGATATTGTTGGACAAACAAGTGTCAGCCAATATTGTACAAGAATGTTCGAACGTTTAGCCCCGGCTCTAAGTTTGTTATGTGTCATCATCAGTTCATTAAATTATTAATGAATTTTCGTTATGGTTGCATGGTTCTGATTTGATTTGCAAATTTCGTAAGTAACGACAAACGTGGAGGTTCTTCGTAGAGGTGTTTACGGTGTCTTGTTAGCTGACTGTTTTTGGTACCTTTGTTCGTTTGTATGCACACGGCGTGCATGCACACGACGTGAGCAACTAAACTGAATTGTTCTTCACTTCTATTGTAAATCATCCAAGAAACCACACTACTTTCCAGATTACGCTGTTATCCCAAGTCGGATATTAATGAACAGAAAGTGACTGCGATTTGAATTGTATCCTTGCTCTGAAATAAGTAAGTTTTTATTTATGTATTTCGCAAGTAAAGGTTAGTTCGAAAGTGACGAAGCTCATTTCCTCCGCTGTAGAATATTCAAGCAGGCGAAATGTGCGAGGCAGTGATGTAGTCATCCACATTATTTACAAGAAACTGACCTACTTTGTTTTATTCATAGGAAGATAAGAGCTTTCAAGTCCAGGAGAATATATCTTCAGTTTAAGTCCCTAAAAGAGCAGCTAGTTTTAATCAAGATCACAATCTGAAGAGGTAAGTTTCTGATTGCGATGAAGGAGTTGTACATGTACTTCTCAGCACTTTAAATTTCTTAGCAAGCTGAGGCTGTAGTCACGTGATAGGCCATTGGTGTATAGTTGCCAATGCAAATCGGTTGCATGATGCACGGATTCAGTCAGTTTAGCACGAATAGACTCCAAGTTTAAATAGAGTTTCAGGATTAAAAGATGTTATGAAGGACTTAATCAATCTAGTTCTAGATAAGGAACGAGGTCACTCCCAGATTAATGGTCAAGCTTATTTTTTCGTAAATAGATCGCATGATTTGCCTTTTAAGATGATGAAGTCGTCTCACTTCAATGCAGAAGTTAAAATGCATTTAATCAAGCTCTTATTCAGACACATTCTAATATTATGCGACGGAAATACATAGAAGAGCGTGATTAGTTGACTTAGATTTAGTTCTTGCCCCCCTCCCTTCTACCCCTGATTGAACTAAAGAGTGAGGGGTATTATGAATACGATTGATTTAAATTTCAATTTCGTTAAAATCCCGCCTACATACTCCGAAGACTTGAGTGTGTGGATCGTGTGTTCCCGCAACAAAAGTAGAGGGTAACGAAGTTATCAACATTTTACGTGCAGACTTGAGGAATTCCTTACAAGGGTCTCACAAAATATCTCGTTATTGTTTTTTTAACTTTTAAGATTAATCTCCGTTTAAGATTAATACCATGTACCTTGAAAAACATTTTAAGAACTGTTCAAAAATTTATTGAGTAGTATTAATTTATTGAGTGGTATATATAAAGAACTTTTACTGGTTTTGCTCGTCACTAGTCAATTCAATAAATGATGTCCTTTGGAGACCTAAATCTTAGACATTGAGGGCGGAAGGTTTACTGGGAGATCCTTATTGAAATTCTGGAGGGCTTTGTCAGAATGACGCGTTCATACTAGCGGTAACGATTTACGACAGCAAGCGATCTGGTCGACTGAAATAGTGGGTCTCGATATCGAGAACGTCACGTGTATTCACAGGTATTGTGGAAAATAATACTTTGGTACATCAGAAAATTTAGAAACTTGGGTAATATAAGCGCAGTCGTAATTAGTAGACTGTATCATTGCTTGTCAATTCAACCACGTGGAGTATTCTGAAAAAGTAATTCCTGAAATGGTAGATAAAGTAAATGAAGAAACGGAATCTCAACACGCAAGCTTTAACCGTGGTTTGCTTGAGATAACGCTTCAACCAAGTTTATATCATGTTTTATGATTACCCTTCTGTTTTGGTCAGCAACGTATCCAATCTCGATGAAAGTTCCAGCTTAAAATTCACTATCTAAAAGTACTCGAGCTCCTCCACACTTTCAAACATTGACACACGTTAGCAACTGTAAATATCGTATTTGTCTGTTAAACTGACACTCGACTTTAAGATCCAGATGAATCACATTTTGTCTCTTCATTTTAAATCTCGTGTTATTCAAACACTCGTTCATAAATTTAATGAAGAATAAACGTGCACGTCAATTACGATGTAAAATTTCACAGAAGTTTACAATACAATGTTTAGTTGAATGGGTCTGAAGCCCAATGCAATACATCGACGTTTTGCATTGTAGCCTGGAACGCATCAGATCACCATTTTAATTCTTTACCCGATCAAATAAGGATGTCGAGAATCATTTCAAAACGTACCTCAGTGCGCATCTCTTAGTGGCAACCACACTGACTTACACTTCACAATGTCGACATTTTTGCGTTTGTCTACAGTTTTGATCACGTGCCACTACATTGTGCTTTTATCCCCGAAGTGATGAATTAGTAGAAACAAAACATTTTGCGAATTTAACGAGATTCGGTCACTCAAAGGTCGATATTCAGTGTTGCCTCGGCTGGCACCAACTCTTTGGTCCGCAGAGGTCGCCTCTATTGAGAAAACTTCACTTTCCCAACAGCAAAACTCTTTATAAATCTGTCAGTTTCCTTAGCAAAATTGACCAAAACAAAGGTAAAGGAATTCCTATCAGAATTCAGAATTTAAATATGAGTCTATCAACGAACTTTGCGCCTTCAGTCATTCGTATCATTTTTATATACAGTCAATTCAATAAAAGTAGTCCTTTGGAGACCTAAACCTTAAGTATGAAGAGCGTAAGGTTCTTTGAGATATCCATATTTAAATTCTGATAAGATATGTTTATGTGTGTGTGCACTTAATGCATACAGCTTCAAGAGGAACAGTTAAAACATTTTATGCTGTATTTTTATTGAGTTTGAACTTCGATGAAAGCTGACTTCTTGACAAACTATATGTTTACGTATAGGAACATTTATATGTGTAGGTATATGTATATGCGTATGTATATGCGTATGTATATGTAGATATGGACCAAAAGCCAGAGCCAGCCGACAATTTGAAAAAATACAAGATGAAACATTATCCGAAGAGGAACATCTTGAAAACTCAGAATACGATTCAAAATCAAGACGAAAGTTGAATCAGTAATATTTCAGTTTGATTTCATTTGTTGGTCTGATGATGGTCTTGAAATAAAACCGAAATATTACTGATTCAACTTTCGTCTTGATTTTGACTCGTATTCTGAGTTTTCAAGGTGTTTCTCTTCGGAATATGTTTTATCTTGTATATGTAGATATATAACATGTCTTTCCTATTTATCTAAATTTAATTAATAATGTACATGTATCAGGTCTGTATGAATGTTGGACAATGCCGATGTCAACAGAAGGTTGATACTTGAATTACTTACAAGTAACGGTCAAGATAAGCCTGATGGCTATTACAGTTACCTTGCCACCTACACATGGTTATTCAACTTATTTCATTTTGTATTTGTGAATTGGTGCTAAAGAAATAAGCTGGATTGAATTGAATTGAACTTGAATGCGGTTGAGAGTCGATTTAATGTTTTTGGTGAGCTCATCTTTAAGTTGGGGATGGATGTACAAAATTTACTTAATCGTCGTTTCCATACCACTGGCACCAAAGAGAAGAGCGATGTCTCAAAGTGCTTGTTCTAGTGCCCACGGGATGTTCTCCGGTGGATTTTGGTCAGGTGGCTGGGAACGGTGTTGAAGCCGATAGTACTTACAGTAGAACCTCGCTAACTCGAATTCGGTTAACTCGAACTCCCCGCTAACTCGAACCAAATTCAATTTCCCTTGGATTTGATCACATTTTTCCTATCATTTACTGCCACATAAGTCGAACTCGGTTAATTCGAACTCCCCGCTAACTCGAACTAATTTCATACTCCCTTGGTTCAAATTTAACCCGTTAACTCGAACTGTATTTTGGAAACGTCGGTCGATAAACCTGAAAGTATCAGGACGTAGCTGTTTGACTAGTCGGAATCTTGAATCTTTACTGATAACAACGTGACAATGTATGAAAACGTAATTCAAACCCAGAAAAGACCATCTTTCCGGAGTGACGCGGTTTAAAGTCCTCATAACGAATAGATTATCAGAGGCGTAGGAAGTTCTTCAGAAGTGGGGGGGGGGGGGGGGGGGGCAAAAACTGGACATCTGCAAAAACAATCTGACCTAGAGAGAAAGCTAAGCAACGTCCTTTTGCGCTGTATCAAGCTAGAGCATGAAATGACGCAGCTTGTTAAAAAACCTACAATGAATACCAATAAAGCCACAGACCAAACTGCATCAAGACCACCTACATCTATTGAGCTTGAAACCAAGAATGATGATACTGATCCAAAGGAGCCACATACAATGAATGAAAACAATCTAATCTGTCCCAACACCGCCGACATCTCAACACCAACAACTGAGGCAAACCCCATGGAGTCTCCAACCACCCCAACTTCAAACAATAACTCAATGCCAATTTACTCGATCACAACCACCAATAAGTTCTCCACACTTGCCGACCAACAAGAAGAAACTAGAACAATAAACAATGATACTATCCCAAATAATTTATCAACTTCCAACAACACCAGAACCAACCACGAAAACAACCAATCATCACCCCCTGAAAAATCCTTTACCACCGAAACAATAATCCTATGCGATTCCAATGGGAAGAAACTCGACACCAAACTACTTTGTCCTGGTTCATCCTGCTCCTACATCAAATGCCCAACCATGGCCAAAGCAATCGGAATCATGGAACAATACAGTTTTACCAACCCCAAAACATTCATAATCCACTGTGGGACAAATGACATAGAAAAAGTTTCCAATGAAGAGTTCTGTCAAAAAATTTCCACCATGCTCACCACCACACAACAGAAATACCCTAACAGCCGGATCATCATATCAAGCCTACTCCCGAGAAGTGACAACCTTCTATCCAAACTCCCTATATTAAACCAAAGGTTAGAAAAGATCTGCTCACCAATGGCTAAAGTCCTCCTCGTCAAACATGACAACCTGTTTGCATCAAGGAACATTTTATATGACAGAAAACATTTAAATGACAAGGGCTTCAGACTCTTTGCAAAGAACCTGAAAGGTGCTTTCTTTGGAAATGAGATACAGCTTCAACCCAAAGCCAGAAACCAAAA
This sequence comes from Heliopora coerulea, assembly GCA_030142905.1. Taxonomy (NCBI): domain Eukaryota; kingdom Metazoa; phylum Cnidaria; class Anthozoa; order Scleralcyonacea; family Helioporidae; genus Heliopora; species Heliopora coerulea. The sequence continues at coordinate 3,258,752 of JASJOG010000001.1, forward strand.
ACACATGAAAGAGGCCACAAGAAACCAACAACAATATAACCCACACCATCCAAAACTAATCCACCTACCTTTTCACCATCTCAATCCCACCTACAGCAACTCCCTCTACAACACCCCAATCCACCCAACATCTGAAAATGGTCTTTTTCAAGGCCTTCCTAAATCCCATACCTATCCACAACTAAGATACCCAATGAACATACCATCCACCCAGAGTAATAACCTTACAGCAAGTAAAGCTCCAAATGAACGGCCAGGGAATGGATACACTCCAAGAAATCACAACACATGACAGAAAACCAATGATGCCAACCTGCCAAAACATTTTGTGGACCTGGTTAAACTTCTACATGGATATATTTCCTAAATACTGACGTACTCTATGTAAGTGATTGAATTTAATAACCTTTTTACATTATTCCAGAAAGGAAAAAGTTTATAGTCTCATTAATTAACCTTATGTGACATGCACAACACATACAGACACCCAGAAAAATATATTATTTTATTTTATAAATTAATTATAGTTTATCAAAGGCCACTCAATCGTACTCAAATCACTTACCTGTGATTGCAACTTTAGATAACATGCAATCAAGCATTTCAATTAGTGCCTGGAATATAAATGGCTTAAGTCATAGAACACTTGGCAATAAGGTAAGCAATATTGACTTTCTTACTAATGTTAGAAATCGTGATTTTATTTTCCTTATTGAGACCTGGTCAGATCAGGCTGACAGCATTCCTGGTTTCAAGGCAATATCAACTTGTACAGCAACTCCAAAAACAACCTCTAATTGTCGTATTTCCAGAGGTATAACATTACTATTTAAAACAAAATTTGAATCTAGGGTTACCATTGAAAAACTTACAAAGAACTTTTTATGGTGTCAAATTGATAAATCAGTGTTAGGCTCACCACAAGACCTATTTATATGTGGGGTGTACATTCCCCCAGGAAACTCACCATACTTTGATGATGAAATATTTAACAATCTAGAAAGTGATATTGCATATTTCTCCACAAAAGGTAAAATTATGCTTCTAGGGGATTTTAATGCCAGAACAAGTAAGATTGAAGATTATGTCTCCAAAGAGGGAAACACTTTTATTAATGATATTACAGAAAATTCTTTTATCCCTACAAACAGGGAAAACTTTGATAGTGTAATCAACAAACATGGCAAATATCTTATAGAACTTTGTAAGAATTGCAATTTAAGGATATTAAATGGTAGGACTTCTGGTGATTCATTTGGTAAACCCACCTTTCATGCAAAAAATGGCTCCAGTGTAGTTGACTACATAATATGTGACCAAGAATTAATTCAAGTTATTGAAAACTTTATTGTAAGACCACCAACCTACCTATCTGACCACAACCAAATCTTGACATGGATAAAAACTACACAAGACAACCAAACACCTACTGATAATACCTCAACACCTACCATCTCCCAAAAACTCCCACTACAATTTATTTGGGATAATAATTCATCAGGATTGTTATTTAAAGAAAATTTAAGATCAATTAATTCACAGAGAAAACTTGAGCAATTAGTTAATTCAAATTTTCCAACATCAAAAGAAGGAGTAAATAAATTCTGTAATCAATTTCAAGACATTATTTTGGATGCTGCTAAGAAATCACTTAAAATCAAAACGACAAAATTTAGACATAAAATTACAAATGTCTGTAATAAAAAGTGGTTCGATAAAGAGTGTCGACTAAAGAGACACTCTGTTAGAAAACTGGCAAACCAAAAACACAGAGACCCCCTAAACCCTGAGTTACGAAATAAATATCACAATGCCCTTAAGATATATAAAGACACCCTAAGACACAAAAAAGAAATCTTGCAGGAACAGAAGCTTGCTGAGCTACAAAAAGCTTCAGATTCAGATCCAAATTCATTTTGGAAAACCCTCAAAAACATTAGTGATAGCTATGATAAACCCTCGTCCAATTCATCACATATAATTGATCACAAATGGCTATCCCACTTTGAATCTCTCCATTCAAAGCATATACTAGGCTCTGAGCAGCAAAATATTCAAAACAACCTACAAATACTTGAAGACAAGAAAGATGAGAACAATCATCTTGATGAGCCTATCACGGAAATCGAAATTCTAAATGCAGCCAAAAAATTAAAAAATAAAAAATCAGCTTACTCTGACAAGATAAGAAATGAAATGATTAAATCCAGTGTTAAAATACTCCTTAAAGGCTATCATAAACTATTTAACCTTATTCTTGAAAGTGGGTGCTTTCCAGATAAATGGTGTGAAGGTTTGATTACCTCCATTTTTAAAGCTGGTGACAAAAATGACCCCAATAATTACAGAGGAATTTGTGTAACAAGCACTGTTGGTAAATTCTTTTGTATAATCCTTAATGAACGACTTAATACTTTCAGCGAAGAAAACAACCTTATCCACCCCTCACAAATCGGCTTTAGACCAGGACACAGAACAGCTGATCACATTTTTACCTTAAAAACATTATTTGACAAACAATTAAACCAAAACAGAAATGAAAAAGTTTATGCATGCTTTGTAGATTTTAAGAAAGCCTTTGATTCTGTTTGGCATGAAGGCCTATTTTTTAAACTACTTAATAATAAAATTGGAGGAAATTTCTACAGCCTAATTAGAAGCTTATATTCAAACTCAAAGTGTGCAATCGAACAATCCAAAACTAGAACACCCTTCTTCTCCTATTCTAAAGGAGTACGTCAAGGATGTGTTCTAAGCCCACTTCTGTTTAATATATATATCAATGAACTAGCTACACTATTTGACATTACTGACTCTGACCCTTTCACACTTCCAAATGGTACAAAACTTAGCTGTCTCCTTTATGCTGATGATCTGGTTATACTATCTAGATCAAAGTTTGGACTCCAAAAATGTCTAGATGAACTCCATAATTGGTGTAACAAATGGCTGATGGAGATCAACTTAAAAAAGACTCAAATCATGATATTTCAAAAAGGAAATACTAATCCCAATAAACCAAATTTTATGCTTGGGAACAGAAATGTCACAATAGTACAAGAATACTGTTACCGAGGAATAAAACTAAATCGAAATGGAAAATTTACCTTAGGTCTCAAACAACTTGGTGAAAAAGCACTACATGCCCTATATGGTATTCGAACACACCTGAACCTGCATTCTCTGAAACCCAAAATAGCCATTAAAATATTTGACAGCATAATATCACCTATTCTGTTGTACAACTCCGAGGTGTGGGGTGCCTATCTTAAAAATGATTTTAACAACTGGGATAAATCACCAGTTGAGAGAGTTCATCTGAGATTTTGCAAATTATACCTGGGAGTTGGAAACAAATCAAGTAATGTTGCCTGCAGAGGGGAATTAGGGAAATTCCCATTAATAATCAACATATACAAAAAATTATTCAAATATATCACCCATCTTAACTCACTACCTGAAATGACAATCGCAAAACAAGCCTACCTAATCTCAAAAGATTTATACTCTAAAGGAACTACTTCCTTCTATACAAATGCCATGGACATCTTAAAACACTATAAATGCATCACCCAAGTACCTGAACTGGAATCCACTTCCATTCGTTCATTAGATTTTATCACAAAAAGCATAAAACAAAAATACGCCACGTTTTGGAAACACAAAATGGAAAACTTCTCCAAACTTTCTTTTTACTGCACTTTCAAAGAAGATTACCAATTAGAAAATTATCTCACAACAATAAAAAATACAAATAAAAGAAAAACGTTTACACGATTACGAATAAGTAACCACAAATTAATGATAGAATACGGTCGATACCAAAAAATTCCGAAAGAAGAACGACTGTGTACGTTTTGTCAGTCAAATGAAGTGGAAGATGAATACCACTTCACAATGTCATGCGAAGCATACACTACCTTAAGAAACAACTTTCTCAGCACACTCAACAACGTTTACACCATTGACACAAATCAAAGAGACCGGATGTTCTTAACAGATATTATGAAGACCACAAACGATAAAATTATTTTATCACTATCAAAATTTATCTCTTCGAGTTTCATGGAAAGGGAACAACTCCTTGAAACCAGGAATGCCAGTTAAGAAAAATAACTAGATTTATAGTTTTACATTGTACATAACTGTAATTTCTTTACCATCCTTGCTATCTATTCCATATGTTGTCCTAATGGCTAATTTCTAATCGTAGTAGCCTGAGTATAATGTAATTTAAAAAATGCTTTAGCAATACCTGTAAATAGGTCATGCCAATAAAGCTATTATCAACCCCTTTGCTGCTGGTAGCCGAGCAATCGGCGACTTTTTTTCAGTCCAAATACAGAGCCAAATATAGAATGACATGCACGTGTTTTAAGTTTTAGAAGTACTATATAGCGCATAAAATTTGTGCAGAATGTTTTTAAACGTTCACCGTGCCAAAAAGTGGGGGGGGGCAATTACATATGTTCGCCCCACCACTTTGAAAAGTGGGAGGCCAATCCCCCCTTGCCCCCCCCCCCACTTTCTACGCCTCTGATTATCCTGGGTAAATATTGCGCACACAATTATAATTTGATGAAATGATTCTTAGATTGTCACTCAAATTAGTCTTGAGTAGTCCGTAGCAACTGTTCTAGTTTATCCAGTTTATTTTGTAGGGCTTTCAGAAGTTGGTACAGCCGTATGTACACGACCCAAACATTCACCGAACCTGCACATTCTGGTATAGTTATTTTATCATAAACTGTTATTCAACTCATTAGTGGCAGACATTAAAATATGGTAATATTAGAATTCAGGACAACACATTCAACTCTATCCATGATGAAAAATTAAAATATTCGTAACCGACTGGATCAAAATGACTGGCAATTGTGGATTTTATACCGTTAACAGAATACTTGAAATCCAACGCCCACCCCGCTAATTCGAACTATTTTTCATTACCGTTGGCAGTTCGAGTTAGCGGGGTCCTAATGTATTTCCAAATAAAAAGGGTTGCACTCTTTGTTTTATGGTGCTACAAGCTATTAGAACGAAAACTAGTCTGTCTGCCAGCTTTACACTTACTTTCCACCAAGGGAACAATCTGTGTCACACGATAGTAGGTAATAGCAGGCATGTGGGTCATGTTTTATCGTCCTGCTCAGTTTACTAATTGACCACTTACACTCATATGCCTAGCAACCCATCTGGACCTCAACTACAAAGTTCCGACGTTCAACAGGTAGAATAATTTATGGAAATTCTTTTGTTTATAAATATTTTTCCTTCACCAGAGGAATTACATGCAAGTAGTCTATGTCATGAATCTCCACCAACCCTGTCAGAAACTACAATTTTTCCCTGCAATATTTTGGAGAACATATGGTGGACAGTAACTAACGTCTACTCTGGACAGTTTCTTCATTCTAGTATCAAAGATAGTTTGTTTTCCGATGTACTGTCTTTTGTCTTGTTTTGATGGCGCCTTCCTGGCGTCGAGGAGAGGCCTTTCTCTTTTGTCAGTTTTGTGTATTTTGGATCCTATCCACTTTTGAATTCACGTCAATGTCGAGCAAATGTGTTAACTGTCCTAAACTGAAAAATGAGTTAAGCAAGGGCATCGATTCGTTGCCTCGAGACATTGAGTACCACTAATAAGGGGTAAAGGGAGAAAACACGACAAGGACCTAAAAGATGACGCTACTTTACAACACGACTTTTTTTCCAAAACAAAGGAAATGAATAGTTTGTCTTCGCGAGAACATTCTTCACGCTGTCATGGCTCAACGCAAGGCATGATGAAGAGCATTTACACATTTTCAAGACACGGAGAGTTTCGGGCTGAATTTAACGAAAAGCGTTAATCGACCGACTAGGATTGCTTGAAAGTGTTTAGCAGAAAGAAGAGAAACGTCTTAAGTTTAGCATTACCATACGTGGTTTGTTTTACGAAGGTTGAACATAAAGTAGTTTGTTCACTAGTGTCGACATTGCAGCTTTCATGAACTCCTTGACAGAATCCAGTTCGATGGCCCACCAAACACTGACTTGTTTTTAGTTACATTGGCCGCCGAAAGAATATAATTTTAGTCAATCGACAATGCTCTACCATGCAGACTTTCAGATTTTCACATTTCAGATTTTCACATTTCAGATTTGCTATAGTTAATCACTTGATCCAATGCATTTTAAATTCGAAATGGAGGTGACATGAATGGAAGTTACCAACCTAAAGCTTAAATCAAGCAATCAACTGGTGAATAAGATGACGTTCAATAACTGTAGAGCGACGCTCAACGTTAACCTATGTTAAACTGCAAGTAACGCATGTAAAGGTTTTGTCGGGTATAGCACAAATATCAAAATATTTTCTGATTACTCTCAAAATGTAGTCTGAAGAGACTTTTTAGGCCTATATTTTGTTTTCCTTTGTACTGTTGACTGTCTAGAAATTTAATACCTTCTAAGCTTTTGGGAGGAGGCTTTTCTCTTGACTTCTGTTAGCTTTGTGTAATTTTGGACCAATATGTTGAGACGTACAATGCAGAAGTGAAGGAGCGAAGAAAAGACCCTGGGTACGAGGTTGGCGATACGTATGCATTCATAGAGGCCGTATATTAACTAGAGTGGAATATCAAGAGGAGACGTTGTAGTAGATTTACTTCCGACCCGGAAGTAATAAACAGCAGGATTATTCATAGTCAAGAATAAAAGGAGGCAAGATACTACAGGCAGGAGACAGATAAAAGACCGCCATATTGGATAAATTGGGCGGCAAAACAAACAAGCCCGGATAACAAGTTCAAGGTCGTCTCAAAGGCCTCTTCACTTCTGTCTCTCGTTTATGTTTTTTTTTTGTTTTGTTTTTTAAAAAGAATATTAAAGAATTAAGGTGATAATGAGAATAACAGCCTACTACTAACCAGAGAAGCTAGTTTTTCTGCTACGCAGCTTACGGAAACAAATGTGTCCAAATAATTCCCTAAACTTCAGTCAGTGGCGTACCGTGCTAAAATGTCGCCCGGAGCGCCAGTAAAAAATTCTGCCCTTTTCCCAGTACAACAATTGATAAAAAATATGTAGATCACATTATACGCCCTTTTGACATTCATTTCTTTACATTAGTTTTAATAAGCGCCGCTCTCGAATAAGCTCGGCATCAAAAAGTCGTAAAATTTAATAAGCACCGCGGCGCTTATTCCATTAAATTCGGTAACTCGGATTTCGGGAGATTTGTCATTTTTTTGTTTCAATAAGAACAAAATTACCGCTCCTATGAAGTGCCGCCCGCAGTTAAACAGGCAGGTAGATAGGTAGGTAGGCAAGTCCGCGGATAGGCGGGTCGGAAGCTAGCTGGAGAGATGGAGAGATGGAGAGATGGAGAGATGGAGAGATGGAGAGATGGAGAGATGGAGAAATAATACTAAACATCATTGTAGCAACATAAAAATTAAAATGACGTCCAATTTGCCTTCTTCTAGCGTTCTGAAACATGGGAAATTTGGTTAATCAAGCTTGGAAAATATTGGTGACGGTCTTTGTAATAAAGTTGGGTAAGCATTTGCTGGCCAAAGTAAAAATTCTTTGATCTGCATGAACGTTTTGCTGACTCGTAAAAATATATAAGTTGTGACAAACCTGCAGCAGACTTGTAAAAGGCAAGTACCTTGTCTCGTTTTTGGCAGAGTATTTCCTATAAAATTTTTCAAGTTGGAGCAAACCTTATCGAGATTTTTTCGCATATTATAAAACTGGCTTGCTTACAAGTATGGTTTTCGTAAAAGAACGGGTTTTGTAAGGGTTGAAACCAGTTTGACGCTCTCCTAATAAGATCTGTCATTGTTTGGGTGGCTTTTCATCGTAATAAGTTGCTGCAACGTTCACGATAAGAAGCTTGTACGACATGACGCCAATAACGCAATTGTTACAACTTGTTCACAGACTTGCTATAAGACTGTTGCGAAGATAAATCTTGTAACAAGCTGTGAGATTTTTACGTGTGTTCACTAAGTATGAAATAAAATTAGAATAATTTTAAAATTTAGGCAACCTTCTGCTTATACTACGACTGAAAACCATAACTAGCTCACAATCCTGTTTAGTTTTTCTGCTATATTCTATGACTATTTCTTTCTTTTTGTATTGTAGCCAATGCTCCTCCGAATTTGACCATGGAGCATTGTCTCCGAAAAATTGTTTATTCATATGCATATGTAGTTAACAAACGAACTTCAACATCAAAATTACACTGTGCGCGGCACTGCCTAGTTTTGTATATATATACCAAAACACGTGGGTAACAGGAATGTTACAAAGCTGGCTTATGGTTCAAGAGTGCTCGATAACATAAATGGTAGAGCAGAATATTATATAAAGACAAAAAAGCGTTCTAGAATTTCAACTAAGCGACGAAAACATTCCAACACTTTCATATTATATACATTTATGAAAGAGTTAGAATGTTTAAGTGAGTTAACCGAGTTTGAGGTCTGTACGGGAAAGTATTTGCCTGAGGTTTTCGTCCAGACCGAGCGACGAAGGAACAAGGTCTGTGCAGAAAAAGCCGAAAGCAAACACTTTCCTGCACAGACCGGAAAAACGAGGTTAATAAGGAATTTATTGTTTGGCTTTTGGTTCCTTCTTTCATCTCTTTTGACGAACTTTTTAGTTTGTGAGTTAGCGGCTTAACTTGTTTGTTGTTACCTGTTACTTCGTGGTTTTTTGCATCAGTTCATCTTGTTTTCGGCTTAAAATTATTGTTGAGAAGATTTAACTAATTTTTTCGAAGTTTGTTGTGATAAATCTTTTATAAAATATACCTGAATCTTGTTTGTTTATATTCAAATCAACTCGGAAATTTCCCCGCTAAAACTAGCCGGTCTGTACGAAAAACTCATTGCACGGCTAGGCAGCCAATCAGCGTGCGTCATTTTGAGCGCAGACCGGATAACGATCTCTGCCATATAATAAATATGTGTATGTATGTGTATGAGTATGTGCATGTACATAGGCATATGTGTGTACGTGTATGTGTATGTGTATGTATATATGCAGTAACAAAGCCAAGATAAAACAAATGGATGGTCTCAACGTCCATATTAGTAAAAGACTCAATACATCACGAGGTTTGGAAAAATTCTTAGTGTGATACTTCATCATTTGCTCCTAACATTTCTCCAAGGGGCTATTCTAAATGGTGTTTGGACCTCTACCGTTTCAAGAAATACTGCAACACACAAACCTCTACACAAACGTTTTCTCCTCATATTTGAGAAAATATAGTTGACCATTTGTCTGAAAAGTTAGAGTCCAGACTTTGCATTTTTCCCCTGGTCTCGTCACTATATACGAATGTGTATGTATACCCTTACGAAAAGTTCACATGTCATTTCACATGTGAAAAACATATGGAATTGAAACATTTTCACAATGAAATTTTTAATTCGACATGTGAAATTAGCACGTTTTCACATATGAAGTACCTAATTCACATGTGAAACGAACTAATCAAAATTTCACATCTAAAATGTGAATTTTACCTATGGAATTGAAACAATTGACGCATGAAAAACTATTTTCATATGTGAAATTGTATGTGAAATTTTGTAAGGGACAGGTATAGGTCAATCAGTATATGCCTGTGCATATGCATGTGTACATGTAAATGTATTTTTACCTATTTAGATGACCAGACAACCATAGCAGCATCTAATTCAAGGATAATTGAAGGCAACTCAGAAGTGCAAAACTTTGTCGGAGGAAAAATTCACTTCAAACCAATGGTTTGGGATCCAACGAAGACAACGACTTCAGTCTTCAACATTTCCAACGATTCCCCTCTCCATATAATTTTAAGTCGAGAGAAGAAAGGCCATTGTGAAATGTTTTTTGTCAAATTTACATACCTGAGCATGTTCAAGCTGAATGACAGTTACCGAATGATTGTTTGTGTGGCCGAGATGCAGAAAATGCATTTCAAGGAGAAGTGTTATTGGGTGAATGACACGGAAAAGTTGACGGTAAATCAGGGAAAGCTGTATGGTATGCCGCTGAATTGTGGGCCGTGGTACATAACGGTTTTTGTAACCGACTCGACCACTAATCATTCAAAAACCGATGAACTTTCAGTTGAGGTATCTGAGCCATATGATCCTCTCGCATTCAGATGGTTTCGAGTTCTTACAAACATCGCTTTTATTCCCGCGATTGTCATTTCCTTTAAACGTGGTTTGTACGCTGAGTGTATCGTCTATTTCTTGAATTTCACTTTATCATGGGTAAGTATGATTACAATTCCTACGCATGTGCTCCGTAGTTTGCTAACTCGCTAACATGAGCACATTGTCATTATACTAAATAGTAACATTTCGGCTCACAGTCAAAATCTTCGTAGCATCTCACCTGTTACCTTTAGCTGATGATTCTCTTTCCTGTCCCGGTAAATTGGTAAACCTGTCCCGGTAATTAAGTAAATTTATCGGTCACAGAACGTCTATTTACTCTAAAATCAGTGAAGAACTTTAGTTTGCTAACACGTGAGATATTTTCTCTATATGCATTTACAGGTTTATCATTTATGCGAAGCTGAACTCCATTGCTTCAAAGGTTACGAACGCCTCCACTACAGTGATATGTATGCTAGTGACCTTTCCATCATTGTCACACTTTGGGCAATGACAAGGATCAAAGAACCACTAAAGCATCTCATATACCTTGCGATAGCAATTATACTCGAATTTGCGACTAGAGAAACTGTCGACAGCGAATATCATTTTTTTCTCGACCTTGTTTTTGGTGGATTTCCAGCTTGTTATCTCTTTTATCAATACGTAAGTTTTTGCAGTTAATCATTTATGAATAAAATCAAAACCAATAAAAACCCACGAAGTATTATGGAACATACAGATGATATTCTGTCACAAGTTGCATTTTCATAAGAAAATAATTGGGCAGTTTATAAGACTTACGTTATATAAGGCGCATAAAAATTCAGTTTCGAAATCAGAGACATGTTTTCATTCCCAGCTCATTAACAGTAGCTTTTCTTAGCAATATGGGGTTCAGGTAGTTCATTGACCTGGAGCTCCCGAGGGTTCCAGAATTCTGAGGCAACGGATCATTTCACTGATCCCCCTCAGACTTCTTGCCAAGTCTCTCTTCAAAAAATTAGTTAGCAAAGCCAACAGTAAAAGACTATTAAAAGTGAGTTGAAGCATGTAGCTCATACGTGTGTCTGAAAATAAAGTGTGAATGGTTAATGTTGAAGCATACATGACTCTGTATTTGTGAACAACGTGTGAATTATAAACTGTCCCACTTCTCAAGAATAAAAAAGCTTGAAGACTCAAACTTTTCCGAGCTCTGCCTCATCAAAAACCAATTAGAACACCTTTTTTTGTATTTCTCTTGTGGTAGGACACAGTCTTTGCCATTCAGCAATTCGTGCAAAAAAAGAAAATTAGCAGAAAAGCTTTTGGATTATTCAGAAAAATCAAAACCGCCATTTTGTCCCCCCAGGCCCCCGAAACCTTATTTACAGCAAGTTGTCATTAATCTACCAAAATCCAAATTTTTAGCTCATTTCAGTCAATTCATGGTTGTGGTTAGTCCATTGAGTATGGAGCAGATTTAATTAGGTCTTAGGAATAACCCTGCAAGCAGTATTTTTTAGGACCATGTTTGAAAAAGATTCGATGCAAATACGATGGACTTGCAGGAACGAAGTCGAGTAGTGTAATGCTCGCAATTTTCGTATGAATTCTGTTTGCTAACGCTTGAATTTTATTATTCATCCACAGACCTTCAGAAGTATAAAATACAGAAGTTGCTTCCCAAGTCGAAAAAGGTACATTATAGTCGGATATTTTAGCCTTATAATTTCATTATAAGCGCTCCCATCGTTTAAAATTGTGGTATGCTTTTATCACCTTTTTATGTTCTCCGTAATTATTTAGATGGGCTTTTTACCTTATCCCTGGATTCTCACTGGCTGGGTCAGGAGTTTTGGTCAATTTGATAATCACTGAACAAGAAAATTACTACTACGTCCACTGCATCTGGCACCTTACCATCGAGCTCTCTGTGGCATTCTTGTTGCCTTCAAATAATGAAGACGATGAATGGTATCGAAGCGAGCCCGAGAAATCTACGTACACACCTCTCTAAGTTATATCTACAGTTATTGATTACGCCAGTCACAATTAGCTTCATTCAAAAAACCTTGGGATATCGCAAAAGCACAGTAGTACGACAAACCTAGGAACACCGGAAAAACATGAGTTTCAATCTAAGTCTCCTGTCTTTTCACGACAACCATCCCCCAAACGTTAAACGTAATGAGAGCGAGGAGGTGGTCAACTCCAAGCCCGCCTTACCAATGAACATAACCTGAATTCTGAAGTCGACACATTCTTCATGGATTTTTGTTCCTCCACACCAGTATAAATGCTTCTTTCACTCTAACAAAACTTTTTTAAGAGAAACAACCGATTTTAGGAAAACTTTTCAGTGATCTTCTGCCGGCGGACATTTATCCATCGTACATTTTGCCAAGACTTTTTCCCGCATTAAATTTCAATTCATAATTTTTATGCAGTGACATAAAAAGCAGTAACCTAAAAATACAACTTAACTTTTTGGGCAAATATTTGTTTATTCTTTCCCAGCAATAGCTGATGTTTTTTACGTTTTAGCAAGTGAAACTGCAGAATGTCCATCGACAAATATATTTCTTTTTCTAAAACGTATTTCGGTAAAATTTTTGTCAGCCAAATGTATGTAGGCAAGTAATCCATTCGTTGAAACTTCTTTCGGCAACATGTACGTCGGCAATATTGTTCGGACATGTACCCCGTTCGAGTTCAACAATACAGGGTGAAACTGCCGTAGCCAGGTAGTTAGATTTCAATTCAGGACAATTATCCAAGTGAAGAAATTTTGACAAAAAGTATCAGCATCATACTCTGAATTACTCTACTGCATGCGGCAATTCCTGGGTCTTTAAGAAGCTGATCATGCTCTAGGCTGTCTCAAAAAAATAGACATAAGACTACGTTTGTTTAAAGCTTCAAATTCGTCGTAAATTTTGGTTCCACAAAAATGTCATACAGCCGAGCAAAGATAAGAGTGCATTAGTAAAAATATTTGGCTTACCAGGTGTTACTGTAACATTAACTATTTCCTGTCCACAGTTGTCCATTTGTTGAGTATAACAGAATCGTCTGACGTTAGTCAGAACAAAATCATTGATGACTTAAGACAGAAATGAATTGATCCTGTTATTAATCGTTTTGCACAGCATAGCAACATATTCGTTGAACCATGCTCATTGTCATAAAAAGCTTTATTTTGTCTTTGACTTGAAAAGCTGTAATTAAACCTTGTCACGTTTTTACCAGCACAATGCCTTATTAATGTTTGCTTGAACTTGCGATCGCGCTGTTGGTATGTATGATATTATGCATTTTTCACAGTCACGTTGAACAGTCTTGCTGAATTAAGTTCGGCAGAATTCGTATCTGGTTAGCGTATCTGTTCATCATCAGTACTTGTTCTCAATTTCATTAAATTTACACAGGGTCGTCGGAAGCGGAGGGGCCGGACGGTCTTGTCCCCCACATATTTTGATGGGGGCTAGAGTATGTGTAGGCCCCCCACTTTTTCATCGGGTAGTAATATTAAACTACAAACTTGTAATTACCAAATGAGATCGCTACTGGATTAATTTTTTTCTTAGACCTATTCACAACTCACAAGTGATCAAATGATCGCTCTATTCATTGATCAGATCGCTCTATTGACTTTCCTATTGACCAGTAGTTATCTCCATTTTTGCCTTGTATCTGCGCCATAATTTCTCCCGATCAATTGCATTGAGTTAACGAACCTTTAGCAAATCACAAATTCTACTTCAAACAACACTCAGGTTATCGTTTTAGCATTTGTATAACTATAGGCGTACGAACCGGGGCGGAGGGCTGGGGGCCTGCAACCCCCCTCAGATTCGGGCATCGTCAATTTTTTCGGGCGACATATCCATTTTTCGGGCAGAAATCTTTATCTTCTCGTAACCTGGGATCTGAGAAGAAAAGCTCAGCACTTTTAGACTTAACGTGTTGTCACTTGATATTGTTCTGCTTGTTCCCGTTTCAATGTCATTTTAGTATTGCATAAAATATATAATAAGTGCAGTATTGTTAAAGGCATGGCTTAGTGGTTGGTTCATTTTGAAAATTCCGGCGATGCAGAAAATTTTCAGGCAACAAGCCTCAGCCCCCCCAGTTGAAATCGGTCCCGTACGCCTATGTGTATAACGACGGCAACTGGCCATTGGGGTTTTTACCCTTGAACTACGTTGTCCGACACACTCATACGGAGATTGGAACCTCACCGCTCCCCCTCTTTAATTGTCGTCCCGACGCCAGTGAATTTACATGAAAGAACGAATCGTTAATGAAAATGTTAAAGAACACTGGGTTTAGTGCAGTGCCCTAGGACGCATTTCTCCTGACCACTTTTCAATCGGAAAACGTATTGCTATGGTGTCCCAACCCCCGCCAAAAATAAAAATTTTTATTTTATACGCAATTTTTGATATTCGATACAATTTTTTGTTTGCTGTACAACTTTTTTCATCAACAACTCTTGATATCTGATACAACTTCTCATTTGGAACGCAACTTTCGACAGAATTTGATTTTCAACTACTTTACATTTGCCAACACAACTTTCTTTATCCAACCGCAATCCACTTAATCAGTCGATCGTGTGCTCAAACTGTTTTCTAATTTGTGGATATTTTATATTCAAGTCAATATCAAATTATCAATGTCAGTCAGGACTGAGAATATTAAAGCTAGCAGGCTCGACGACGGCATTCAACATAGTTGAGTGGTTTTAAGCATTGGAATAGAATGACGTTTCATTCATGTTGAAATGAATTGTGAATGTTATTTGTACACCTGTGGAAGTCTTCTCAACAGCTCTGGACAGTTAGTAAACATTCCAAGCAAAAACGTTTTCCGTGTTGTATGCCAACGTAGTTGTCAAACCACGACGTACTGTGTAGAACTAGGCTGGCGTTCAAAATACTCCTAGAACTACAAATTATTCATTCCTTTATATTTTGAATGAAAATTTCTGTTGTAATAATACATTGCAGTAGACGTTGCCGTAGTGTTTATTTAACCTTTCTCATATCTGTGATACAGATAGGCATCTGAATAGCTATTTACAGGGCATTTATAAAAGTAAGTTCAAATTTGAGTTTTTCGTGAATAACGTCCTCTTTTCCAAAATAATTTTGATTTTCCCTTCCTGCAACAAACAGTAAATGTAACACTGATAGCAAAATGGATGGTGATGACATACATACATACTCTAGGCATACTAAGCGTGTTATAAATTTCTATGAGAGTTACTTAAGACTTGCTTCTTGCGTTCTTTATGCTGTTTGATCTGGATCACAAGAACCCAGGGAATCTTGAATCAACACCGACAATCTTTGCGGTGAATTGTGGAACGCGACGCTGGGACTCGCTTTTGGTATGAAAAAAGAACAACTAACGCTTCCACTTGAACTAGCTTTGAAATTTGCATATATTAGCAAAGTGGCCGGGGTGAACCATAATTTCTATGACGTTCTTCGTGAACGATCTCACTCAACTCTTCAAGTGCGTGCGTGGAATATGGCGAGAATATGTCCGGCAGTGTTACCATTCGGGAAATTTTGCAAATCCTCAGATTTGACTGAAAATACCCCAGGCACAAAAAACGAATTCGATGTGGCCTATAACACTGCTTCGTACTGAAGTAAATTGCTGGAAAGTCTTGAAAATGGTAACTTCGACTTTCGCAATCAGCAAATAATTATTTTACTGGCAAAAACCCGTCATTATCCTAGGGTCCATGCCCTCCCCGGCGTATAAAAGCATGTGCGGCGTCTGTGACTTGACTTCAAAAAATTAATTTCTGATGAAATCACAGTATAAAATGAATGTCAAATCTATAGGCATGTTTAATCTATCTAAATTACACATAATCATTAAATCATTAACCGTTAAATTCCATTAAATCATACAAGTTACATAACTATTAACCATCCATCCAATATTCCAACCTTGCACTCAAGCGCCAGGGGCTGGATAGAAGTGACTGTGTAGTATGGGAAAACAAAAAGTAAATTTTGTCACTGAACAAAACTTTATATGATACCTTTTGACCTATTAGCCTACATCATGCCATGTGCATGTGATGTAACATTTCCTCACAGCACACGAACAAAAAACCCATGTTCACGTGCGCCAACAATAACAAACAATTGAAACAAAACAACACAAGCACAAAACAGCTGTCTTCACCCTGCCAGAAGTGGGAGGGCTAAATATAAGCCACTCTTCTCTTTTGTCAGAACACTGGCAAATGGTTTTATCGTTTGCAATCATAATAAAGTTAAAAAGTGAAAAAGTCTTCGAAAAGTGAAATCTTTAACATCGTGTAGTAAAATTTCCCCAGATTTAAGCAAAAATTCCCCAAATCCCTAGGAAAACTTCAAAATCCCTAGATCTGGGGTAAAATTCCTGGGAGTGGCAACGCCGATGTCCCGCCAAAAGTGTTGCCCCTTCTAAGGATTTTACAGATCGCACAGCCGGTCTCGGGCTAAACAGTTTGAGCCCGCGATCAATACCTTAGTGAATTGCGGTTGGATAAAAAAAGTTGGCAAACATTGACTTCTATAATGTGTGTGCGTGTGTGTGTGTGTGTGTGTGTGTGTGTGTGTGTGTATATATATATATATATATATAGATATATCCTTTCAATGCTTATTATAAGTGAACAAATACTGATGAAGGAAACATCGGGTGCCCAAATACCTCGACTTTTCTAAGATCTAACCGGACCTGTTGCGAAAATGCAACTTTGGCTTTCCGGCTGGGAATCGAACCGGCTACCCTGCAATTCTAGTGCAATGCTCTGCTAACTGAGCTACGGAGACCGTTACCGAAAGCATGGCCATGAGCTCACTATTTATCAGGTGGGCACACAGATTAAGTGCATTAGGGTCGAGAGGAGGGGTAGCGGGAGTACCTGCCCCGGGGCCCGAGCCTGATGGGGCCCGGGCCCAGAAAGTTGGCCCCCAAATTTTTAACACGCTACACCTTGATTTTTTCAAGTAAATACGAATGCATATCTAGAATAATATTTCTCTGTGACGAATTTTCTGCCACGTAAATAGTGGTTTTAAGTTTCTCAAGCCAACTTGTCAATCAATATTGCTATTTTGTGTGGGAATATGCGATCTAGCCGCAAGAGAACACTTGGTTTGTTTATAAAGGTTCAAATTTCAAGGTTGCGTCCGCATCCAACAGACAAAGAAGTCAAAATTAAATCGGGAAGACATAAACGGCTTTGTGAGCCTTTACTTTATCACTGTTGTTTTGCTTTGAATTTATGATACTTTTTAGGTTGTTGTTAATTCAAATATACAAAATTGAAACAAAACAAATGTAGCGAAACCGACTGTGTAGTGTGTAGTCTAAATTATATTAGACATAACTCGGCGCAATTTGTCGCCCTGTCTGGATAATGTATTTAATTTGTTCCTACAAGTCACAACCGGCTTCAGAGCTTTCATACGTGATCGATGTGATCAGTGATTATTGTGTGATGTCCTCTTACCAACATAAATTCGGTGCCCAAAAAAGGCGAGAGAAGCAGCAACATGTGAATGAAGAAAAGAGAGGCTCTCGTACATTATCAGAGGCTATATTATTTGCTTTTTGTACTTTTAGTATTTCACTTTTTGTAGAATGTAACATACAAACGTATTTTAGGGGAATAAATTCATAAATATTAGGTGAAGAAAATTTTTTACATCTTTAATATCTGAATGAAAATGCGATGGCTTCCATTTAGTTATTTACTTCACGATAACTCCGTTAGAACTAAAAATATTGGAGGCTTGGAGGGGCATTCGAATTTTGACCCGGGGCCCGCTTTGGCTCTCGACGGCGTTGATTAAGTGAAGAGTATATTCAGAACCATTTTAGCACCTTCCTTCGACCACTTATTATAAGTGAACAAATACTGATGAAGGAAATATCGTGTGCCCACCTCATAAATAGTGAACTCGTGGTTAGGCCCTTGGTAAAGGCCCCTGTAGCTCAGTTGGCAGAGCATCGCGGGTTCGATTGCCAGCCGGAAGGCCAAAGTTGCATTTATGCAGCAGGTCCCGGTTAGGTCTTTGAAAAGTCGAGGTATTTGGGCACTCGATATTTCCTTATATATATATATATATATATATATATATATATATATATATATAAAATAACACGCATTCTACGCAGGCTCAGATTGGACGACCCTCATTTTCTCTCAGAGCATAGAGACACGGTTGACGTTATTTTCATTTTGTATTAAAGTACAGAGACATAAATGACATCACGAAAACTTTAGAAAACCTTGGTTATTTTGTGAAACAAATCGAAAATAGCTTTCGTGTGTCTGTACTGTGATAGAAACATGAATGACGTCATTTCAACCAGAAAAATACCAGAAAACACTCGACTACGCCTCGTATTTTCACCAGGCATTTTTCTGGTTGAAATGACGTCATTCACGTTTCTATCACAACACAGAGGCACTCACACTGTTGCAAACACTGACTCAGATCAGTGTTTGCAACAGAACCTTTTTTATCCAGAGGTCAGTGGTTGCAAAGCTGTGTTGCAAACGAAAAGTTGTTGAAAATCAAATTCTGACAAAATATAATATAGAGGGCAGTGTCCTCCATCATTGGCTTCAATTCTTGCCTGAGCAAAACCTGGGCAAATGACTGGAAGTTAGTATTTCAGTTACAGAAATCGAGTTCACTGATTTTTGCTTGTCCTTAAGGATTACGCCATTAAACACAGTGCTAATTTTAAATACATGCCACGTAGGCATGTTTGACGCTCATTTAACAAGACGATGTTTACTTCCGGTGTCAACAATATAAAAAGCGGACAATTCAATTGGGATGATAATGAAGTTCCTTTCTTTTTTGCAAAATGACTTTGGTTCATCAAAATAAAACTAACTATAACTCAACTGCTAATGTTGAAACCCAGCCCGGTGAGCGCAACGCTTTACTCAAAAATAACGAACTGGAAAGTGTCGTATCCAGCACCTTGCTTCAACTGGTGAAGTTTTACAGAAATCATCTCTCTTTTCATGAAAGACGACAGCTGACTGTGGTACCTCTCAAAGGAAGGTTAGACTACAAGACATCCACTGTAATTATAGAAGAAGAAGAAGGGGTATTGAATTTCCTGGAGTTACCTGTAAGATGTTCGGACTTTGTAACATTTTGCAATTAATTTTATTAAGTAGTTTGATCGGAAATTCTTGTTGCGTCGCGCTCTAACTTTTACTGACTGGTCGTCCTTCTTACTTTTGACAAAAACAGACAGGTCTTCAGCTGTTGGTTTTTTCTTACCTTGATGTACGCAGTTTATGTCGAGTTTCACAGACTTGTCAAACCATGAGGAATTTGAGCAACGACCATTTATTGTGGAAGAAAATTTTAAGTAGAGATTTACGGAAATGGACAGTAATCAATCATCAAACACATCCACAAATATACTATGATGCTAGAGCAGATTTAACGTTAAAAGAGATGTAAGTAACACTAAATCCATATAGATGACATTAACCAACAGCTTCACATGGTGCCAAAGTTTTTATATTAACTTCCTGACTTCAGTAGGTTCGCTCACTTCGCTGAATCATTTTGTCATCAGCCAGAGTAAAATTTTAAAGTGGTATGGGTTGGGTTGAAAGGAATTGGTCGTTTCTCATGAACGATCTGCCTGATGAAGAACCCAGGACTAGAGTTTGAAATAATATATGTTGACAAGTAGCTAACAGTTACAATGCACACAGTTAAATTGTAAATACCTCATCTAGTAAGTTCATGTAAATGGTAACCATTTTTAGTAAAGCTTTAACAATGTCATTTCTATCATTTGACTAGAACGCAGTTTAGCAGATGCTGAGACCTTTTAGGGTTACAGTTAGAGTTTAGTTTAGGATTAGGGTTAAGTGAGTTGAGCCCATAATTACCTAATTAATTCAGGGGCATCAGCTAAACTGTACTTGATAAGAAAATTCTAATTTGGTTTAGTATTTATGTTTGTGTGTGTAGTTTAAACTAAATTATTGCCAGGCAGCCATCAACCCATGAGCAAGAGTAAAGGAAACCTAGAATTTAACTATAGATGTAAAATGTACCAGTGGATTGGTGGAGAACTATGTTAAACTTTTCAACCTGCAATGATAGATTGTTCTACCTAAGAGAACATATCAAACAAACTGGTCAGTTAATGAGTTGCCTTCACAAGTGCAAAAGAATAAGACCAGGTATAAGGGAGTAATCTGGTTTCAAATTTAAACCCAGAACATTTTCAAAGTCATCCACACACTGTATCTATGACATTCTATGTTTTAGATGTACAGGATAATAAAAATATTACTGCGTGAATAAATTAACTAATATACCAGTGAAGTGGCATCCATTAAGGCTCACAGTTTCTGTATTTCATTGAAGTCTGTTTTCAATAATTAAATCTTGCACTGAACATAGATTAGAGTATTGTTAAATCTCAAGTTACCAGAGCAAAGTGGAAAAATGTTGGCCAGTTAAAGTGGTGAAGGAACAGTTCAGCAAAAGTTCATTTAAACATTTCTACTGTAGTCAATCTGCCATACCTCTTAGCAAAAAGTTAAGCTATAGTAGGCCTTGTTTGATCATGAGTAACACTGTTGTTTTTTATTACCTGACTGTTTCATACAGAATCACATTAAACAGGTCAACATTAAAAAGTATTAAATTGCAAAAAAAATTTATTATAAGTAATCTAACATTTTAAAAAGATAAAACTTGTTTCAAATTTCTTTTAGATATGCAAGATGTTCTTCTGGTTGTCAACAAAAGCAGCATCCAAAACAGCTAGATTCATTAACAACCAACATTTTAAAATTTGCACATCCTTATTTTTATGACAAGCCTCAGACCCGTGTAGTAATGTTTGGCCCAGGACTAGAATCAAAGACTAGTTCTGTAGTACACCAGTTACTTTGGGATGAAGTATCACCATTTCAAGTTACAGGGATGTTTCCTGGGCAGTATGATGGTTAGTGATCAAACCCTGTGGTTATGATAGTAAAATTAGTGCTGCATTACAATAGCTTGTCAAATTCATGAGAGCAGATACAGTACATATTTCTGGATTCATATTACTTGTATATTTCATATTTTCTGTATTTATAATTATTATTATATATATATTAACAGTTTGGATAAAGTATTGAAATAGATCAAAGGTCATTTCACCACCATTTTACTGTAGATTTACATGAGCAGAAGTTCCTGGACAGGGAACCCACAGAGATCACCTATTCCAGATTTGTTTGGAAATATTTCAGTGTTGCCTCCTGATGGTGATTGTACACCTGCATGTTTGTCTTTTATAAGTATCAGCAAAATCATATACAGTAATATGGATCACAAATTGAGCTAATGACTGTGCTCACTTATTTCTTTTACACTAAGTAATTAAGTTGAGTGTCCTGTTGTTGCTTTTCCTCAATGATACAGAATATAATTGTAGTCATCACTTTAAATCAAATCAGCTAAATTTTGTTTTGGAGCTTTTAGGATATGATGGGCTATTGAGTTCTCAGTCTATTAGTTTGAACTAAGTAACTGTAATAATCTTTTATTCTGATTATTGGTATGCTTATTTTAGGAGTTGGGTCTGGTGTATCTTTGAAATACAGTGATGCACTCATTAACTTGATTATACTGTATTCATCAACAAAGTAAGACTACTTGTAATTCCATCCAATTCAGTATTTCCAAGAATCAGTGTATTTTTTCTATGCTATATTGGGAGAGAATCTGGAAAAATGTAGTTATAACACTAATGAAATGCATCTATTTTTAAATTTTAAATTACTTCAGAAAAGAAAGAGAAGCTGCATCTCAAGCTGGCTTGAGAAACAAGAACAAGATTTTATTAGATAAAGAAATTGAAGCAAAGGGATCTTTGGTAACGGAAGTTACCCATTCTGTACGGCAATTATGCAAAACAATTGATGCATTCATTTTTGTAGTGGACTCAATGGCTAGTAAAAAAACAGGTAAATGATGAAAAGAACAAATTCAATCATTATGTTGGTTCAGCATTTTTATTTGGGAATATTCTTCTTTTTATTTAATTTATGTTCAAATTTAGTATTTAGACAGGAACTACAAAAGTCAGCTTTGTTGATATACTTACAGTACCAAAAGGATTACCTTTGCTACATGATTAAGACACATCAATTACTATTAATTTTGTCATAGTTGCATGCCATTTTAATTTTAATAAAAATTATTTCCTTCCTAAAAGTTTCAGAAACAAGTGATGTGTTAAAGTCAATGATGGATAGAAGATGGACTAATCAGAAGGCACCATTACTGGTCTTATCCTGTGCTCTTACAACAGCTGAATCATACCACAGTTGTGCAGATATTGCTGAGGCACTGGAACTTTGTAATATGAACAGACACTGGCAGGTGAGGTTAAATAAATGAAGCTATCCTGAATGTTATTAAAAAATTGATAAAACTGCCATATCAAACAAGACAGAACACAGATGGGTAATTGTTTTAAAAAGCCTTTTCATTTATTCAAAACCAATAGACATCAAAATGTCAGTGACAGTTACTGCATGCACTACCAACAGTTTTTTCAAGGCTACTCTGAGCTGGATGACTAACTTTCACTAGCACATACTGGTTTTTCTAGTCTCTAAACATTTAGGATACAGTACTTTATTTGTTCAGTTACAAAAATCACCTTAAAAGAAACTGTAATAATTTTATAAAATGCTCTTTGTGTTTTAAGAGTCATACAGTGTGGTCCCTAATTAAATTTAGACCTGATAAAATGTTGTTTTGATTCTCAACTAAAAAATTTGTCAGAGCAGATAATTAGATGTGGTAAAAAACAGAGATAGACAGGGTTGATATTATTAGAGCACAGTTCCCATGTTATATAATTGTAATCATGGGAAGTTTCTGGCACAAAAAGTATTATCAGGCTAATGGAATTGAAAAGTAGGATGCTCAGGATGCCTTCTGAAAGAAACCAGTTGTCATGGTTCTCATATGTACCCTCTATTGATTCCTATATTTCTTGTCCACTGGCATTGTGGAGTACTATAACTGAAAGAATCGATGCAATTGAAGAACCAGGCGGAAAACGTATTCGAATGATGAAAATCAATGCCCAGCAAAAAATTCTTAACACAGGCATATTCCACAACAAACATTCTATCACATCACCACGACACTGGCCATCCCACTACATCAGACGATTTCACCATCCTCTCTCACTCCTCTTCATCAATCACTCATGAACTCCTCATCAGGGAAAGCTTACTCATCCACAAACTTAATCCTACCCTCAACTCACAATCAAGCTCAATTCCTCTTTCCTTATTCTGATTGCCTGTACCCTCTTCGCCACCTCTGACATCTCATCACTTCCTATTTCCTCTCAAACGCCAAATTTATGCTAATTAGCTTTGTAATAATATTTTAATGATTGTCTCATCGTCTTTTTCTCATTCTCTGATGATGTTGCGTCTTAAGCAACGAAACGTTAGATCTCAATAAACCTTTTGACACAAATATGCCTGTGTTAAGAATTTTTTGCTGGGCATTGATTTTCATCATTCGAATAACTGAAAGAGGTTCTTATATGAGCTGTTCTAACCTAAATGAATGATCAACCTGGCTAAATTTGAACTGTGTTGCTTTTATGAACTACTGTATCAACAATTTACTTTTTAATGTAGCTATATGATTTATATTGCTATTTTACAGATTAACAGAGCTGTGGTAGACACCTTAGATGGAATACAAATGGGTATAGACTGGCTGTTGAAACAATGTGCAAGTCAATGATTAAAATTTGTACACAATGTCCAGTTAATTTAATCATTTCATTTCTTATTATGTCAAAACTAAACTTGCATTTAATTTTATCAAGCTAGAGTATTGTAGAGGGGTGGCATAAGTGTATGTTAATTTAAGTATATAATTATATTATTTGTTACTAATAACATTAGGTCAAAACTGTAAATTTCAAAATGTTTTAAAATCTAAATTTTATTTATTAGTGATAGAACAGCAGCAACTGCATTTGACATGCCAGCAATTAATATTTAACAGCTTTGTTTTAATAGTAATCAGTATTTAAAAAGCTCAGGATAGTTTGTATTGAACTTTTAAAAAACAAAATATAATCATTCAGGGTTGGAAACAGGATTTCTGAAGGGATTTAAATTTAAAAAATTGTCTTCTTGAATGGGAGTTTAACCCTGTCTTGAGGGCCACAAATTTGTCAGCCTTTGCTGTTATGTGTTACCCTCTCAAAATAAAGTTGTTACTTTTATTATTATTATCTGCTGTACTTTTATGTTTTAACCTGTTAAAGGATAGACACTCCAATCTACTGAATAAAAATGTCAGGTGCTCACCAGAATACAATCCCAGAATGAATCCTTGCCCCAGAGTAGGTTATGTAAATTTTAGTTGGAAAAATCTAAATTAATTTTCTATTCGAGCACCCCAAAAATGCTCCATAAATGTATCTCCATATAAAAAAAATGCAATATTTTGTTGAGACAATTTTCTCCATTATTACCTACATTCAAACTAGTGTAAATAACATTTTACCCTAATTATAGTAATAATTATAAAGTTAAAGGATCAGGAAATAAAATCAATTTGTGTTTCACATTTTTGAAAAGACAGGATCTTCCTTGTTCAAAGAAGCTTGCACAGCTTTCATTATATCCTCTGTCTGAAGCATGGCCATATTCCAATTTGCCTGTGGTAATTAAATAAAAAAGCAGGTAAATAAGAGCTCACAAATATTTATTCTGATTATTCAATCCATGAAAATTCTTAACTGTACTTCTTTAAATCAGCCCACCAATCTAATAAGCCCCCAATCTAGGAAACTGTAAAAAAATTAAGCCCCCAGGGGGGAGTAAATAGAGGAAATATGGTACTTGAATACTTGTCATTTCACTGAGAGGGAGTTTGTAATATGTCTTGTTAGTTCCTCAAACATATCACAAAACAATCACAAACATTGTTTCCTTCCATATTACTTGCCATCTGTTGCAAAACAAAAGCCATTTACTTGGCCAAGATGATTTTACAAATGATGTGTATAAGTTCTTCAAGCTTTCATCATCATCATCGTTTAACATCGCTTTTCCATGCTAGCATGGGTTGGACAGGGTTTCTTGATAGCCCTTCTCCAAGCACTGCGGTCTTGAGCTAGGTCTTTTTCTATTCTCAACTCACGCATGTCTCCCAGAATTACTTGATGCCATGTCTTATTTGGCCTTCCTCTACCACTGACACCAGCTACCACCAAATTTCTACACTTACTAATCCAGTTATCATTGTCCATTCTCTCTACATGTCCAAACCACCTGAGATGCATTTGATGCATGACATCTGTAATACTCTCAATGCCCAATCTGTCTCTTAGTTCATCAGAAGGTTTTCTATCACTTTTTTTTTTTAAAAAATGTGGGCTGGTAGAATCCCAAAAATGCAAATTGAGTCACAAAAGGGAATCTTTTTCACATCAAGGAGCATTGTTGTTCAATTTTCTTTCTGATGAAATTCGAAATGAAAAGTCATCTTTAATAACAAAATGAAAATGTATAAGTTGAAGTTCTTATTGAATGATGGATGGTTATAATACAGTACTTTAGCTAATCTCTATGTAGATTTTATTATTCTACGTATGATTAATTATAGGTACTTCACAGGTCCTTTATTAGGAGGCTATTTTAGACTGAAAAGGTCAACCTGTATAAATATGTTTAATAATAATAATAATAATAATAATAATAATAATAATAATAATAATAATAAAACCAATAGACCAGATATCCTTGTGAAGGACAAGAAGGCTAACAACTGCCTCATGATTGACATGACAATACCATCAGAAAGAAACATTTCAATTAAACAAATGGAGAAATTATCGAAGTATAAGGACCTTGAAATGGAAGTTACAAAGATGTGGAAAATGAAGACAAGCACAATTCCAGTTGCAGTGTGGGTGTTAGGTCTCATTACAAAAGGCATGGGGAAATACATCAACCAAATTCCGGGAAGCATTAATGTTGATATGGTGCAGAAGATTGTTCTTTTAGGAAGTGCCCATATCTTGAGAACACTCTTCATTACATAAGCACTACATGCAAGTGCCACAAGGTCATGGGATAACTTTGGCACTGCAGGAAAAAAATGTACAATAACATAGAAATATAATAATAATAATAATAATTGGTGGAAGGGAATAATGGCCAGAATATGAACTGGCTAAAAGAATAAAATAAAATTAAATAATAATAATAATAATAAAATGTGCACTGGAGTAGGACAAGCATAGCTTCAGCCTGCTACAGGAATGTGGACACTCCTGCCCACCAGAGTCTGGGGTGGCACCTTTGGCAAGTGCCAGCAACCACTTAGCCAAGGGAAGATAAGACTCTTTAGCCTTGGATGGCAACTTATATAAGAGACAGAAACTCTGACATAAAATCAGAAATAGGTAGGCAGGACATTGATTTGGAGCCAGCAACCTACATAAAATGAGCAGGCTTTGATGAGATGACCTAGGGAGTCGCACCGCTACCTTGCCAGCTGGGTAGACAGGTAGCCGAAAGCCTCCGCTTGCCTTAATTGGCTGACAGTTGCAAGTACACTACCTTCAGGTGTTGGCAAACCTGCCCTGTTAGCGAAGGACTAGAAGAAAATCTGTACAGCAGGCTGATGCCCATGACCTTGGCTGGTTGAGGATAAACCAGCCTTAAATGCTGAAACAGATCTGTATTCAAAGGGAATACAAAGAACGACACAATAATGTGGCAAGAATAGTCCATTGGACATTATGTGGGAAATATAGCTTGGAGTGAGCTGCTCATTGGCATGATTGTGCCCCAAAAGGAGTGGTGGAATCTGATGAGATAAAGGTGCTGTAGGATTTCATGATACAGTGTGATCATCACATAGGATGTCAAAAACCAGATATAGTTGTTGTGGAGAAAGAAGTAAAGGAATGTTTAATAGTTAACATTGCCATCTCTGATGATAAAAATGTTGGAGTGAAAGAAGAGGAGAAGATTCTGAAGTATGACGAGCTAAAAAGAGAAATTAAAGAGCTGTGATCAATGAAGAGGGTAGATGTAGAAACAGTAGTTATTGGAGCACTCAGTATTGTGAGCAAGAAGCTGGAAAAATGGGTGGATAGGTTAGGAATAAAACTTAAGATAGTACACCTTAGAACAAATATTAATGCCCAGCAAAGTACACACAATAAGGCCATGATTTATAAAAGAAATAAGTTTATTAACAGGATTAACGTTTCGTTCCGTCTTGCAACATCATCAGAGTATGAATAAATTTATTCATACTCCAATGTTGTGAGACACAATGAAACATTAGTCCTGTTAATAAACTTATTTCTTTTATAAATCATTGCCTTATTGCGTGTACTTTGCTGCGCATTAATATTTGTTCTATGATTGAAATTCCCACCTGGATCCTCACTCACGACAAGGTAGAACACCTCCAGAAGACTTTGATTCTGGGAACAGTAAAGATATTAAGAAAGACTCAAGAAAGTTGAATGGACCAATGTCACGGCTGACATTGAGGATTACCAGCAGAACATCAAGCTGTGCAAATTGAGACAAACACCTAGAGGAAAACAATCTGCTGCCTGATGAACAGAAGGGATGCAGAAGGTCCAGGGGTACAAAAGATCAGCTCTTAATTGATAAAATGGTGATAAGAAATTGTAAGAGATGACAAATTGGGCTTGGCATGGCCTGGGCTGATTATAAGAAGGCTTATAACATGATACTGCATTCTTCGATCCTTAAATGTTTGGAGCGGCAGGAAATATAATTGCGTTGTTGGAGAAAATATGAACAACTGGGAAACAGAGTTAAATGTAAGTGGAGGGACCTTGGGGACTATAAACATAAAGAGAGGTATCTTTCAAGGAGACAGCCTGTCTCCATTGCTGTTTATTGTGGCCCTAATTCCACTATCTATGGTGTTGCGGCAAGTGAAAGATGGCTATGATCTGGGAAAAAGAAAGGGCTCTTTAAATCATCTATTATTTATGGATGATTTGAAATTATTTGGAAAGAATGAGAAACAAGTTGACACCCTGGTAAACTCGGTTCGAATTTTCAGTAACGACATTGGAATGGAATTTGGGATTAGTAAATCTGCTGTGCTGATAATGAAGGAAAGAATTAGATAGGAAAGAATTAAACAGGAAAGATTAAACAGCTCCAGAGGAAAGGCATTGCACGGACAGTTTGTAAGGGGTACTGAAAACATTAGAGATTCAGAGTCCTGGAATTGGTTGAAAAGAGGCACACTGAAGAAAGAGACAGAAGGTCTCCTAACTGCCGCACAAGATCAGGCCCTTCGTACAAACTACATCAAGAATAAGATAGATAAACTAGATGTGTCACCAATGTGCCGAAGGTGTGGAGAAAGGGAGGAAACTGTTAGCCATATAACGGCAGAATGCAAGAAATTAGCTCAAAACCAGTACGAGAACTGGAGACATGACAAGGTAGCTCAAGTGATCCGTTGGAGTTTATGTAAAAAAATCCAACTTCCATGCAAAGAAACCTGGTACGATCATTCCCCAGAATCAGTGTTGGAAAATGACCAAGTGAAGGTGTTGTGGGACTTCAAAATTCAGACAGATCTCCATTTAAATCATAACAGACCTGATATTGTTGTACTGGAAAGAAAGAAAGAGTGTGTTACATTATCGATGTGGCACGTCCTTTCAATATGCGAGTTTTAGAAAAGGAACAGGAAGAGATTGACCACTATCAAGATCTGAAGATTGAAGTTCAAAAGATCTGGAGCTGCAGGAGGGTATCTATTACCCCAATTATAATTGGAGCTCTTGGAACTGTCAGTAAGAATTTGAAGACATGGTATGACAAGACAGGACTGTATGGGAACACTACTTTACTTCAAAAGGCTTGCTTGTTGGGCACAGCAAAGATTCTACGCAGAGTACTGGACACCTAAGGCTACGGGATGTAGCTTGATGTTCTGGGAAACAACAATACCACCGATAATATTATTTGGTGTGAAATATGAAAATAATAATAATATGCTGCCTAAAGGCTGCTTTCCACTTGTCATGACGAACTTTTTGCCGAATAGAGCGAAAATTCAGAATTAATGCCACATTAGGGTACACGTGTTGCCATCAGTCTAACAAGGAGATTATTTTGCTACCATTGCTCTCTATGTGATTGTATACAGCTTAATGATATAACCGTTTCGTAGGTCATCAGATTACCCATTTGATTTACGTCTGCCGCTCATTACTTCATGCCAGCTCTAAAATAACGTACAACATTCATAAAGTTTTCACAAAATGTTTACAATGGCTAGATCTCATACTTTTATCCACTGAATATAAGTACCAGTTCAAATACATTTCAAAGTTGTATTTACCTTAATCCAGCCAACAAAGTTTGCAAAGTTTTGGTGTTACTGAAATTATGAGGTTTGGAAATAGTCGCCACCTAACTTCACCCGCGTTTTTTTAGTTAGGTTACATGCATCAATGTGCCACATTCAGTGGATAATTTTGAACAAATACCAAACTTTACATTCGTTACAATGCAGTTTAACTTAGTTGACATCATTGTATACTTCATTAGTATTCCGTAACGTAAAAACCTGAATAACTCATGAAACAAAAATATGAAAGAACTATCAAAGCCATTCCTCATACACATTTAAAGAAAACGATATATTTTTTGAAAGCATACATGTTTCGACAACTTCAAGATGCCATCTTCAGTGCAGAATGAATGATGTGAGGTAATATGATACAATGATATATGAGTTAGGATATGAATAAATTATTTACAATTGATGAGGAAGTGGTCTGCTTACAAATACAGGATTATTTGCATAAAGTGATGAGAGGTGTATTTATAAACTGGAAATAGTATTGAAGTGATGAATTTGGACGTTGAGATCGGGATTGATTTTGTTGATGTGAAGAGCCTCTTTGATTTTGAGGGAGAAGGTTGAATGAGCGGAGTCGATGATTTTAAAGCAAGAGTGTGAAAATTGCTTTTTCACAAAATCAATCCCGATCTCAACGTCCAAATCCATCACTTCAATACTATTTTCAGTTTATAAATACACCTATCATCACTTTATGCAAGTAATCCAGTATTTGTAAGCAGATCACTTCCTCATCAATTGTAAATAATTTATTCATATCCTAACTCATATATTATTGCATCATATTACCTCATACCATTCATTCTGCACTGAAGATGGCATCTTGAAGTTGTCGAAACATGTATGCTTTCAAAAAATATATCGTTTTCTTTAAATGTGCATTCCTCATAATTATAAGCATCCTTTCCCAACAAACCAAACATTAATTTAACAGCGTACGCACTTTAATTTACGTCATCTTACAGATGACTTAGGTTTGCAAGGCACTGTGGCCATATGAGTTGCCACCATCTTTTACAGTACCATCAATCATATGTGAAAATAGTATCGTGAAAATAGTGTCGTGTAAATGGGCCCTAACTGGACTACAATACAGGAGGATGCCGAAAGAGTGTCCCAAAATGATGATGTCATTTATCGACCCTTTGTGGTATAGACCACTGGCCAAAATTGCTAGCTCGGGTTACTATCAACAACCAATGAGATGTCATGTGTATTCTCCACAATGTTCCATCTTAAAGTTTATAGAGAATGAAGCAATGATATATATGATATACATATAACATTTTTGTTTTGAAGAGGAAAGCAGTGACATATAAATCACATTTAATAAGTTCATGGCATTTTGGCATATTTTTATATTTTCTTGATATTCCAAAAAAAAGGTTTTTTTCCAAGACATCACAATTTGATGCCCCTTATTTTGGTGCCCAGTGGCTGGGTGAAATTAGCAAGCATAATTCGTGTAGAGTAAGATGGACGCTAGTTTTGCAATAACTGGAAAAAAGTTAAGATGTTAATAAATTTAGATAATAATTAACTTATTAAACAGTTCAGTGTACAGTACTTAAGAATGTTTCACTCTTCATTTGTACAGGCGTTTAGACTCATCTATGAGCTTGCCAAAATATAGCATGATTTCATACCTAGCACTGCACACTACAAGGTCTAAAGATATATTTACGTTATTTTTTAACTCTTTCCCAGTAGGACCTCTCCCTTTGACAAGTAAGATATTCTTACGTTAGCCGGAGCAAAATAATAAAAGACTGACCCAGCCGAGAAAGAGTTGATTTGGATAGTTTTAAACATTTAATGAACTTACAACATGTTTTAAACTGTCTTCAACTGGATGGTCCCGGGCGTACAGCAAATTATGTTTGGTTCCAGCAACTGCAACAGGACTCATTTTTGCAATATACATAGCCAAATCCAGGGCTCCTTCAATTAACTTTTCACGGTCTTGAAATATACGGCTAGTAACAAAATGACATTCCATTCTTAACTTAATTACATGTATTATGAGCAAGAATTGCCATAATGATTGTACTGATATCCACAAGTAGCAACAAAACAAACAAC
Organism: Heliopora coerulea; assembly: GCA_030142905.1. NCBI lineage: Eukaryota > Metazoa > Cnidaria > Anthozoa > Scleralcyonacea > Helioporidae > Heliopora > Heliopora coerulea. The sequence goes on from JASJOG010000001.1 coordinate 3,290,469, forward strand.
TTGGTGCTAACTAAAAACAGTTTATTTGCTTAATACTAACCTAACCAGGCCAAAGCTCTTTGCTTCATCAGACATAAGTTTCCGACCAGTGTAGCAAAGCTCTCTTAGTAAACTGGAAAAACAAAAGTCAAATTATTCTTAAATAAACATTATTGGCAGATTATCAAACAAGATACTGTACGTATGAACATTCCTACATGTGTTTTTAAGCACACACGACCAACAGACCTTGCATCCTTCCCCCTCCTTACTTAAAGATCACTGAGTCACGTAAATTTCAAATGACTAAAATATCAGAAAACAGTACAAGTTTGTCGGCATTTTTGCTGAACATCATCATTTTACACCTTTCTGCGCAGAATAAAATGAACTGGCAGCAGCCAGTTAAATCTTTCAAAGTGTCATATCATGGGAAACGTGACTATTCAACACAGGTTTTACCTTAGATAACTCTTCGTCTTCCTCTTATGAATACAACTGCTCGACATTAGCCAGAATAAAATTAAGGGCCATGTAGGGGGTTGAAGGGTTAATCCCTCCTGGTGGTAGCCAGTATAAGGTACAAAAGTTGTTATGGGGATATAAATGTTAGTTCAGTTTTTAACACCTGAAACTCCAGTTGGTATGGTGGTTCAACCCTTTCCAGCCCGAGGCATCTCCCTTGAAGAGCAAAACCGTCTGGGGCAAGCCAGAGTAAACAATCGGCCTACGTCAGACTTGGACCGAAAAGAGTTAATGATGTCGCAAGAAAAGAGCTACAGCAGTACCGTGGTCAATTGTGGAATCCTTTATTGACTTACATGCGACTGAGCGGATGGACTTAATAACTATTGAAAGCTTCAAACCTCTCATTTCCAACAATCTTTGGCAATCGTTGTAACGTTCCTACATCAGCAGCCAATCCAAGCTCCACTTCCTGGACAACGAACAGAGAATTAATCAGCCCAGCAATGGAAAAGCAGGTAAAGAGGAAAGTTTGTTTTATGCCTACCACTCCTTGCAGCCCTTGCGCGCAATTTGTGGCAGGCAGCACATTTGAGGTAAGCTCAACATAAACTCAGCCAATGCACTCATTGGCGACGCGACGGGGGAAATGGAAAGTACGGTCAGCTAGATTCCCTCAGATATGAAGAGAATACGTCTAAGGTGGGGAGCTTGCAGTCTTCCTTCAAACGGGGGGACTGTATCACCTCCTGGAAGTGGCTATAAACACCTCTCAGGAGAAACGTTAGAGGCAAATTAAAGAGTGTAAGACTAAAAATATTTCCTCACTTCGCAGTACCTACGTGCCTTTGATCAACATGGACTCCCGAACCCCCCTGGTGCCTTAAAGATGCAAACTCACAAGGTCCTGCAGAAGCATGCCCAGTCATAGCCTGAAGACACGCTCCAGCAAGATAACACCTAGCTCTTTTAACAAGAAGGTGTTCTGTACACTATTAAGAAAATTGTATTTAGTGGTCTTGGTTTAGCAAAACTGCGGAGAAATATCTGTAAAAATTCTGTAAAAGTCATCCTCAACGTAGAAGAAATGGCCCAAGGCAAACAACGATCCTTGATAACTTTGAAAAAGACGTAGAATGAAGATCAACACTTGTCAGGACTGGCCACAAGATATCGAGCTCATTCAACAACCTCGAGCTCTTGACTTCGTGGTGCACCAACTAAAACATCAGACATGCTTTGACTTTACTCTGACTTAAACAGTTTTCAACATTGTTTACAAAGCTGTTCATTACACAATGTTACGACACCCCGGTCAAATACATTCATCAGAGGCAATTGCTCATAACGTTATCTATCAATAAGATGCTAAAAAGCTTTCAGGAAGAGACCACTATCATCGCGATTCAATAGGGCGGGGCGCTATTGATATAGCACACCTCCAGACAACGTCTTTAATGGCATCGCGGATTAGTGGTAGTAATTCTGGAATTCTGGAAACACGCAATAGTATGGTTGGTTTGGCACGGGTGTTCCGACAAAGTAGAAATTTCTTTTTTTGATGATAAAGAAGACTTTTGACGTTCTTTTAAATGCGTTTCTAACTGACATTGTGTCTGGTGATGTATCCGGATCATAGTCACTGCACGGAATGGAATAAAACACCTCTCTTTTCCTTCGCAATACGATCCTTGGTTTTGGCAAAAACATGCCCCAACGTCAATAAAGACTTTTGGGCAACTTTTACGTTAAAACTACCTACGAATCTTTTAATTGGTTTTGTAATTCCTTGAACGATGAAACAGTCGTAACACCCATCATGGAGTTTTCATTCTCTGTATTTGTGGATAGTGCTGTAACTGGTTTTAAAAATTTTTTTTTAAGAAAAGTCACTGGGATAGTTATTCGCCTTTAAAACATCGAACACATGCTTTTGTTCACTTTCCCTAAAATATGATGGCTCTCAATAACAAAGATGGCATACTGCGTGGTGGAGTGTCGAAACGTTGAATAATGAATGGTAATTTTCTAAACAAATTTCAAAACATTTCAAGCCAGAGTAGTGTCAAACCATGTTGGATTCTTAACCTTGCTGCGTGGAGAATTTGTTCATACAACTGACAACATACTGTGGTATAATATCTTAAAACGAAGCGGATAAGGAATCACGATCACAATCGCGAACTCTAGCAAACGCAATAGTTTGCCATTCCTTTCAACCCAAGTTTCTTTTTCCTGCTGCAAATAAGAGTTATTTTCTCACTCCACAAATAAGAGTGGTGACTCGCTATGCCACTTGAAGTGGTTTTGCCAACTGATTTTGTATGTAAAAACGTGTCACGTCAAAGCCCAACTAACTGTTTGGATATTATTGCACTTCGTTGGCTAATATTTGTCGGTCCAGCAATGTAAGTTGGATGAATGTTTGACTAAGGTCTAACATTTTGCCCGAAAAATGATGAGGATAAAAAAATACATGGATTAGTCAGTTTTTGAACATTACAAGAAGACAATGTTCGCCAATATTGTACAACATGTTCGAACATTCATCCCCAGCTTAAACCTGCAGTAGGCTAATGAATTAGTTTTTATTTTACCCGGATAAATTCAGCATTTTCTTTATTGAATTTTACTCCATTCCAATTTCGATGAGTGTTATTTCATCTGATTGAGGTTATCGAAGTCCATTTAAACGGGATAATTATTCCGAAAGTAAAATTTAAGAGATTAATTACGTATTGTTAATTAATTTGCGTTTTAGCATTATCTTTTTCCGGCAGGAACTCTCCCTTTGACAAGTGAAATCGTCTGGCCTTAGCCGGAATAAAATAATAGAAGACTAATGTACACCGCGAAAAAACTAAGATAGACTTTAGTTATATTTAAATTCAAGCTTCGTTGAAACTTGAAAATTCGTTAATTCATTAATTCGTTAATTCTCATCAACGAAGGAGAAAAGGTACTGTAATTATATCTTTTGCGACGCTGTACAGTATGTATTTAATGCTATTAACATTACCTTAACCTGAAACCATGCATCGGATGTACACCACCTTATATCACATGCACAGACCATGTCAACACCTCCTCCTACACATGCTGAATGGATTGCTGCTATGACTGGCTGTGGACATTTTTCAATCACAGAAAACGATTCCTGAAATTGCAAAACCACATTCCGTAGATGGTAAGCTTTCCTACCAACATCGGTTTCTTGATGCTGCATAAGAACGTGTGCCATATCCGCCATGTCTAATCCTGAAATAAGTCATGGGAAATTACTTTTGGAGACAGTATGTCTTCAAATAATTTGTCAGCAATAAGCGTATCCCACAGACCCCAGCGGCTTGCTACCGTAATTCCTCCCGTTAAAAAATAAAAAGAGATCTAGAATAACTAGCAATTCTTTCGTTACAGGCATCTTTTCTCAATTGGTTAAGACTTGTAATTTTAACTGCTTGAATATTTTTTGCTAATTTCAGACACGTTTAATCCGAGAGGTGATGCAAGGTTTGCATACTCTCAAAGTGGCTCACACTCAAATAATCGACATAGCTCCTTCTCTTAAATACAGCTTCATAGAGGACACACACAGTATCGCATTGCGGTAAAGTTCACGTTGTTCCTCAATTAACACGTCAATGGGCAGGCACCGGAATTCTGCTGAATAAAAAATCTTCCAGCAATGTCAAAATAGAATTCCAGGGTGCACCCATTGCCGCTTGATGGGTTAAAGAAAGAACTATTCCTCGATTAAGAGTACAACGCTAATTGACCACAGAAAAGACTGAAACCGAAAATTGCCTGTCGCCGATCATTGCAAATTGAGCGAGATGCTCTTGTAAATTACCAAAAAAGTGATATTTGTAGATCTTTTGTCTCAACCACTTTTTCAGAACCTCTAACGTCTTACATTCCCATAACCAGCTCAGTTACGCAAAAGCAAGCCAAATAACTATTCACGAATTCGATTCACGTGGTTCATGCTTGTTGACAAGGGGGGTACGGACTGCTGAAGACGAGGTGGAGTTTTCGCAAATCTTGGCCAAATCCTTGACATTTTAGCGTAAGCGCTATAAAACTTGGGCAATTTTTTAAATTTGGCCTTTTTATTCTGATTTCGCCTATTTTGAAGGTTTAATTTAGCTGAACACATCACTGACAACCTGGCAACCTTGGTTGACTATAGATAGTTTAACTGGTAAAGCAGCGGTCCAGAAACTCAAAGATGTAAGGTCCAATAATTTGAATGTTGAATCTTGTTAATCAGATAACTGTGAAATACATGGACAAGAATTCAAAGTTAGTCTCCATGCAAAGTCGAGTACTGTCATTCGTCGTTGTCATTCATTGTCATTAGTCGCGCATCATGGGAGTGGCCATATCAGAGTATTCCAAAATACATATGGACAATTCAAACCGACATTTGTTCAGATTATGAATCTGCCTTGCAGCAGTAAATAAGCTTTTGTCATCAATAATTATAAAGTGAATACAGCACTAAAACGTCTACAGTTAGAACAATAATCTAATGCATACCGTAAAATTTTATCCAACAGTACATCAAAAACCAGCGTAGTACTTTTACACTGAAAGTACTTTCATAAAATAATGAAAAAGACAGTAAAAAATTGACTATGTCAGTAATGACACTCAGAATATGTTACAGTATGAAATAATGTGGGGAGCTTGGAGGTAAAACGCTGATTCCTTAGAAAAACAATTTCTGAGCCCCCAGATGGTGATTGAACCCGCAACCTTTTGAAAACCAGGGAGACGCTCTACTCATTATTCTTGTAACGAAGCACGCTCAATTTCTCTTCTTATTTTCAACATGTTTGCTTCGTAATCTTGCATATTACAATTCTCTATTTAATATGCGACTGCCACACCCTTAATTCCAGGTTCTTATCAATATTACGTCGTACATCTTTACATTCTACCGAGACTCAGGTGGAGAGCTCGGGTGCAAGTTCTACACGTGTGCTGTCTATGCAGAATTCATGATATGTCAATAATGATATCTACTTAGATATACATATACTGTATGTTACGTTTGTGGGAGCTTTGAGATGTGAGTATTAATATTGACATATTACGGCTGCTGCATGGACAGTACAGATGTCAAACGTGCACGATACATTGTAGCTAGCCATCTGAGTCTCAGTAGCTCAATGGTTAAAGCATCACACTGGTCTTCAAAAGTTGCGGGTTCAATACCAATCACGGGTTCAAAAATTGTTTTTCAGAGGAATGGGTTTAACAAAAATTCATCTGTAATCCGTTAAACAACAGCTTTGTGACAATGCTGTTGCAGGTTTGTTGAAAGTTGTGTATCTTTATGTGCGCAGTATTCTCAGAGGCGTAGCGAAGCCTCGATAGTTGGAGGGATGCATGATTAGATGTTGCCGACGAAGTGGACGTGGTCCGGGTATGCTCTAAAATAATTGAGTTGTTTTCTACAATATTTTTCTAAAAAACACATACAACACGCAAAAACAAGAATCAAAAGCTCAAAGCTTTTCAAGTTTTTGTTATTTTTAATTGTACCGAGCAATCGCACAAACGGCAAATTGACAAGACGTCACTCCCTGTTAAATTACATCCAGGTGCGATAAAAGAAAATCTGTCGAAGTCATTAGCATTTGGCAACTTGATATGCGTCAGAAAGTTACAGAAATCATTATTTAGGATTTATATTACAATTTAGCGTTCGAAACTTTTTCCAAAAAATGAATAGTTTGGTACTTTCCTAGGTTATTTTCCTATGTAAAATTTTGCCGACAGGACTTCTACTGCGCCGACAATTCCCGACAAACAGGACATTGGGAGTGCAATACCGCATAGACCCCACTTTTTCACTACAACCCTACGTATACTTGTCCAGTTTAAGCCTTAGGGTGAATTTAGCGTTCCTGGTGCCCTCCAACTTTTACATGTGAAAATTTAATACCATTCAAGTTTTGTTTCTTACTTTGATCTTCTGACAAGCACAAGTGGTACTTGCCATAAATAAGATACAAAAGAATCAGGCCTTAATCTTTCCATAAAATTTTGCAATCAATAAACTCTGAAAATTTACTTTCAAGTAATTATACCATTTACATGTACATGTAATTGAAGTATTTCATTTATGTTGAGCAATGGGTGCCAGTGTAGGTAGTCGAGGATAACAAGATGCGATAACTTTGGGTGAAGCAACTACCTGAAATATACGAAAAGAAACTTCAACGTTTCGAGCAAAGGCCCTTCGTCAGGAAGGGCCTTCGCTCGAAACGTCGAAGTTTCTTTTCGTATATTTCAGGTAGTAGCTTCACCCAAAATTATCGCATCCTATTTCATTTATGGCATATCCCCCAGAGACCCCTAGTGGCCTCAGGTTAGCAGTTAACATTACCTTTACTGTATATTGCATAGTGTATGCAATCTGTTGCTATCTAAACCATACAACCTGTACATAATATACTATACACCTTTGGTTGGCTACCTTCAAACTATCTGTTAACCCTGAAACCACTATTTTTGTGAGTAAATTTAAAGACTATCTCAACAAACCACATTAATAGCCTTACCAGCAGTAAATATTTTCCCTGAGCCAGCTAAAACAACAGCTCTGCACTCTGAATCTGCTGCAATTTGGTTAAAACACTTAACCATCTCACTAACAAATGAAAATCAATACATATGATAATTAATTATAATTAGAATATACGTAAAAAGCAAACAGTCCCAGTTAATATTTGATACTGTGTACATTTTATGGGGCCGGTGGAGCCTGTCTGGTTGGTCCAGCCATGGCCCGGACCAACTTTTGAGAAAAATGGATTTTTTTACAAGAATAGTTCTTTCAAAATATAAAAAAAATTTTTATCTTTTATGGTCAATATTTTGCCCTACAATGTAACGGTCTAAATATACTACTTTTGGCCTGAAAATGCTGTAAATTGTGTTTTAGTAGTGTTACATTTTCAAAATTTTCAGGGGGATCATGCCCCTGGACTCTCCTAGAGGCTCACACCTTCGGCACTTGTAGCTCCCACCTGCGGTGCTCACAGTCTCTCACTTGGCTGGACCAATTTTTATGTGCTTCCACTGGCCCTGTGTTATCAAATAAGTTATAACCCTGCTTATTTTTGCTCCTTATCTTTTCCAACCTTTTCTACTAAATTTCTTATTTCATCCTATTCTGTCACAACTAACATATTTGATTGTTGATGAAAGTTGTCACGTTACTATTGGATTGATAATTTACTGAGAAGCATGAACAGAGGATGACAAGACAGCCAGACAAGTCAAGTCATTCAACTGTATTGTGATTCACGTAAACTAAACAAAGATACAAATAAACCTTAAGACCCTAATTACCAACATTAACAAAGTGTCACATATATAGAATACTTGCATATCTGACCCAAACAATAAGCCTGTTGGTTAACTTATGATTGAGATAATTTTAAACAACCCTTGTCACACTGAACATAACAGAACATCGCTAAGCAACAAAGGATAAAAACAATACCACAAGCCATCATGAGCTTTGTTGAAACTGCACAAAATTAAAGATTATAATATATGACCATAGCTACACATTCTGTTTCAATTTGTTCATTCCATTCCATTATACTGTCATCTTTAGCAAATATTTTCAATTTTTCATTTTCCTAGTTAAATGTTGTCAATAATTGGTTGAAATACTGTAAAATGGATATTTGTAATATTTGCATAATTACAAAAGAAAGTCTATAAAAGTTAGAAAAACAAAGCTCTGAACAAATGTAATTAGAAAAACCACATTGTCATAGATACCTGTCTGTGCCCTCCTCAACTGGTGATGAAATTTTGCACTAAATGCCCTTTATTTGACAACATACCATTTCCCTGTTCATGATAATTAATAGATATTTTTCTGTATGAAGACTCATTAGCTATTTCTTTTTTTTCGTTTGTCTTATCAGTCATACAGTATGTGTTATTAGGCAGGAATAGTATTTGCTTTGTTAGGGGCTTAAAGTCAATCATAATAATGTACATTTTTATGTTGATCATTTTTATACAACTGTATTTATTCTATAAAATAATATTAACCATTATCTTTTCTTGACTTGACCTTTTTAAATTAACCCATTGATGGGCAGGTATTCCACAATACTGAATAAAGTCATCAGGGATTACCCAGAACAAAATCCTTAAGTGTACCCTTGTTATTTGATGGGTTAAACTAGAACTTTCAAAATAGGGCCAGTTGAGATATATGACTGTACACATTTAGAAGGTAAATAAAAAAATAATTCAAAGATGAATATAGCATACTGTCTTTAGGGTTAGAAAAGTATGCTCTTGAAAGGTAAGGCCAGTTATAATGCATATCTTACTGTTTGGTTATTTCAGAGGAAATACAAGAAAAGTGTGTTGACCTATGATTCAGTTGGCATTTTATGTAGCCAAAACAAGAGATATCTGCCACAAAGTTTCATTACTTGTTGATGTAATGGCATATGATTGTCTTGCTCAGATTATTTATATAGGTTATAAAGATTAAGTAATGGCAACATCAAGGTGAAAATGATTGCCATGGTGTTTATTGTAAGGAACATAAATGTGGGCATGAGCAAAACTGAGTTCTTTTATAATAATCTGATGAGTTAGGTTAGGCTGCTTGGTTTCATTTATGTAATAAATAGGATGTCTTTTGTGGGAAGTCACATTCTTGGTGCATGCACAGTGAATCCCAGCAATACATCCCTATCATGAGGTCTAGATGAAATGCAATCTGGTTGATGATTGATATGTTCAATCCACTCAACATGACAAGATGCAAGATCACCTGGCTAAAAACAAAATTTACTTGTCCCAAGCAATGGCATGGACAGAATTCAATATGCCTGCCTCAGTGTGTGCATGGTTAATAATTTACCTCCAAAAAGTGCGATTCATAGCATTGCGTTTGTCTGGTCTGTTTAGGTTCACCTGCAAAACATGATCTCGTGGATTGGTCACTTCAAGTGTCTGATACTGATAATCCTGTGCTAACATTCTTGATAAAAACTGATACCCATTGCTGACAAACTGGCTTTTCTTTACATCTAGAGTTTACAACACAAAAACTGTTTAACAAAATTAGAATTGAAGGTAAGGACCAACGGGGCAGACGACTAGAGTAGACTACGCTATGGGTAGTGGTATAAACTGACATGTAGGTTAAAGAAATAATTTGTCAATTATAATCAAATTATATAGCTAAAACAGAAGTGAAGTTATTGTTTCAGCACCAACGTCTACAGACTACACTATATTTATTCATACTGATATGTTTTAGATGAACGCAATAATTCTCTACGACACGTATGGTCAGCAATTACCTTTTCTAAGCAACTGAGAACGAAAGATGTTCAAAAACATGCCTTAAATAAAAATTAGTGCTCCTCTCTGTAAACGCCAAAAGAATACTCGAAACAGATCATCGACATAATGGCATAATGATTACCGTAAGTCCCTAATGTCAAACCAATGCAACTCGTGTGTAAGGGTCCGATCGGCGCTGAAATTCATGTAATCTCAATGTAATGTCATTATAATAACATGGAATATTTTTAAGTCAGTTCGAGATGTGAAATTCAACTGAGATTCTGGGTAAATAAAAAGAAAATATAAATAGCAGTACCTGAAGAAACAATTTTCGTTTGTGCAAATTTGATTTTCACATGCAAACTTCAACGATTTGGAGAACAATTGAGGACTATCAATTAAAACCATCTAATTATCTTCATATGGTGGATCCAGTAAAGTGGTACTGGGATTGTAACCCCGTTTTGGAACGATATTCGAATTAAGCTGTTGGCTTTTGTATTTAGTTGTCTTTTAAAGACAGGTAAACTCAAACCTGACTCTTCATTTTTTTATAACAGAAGCTGCAAGACCCATTATTTTGCTTTACTTTAAATGCATCCTACATTTAAAATTACGGATCAGCCACAAGAACTCACCCCTTACTGGATCCACCCTGTCCAAATCCTGTAGCTAAAGTTCAAAAAACTTTTTTCCAAAATGTCTGAAATTCTAAAAAAAGTATTTTTCTCTCCGGTCCAAGATTCATGTTATGAGTCACCAAAGTTTTATCCTGGCTCGATCCCACCCGGATATCATGCGCAGTTGGCAATACGGGAGGGTGACGCTACAATGTCGGGCCCTGGCCGTAGGTAGTGTTCACCAAGCAACTGATCACGCACTCTCAATACGAGCTAGACTTTCCCGTAAGAGTTGAATTTACGATCCTGCCAGTCATCGATTCGGATCGCAGAAGTTACATGACATTCCCGTGGGTGCATATCCAGGCAGTTTATCGCGAGTATGGACGGGAATAATCGAAAGGAGAAAGGATTGGTGGGGATTGTAGCTCGTGCGACACTTTCGATCCAGACTGATTACATGTAGAATACCAGACAATACAGGTGCAAGTCACATTTACCTTTAGAATTGTACTACGTCACTGTTACGTAACTACAAATTTACATGAGACCAAACTAACTTGGTCAGCCAACGATTACTTGTCAGTAAGTCTGAAATTAAGGCAAATAAAATTGTTTACTTAAGCCTGTACCAATAAATTCACAGCCACAAATTACCAATAATAGGTAAATGATAAAGAATTGCTCTGAAATTACCTATACCAGATGATGAAATGTGTATTTAGGTTAAAACGCAGGAGAATATGGTTGTGACTTGACGTGGAAAAGGCTAGATTGCATTATTGTTTGTGCGAGCGATTGTGCGAGCGATTTAAATGACGCGAGCTAACTTTGGATCAGCACCGAACATGAGCGACATGTGGTCATTTAACCTAATTTTAATACTTGGCCCGCAATGTTTACCGATGTACACAGAACTAATACATATACAGAAATGTTTGCGCTTAGGTGGGGGTTAACTTAAAATCCTCAATGTTTGATGATAAAGATTTTTACTTAAAAGTGTAAAAGGTAAAGAACGCTAAAAAATGATGCCAAAATCACGTCGAAATGGTAACTTCAGGTTGTAGGTTAACTACACTGCCGAAGTCAACTGAAAAATGTTGACTCGAGCGGGATTTGAACTTGCATCTTCGGGATACCGGTCCGCCGCTCTACGTGTTGAGCTATCGAGTCCACAGGGATTGGAGGAGAGTTTCATCCAATTTAAGTGCACGAGATATTCTCGCGACAACTTAACGCTCTATATTATCGCTAATTGTGAAGTTACCGTTTCATAATACCCTGAGGATGTTTCTGAAATAGAATTGAAACACTGTACATCCGTCCTCATGGATAGCGTTAAGTTGTCGCGAGAATATCTGGTGCGCTTAGATTGGATAAAACTAGCCTCCAATCCCTGTGGACTTGATAGCTCAACAGGTGGAGCGGCGGACCGGTATCCCGAAGGTGTGAGTTCAAATCCCGCTCGAGTCAACATTTTTCAGTTGACTTCGGCAGTGTAGGTTAATTGTGAAGTTACCGTTTCATAATACCTTGAGGATGATTCTTAAATAGAATCACGTCGAAATGCCTTGCATACTTTTTATGGCAAACTTTTCAATTAAATGTTTTAAACGTAGAATAACTAAATAGAAATCCAACGTCTCCGTGATGGAAATGTGACTAACTGTGAAACAGTCCCAAATACCTGTCTGTGGGCTTGCCACTACAGCCTTATCATACAGGTATTGTGTAAAGACGATGTTGAGAAATATTTGTTCTTACTGTAAAGTAGAACATTAGCCGATATCTGAGACAAAGGAATTCAGTTATACTGTACTCAATTAGATCAGAGAGTCACAAAAGGTTTTTCTCTAAGGGCCTATATCATCTTTATTGTAACTGATGCTTATTTACCAATAGTGTTCATAAAATCAGTAAATAAATGTACGAGTTATGTAGCTTGACTAGCTTTATTGTACAAATCATGGTAGATAGACTCTAAAGACTCTTCAAATACTCTACGATGGCTACGACCAGTGTACGTGGATTTCAAATTTGACCAATATTCTGATTCATTAAGTGGCACTGTGACGCTGGAAAAGAACAAAAACTCGGTTTAATCCCAGACAGACTATTCTCCATACTAATATTCTTTCACAGGACATCTTCACAATATATCTTTATTTTATTTAGTTTTTTTATTCTTCGATAAAAAAAGCTATTCATGGAATTACAATGCCATATGCTCTATCAAGAATGAATCCAGAGAGACAGATTACGGACGTAGACCAAAAAATGGTCAGTCTCAGAAAAAATCAAATACTTTATATTGCCTATTCCTTCGATTTTTTTTTGTCTTCCTGTGTGGTTAAGTAGCTGGTCAAGTGGTAAAAATGCTCCATACTGGATGGAAAAATCACAGGGAAACGTCATAAAAGGGAAATTTCACTGCCAATCTATGCTCAGTTTTCAACGCCAGCTCAACTTGGTTCATACCTAACAATGCAGCAGTTACACCATGAAATACAACTGAAACAGAATATTTCATGAATTTACCTTCACTGCTAAAGTCAACTAAAAAAGTTGACTGGAGCGGGATTCGAACTCGCATCTTCAGGTACAGGATAGCTGCTCTACCAATTGAGCTGTTGATATCAATATTCTGTTCATGTTACCCTGAATATGCTTCTGAAATGAGTCGAGACATTGAACATCTTCACGGATATCGAGCGTTAGGTTGTCGCGAGAATCTCTTGTGCGCTTAAATGGATACTGAAGCATACTGTTTTCAGTTGACTCGATAGCTCAATTGGTGGAGCAGCGGTCCGGTAACCCGAAGATGCGAGTTTGTCAACTTGTCTAGTTGATTTTAGCAGTGTAAGTCAATTCATGCAATATTGTATTCATGTTACCCTGAGGATGATTCTGAAATACAACTGGGGAGTGCGGAAAGTAAGACGTTGAAGTATATATATTGTATTTGGTGACTGTAGGAACCAGCAGGTCAGTGTTTAAACTTTGTCAACTAATCTGTTCAATGCTGACAAAGTGAAATAAAGTTTTGTACATAAGGCTAACATAAATCATGCACTCGAATCATATTTTCTTTAACAATTTTGTCGCCACAGTTCGTTCGCCTAGTGGGATGTACGTAACTTAAAGCCAAATTTAGTTCACCTGCAAAGGTGATCCCTGTACTAGGATCGCTGTCCACCTTGCTAACACGCCACTACAGCCGATAAAAATGAGACATTGCATTCACTCAAACTTTTACACCTGACACTGGATACACCTTGATTTTTTTCGATCACCACCTTTGTGCGTGCAACTGACGAAAATCTGTTTCCCTGTATCTCCTTCTCCCTTTCTTTCTTCCTATGCTCAAATGCACTACTACGTTGTGCAGTCTTGCTAATTAAATCACAATACAAGGTAAAAAGCTTTCACTGACGTGCTAGCTCGTAAACGAGATCAAGCGTTGCTTTTATCTAAACCAGTTAATCTACCAACTACCAACGCACTTTCAGATGCCTTCACAACGTGCAAGAACGAGCATCAGGTACCACGTAATGCATAAATTTTGCGACAAATTTAAAGGATCGTAGCAACAGTTCTTAAAGCTTAAGGTTTCTGTCCCCTTGTTTAGGAAGTTGATATCACACAAGTGCGACAGAGCACATTTGCAATATTCATTCTTGGCCTACATACACGCACAAGGGGATTGACAGCTCAGGCATCTCAATGACCATTAGAAACCTACTAGTTCTTTTCCCACTAAGTACTTAAAAAGATTTAACTTGGTGGTATGGGCTTGACAACGTCTATTATCATCTGTATTTAGTGTGTTGCGAAATCTTTTGCAGTATACACCCGGGGGAACGCTAATGGGAAAAATGACGCCCAGTACTTAACAGATATACGATACAGTCGGAAGCTTATAAACATCGCTAGCGCTTCTCGCTGATGGGAGTGTCCCTCACTTTCTATTCGACGGACAAGGGAAAATTTCAACGAAAGATATTAGAATACTGGTCGATGGACCATTTTCTGATATTTTGACAGAAATACACCCAACTAGAAATATAAAGAATTATTGCACGCAGAAAGGTAAATTTGTATGGAAAACATTCGCTTTAATTTTTAAAACGATGAAACGAAATTTGAAAAATCTAACCAAAATCGTATATCTTCTTTTTTTCCATAAAAAAATTCAATTGTCAGTTAATGCGTTCTCCGATTCACTCGTTCCTTCTTATGTTTAATTACTTATTTACTTGTTTATCTGTCTGTTTATTTGTTTATTTATTAACGACTAATTTCAGTACGAAAAATTTACTCTTACAAACGTACAAATGTGTGTCAATGTGTACCCGATGATTTTATTGGGGTAAGGCAATGGTCTGCGAGAGAAATCGTTAAAAGGTTTCGAAAAAGAATCGTTTTTTAACAGCGAAATCAGGTTTAAAAAAGTTTAAAGGTCGTGAACTGACAGAAGTACGTGGATGTATTTTTACAACTGAGGCAAAGAACTTAAGTTTCAGTTTAAAATAAAGAAAGCATTTACCTCGACCTTAGACGTCCTCTATGATTTATGATCAAAATCAATGTCTATTTAGGCTGAAAAATTCAAACAACTCAGATTACGAGACGCAAAAAAGGCATGTAAGCAACAATTCTTAAAATAAAGCAGATTTAGGTTTAATAACAGTTTAAGAACTTAGGTGAACACTCAGAGAGTTTCTGAAATAGTTCCAAGTAGGTTTATCTATTTCTCCTTTTCATATATTTGAGTAACCTTGAGTAATATGAATTCCGTTTTATGAGAAGTCTGTTGAAACAATCCCAGTCAGCCATGTCCAGATGTTCAATAAACTTGTGTCTAAAAGAACTAACGGGGGATTTTAGTTCGGGTTTAGCCTTTAAAAGACAATTTATTTGGACGACATGAAGCCATTACTCGGCTGCATGTCCATACAGATTTGTTTACTGTTTATTTAGAGTAATGACCAACCTTGACACAGTTCGACATATTTTCAAAAACCATAAAACAAAACAAAAAAAAGTTATGGAACTTTCAAAACGTACAAAATAATGAAATTAGAGAGAACTTTACGAAAGATGCAACGCCGAAGCAAGTTGACAAAGTACGTCCGTGAAACAAACCAAACATGCTAAACTCAAGATGTTTGTTTTCTTTCTGCCAAACCCATCCACGCAGTTCTACTTCGTTCATTAATGTTTTTTTGTCAATTACAGTCTAAAGTTGTTTGTTGTTTTAGAGCCAGTGTCGTCGTGAAAACATGGAAATGTTCTTCCTCGCCCCTGGTGTCGAGCTAAGGTAAGATTGCGTGAAGAATAGTCACGTAACCACAAATTATTCATTGTTTTCTTGTAGAAGAGAAATCCTGTTCTGCAGCCACATCGTCCTTGACGTGTGCTTGTTGCATTCATGTAACTGTTAAAAACATCAGCTCGACATAACTGTCGTTAGCGACGATAACTTCTCTTCTAAAAACCTTCATTGAGGTAAACGATAGCTGGATGTAATTGTAGAATGCTCTGTAAGCAGTGTTTAACGGCGTGAAATACGCCAAAAGGGTCAGAAAAATGCCGAAACGTAGTAGACGAGATACTGTTGTCTTGGGCGATGGTCCTTTCACTCCGACGAAGAGCCTTCACTCGTAATATCAGTATTTCCAGTTCCTAAGTTTCCGTAGTTTCCTCACCCTTTTCGGATTTTACACGATCGCGTGTGGATAATCGCAATACCAAAGTTCAATGGCCAAAACGTCGTAAATTGAAAACATTGCTCAAAAAGTACTACCTTCGATCCAGTCTTGTTCCTATTGAGGGGTGTTCTGGGTCTTCAAAAGAACGATTGAGCGCTTCTTTCCTTGCATCGTCGATTTCAGACCTTGGTAAGATTGATTGCAGAAAAGGAATTAACACATTTGGTTAAACGTTGAAGTTGTAAGGTATTGAAGTTCATATTTTCAAATATTCCACAAGGTTCAGAGACGTCAAACATCAAGACAATCCTCAACAAACCCTATGTCGTGATTAACGTTTCTATTTACATGAATTTTTTCGAACGTTTGTTGCTTCACATTATTCACCAGACCCGTCTCTTGCCAGGAAACCAGAAATATATTACCACAGCTACTAAGTGAAATACAGAGCAAAAACCCTGTTCGTGAAATAATTCATCCTGGGGAGTTACAATCCAAAAAGATAAACGACTTTTTTCTCGGATTGCTTGGTACTGCATAAAATTCCCTGAAATGTTTAGCAAGCACCCTTCACTAGTTAAAGTTAAATCAGTTTATTAGTACTCATTAGCTATAAACAATGGGGATAAAAAGTGTAAAAAGTAAATAATTGAAGAAGACAAGAGCGCTGAGTCCTCAAGGTATCTAAAATTAGCTATTTGTATCCAGGAAATAGGATGATTGAGACCTTATTGATCGTTCGCTTTTTTGTTAGGGCTTGTGGTTGACTGTAAGACATAAGGTCCATCTCGATTTTCACCTCTTGCAATGACAATGCAAGAAGACACGATACTTTAAGTTAATGTTTATTTTGTTTATTTCGGCGTGTTACTGAACAATAATCTATCTTTGAAAGTCTTGGCACGAAATTCAAAGGGCAACTTCATCTACCGTTCAAGGAATTAAAGAAATTACAAATTAACACATGCATTTTTGGGGAGTGTTACAGAGCAGAATATTTGACAAACCTCAATTCTTGAAGGGAAAATAAACTATCCCTATCTGAGTCAGAATCTGAGCTTGGACTGTCATCATTCTGTCAGGATAGATTTAAGAAAAAGGGAATTACTCAATTGCAGTAAATATTTTAGCAATTCCTAAACCAGAAATAATGGTTCTAATGAGATATTTAGAGATACATTGAGAAATACCATCGACAAAACGATATATGAGTGTCAGTAACAGATACATAGCAGCAGAGGTCCTCTTTCTAGATTTGGAAAAATCTAACTTCCAATCACGCCAGTGTTGCATATGCGTATGAAAAATTCAATCTCTTTTTTTCAGATGGCTCTGCACTAAGTAATTTGTAGAGAGGTAGTATAGAGAACTGGCAGCCATCATGACGGCCTCAAGGCTTGAATTTCTGGCACTACGTTTCGCAATTAGCAATGATAAAATGCAACCTGGTTTTTAATGACGGTGTTCTCTAGTGGCGAAATAGATTACACAAAGGTATTAACTTACGGAGTATATTCTAGTTTTCTCAAGTAATTTCTTCACTCTCTCATGCATTTCATCAGACTGGGATGACGAATCTTTATAAGAACTATATCCTTCTGATTCATTTGACTTGGTAAAGATTTTTTTATTCCTTGAAAGGGGACGACTGTAAGCAACATCGTCTGACGTTGGTCCACTGTCTGGCAGCCTGGCTCGAGCATGTGCAGGCGAGGTTTTGTGAGAAGAAGTAAGCGATGGCGTCGAAAATGAACGAAGATGACGATCAGGACCAAATCTGTACTGTAAGAACTCTTTACCGTATACTTTGAAATACGCCTGACAAACTAAGCAATCCTTATGTGGCACTCTACAACTACGACAAGGCACTGAAAATGAATCAGAAATATAAAAAAAGAAATTAATTTAAGTTTGGAAGCTACGAAAAGATAAAGATTAGTAAGTATATTACTGCTCATTTCCTTGAGCAGAAGCAGTGCAAGAATTCACTGGTGGACGATACCATAATAAATAACCCAATATAGTCGCGGAAACGTTTTTATACAATTAAGTTATACACCACAATTTCAATTGCTTTTCTACAATTGAGTTTCGCATCAATTTTGCTTCAGTTATAACTTCAAAAAATTTACATTACAATAAATCTGAGGCTAGAGTGCAGTTTAGCAGACGCTTTCAAATCGCTGACTTTTAAGGTTACAGTTACGGTTAGGATTACGGCTAGGATTACGGTTAGGATTACGGTTAAGGTTAGATTTAGGGTTAAGGTTTGTATTAGGGTTTGGGTTGTTGGTAGGGTTGGAATAAGGGCTGGGTAAGTTGAGCCTCCAATTGTCTAATTAATTCAAGAGCATCTGCTGAACTGCACTTGACCCAAAACTAACAAAACTAACTTGCGTTCTAAGATTGTGCTCGTACCGGCCTGTTGATCCAAGAGTCGTTGGGACTGTATACTTTCAAATTGCGTTTATTTTTACCGACAACTCCAGCGTACCACATTACTCCCTTACACGCTTTTCACACACACCCTAACTTACGTTTACAGCTGGTATTATATTTGGAACACGAGAAAGCATTCCTCAACTATGACGTATTGCCTTTTCCTTATTAAATTAAATACACCTAACAAGTTCTAATTACACAATTCTACAACAACCAACAAAACACGTTTTACTATGGAACAACTACATTACTTACAGGGATCTCCTTCAGCCGGCATTGGTGTACCAGGTAAACTGGACCTCAGCTTCGCTCGTCCTTTTACTTTAGATCTTGGAGGAAAATCACGACGAGATATTATACTTTCATCAGCCCTGCCCGTCTTGAATGGCGGCTTCTTGTTTGCCGATTTACGTGAGGGAGAGATAGAACGTTTCAGCCTTGGAGAAAGTGATCTTGACTTCACCACAACCTGACCATGATTTTCTGGTCGTCTAGGACATTCGCATATGCAGTGTTTTTGAACAGATGAATGAATTGGTGTTTGAACAGAAGTAGAATGCATGACAGGCAAGGTATCTTCGCCATTGTCAGAAGAGGATGAGTCTGTTCCCTGAAAAGACAAGCAAGATAATTAACAAAATTATACTTAACAACTTAAATCTTGAAACCTATGTCCGTGTGTTGGACACATGAAATGCAGCTGGAGTTACAAGTATAATGCGCCATATTGTCTACGCTTGCCGCGTTACGTCAGTTTGAAACGCTTTTATTTGCTGTAGCGAAAAGTCGGATAAAAAACATTGCGAAGGCTGAACACCAGTTCTAATTAGACAATTTCCAGTACAAAGAAATAACATTTGCAAACAGGGTTGTTCTTCATTTATATTTCATCAGTCAGTACAGCGGTTATCAATTTTTTTGCTGCCATTTTTTCCCCTACGACGAACTCAGGCAAGTCACTTTCCACTCGTTACAGGAACATGCCCGCTTAAACTTCTTCCCACACCTTATCCCTTTAGGGGTGAGCGGACTGAATTTTCCACCTCCACAGTGTCCTATCTCATGTATCCTCATCTCTAAGTCCTTTTTCCTCCATGTCCTTTTTCAATACATCATTCAATCTTAATTTTGGTCTTCCTCTAGGTCTCTTTCCTTGCATTTCCAGTGTCCATGCTCTCTTCATCGCCGCTTCCTTTTCTTTCCTTTCTATATGTCCTAACCATCGTAACCTTGTTTCTCACATTTTCTCTCTAACATTAATAACTCTTGCTTTAACTTTAATGTCTTCGTTTCTAATTTTCTCAACTGTCCTAATACCCAACATTCATCGCAACATCCTCATTTATGTCCTTTCAATCATATCTTGTTCTTTCTTCCTAAGTGCCCATACCTCACATGCATATATCATAACTGGCCTGATTACGTTGCTTAAGTACCAAACAACTACAGTATTACATCATGCATGATATCTGTGATTCTGAGAATAGTTCAATCCTATCATTATGCCAATCTAAACAGAAAACTTATTGTTGTAAAACGGAGAAACATATCATCGCACCGGTATTACAAACGGTCAATGCTGAATGCAGGAGTAATAGGTAGTTGATAGTGAGTGAATTGGTAAGTTAACGTTTGACCAAAAACCATGACCAGCCTACAACTTTAGAAAGAATAAAACATAAATTCCGAAAAAGAAAGTCATCTTGAAAACTCAAGATCGAATAGTGATACTTCGACTTTACTTCAAAGTCATCATGAGACTCAAGAAGACTTTGAAATAAAGCCAAAATACCACTGTTTAAAATTGTGCCACCTGATTTATAATCCTAACCTTGAGTCTTTAAAGATGACTTTCTTTTCCGGAATTTGTTGTTTTATGTCAACATTCTTTACCTTCCTACATTTTTTAAGCAAGTTCCTTTGAGAAAGATTTACCCTTAGCAACCTTGAAATGCTTCGAGGGCTAAATTTCCTCCCCGTTAAGAACCCCGGCATCAGGACGCGCAGAAGTAGTTGATTCACTCCATTTTACACGAAGAGATAGAAAGGAGATACCGTGTTATCAGTCATGAACCGATGAAAAAGTTTATAAATTAAAACAAATCGTAAGATACTGACAAGTCTGTTTCATCAGTTACAGCTTGATCACAATACACCGGCAATTTTACATTTTTCAAGCTACAGTAGTTATCAGTAGAAGACAGGTTGATATTTCTGACAAACTTAGGTAGTTCAACATTTTAAGGAGCTCTAAATTTGCTTCATTAATTTGCTTAGCATTATTTATGTCGGTCTTCCTACACTAACTGCGTAATGCAAAAGAAGAACTCAGCAACATCAGCACCTAAATCACGCATGACTCGCGAGTAAACGAACTAGAAAGTGGTGTACAGTATGGATAAAAACTCGATAAGTATCGACCAAACGTGCTTCTCTGTAATAAACTGAAGAGAATAATTTCAGGACTTTTGCGCTGTTGTTCTAATGTAATAATGGGGGTGCTGGTGGCACAGTGGTGTCTCTCACCACTGTGACTAGGGTTCGATTCCGGCCGCGTGCAGTAATCTCATTAAAGTTACCTCGGTCACATGTGAGAAGAGTGTTGTCCAGTTTGACTCTACCAAGCATCGCAGGTTTTCTCCGGGTACTCCAGTTTCCTCCAGTCATAACACTGGACCCATGAGGGTAGGCCCTTACTGGACCTCCAGGGAGAGCAGCTCAGATAGTTGATAGGGTTATCCAGTATAAATAAAGGCACTTTACCTTTTTTTTATCACAGGACCAAGTACTGAAATTCTATAAAAATATTACTTTTACAGATGCCAAATAAAACTAACCCTTGCGTTATCATCAGATGCTGATGAAGTAGGAGTTTCATAAAATGTTCGGTATGATGCCACAACAGGGGTTTCTTGCATAGTTGTGTTGGTTGAAAATTCTAACTTCGGATTAATGCCCTATATAAAAAAAAAAGTACGGGTACTAAATTGTATTTCCTCTTGGTCTGTAATAAAAATAATAAATGAATGTTTATTATTACGATATTTTATTCTGCAGTATCTTAATATGGTGTCATGTTTGGGGGATACGTTTACCTCTCCAATCCAATAGAATTAGCGGATTTCCAATACTAAATTGAATACAGTTTTTGTTTCAGATAATGATTATGACACCAACGTCAATTTATCTCTGACATAACCGAGAGCAAAAGACTTTTGATACGTATTGAACATTTCAAAGTATGAGTGTTAGCTTTTAAACCCTTTACCAACTCTAAATCAAACTGTAATTAGTAGAGATCCAGTTTGTTTGTTTGACTCCGAGATCATAAATTATTTCTAGATATGGATTAAAAAAACACCTTGTGTTGTCGGACAAATTATAATTACCGTATTTACTCGAATAAGCACCACCCTCGAAAAAGCGCCTCATCGAAAAGTCGTAAAATTTAATAAGCGGCGCTGCGCTTTATGCGCGGTATGGCGTACATGCACTGTACTAAAGAAAAAGGTTTTGATGCTACAAAAGTTTTGTACCAAGGTTTTCCCTTAAAAATTTAGTAGGCAAGCACTGATGGACCCCTGCGCATGCTCAAACAATTCGACTCTAATTTTGGTGTGATCAACGAGTGACCCTACTCAACTGGTGTCTCGATTGCAGATTAACTAATTGCAAAACTGCAGTGTACAAAATATTAAAAATGAAGTGATTACATGCGGTTATTTTACTATCTCTACAATTGAAACACAAAATACAGTACTTAAGAAACCAAACTGAATAAAGAATCTAAAATTTTTCAAATAACTAAGAGAACTTCATAGAACTTCGCCTGTCCCCAAGAGTTATAAGTACGTTGTAAGTAAATAACTAGTATACATGTTGAAGAGTTATAAGTGTTGAGAAATGTGATAGTACCTGAAGGACTGAGTGAAACCCGAAACACCTTCAACCCCCAGTAACTAGCCAAATATTGAGAATTCCAGTTATTACCCTTTCAAACCCTATGACTCATCTCGTTGTCCATACTATTTGGCTGTCCCACGAAAAAGTTTCAGTGAACATACAGTTACATCAGCACATGTACATCAGTGCAGTAAATGTATAGATTAAGTCCCAAGTGGAACACTAATGTGTTTACAGTAAAATCAGGTACTGATCATGCAATATTTTTTATTTTGTTGCAGCTTATGACAGCATTAACAAAAACTGACTCATCATGTGCATAATGGACTTACTGTATGTTATTAAGATAAAGGTAACATACCTGTAAATTTGCAGTACGATTTAAAAGGATCTCTCTGTCCATTCCATCCTTCTTTGTCAATGATTGATCAGGAAACAGAAATTTCCTTGAAGACTGTTCATAATAGGCCAACAGTTTACCACCTGCAGTGTAACCAACAACAACTGATCAATATACATGATTTTATGCACGTTCTCAAGCTGTTTACTTAGAAAAACTTTCCAAGTCCCTGACAGGAATTGAACCCATAACCTTCTGATTGCCAGAGAGATGCTCTAATCATTGAGCTACATTGACTCAGATGGTGAGCAAAGGTTACAATTATGTACTGGTTCGTAATGATGGTAAACACAGCTACCACAACTGATCAATAGTTATTTCAATACAAGACTAAGGCATCACTATTGGAAATTTATTTATAATAGCAAAATGAATGCCTTGGATAATTTCAGTCATAAATTATGAGTACATGTATTTTAGATTTCATTTGTTACAGTATAGTAGTTATCAGCACCCAAAGCAGCATACATGAAAGTGACAAAATAATGACTTTCAGAATAAGTACAAATGGGCAGTATCTTTAAGTATGTTTGACATCATATTGAAAAAATTATCAGGCATTAGCCAGAATAAAATCAAGATAAGTATCCTTTCATTGCTGGATGTCTCCCTTTGCTCATATAAAATCACCTGGTATTTGCTTGAATAAAACTATAAGTAGCAGAATGAATTGTCGAAATGTCTTGCTGTTCAAAAGATTACTGAATGTTTTTCCATGTTTTTTTTTCCTTTTTGTAATTTTGTTATGACGTATCTCTTGTAGGTAAACCATAATTACAAAATAATTACCTGTACATGGAATAATTCATGAAGGAGAAACTACAGATATCACAAACCTTGGTGACGTTCTGAGTATTGTAATAATTCTATGATCACATTTTCATCTAAAAGAGTTGAATTTAAATTTAACAGCATTTTTGGTTAACTTATTGAATAGATTTGAGAAATATTTTGACACCATGACAATTTCAATCACACTAATCTGATATACACTGTACTATGTATCAGACAGTGTGTATACACTAGTCTCATAAGTTAGTTACCATACTTGTACACTCAGAATTTTCCATAGCAAACTAGTACACAAGTTTTGTAGCACAGCTTTGGAACAAACATTAGAATTCAATAATCAAATTTGCAGAACAAGATTTTCAGTTGTAAAATTGTAAAACTGAAAATAATGTTCTCCCATTTTAATATCATCAACAAAAATTTATAAGTACAACCTAGAGCAACCTCAGTTCATGTTCAACTGACTCTACTTCTATTCACTTGAGAATTTGCTATTAAGCAACAAAGAGACACCTTTACAGTTGATTGGGTAGGTGTATGGTAGTTATTTACCAGATTTTGGATGTGAATACATATGTACCCAAAGTTTAATATGTATATTAACAAGGTTTAACCTCCAACATACCATTTCCTATTTCGGTTAACAAAAAATTAAAGTGTTTCTATACTAGGGCATTGTTGAATTGAATGATGTTGTTACTTTATACCAATACAAGGACAGTGTACTGCATTTCTTGAAAAACAGAAACTGATGTTTTCCCTCCTTTATCAAGGTATCAAGGTAAAGAGCTGCCAGTCAAACATCCCACTTGTCAATTTATAATGTTATGACACCTTGTTACTGTAGCCAGAAAAAATCTTTTTATAAATTTCAATGGCTTTTAACTAGAATTTATTTAGTACAATCTGCTACAATTAATGAATCATAAAGCAAACTTGGCTACCCACTACTAAGACTATTTTCACATTTTTCTCTAGTTTTGCAAAATCCTAAGGTATCTGTTGGGATCACAGTTAGTATCTACATTTAAACAAGCAAAGCCATTGATACTGTAGTGGGTGGATACTGTATACTGTTAATCCCCCATTACAGGATATCTGCTCTGGAAACTTAACACAAATTTCTGATGTTGCCATTCAAAAATAATAAAAAATATGTTTTATCAGGCTGCATTCCTTATTTACTTATTAATATATAAATAAGGAACCTACAAGACTGAGGTAGAATACCCATTTACTTGTTTTATAGAAATAATGAAAGTTTCAACTGAATGATTTAATGCATTACAAAGAAATCCATGAGAAAATATACTGCACAATCATATAATATTATATACAATGTACATTGTAATGTAAAATTATAAAAAGTCAAATGGTTACAGTATACTGTATGTTTACTGTCATTATAAGAGATTACAATAATGAATCTTTTATGAGGGAAAAAAGAACTGCCAACAATATTTCACAATTATTATAAATAGTTTTAATAATTTTTTACCTTCTAAAATTTCCATTACTTGGCCTGGTTCCCTTGCATTTATAAATATCTATTGTCAAAAAGTATGTATTTCAGTTAATAAAAGCTGCTGCAAATTATGCAGTTTTTGAACACAAAATAAACTCAAACATTACAAGTTATCTGTTATGTTACATCACTCATTTCAGATTGACAGAATGATTCTTTACCAGAAATGTTTTCCAGCTACATTAAAACATAAATATAAACAATAAAATATTCAAAATCAAACAAAATAAAATAATGAAAATAAAATAAAAACAAAGTAAAGTAAAATAATGGCATAAAATTTCAATTCAGTTTCAACTCCCAACCATCAGACTTTACAGTTATATTTTGGCAATTAGTTTCAGATGGGTCCTCAAATATTGCATAATTTCTGAAACTTGAAAATTTTCAATCATCAAACATTTAAATCTTCACCAGGTCACTTGAGTATAAAATGCTAATGTAGCTTCAGAGACTGAAATATTTTCAGTCACTGAAGGGGACCTCTGGGAGCCAGAAAATCCTCCCTCAAGTGGTCTTTCAGTCCATTTCATGATTAATTCAGGGGTCCTTGCCTGTTATTAAAATCCTGTGGGTACACCTAGTTCTTTACAATAGGGGATGTACATGTAATAATGAATGCATACAGAACATGTATGCTGTACATGTCAGAAACAAGTTGATTTTTGACTATAAATTTCTGCAAGGCAAGTTTGGTGAAACCTTGCATATTCAAAAATTATACAATATATTCTACAATAAGTACCACAGTGAAAACCTTCATGGACTGGTTTCCACTTTCTAGAAATGACGTAGCAAACTATTCACCATCAGTGGCCTCATACAAGCTACACTGGCCTGAAACTTCATGATTGTAATGGCTAAAGACAAGCCAAACAAGTGCTTCTGGTGGTACTCTGAATTGACCTCAAATCCTGACACGGTAGCTTTATAAATGAAATGAATGTCACATGCAATACTAAAGCTAAAGTTTCGACACTTTTGTCTCCTTTAGATGAAGTTCAGCTTGATTGACAGACAGTCTGACAAAAGATTAAACCCCCCCCCCCCAAAAAAAACAAAACAAAACAGTATACGTTTTAAAATCAAATGTTAAACTTTAACATACTTCGGTCGAATTATTGTTGAACTGTAAATGTTATAGTAATGCGGTTAGTGGGCTGCGGCAATGCAACGTATTAAATTAATGAATGATGTAGTAATTAAAAACAGTTACTGTACTCACTCTTTCAAAGTATAATCGTTCATTGAAGATCAAGGGAAAAGAGGCATAAACAGACTTCGTCCTTTTTGAGGATCCTAAAAGAGCAATCCGAAGGAAGAGCATATTTCTGTTTGAGAGGTGACGGGTGCCAGGGCACGACACCTACATAAAACAAACATCGAAATTTCTTATTTAGAGATTGCAGAACGGAGTACATGTAATTAAATAACAAAATGATAGCTACCATATACTTGGTAAAAGAAATAAGAAAATTTATTACCAAGTGAACATCCAGTTTAACTTCACAAGAAAAACCTTTCTTGTTCATAACTTCGTCAAGCTCTGAAAGAACACCTTATTTTAATAATTCTTTGATAACAACAGTTGTCCTGCATCTAGGGACGCCATAAGTTTATTCTGATTGGTTCCAGACTTTATGTCATAAAGCCGACCAGGTATCCGTTCCTTCGGAGTATTTAACCCGTCCAGGTACTATATCCCGTATTGTATCTTCATGTATACAGTTTAAGACAAAACATAATAATGCGAAATAATACGAAAAATAATGTCATCTTGTAAACTGAAGATTCGAGTTATATAAGAGACGAAAGTGAAATGGTGATATTTCGATTTTATTACAAAATCATCTTCAGACCAAGTGACTTCACATAAACACACCTAGGAGGCTAGGCCTTCATATATTTACATGAACCGTGATGACATCATTGCTGACAAAGTCACTTGGTCTGAAGATGATTTATCAATAAAATCGAAATATCACCATTTCACTTTCGTCTCTTATATAACTCGAATCTTCAGTTTACAAGATGATATTATTTTTCGAAATATGTATACAGTTTCCTTGAAAAAAAAAAAAAAAAAAATTATCAGTATTTCAATAATTTAGTTTCATCATTGTTTCCGGAAAAGAAAAGCACAATTGCTCCAGTGAATGCTTTCATGATTTGAAACGGTAAATGCCCATTGTGCCTCTTGACATGCTTTCTTCCCTACGGACCTTAAAACCCTTTCCTGTCCGAGACGTCTCTCCTTTCTTTTGAATAAAATCGTCTGGCGTTAGTCAAGTAAAATTAAAAAGTCGGGTACGGACCGGATTAAGGTCCGTTTACACTTGCGATTTTGAGCCTTGCAATTGACATCTTGGAATTAAACTGGATGAGAGTATTTAAGGACAATTATTGGGACTTGGTGAGCTAACTGCATAGAGTGGATTTATTGCATACACCAGGGCGACAATCACAACGTACAAAATCACTGACAACGACGGCATGAGCAACGGCTACCGTCAAAAGTCTGAATTTTAACCATCCGAGGCGAGTTTTGCTGCAAGGGTAATTCCAGACGCTTGTACGGGGATGTGTAGTGCCTTGACGAAGATAATTACAGCAATCTGAAGAGGCCGGCCATTTCAATAAATACCAGAAAACACTCGGCTACGCCTCGTGTTTTCACTAGGCATTTCTCCTGTTGAAATGACGTCATTCATGTTTCTATCACAGTACAGAGACACTCAAGCAATTTTCTTTTTGTTAAACATCACAATTGAATACTTGTTAGCAAATTTGGTTAAGAATGAGGAATAAGTAATCTGAGTTTTCTTGAATTCTCAAATTTTCACTTTTGTTTCATCTATAATTTTATTAAAATAAATAAATAAATAAATAAATAAACTAGAAAAACCCGTTGGCGTTAAGGATTATTCAGCATATTAAACAAACTGAATTACAAACAAACAAGCAAACGAACCTATTTAAGCTGTGTTAATAATCTAACCATTAAATTTTCTGTATCATAAAATATACAATCAATTCATGTGATTTAGATTAGTTTATATTGTTCTCGATGGCTAGTTCTCCTTTAATCCTTCCATCAAAAACTTCTTTCGGAAAAGTAACTTCTGCTTAACGTTGTGGCTGAACATTGTGGGCAGTTCTCTGCATGTTGTACAAAGTGCTGAAAGGTTCGTTTCAACGTGGCCAGCTCGCTTTCAGTCTGCAGGATATGTTCCTGGAGCCGCTTGTTTTCTTTTTCAAGTCCTTCCATACGTTGCCGTTTCCTTTTCCTGTACAAACGGCTGCTTACAACATTTCTTTCTCTTCTTCTTTTGAAGTGGTCACTTGATGTGGATGGAACTGAAGAAGGATTATTTATTTTGCAATCGAGGACGCCTTTGTCGTTTTCATCAAAACACTGAAGAGCTTGAAATGGCGGTTCATTGAAACGTACCAAAGATAACGTTCTTTCCATGAATTCTTCTCCGGAGACATTGCAGCTGTAATTCATGTTGAGGTCTGAATACTATTAGTAAAAAAAGCTATACTTTTTTGACTGTATTTAGCGACCAAATTCTTCACACTTTTTAACCATGAAGTAACTAAAAGTGGCGTCAGCAAAGGTCAGATAACGAATTTCGAGTTTCGATCACTCACGATTTCGCAACGGAATAGTTCGACGACTTCCGACTGTTGGTACAGAGTAAGACTTTGCCTGTCTCAGTGGCTGTTGTACACTAAAGGAAGGTTATTTATTTATTTTTCGATGCTAAAAAGATTGCGTTGTTTAAAAGGTTAAATTTAATGTTACTTTTCTGACTAAATCGCTTTCCTTCTCATCAGGAGGAAAATGAAATACGTGTACCTAGTTTTCTTTCGACCGCTCTTTTGTAAAGATTTTATGAATACTTCTACTTTTTTTCTTCACTTTTTTCCCTGGCTGTTTAACTTCAATAAAAAG
Source organism: Heliopora coerulea (assembly GCA_030142905.1). NCBI lineage: Eukaryota > Metazoa > Cnidaria > Anthozoa > Scleralcyonacea > Helioporidae > Heliopora > Heliopora coerulea. Next base: position 3,319,612 of record JASJOG010000001.1, read on the forward strand.
AGGTAAAAATTTGATCAGGGAATTAACAATAGATCGTTTCATTTTATTGCTCACATAAGCAATGTAAATGATTAACATTCTTTTCTAGTTTTAAAAGTTGAATGCCCGAAGTGCAATCCGAACGGCCTATTTCGTATCATACATGAATTGTCAAGTCAGTACAGAGAAACCGGCGCTTTTATACTGGAAGTGAATGGGTTAACCAGAAACTTTCTCCTTACGTTTAAGAAACAGGAGAGAACAAAGCTGTTCCTCCTTTTTTGCTGTATTGATTACGTCGAGCAAAATCGTCTTTAAGGGGGTTGATCATATGGAGCAAGCCAGCCCGGCTTACCGGACAGACATTTTCGGAGCGATCATATTAGAAAATAACCTCGGTTAACCGGGGAGGAGTCAGAAGCTCACTTTCCTCATTTACGGCGCGTGCGTAGTGAAGTCGATGCCGGGCTAGCCACTTATCAGCGAGGCTAGCCAATTGAACTCTAAAAAGACCGGAACGATAACTTCAGGTGGAATTTTAAAGCCAAAAATGGAGGATATGGAGGATGGGCTAGCCCATTTCAGAGTGATCATTTAGCAAAAAGTCAGTCCGGTGAAGCAGAATCCCGGGCGATTGCAGCCGGGATCTCGACAAAGTGACCTGGCTCGCTTACTATATGATCACAGTAACCTTTTATAGTCTACTTCAAAACTAACGCGAGTTGTCATGAAAACTGACCAGCACGGTTGACCGGGCTGGCTCGCTCCATACGATCACCCCTTAAGTCAGTTTTTGAAAACCTGCTCAAGAACAACCGAGCAGAATCCCGGTGTTTCGACAAAAGTACACGATCAAATAGTGTTTCAAGGTCATTCAGCATATCTTGTTCCTGATTAGAACAAACTGAACGACTTGCTAAAGTGGCCGGACGTTCTCGTGGGCAGCAATATAGCGGGGAGCTATCAATACAAATTTAAATCAATTTATTGTTAAAATTAAGGCAGTTCTGAACCAGCATAGAAAGGGTTTTCCTGAACGAATGGTCGTTCAGCAACGGCAAATTGTCAAAAATTTACCGAATAGAACTAACTCGTTCTTCAAAATAACATGTTCATTTGTGTAAATAACAACCAATACGTGGTTTAATCCTTTCACTTTAATAAAATTTTGATTCATGAGTGTTTACAGCGTTCTCAACAGTTTTGGACCGATAAAATAAAGTTCAAAACTAAATGTATGTTCAATAATCGCTTAAGGCAACCCTACAAATCCTAATAATCTAAAAAATATAAAATGGTTCTCCGTATTTATAGACTGTGACATAAACACGCAGGATGTTGTGAGACTTGAGAAAAGTGTAACAAAAACACGAGCCGAAGGCGATTGTTTTTTACTTTTTCGAAAGTTTCACAACATCCCGCGAGATAATATCACAGTATATAAACATGGAGAACCATTTTATATTTATTTTATAAAATAATAAACAGATTGAAAAATTCCGTGTTTAAATACTCTCATAAAAAACATGGCAACGGACCAACCAAAGCTCACGTAAGAAGAATACAATAGCTTCCGAGAATTTTGCACAGTATTGAAAATGTGGGAAAAGTGAAATGAGCCTAGGGATTTGATTCAAGCAATCGCAATTTCTTTTTAACTTGGATAGCCTACAAGCTTGATCTTGATGTCTCGTTTTACTTTGGACATTATTATTAAGGAGTTAAACTTTAGGTTCGCAATTTGGGATTGCCCATTATTACCTGTTGGTCTTCGCGACAGTTTGTCGGCTACCAACTTTGAAATCATCACTTCATAAGTTCTTTGCGGTTCTTCATGAGTTCTGTTTTCTGATGTTAATCCAGTTTTAAGTTGGCTCTTTTTCATCAGTTCTATTCCTATCCTACGTTTCTCATTACTGTCCGGCAAATGGCAAGAATACTGTATGTACAGCACATAAAAAACTAGCTTTAAAATCACGGAGTTCGTGTCTGCATTTAATCTGTATGTTTAAATCACGAGTGCGACTCTGCATGTGGTTTTGTTTGATCACTTTTTTATGTCTTGATAAAATAGAGAAACAAAAGTGACCATTCAATCAGAATTTATGGCTTGAGGCTAACCAAACGTTGCAGAAAGATGCCAGACTGGGCTCTCACTGTCCTACGTTCACCACTTGGGCATTGGTTGTACTTGTGGAAGGATCACTTAATCTCAGATCCGGGAAGTGACCCAGTTCAAACTTGGCTTATTTCCTCATTTGCCATCCTCGATAAATTATTTTTTTAATTCCGACCGAAATGCATTTCACAGCCTTGTTGCTTCACTCACATCAGAACGTGACTCATCCTGGCGGTAAAAGATAAAATTAAAATACTACTAACAGTTCATATAATAAACATAAGATGAAAACATTGACATCAGTATGAAATAGCTTGAATATTGAACGTCAGGCAAAGGTGGCTTAGTTTAAAGAAACAATCGTGGAAAAACAAAATTAAGAGAAAAAAGTACCAAGTAACTACGAAAGGAAATTAAATTACCAAAAATACTGTATCACGAATGTTTGTTTGAAAAAACTAACCTGGAAGGGGTGTTGGGTGAAGTTGTCTTTGGCATTTGTTGGGTTTCTGTTGCGGCAAATAGATAGACAACCAAAAGACATTCTTTGCACAAGGATACAGTGCGGCGACAACACGACATTTCCAGCTGCAAAACAATGCCATGGACATAAAGTAAATAGATTTCATTGATGATGACGTTACGCTTTTGTGATCATCATCAAGTCTCTCTTTGCCACTTAATTTCTCTTACCGTTAGAGGCGACGGAAGCAATTATTATGCGCCGCGGCCAACAGCACGACACCTAGTTAACATATTTTAGTATAATTACACAGGTGGTTATCGAAAATCCCGCAGGATGATTGGCCAGAAAATTACGCCATAAATTTCAATAATCACGTACAGGTGAATATAACAGTGAAGGCTCAGAATTAAGATGGCGGCTGCTTTTGTAAATGTTATCGAGGAGATTTTAAAACTGCTAGTTCACTACTTTCTTTCATATAATCACCTGTTTAATTATACTAAAACAATTATTCGCCTCAGACTCAGTGAATATTATTGAGTGATCCCCTTGACTTTGTCCCGGGGATTATTCAACAATATTCACGGAACCTGAGGCGAATAATTGTTAAATATAACGGCATTACAAAAGCGACTTACTATACTGGAAGAATATAACGTGTAATAATGATATGTCTGGTTTATTTTAACGATTTAATGCAAGAGATAACGACATGCATTATGTGAAAGATTAAACCCTTGGTATAAGGTAATACATCATTTGGAATGTTAACAACAAATACGGAAGTTGGGCTCGAAGCACCGTTGCATTTACATCACTGCTGTAGAATTCAGTAACGGCTAATAATTGCTGCTCGTAATCCTCCCTGTTTACTGCTTTCAGGAGTAATTGTTCCAAGAGCTTTTAAACAATGACCAGTGACTCACAAAAGCAGTAACGCAAAGAAAAATCAGTGAACGTTTCAACAATTGAAAAACAAAAATATATAAATTTATAAACGTAGCACTGAAAAAAAGTGCCGAGGGCGGTTCCGTCGCCCTTGCCGTCGTCAAAAGAGACTTGGTGGAAATAGCAAACACGTGAGCTCGCACAGCGTATGCCTAATGTAACTGCAGATTGCCATGGAAACGAGTTAGTAAAAATAACTTGACTGTACTTACTGGAGTTAGCACTTCAGTACTTTTATTGAACATTGTTTCCCAAGAATTTCTAAAAGCAATAAAAATGAATTGAAAACGATGGCAGCAAAAATAATGTAAAAAACCAAGGCCCAAATTCTATCTAATTATTTAAAATTCTAATCACAATGAAGTCCCGTAAAAGTTATTTAGCGACTACATGGCATAGATTTCTGCTCGGGTGGAAGTTTTCATATTTCAGCCCAAGCAGTAATAGTCAGCCCGAGTAGCAATTCTTCCAAGGAGCCAGTGCTTATACTAGTTTACATCAGACGATTTTAATGGAAATACTAATAAGTAAATATATGTCAAGGAGGCTATTAAACTTTTCTTTGCTGCCGATGGCCCATGTCGCCATAAAAACTGATTTTATGAAGTGGCGCGCAGTGGCCGTGGGCTGCTGGGTAAAGTTACCTCCAAATAAATTTTAGTCGACTGCATAACTTTTTTTTTAGTTGTATTATTTCTTTTGTTTTGGAATCAGTCAATTCTAGAGCATCGAATAACGGTATAAGCTCTACGTACGTTTATGTTGTAATCATTTCGTCGGTACATTTGAGTGCATTGACTCCACTGTGAGGTAGACGCCACTATACTACAAGCTGTATGCCGCGGCAAGCAATGAGGAAAATTTTGCAAGTAGTAATATTCAACATAACAGGCAGAAATGGTCAAGTAAATACACACTAAAATTCAATGAACGAAATTAAAACGAAGAGCGCGTATTTGAAGACAAATCCTAAAGAGGAAAATGTACTTACCGGAACATCGAGAAACAATTCCACAGTCCTTGACCATGACTCCACAACATTCGATTAAATACTTTGGTGAATACCCTTGAAAGTTTCAACCGTTCGAGATCAGACGCTCCCCAAACACGCTGTAGGATCGATCTTATGTTAGTTTTCACGATGTCGATAACCTTGATATGAAAATATTGATGATACAATAGTTAACAGCCAGAATGGCAAATTTTTTCACTCGAAATAGAAAAGAATGGGGTTCACAGAATCGAGTGAATGCTTTTGAGAAAAAGTGCAACTCTAAAATAACAATATGACCAGAAAATGCGCATAAAAAGTAGGTATGCAGGTCGCGTCTGCATGTTTCATGCACAAAGTCCTGAAATAAAAATCACTTCAATCAGCGAGAATATTTCCTTGCCCATGATCCCATTGGTAAGCAAGTGGATTCCTCAGTACCAGTACGGTTATTTCTGGCTTTAAATCTAACTACGTTGTCCGACAGTTTTCTTACACTTTCACCAACGTCATATATTGCATCTTTTGCGACAAATATTGTAAGCTGAATATCGTTGAAACTGGTACAATATCCAGTGTTTTCTATTTCACCTCACACTTGACGCTAATGAAGGGCTTTCTTCCGAAACATCTGTACCTCGTTCACTTGTTTTTCGGCAGAGTACCGTCTTTAAACTTTTTCTAATTCGATCAAAACAGCCTACGCAACACTCTCTTGTTGAAATAAATATTTGAAGATCATTTGGGTTTTGGTCCTAATATAAGCTAAAATAAGACCAAAGGCCAAGAATATAAACATGTTAAATGACAAAAAAGTCCTTGCATGTGTATGATACTGAATGAAGCACGTCGGTCGGCAGCGTTTCCCTCGGGATTTAAAAGAGGCACGTGACCAGACCTAAGGTAGATAAAGGGGTACTCAAGGGTGTGTGGGCGTCTTTAGTTTAACGCAACGGCGCACCCAGGACTTTTGAAAGGGGAAGGGCTAGAAGGAATGCTCCTCCAGGAATATTTTATATTTTTATTGTCTCTAATATGGCAAATTACGGAATTCCGACTTGACAGTCCTTGTACACAACACACTTGTAGGACGAGGGAGAAATTATAGCATTTCACGGTAATCTGGAAGAGGTATTGTGCCCTCTTTACCATTCGCTTTTAATTTTACGTTCCATTTTTTATTTTTCGTGAACGCAAATAGAAATAATTTTTATGGCTGCTAAGGGAGGGGCTTAAGCCCCTTAGCCCCTTCCCGTTGGGTGCATCACTGCATGGTTTCACGCAGATAGAAAGAACTGTGCTTTAGCAACTGTAGCAAGGCAAACGAATATGTTAGAACATTCTTAAGCGAAGTCAAGGGCACTGGGATGACCGTCAACGTTAAAAAGACCGAGTCACTGGTTGTATAAAAAACAGGTCATTTAATCATGGTAAAATTTTATTTCAGGTTTCAATTGCCTACCAAAATGTCTGAACTGTTTCAAATTTCGAATATCTGACTCGGATAGTATGATTCTGAATGCATAAAAAACCATGACATCGCAACATATACGGTAAGAGGGTTTCTTTACCTTTCTTCTTTTGGCGGAGTCTAATTTCACTAACCAGTAATGCGCGACTCTTTCCTTATGAAATTTCCAGTTTTCATGAGCCTACAAGTCCAATAACACAACGTTACTCTAAGTTGTGACAACACAGCTTAATGACTAACAGTTTATAAAAGAAAAGTGTTGATGATCTCGCTTATTAACTTAACCTTACAAGATTCAAAATAAGCGAAGCCTCTTCCTCCGATTTGCCAGGAAATTTTATTTTCATTTCATTTAGTAGAGTCAGAGTTCGACGTGTTAGCTCCTCGTCACGTACCGAGCCCTAAAACATGAAACAAAGAAACCACGTATTAGAATGCAACCAAGATTGCCCGGCTGTTCAACAATTCCAAGATGAAGAATGGAAAATAACCAACGTTTACTACCGAATTTGAACAAAATCTTCTTGAAATCATTGATGATCGAGATATCCTTGTTCTTCGAATTGATTTATTAGATGGTGTCGTGGTTAGTTGAATGGCAGTAGCTGGTCTCGATGGTTTACTAGAAACGGCACTAGGAATATTGGAGAAACTCCGTGTTTTCGAAAGTTGTTGTGAAAATTCCGATGGCTTGCTCCAACACTCCTCCTCAGAAGAATCTTCGAAAACTTTATCGATAAGTTCATCAACAGGCCTTGCAGTCGGCATTGATGACAGTGGCTGCGAAACGATCGAGTAAAGTTGCATAAGAAATGAAATGTTATGCATGAAAACTACGTCCTTCGGCCGGTAAAAAGAAAACGATGATTAGATCATAATGAAAACAGATAAATTGGGACTTTAATAGATGCATTATAGTACACCTACAGTCAGTTTGTTTACCAGTTAAGTAACAGCTAAAACTAGTCGTTCACCAATTAAGTAAAAAGCTATTTGAGAATCGAACACAGAATAACAATAGGAGAAAGTTTCATCATGACACTATATTATTGCAAGGGTCAACCGAAGCATGTTTGAATACTGTGGGATGAAGATCGTGCAGTGGAAAGAGAATGAAACCTATCGATAAAAATATATGAAAAAAGTTCGTCCCCATGTGTTCACGAATAGGACTTCGTCCGACGCTATGTCGTAAATTTCTCCTTTGTAAGTCGTGGCAAATACGCAGGTAGAAGCAACCCGTGTTGTGCCGGGTTTTATTTGATGAGAATAGAGGTAGTCTATTTACAATATAAACGCAATACTTTTCGAAGCAACCAGCTAGCTCCTGTCCGCCTTTCAGCTTAATGTTGCATTCTTTGGTTCAAAAAAAACAAACAATTATTTCGGTAAACACTCGTCCTCCGCTCACTTTGTCAACCGTTCGTACCACTGATATAATAACACCCCCAGCGGTCCCACTGCTCGGCAAGAAAAAAGGCGCGAAAACGTCATCGTCTTTCCGTCGGAGAGCGCTCGGTAACACCATGTTTCATGGAAAAAAATAAACGTTTCCCTCCAGAAAACGGCACAGTTCGTGAAATCAGCAATACTCGATCCTGCTTCGACCACATTTTGAAATTTTGTTTTCAAAACTATGCCGAGTGAAAGTCAGATTTGTAACCTTTCATGTGCATCGGCTTTTCAACATTCACGCTAAAATTCCCTGATGAAACCTTACGCACTTAACAGAAAACGAAACTTAGTTTCAAACAATAGATTTTTTGCTTACTTGTTTAATATATATATATATATATATATATATATATATATATATATATATAAAGTATAATCAATTTAAAAGTATAATCAATTCCTTTTTCTCGTAAACTGTCTTCACATTTATACCGAACATTACCGTCAGAAGTCCATTTGTTGATGAGTTATGTGTACTTTCGGTGTTTTTCAATTTTATACTCTCGGCGGAAAATGTGATAGCAAGTATAAACGTATTTCATATATATAGGAAGCCATTGAAGCCATTTATACCAGTGGCGAGAGCACGTTCAGAAATATGGTCAGCTAGATTTGGTCAACATTTCTCAAACTCATTAATAACTCATAAAGCAAAAACAAAAGAAATGCACAATTAATCAGTATTTAGAAATCGGAGGAAGATTACAGCTGAATTTTACCAACTTTCGGCTGGATTTTCGCCTAAAATACTGGTTTGTTTGAGAAGTAATTTCAAACACTCGTTTAGTGTTCTTCCTCCGATTTCTAGATACCTCGAAACTCGTTAAAACTCGGCTTCGCCTCGTTTTTCAACTCGTTTCTCGGTATTTAGAAATCGGAGGAAGAACACCAACTCGTACTTGAAATATTACGTCTAGGTGAGGAGTGTTACAACATTCATTGAAAGTTTCAACCACCGTCTGAAAACAATTGAGAAGAAGTCTGGAGAAACGCTAGAAGCAAGTTGAAAACAGTTATAAGAACAATTGTCCGAGACCGAATAGTGTCTAGGCGTCTCTGACCCACAAGGAATCCCGTCTATCCACCCGCCACTAGTTTGACCCGTAGTTAACTGGAAACATTTAAACCTAAATCCAACAGGCCACACATCAATGGGGAAACTTCATCAACATCTTTCCTGATTACCTTGGGGCCCTTCACTGGTGATTTTCCACTTTCTAAGATAGCGTGTTCATCAGATTCGCATTGCTCAAGAAGATCCAAAATTTCTTCTTCCTTAAAAGAATCAAATGTAATTAATAACAAAGAAGGATGTAGCTAACAGTCGTAGTCACTTAAGCAAGGTCAAAAAAATTATCTCAGTCCTGGTACCTTTAGAGTACTAAATGGTTCATTGTTTTCCTTTTGTGATGCATCCGTTTTTCCTAGATAAGTATAAAAATAATGAATAAATAGATACTAAAAGTAACTCAAGTGGTCAATCATATACTGGCTGGCGGAGATGTCTCCGTAACATGGAATTATAATCTCATTATTGAATGTCAAGATTGATTTACACTTATTTTATAATGTATAGTACTGAGCTATAATATTGTAAAATATCGAGAAAAAAAAAAAAATACCTAATGAACTTTTTCTGTTGGAAAAGACGGACGTTCAAGTTTTATGCTCAGCATTAGTAGAAGTTTTCCTTAAAGGAAATCTTTGCTTCCTCGTTCACTACCTCACACCCTCACTTATGTATCAAACTTTCAAATGAAAGTATTTTTTTATACTGCAAAGTAACTTCAACATCATCCACATACCTGATGAAAATTGTTTGAATGATCCATCTAGTAACTTAAGGTAATATTCTGCTCTTTGTTTGTCTTGGGGTGGGTATATATTTCGGTAGTTTCCCTACAAAGCATCGTGTCATAGGGCTCATTAATAAAACGATGATATTCAGCCAAAAATTGCAAGTTCTCAACATTGACGTGCGAAAAAAGTCCTGTATAGTGGTAGTTATGATCAAAACATCATTTTCCGTACTCTTTGACAAAAAGCAAAGCAAAAGCAGTTGTTGTAAGAGCCAAGCGTTCTATGCCATTTACTGTCTGCATATTACGGCGCGATAATCTTAGCACCTTAACCAAGAATATTTACACTAAATTATAACTAAATTAGACTTTAATAAAAAAAGAAAAAAGAAAAAAGAAAAAAAGTATAACAAACCAAATTTCTGAGTTCGTAATCTTCTTTTGCAGCATCATGCCGTATGCGATTTAGGCGTTCTTTCTAGAAAAGAGAAGTAAGGAGAGAAGAGAACGGGTATTAAAGTATAAGGCTATAAGGTATGAGGGGAGAGAAGAGGAGAGGGGAGGGGAGGAGAGGAGAGGAGAGAGGTATAAATTATTAATGTAACTTTACTGGCATGACCAAGATTTACAAGGTATTGCTAAAGCAATATTTTTACATTAATTATACAAAGACTTATAAGACTTATATATCTTCACTTATAAGGTATCACTGCAGCAGTTAGTTCACAAGGTTACAAAAAGTTTACATAAATTACACAAAGTTTATAGGATTATACAGGGTTTTATAAGGCTTTTATATGTCTTAATTATAATTATTATGTTTACAAGCATATTTAGGAAGTTGATCGTCCAGGTTAGTGTAGTCTTGAGAAAGACTGTTGGTTGAAGTGACTTCAACCAACAGTCTTTCTCAAGACTACACTAACCTGGACGATCAACTTCCTCAAACATGTCAAGATTCTCCCAGGTTCAAACCGTTTACTTTACAAGCATACATATCACTAAGTAAATACAGTTATGATTTCAGTAATATGATTTTTAGTACCCAATGGAGATTATTTGTTGATATAAATTTAGCAAATGATTTCCCTAGTTTCAAGGTATTTCCCTCTTTCTATAAAGCATGTCTAGAATTTTGAGAATGTTGTGACTGAGTTTAAGTTGATGGAGGTCATAATGTTGTTCAATAACTGTGGGTTTGGGTTTGTGGGCATACTGAAGGTATTTTCAAGACCATTGAGAAACTTATTCCACAACGTGTTGTAAGTTTGGCAGGAGAGAGTAAAGTGGTAATCATCCTCTACTTCACTAGATAAGCAAAGCTGCCCTTGTCGTTGTTCACGTGGTATTTTTGGCAGCGTCCGTACTCTATCATTAGCTTGTGATTAATGATACGAAATTTGACGAAAGTTCTTTAGCTTGGGTTATTCATAACTGTGAGGAATTCTTCTAATTTGCATTCTGTTTTAAATTTACAATAGAGAGATTATTTAGTGGGATTTTCGAGTTTCTGTTTCGTAAGTGATACATTTATCCTCTAATTTATTCTTAAGGTGGGTTAGAGGGAGATTGGATATAGATTCCAAGTTCGGTATTTGGGTGATGAAGTAAAAGGACCTTAGTAGACTAATGACATTTCAGTAGGATACGTTTCCTTGAAGATGAAGATCTTTTGAAATCAAAAAAGTTTGTTTAGCAAGAGATGACTCAGGTATTTTGTTCAGGGGGTCAAGATATTTAAATAGTCTTTGGTAAATATCGTTTAGTGAAGGGAAGTGTCCTAGTTCACCTCTGCAGGCAATATTCGCGGCAGTGTTATTAACTCCAGTATACAGCTTGCAGAACAGTGAATTTTCTCGATTAGTCATTCATCCCAACGATTAAAGTCATTTTTAAAATAACTCCCCACCCCATACATCATAACTGTATAGAAGGATGGAAGAGATCATGCCATCAAAGATTTTAATGGATAATTTAGGGTTTAATAGATCAAGGTTGAGGTGTTCTCGTATGCTGTGTATGGCATGCAATTCTTTCTCACTTAATTTTTATTTGAGCCATTTTAGTTTTATTTGATTCCCAAGTAGCTATATTCCGTCACAACATCAACATTCCTATTGCCCAGCTTGATAAAGTTTGATAAAGTAAATGGTTTGAACCTGGGAGAATCGTGACATGTTTGTAGAAGTTGATCGTCCAGGTTAGTGTAGTCTTGAGAAAGACTGTTGGTGGAACTGACTGACGTTTCGACAGCCTTAACTAGCAGAAACTTAAATATACGACTCACAGAACACAAACGAGCGACAAAAAACGGAGACAAAACCAACCACATTGCCGAACACCACCGACAAACCAAACTCAACATTGCCTGGGAATCGGCAAAATGTATTACTTACAGCACCAACTACAAACAGCGACTCACACTAGAAAGCTGGTATACGAACTTAGAACAAAAACCATTAAACCAATCACAACAATCACCGGGACCTTACAAACGACTAATTCACAAATTTAAACGTGCGAACAACCAATAGACTCAACACTTCGACAAACTGATAATTAACGCCTACACAACCACACCCACTGCTTTTCACAAACTATCACACCTCCATGACTCATACGACCGCCCACTTATGACGCATGAGCCAGATACAAATACAGGCGAACCTGACATTTACTCTCCTTTTGACTCTGAAGATAACCGCCGCTAAGGCTATCAAACCGTCAGTCACTTCCACCAACAGTCTTTCTCAAGACTACACTAACCTGGGCGATCAACTTCCACAAACATGTCAGAAAGGTTGATGTTGGCAGCTTCGTGTTTGTTGTCTGAAACACCGTAACTTGGTTTTTTTTTAAAATTAGCGTTTATTATCCAGTTGTTACACCAATTTTGAAGTTCACTAAGGATGTTTTGTAGTCCAAATTTTGATCTAGATAGTACAATTATATCATCAGCATAAAAGAAACAGTTTAATTTTGTTCCTTTTGAGAGTATGAAGAGGTCAGAGAAGATAAGAGAAGAGAAGAGAGGAGAAGAGAAGAGAAGAGAAAGAGAGGAAAACGAAGTGAAAAGAAGAGAAGAGAAGAGAAGAGAAAGGAATAGAAAGGAAGGAAAGCGAGAAAATTGAAACTGGTTAACAACTAAAGCGGGGACATTTTAAGGACTAAAGAACTTTACTTTCGTTGTAAAAGAATACTTTTATGTAACTTCGTTTTTTCCCCCGTTTTGAACATTTTATAGATATACGTGTAGGTTTGAGAGACAGCGGAAAGGTCTGAACAGTCTTGTTTTATACATTTTAACCAGATTTGCATTCATTTCATCTATGACTGTACAAATATTTACCAGCCTCGATTTTCGTTCATCCAAAATAAGCTTTTTCATAAGATTATCCTAAAGGGAATAAAAATGTTAAACAACTAACGTTTGGTAGTCTTAAAAAGGAACCTGGATCGTAATGAAATACTTCATTGAGATCCTGGTGTCGACTTAAGAAAACGAGATCTCCTCAACTGTGATAACTACGTACAGTTAGATCACGTTCTTTTCGTTTTGGTTGCACCATCAGCCTTCTTTGAATCTGAGCCTTTTCTGCAGCCATACCTCGCCTTCTGTCTCCCGGTCTGAAGATAAATTAGTACAAATACTTGTTCGTTTGTCCTGTAGATGCAGGTTTACTTTGTTAAATGCTAAATTAATTAAATGGGTGAACTAATCTTGTAATTCTGTTGTCAACCCTGAGGCAAGGCAAAGGGCTTCACCATTGAAAGATGTTTTATGTTAAGGGGGTTAATTTTCAAAAAAGAAAAAATAGAACAGTGGCGATGCATTTCGCTGACCCCCTGCCAACATTTCTAAGAGTTAAATATAGAAATGTGTAGAGTAACATTTCCTTATATCATAAGTTAAGCAAAGTAAGAAGCATGGTTTTGTCCTTGGCCTAAAAACATTGGGGGGTTAGCCTGGTAGCATCATTTTAACAGTTTTTGTGCAGATCCAGTTAAGTATACTGACTAACCTGATATTTAATAGTTTTATTGCATCACGAAGCAATCCACTTTTTATACTATAATCAAGTTTGGAATCTGTGCCAAAGCTTGGGGAACGGTTAACCTGGAATATAATATAATATTGAACCTAAATTAAAGGACTTTAAGTATCAAGCATAGCAAACAAATAACACCTTATTATAGTTTTTTAAAAAAAAAGATGGAATTGAAATAATGGAATTGAAACATTTTCACAAATAGTTGTCGTTTCACCAATGAAACGGGAACGTATTCACATATGAAATACTTAATTCTCATTTGTGCACTTAGGCACAAAAACTGATCGTTTTATCGTGCTTTAGTAGGAAAACTTCTGATTAACTTCACAAGTTGAATGCTAACAGGAAAATTATTGGACTTCAACCATCTTTAATTGAATCTCTCGCGCACAGTTCGCACCAGCGGACTTCACGATTAAAATTCCTTTTTCCTACTTTAAAGCAAAACCTGTCTTTCTCTTATTGTTAACTGATAGTTCTGGTTTTTACATTTTTCTATAATCCTGTCGGAATGATTAATTACCTCCAAAAGCCAAGGCTTCATTTTACCATCCAGTAAAATATCAAATCCTAAAACCTCAAAACAAACACTAGGGCTCGTCGAATTGGATCCAGGGCGGCACAATCGATAAGAATGAAGAACATGAGGCTCAGAAACGATCAATGTTTTTATAATAATATCCTGGAAATAAAACAAAAAAGTTATAAGTTTACCAATAATAAAAACTTCTAAAAATACGAACGTGCTCAAACGTGAGATGTTGTTTGATACCGATAAATGTCTTTGGCTGTAACCCTTAGAATATCTCATTACCTCTATTACACAATTAATAAATATTGCCTTCCGAAAGTCTCATTTCGATGAATACGCTGAATTTCAATTTAAACCAAAGACCTAATTTTTTGGAAGCAAATTATTTTTGCTTTTCATTTGTCAAGATAAAGGTTTAGATAGACATTCCAATTTGGTTTAATTTTTTAACGCAGTTTTCACAGTGATATTAGTTATGCCAGTCCTTTCACAAGATGAATACTTCATGTAAGTATGGAGTTGATGACCGGTGGAGACCCTAGCTCCGGGGTTAGTTTGTGATTGAGCAAGTGCTTGTGTGGTTTAATGGGATCAGGATCTGCAAATGTCTCAAGTTAAGTTCACTCGATTTGACCATGCAGTTAAGATGTGGATAGTGAAAAGCCAGCTAAATAACAGGTATGAATTAAATCAAGCCCACTAAGGAAAGAGAGGAGAAGAAAAGGAAGGAAGGGTAGAAGGGAAGGAGGGTGGGAACGAAAGGGAAATTGAGTTTCTTATTAACTGCCAAAAATTAATTCCGTTTTAGAACATGATAATTGCACTCGGATTTAAAAACTATTGAAATGGCTCGAAATAATTAAGCTAAAAGCGAAAATGGACCCCAACAAATCCATGCATGACATTTACACGTAAGTTCAATTTTTTGCTCCCTCCTTTTCTGTCGGAGTTCATTATGGTCTCGATTAATGGAGGTTTGCTTGAAGTATCCCTGAATGTTGCTTTCCCTTTGCTCCACGACTTTTAAGTGGTATATCTCTAACCTATTAATATTTCATGAGTAAAACCTAAAGAAAGTCCGTGTTGAGACGTTTGTTTGGACGTGTGTACTAACAGTGACGCGTTCTTTCGGTTACACAAGTATCACCACCCATCTCGCCTTTCAATGTTCGCCCGTGATGATGGTTGGGAATAAAAATGATCCATCTATATCCCACTTTATTCAAACAATCCTATGGTACCACTTCGTTGACCGTGGACCACTGATACGCCCAAGTTTGAGCCCGTGTACATCACTTTTAAGCAGCCTTTCTTACTACTCGCACCGACAATTCTGGTTTCTGCAATGACCATTACAATCGAAAGGACGAAAATTTCCACCTCCGACCGAAATTTACCACTATTAAGTGACCGCATTTGCAAGATATATGGCTTCCAACTTTCACGTCTCTTGCATTCTAGCCTGCAAAAAACGAGTTACACTCATACTGGGGTTCTTCCACTATTGCAATCTACCTAGTCGAAGACGATTACCAGAGCTTACTTAATGAGTTGGAGCACATCGGCGAGCCTTCTTGTACCTAATGTACCGAATTGTCTTGCAAGAGATCGAGACTTGTATGCGTTCTGCCTTAATTTTATTTAAATCTCGAATAGTTCTATGGGTGTGAGGCCAATGGATGAGAACTCAGATTCACGGTTAAGTTTCCTGTTTTGGACAGTTCAGAGATAATACTATCCCGTGTAAGTTGGAGTGCACTCTGAAGCCCGCATCGACTTGCACATTGCAGATCTGTTGCTATGAGGTAAGACAGTTAACAAGAAACTTAAGTTAATTAGCGAAATGAAAATACATTCAGTTGCATCAACAAAGGTCCATGAACAAGATACATACAATTAATGTACTCTTAATTTCTGGGATTGTGGTTAGCCCCATCTCGTAAAGTCTAGAGCATAATGTTAGCCATACTCACTGTAATGCTATTCCAGATACTTGAAACGTTATATTCATGTTCTTTTAACCATTGATTTAAAAACGACAACGATCTTGGCATAAAAAGTATCGATAAACACATAATAATTAAGCCATGAAAGGTAGAAAAATCAGGAAGACACATATTAACAAATATACTATTATTTATATCAGAAAAGAAGAAAAAAGATAACCTTTTACTGCCTTTTGCTATATCCTCATCTCTTGAAAAATTTTCATTGTGTTTGTTCACTGAGTAGTTAGTTAAATGCATATAAAGGTCGTTCTAAAAAGAGCGAAAAGATATCAAATAAATGGAATTTCTGGACTTTGAGGTTATTTCGAGATTATACTCTAATAGTCTTGCACAGTTTGTTATGAAAACTGAGTAAACCAGTTAAAGGACATAAGTGTGATCATGGGAGCTTGTAACAAATCAACTGCCGCATTATGTCGACATTTCATATCGACTTGCAAAAAAATTCTCGGAACTATTGTTCCTTTTCAGATTTTTATCGATTGCCAAGTGGAGTATAAATGCCAAACTGATAAAGTGAATAAACTTGTGGCATAGATATATAAACATAGATCGAAAAAAAAATTAGTTAATTTGTTGTACAAGTTAACTGTACAACAAGATTGGATCGCTCATGTTTTCGCTCCTGTGTACTGTCAACTTTCGGTATCTATACAAAATTGCTCCAGATCATAATTTATTGAAATTAACATACAAGATTTTCATCACTTGGATTTCTGTAATGCTCAGTTCCCAACCGAACCTGTGACAAAGGGAAAAATGAATATCAATTAACATGAAACCGTGATGAATTGGAAGGTTAGAACGACTGTACTGATTTTGAATCATCACGCGGAACAACAAACATAAATGGGACGATGCGTTCCAAGAATGTTGCACGCCAGCGTTATTTTCCCGAAATTACAGACTCTTGATGGTTTTCAGAAAAAGTGTAAAGTTTAAAAAAATTAAGGTAGAACAGGCTTCTGGAGTAATTAAGGAATACGGTGCACAAGAGAGACTGTGCGCACAATATCTTGTTCCACACAAGAGTCCTAGTCAGCAAAAGTTGTGCCAGTAGCATAAGAGTACAGGAAGCACCAGAAACCTTGCAAATGTGCAAACTGTCTTGATCGGTGAAGTACGATGTCTCAGGCTACGTTTGTATTATATCGGAGAGGTTTTATTGTCGTGTTCAAATTTATTCCCTTACAGGCTATCCGTTACAACTAGAACGCCATTTTCGGTTCACGTTTTTTAGCATAGAGCTGTTTCTCAGTTACGCTTTTGAATGTTGTACGTTCTGTGACGGTCAGGTTTGTGAGACGTTCTTTTGAATATATAAATAGCGAACATAAGCGGCTGACGTTCTTAAGCCACGGGCAAAGTTTTCTTTCAACAGAGTTTTAATGCAAAGCGAATAAAATGAACAATTTCAAATATGAAGCGCGTCGTCGAACAAGGAAAACGTCGTTTTCGTTCTACACAGACGTCACTATCAGCATTTCCACGTTCTGAAGATGACATCTACTCCCACAACATCAACATCTTTCAGTTTAGTTCACCACCGAATCGCTGATTAGACATGTTATCATCTCTCCTGGGATTTTTGAGTCAGCCATAATCTTTGCTTCCATGAAAAAATTCTATTGAAAGAATGCACAACCCAAAATTCAAAAACATCATCTCGTCAAATCTTCCGGTTGACGTTCTTAGCTCGAGAACGTCAGCTGCCTGAATTTGCTAATGATACATTTTGAAACACTACTACAGCAGTGGCTTGTCTAAATTGATAGAAATAGAATTTCGCTAGATATTTTCCTTGTTTTATTTTTTTTGCTAGTGGGTATGCAGTAGTTCAAACACGAGTTTGCGAGTTTTAACAGTGGTTCCAGACACGAGAAAACATTGAAAACCGATGGGCATTGTCCGAAGATTTTTGTTCTTATCGAGTGTTTGGAGTCCCCCAAGGAGACACGATAAACAAGTGTTTAAACTAGCTTCTCAAACCAATATTTTCCTTGATTTATTGCATGTTTGTTTTATTGATTTGAATATATAAGTTGAGAAATGTAATCGAGATCACTAGAGATTTTCCTGGAGGTTTTCATTGTTATTAAAATACATGCATGAGACGTTTTATGCATTAATGGATTGGCTACTATAATTTGTATCTCACCAACTAATGAGTTTAAGATGGCTCATTTCGCGAGCACTAACATCTGCTACGTTATATTTTGAAAAAATATTTTCGGAGCGATTATTTGAAAAAGGAGAAATTTCACTGTCCACCAGTTATGATTTTGTTTACACGAGCACTGAAACGTGAGCAGAGAACGAGAACAAAGTTCTAAGAACATAATTTATCCGGCATAATGTAAACGTAGTTCCAGCTTCTGAAAATGAGTAGACCAAATGAGTAGACCAGTCAAAATGAACATAAAATTAAGCAAAGACAAAATTAAACTTACCAAACCATCGTTGTACAGAAATATTCTGAGAGGATCACAACTGGTCACTAAAACGTAAACCCGAAGATCAAACTTGTAGCCATCGAGAACCATCGGCTAAAAATATAAAAATAGAGTAAACGAATGACAATTTGAACACCTCCTTTCTTCGCTCACTATAAGAAATTGAAATAATTTGTTATTTATTAATGAGCATGGCCATGCACAAGCATATCCATCAGTTCGAAAATGAAAAAATTGCAAAAACATCGTCGAAATGAAAAAACTAGGCTAGATGAGGGAGCATTAAGTCATTTCCTCCATTCACACGAGTTAAATAATTTACCTTATCGATGTATTCTTGTACAACAATATGGTCATTTGAACGAATGCGATCGGGATTTCTTACTAAATAGATTCTGAAACACAGTAAAAATAACATTTCAATGTACTCTTAAATACATAAAAAATAACAACTCTTTATATTTTCTGTTAATCTGGTTCAAGAAACGATAAATCAAAACGAATCATTTATATTATGAATACACAGGGTCCCTCTGAATACCAGCCAAGTGCTGAATGGGCTACCCTGCTGAAATAAAGCTTCTTATCTAAAGCTTCTTCTTACTAAATCGACGTGAAACCTTCCATTCTTTTGTTTATTATTATTTGCTCATGCTCGTCCGTAAACATAAATCAGTCAATTCCTCGTGTGAACTTGTGTGTCAGAAGACTTAACTTTAAATTCTCTCCTCAGGGCTTTGCGCAGGCTACATTTGCTTACATTCCTGCGGCATGAAAAATACCGAGAGGCTTTAAAGCATCAAATAAATGTGTTGGGCATTATTAAAGGAGCGCTTTTTAAAAATTTTTAGTGCAGTGAAGTGGCGTGAAGTTGTTTCGGGAGAAGGCTACTGCATGGGAGTACAAAGCGCAACATTGGAAAATTTTAACTTTAGCTGTAAACTGTCTCCAAAAATTTAGTATCCTGGGTTCTCAGAAACTGATTGTGAGGTATTCCAAGATGTTTCGTTCAGTATTTCTGGATACAAAGTTATTAATCTACTTCACTGGCCAAACATGCCTTTTCTGTGTTGTTTACTTTTTATGTACAAACCAGTCATTTTAATGGTCGTACGTTTATAAATACAGCATGTTTAGCAGAAGAGAGGGAGAGACAAACTTATGTTGTCTGCCATGATCCAGTTTTTGAAGGCTAGTCAATTTATGGCTAACTGAAATGAATTTTACAAATATTTTTGTCTACTATTTTGAAAATGAATTGATCAGAATTGAAAATGAATTGTACTTCATCAACTTATTATTGAACCTCTTCAGAAATCCCAGTTGGTCTGGACGCGTGAGCTTTACAAAAGAAGTTCCATTTCCGGTAAACACTGGAAAATTTAGCTTAATTGCTCAGATTGTAAAAATGGTTATAAGTGAATGCCTATTTTTTGTACAAAATACGTTTAGCTTAAATCTGGATTTGGGAGCAGTAATTTTATCAGACAGAATTCTCGTTTAGTAAACAAATAGGAAAAAATAATGCTCAACTAGACTAAGTCAGCTTACGACTAACAACTAAATCTTATCAATTCAATTTGACCAATGATGCCTCCTAATAAACATATATTATAACAAGGATTACAATTATTAAGAATTCCATTTACATTTTACAAATCTGCTATTTGTGATCGAGTTCAATGCTGTCATTCGCTAGGGAACCAAGTAATCTCCAGAGGTTCAAAAGAAATTGAAGGTCGTTGAAGACTGAATATGTTGGAAAGCAAGGCTATCCTTTTTATCCAGCAACTCAATTGTATTCTTTTCATTCAGTAAGATGGCTAGAGTGCAGTTTAGAGGACACATCTGGATGCTAACCGGTATATTGCTGGCTCAATGGTCAAGTAAAGTGAGATTTGGTGGGAAAATTTTAAGACACAACCCAAGGAAAAATGGGTTTATTAAAAATATTACATTGACGTGTATTTAGTTAGGGTTAGGGTTCACGTATTGGATTGGTTAGTCACCAGAGAAAATGTTCGCAAATGCGCTAGGTCATGGACATTAGTCCGACGGCTGCCAAAGAAGGGTTAGGATTAGGGTTAGGGTTAGGATTAGTATTGGTTGTAGAAGAGTACTCTAAAGTTTCTTTATTTTTTTTTTAATTGAATGATATCTTCGTTGACTAAGGCCAATTCACATTCGAATGTGATCACGGCTGTATTTTAATTTCCCGCGGAAAGTTCATAATATTTGTTATTGAGCCGACTGCAAAGGTCAGCGGCCAGGTGCGTCCGTTAGACTGCACTTGACCCAATAAGATTTCTGTCTGTTTTCCGATTTATGAACTCTTGCAGCAAAGGCAACGATTGATACGCCACATTCGTCATGAATCTGAAATTCACCCCCATCTTTAATGTCAGTGAAAGCGGTTACTTTCGAGAAATCATACAATACTACAAACTGGACTTCTCATGGGAATATCTTTTCACATTGGCCTATTTCAGCGAGGTCGAGGTTCCATTGATACTCATTTTATTACTTAATAGAAGAGATTTCCCCTATTGAATGAGTCACAAAAACTATCCCCAGTCACAATGGTTCAATTAACTGTTCTATCGATCTTTATGATCGGTTTTTACCCCTCGTGGTTGGCCGCTAACGGTTCCCTAAGGAAATACGAGGCTACACTACTGTCTTTTCAGTTTTTTATACCGTTTTAATGATAAAATCAACTTCATCTCTATGATAAGATAATCCTGACCAGATCTTAAGGCAGCCCATATAAAGATATATGTTATATAATACATATCATGTAACATACCATTATATATTTATCACCTTGTAATATAAGTTATTCATTCTCTGAGGATATTGCGTGTAGCAACGAAACGTTAGAATTACATTATAAACCTTTAATGTGCCTATTTTGCGTGTTTTTTGCTGGGCTTTATTATTTCTTCTTCGTTTACTCAGAAGATTGATACACACGGTACGACGTTGCGTTCAGTTATTCGACTTGACCTCTATAGAATTCACTTACAAGAACGAACTGAAATTCGTGAAAGAATCGTTAGTATGGAACTGCTTAGTTGAGGGATAATCACGTACGCAAAGGTGAATAATTGTTTGCGACAACCGTAGTGCGTGGATGAGCCTTCAAGCGCTCAAGGAGACTGGAAAAAACAAGTTTGGTCCGAGTAGTGGATCGCAGGTAATTAGCACAAGTAGCTGAGAAGAACTTGATCAGCAGCCGCCAAGGGTCTTTTGAGGTCTGGGGAAGCAAAACACATCAACAGCTCCCAATTCCCAACTTTTTTTTAACGCTACCTTTTAAGATTTTGGAAGCATGGCTCCTTCTTGATCTTCCCGGTATTTTCCTTATGAAAAGGCCAGATAAATTTATATAATTATTGACTAGTGAAAGTATTTTTCGTGAAGATGGTCAAGCCCTCGGCTGAAATCTCAATGTCAATATGGAAGGTGTTATTTCCTAATGCATCAAGTGAAAAATGGACGTTCTTATCAAAATTTTTAAGGGCATCATGAACGTGGGGAAGCTTTGAAAGATTAATAATTAGCAAAGTGTCATCCTTGTGACGGAAATAAACTTAATAGTAGCATCACCAATAATGGTTTAATATCTACATCTTCCAGTTTGTTCGTAATAATATTGGTCAGAACCTGCTCAAGCGCAGATCCCATACTTAATCCATACTTTAGATTATAGTTCATATAGTGTATTAATGAATGGTAATGTCGTTAGGGTTTAGGTATCGGATATTAACTTTCGAAGTGTATTTCAGTCAGTGACGTGGTCGGCGTAAAACAAGTGGTAGTGGTAGTGATCTCGGGAGATCGATGTTGGTCAAAGATACACAGATACGTTCCGAGGCGTACTGTAACGTTTCTTCAGAGAGCTTTAAGGCCACCTCCAAAGGCTACACCCCCTGGGCGCATTCTCTTCATATTTGAGTGAATCTAGTCGACCATGCTTCTGAGGAGTAAGGGTCCGGACCCCCTCCCCTCCGTGGCCGTGGCCTTGCCACTGATTTTATTAATCCCCCCCCCCCAAAAAAAAAAGAACGAAACAAAACAAAAAAAATAAAAACTATCAACTAGCTTACCTTCAAACATTCGTTTTCTTATTTCTATTTCGCTTCAAAAAATGTTGAAGCGAAACGAAATCATTGACATCGCAGGAGCAATATAATGAAACATAAGAACTAAGAAATGTCTGGAGCACAAGGACTTCCGACAGTTCATAAAGAGCTTGAAGATTATTTTGACTGAAGTTCAGACCAAGTACATGTGCGAGCAGTCATTATTCGGTTAGTCAGATCTGAAGACTTAAAATTTTTGAATCCTCTCACGTTGAGCGAATTCGCGACAACTAATTCTTTTGATGCGTTACTTGAGAGTTACCAACCAGTGATTTTGTAAATAAAAGTAGCTTCATCTCTTCTGACATTTAATCATTGTTCACAAAAGTACCGTTTGAGAACTCTTAGTTCTATGGTGAAACGCACATTGCAAGATAAGTCGGTAAATACATTTTGAAAACATTATACACTTCGAAAGTTAAGATCCGATACTTTTACCAAACAACTTTTCTTATCGCGTGATACTCCGTTTGAACAAATAGGTGATATAAGTACGGGATCTTTGCTTGGATCAGTTTTGGCCAATACAATTAATGACGGTACTTGAAGATTTAGTTCGTAGACAATTATCGGTTGATGGCCAGTGGAGTGTCTAGAATTTTATTTTTATGGAGAAACAAGGGGAACAAAGTCCCAAGTTACGGGCACAAACTTTTTCCTTTGGATCGTGTTATACTCGTCCATCGTGCATGGAAACATTACTAACGTGAAATTCTTCGACTTCTGCGTCTGAACTGGCGATATGAATGAAGGGCGTAACGTTGGTCCAGGACGTCAAGTGACCCCTGATAGATACGCCATTAGTTAAGTACTACAGTATATCCGTTTTTTGGATGACGTATTGCTTGTTAGTGATGCTGCACATATTCAGCGCGTTCATGATGCCCACAGCATTTTGACAAGAACCTCCGTTTTACAGTTGGTAAGGATACATTCGAAATTGGCATCCCACACTTCCTTGATATTAATACATCACCTGACGGGTTAACTATATTCATGGAAAAATACTTTGACAGGGCGGTGTCATGTGATACGATCTTTAGTGACTTGTGGCAAACGAATTGGTGATCTAACCAAATTGCCTGAACAGATAAGGAAGATTTGACGGTTTATGTCGATGAACGGTTTTCCTCATAATGTCTCGACCACTAAAGCGTTCTGGGGGTTGGTTACATTCCAGTCCGGCGAACCAGGCTGAAATTTTCGCTATGTAATCGCATAATGGCGGTTGAAAGTAAATTTTTTTGAAAGCCGGGGCTGAAATTTTCCATGCAATCAGCTTTCCAGTGAAGTTTGTTTGTGGAGTATATGATTGCTTGAAAGTAGCTGGTGAGGTCGTAAGAGTTTACACATCCGGTGAAATCGAGAGATGATCTCACAAGGGGACGATCGAATACCTGCCCTTGGCATAAAAAGGGCTGTTCTTTTTACCGACGTAAAAAGACTCCGAGATGAAGTATGGGCTACTTGTTAGTAGAGATTTGTCATTGTCATTTGTCATTGCTATCAATACTCGTAAGGTTAAAATTCACCACTACGCACTACACAAACATGCATCCATTACGGACCTATTTTTAATTCTAGAACAAATACTTCTCTTACTTTACGGACGCTTTTTCAAACGTACTAAATTACATCTGTGTTCTTAAAAACGATCCATGCTTTTTAATTTTTTCCCCCAGTGCAAAATAGAAGACGTCAATTTTTAACCCATTGCACAGTTCGTACAGATTGTCAAATCTTGCTTGCTTTCCTGGTATTGCTTATTCTTGTGTTTTGATTATGAAGGAGACAATTGATCAGAAGTGCAAAACAGGGAACGAATAAGATGGGATTAGCAGATATTTATGATATGGGTAGGCTAACCTACAAAATTAATGTGGTGTAATCATGTGAATTCAAATTACGGTGTTATCCTTAGTTCATAATTTTGAAACAATTAAAGAAAATAAATAACGAGTGTTTGTGACTTATTTACCCATTCCCCATGGCTCCATTAGTTGGCTTGACGATAAATGTTTTGACTTTCTTTCTCTTCTTCAAATCTCGGCAATAATTCGTAAATAATGTGAACCTAATATGCCACTTAGTTAAGAAAGAACTTGATAATAATAATTATTATAAACCAGAACATGTCACGTGCCAATGGTGCAAAACCTAGTCAGATTAAATAAACAAGTATCTAAATGTGTAATGTTTAAATTATAAATGAAAAGCCTTGAAAAAAACATTTCAGACCCAGAGGTATTGTTTACCCATTTTGTTTGTTTGGGGGCATGTCTGGCTTAATTTGCCTGAATAATGTATCTTTTCAAAAATTGCCCAAATTTAATTTGACAGCCATTCAGTGCATGTATGTTGTAGTCTCACTTCCTCTGTCCTAAATGTAAACTAAATATAAACCAACAACCAAAAGGAATTTTGACCTAACTTAAACCAAATTTTGCATGAAATTTAATGTTCCACCAGTCTATTTATGCCCAAATTTTCAATTTTTTAACAGACTTGTTTTTTTAATTTTTTTTGGGGGGAGTCAATCACTCCCCATAAACTATGCCCCACTCCAGACCAGCAAAGTTTTAAAGTTTTCCCATGAACCTTAAGAACTTTGTGCTAATTTAACCTTGCAGTCACACAGGCAATCACTGTGTCTCCTGCAGCAGAAGATATTAATTGTACAGTACCAACCTAAGCAGGAGTACACTGATGGTCAAAAAGAATTGATCACGTAGAAGCTAAAGATGGTGATGCCATAAATATTGTAACAAATCTTATCATGACAAGTAATTACACCTAAAACAAACAGAACACAAATCTTAATATTTAGTGGCTCCTCCATGAGCTTTGATCACTGCTTTACACCTTTGAGGCATGCTATTTATTAAAATAATTAGCTTATCTGATGGAAAGCCTTGCCATGCAGCTTCTACAGCACTCCAAAGTTCTGTGACATTAGTAGGGTTTTGTTCTTGGACCATTGTCTTAAGTTAGTCCCATAGATTCTCAATAGGGTTGAGATTGGGTGACTGTGCTGGCCATTCCATAAAAGATATGCCCTCTTCTTTAAACCATCCTTTGACAAGGCAGGAGGTGTGACAAGTTGCATTGTCATGCTGGAATATCCAACCATCTGGTATGGTTAGCATGTGTGTGGTTGGAATAAGCAAATTTTCTAGAAGATCAATGTATCATTCTCCATTGAGCTTTCCATCTATCTTAGAAAGACAGCCAACGCCTCTTGCATTGATGCAAACCCATACCATGATGCCACCACCTCCATGTTTGGCAGTTGTCTGAATGCAGCTTTCCTTTAGTTCTTTGCCAGCCATTCTTTTGATATACACGCGCCCATCACTCTTATGAAGAAGAAACCTTGTTTCCTCGCTGAAGATAACTTGGGACCACTGTTCAGCCATCCAATCTTTGTATGCTTGTGCAAACTGTAATCGAGACTTCTTATGGCGAGCAGTAAGCCTAGGCTTCTTTCTGGGCTTGTAGCCCTTTAGACCAGCCTCTCTAAGTGTTCTTTGGGTGGTGGAAACTGACATGTTGACACCATGTTCGATTAGCATCTCAGCTTTTATTTGTGGTGCAGTCTTGTAGTAATTTGACTTGCTTTTCCTTACCATGAGCCTGTCCTCCCTCTCAGATGTCCTTTGTTTTCATCCAGAGATCTTGGCATCTTTCACACTACCAGTGAGTCTCTTCTTGAGGATTTCACTGACACTGCTTTGATTACAACTGACATGAGCAGCAATTTCACATTGTGTGTAGCCTTCTTCGGATAATGCCAGCACTTTTCCTTGATCTTCCAAACTGATTCTTCGCTTTGGACCCATTATTCTGTATCTTCCAATTTGTGACAGGCCAACAACCATTTCTTGTAGGACTTGAACTTCATTTAGCATATGCCATAAAATAGTTTAAAACCAGAATATCTCTACAAATATTATGGGACACATCTCAATCTATCTAAAACATTCATTACTATAACCCTGAAGGCTGTTGGTGTACAATGTGTTTCTCATCTTCCTATGTAAACAGAAAGTAACATAAATCTTAACATGATCGATTCTTTTTGACTGCCAGTGTACTTGAGTTGTAGGTGGGTGGCCTATAAGAGGGTGGTTGGTACAGGTCAATGTTCTGTCATTTACAAAAAGATATTTTTACGGGTATTTGGGAACATGCTTCTGCAAGAACTTTTTGAAGTGTTGTGAAATGGTATTTTCAGCATTTCCTAGGTGAGAACTGTATAGAAACTTGCTCTACTCGCAGTCACAGTTACACTTTGCTAAGCTAAGGGGGCAGAATTTTCCAGCCAAAAAGCCAAGGGGGTCACCCCTTCATGCTCTTAAACCTGCTGATGATCTCATGAATTTCTAGAAAACTGTAACTGGGTCATTAACCACTGGCAGATCTAGGGGGTGGGCAGAGTGGATGGCCACACAACCTGCTGATGGACACATTGTGCCCTTTTTTCTTGCCCTGGTTTTCTTGGATGAAGTTAAGTGATTTTAGTATAATTACACAGGTGATTATAAAAAATCCCATCTAATGATTGGCAAGAAATTCATGTCATAAATCTGAATAATCACCTACAGGTGATGATAACAGTGAAGGCTCAGAGACAAGGTGGCAGCTACCTTTGTAAGTGTTACTGAGGAGATAAAGAAGGTGCTAGTTCACTACTTTCTTTCAAATTATTGAATAATCTCTGAGATGAAGTGGAGGGGATTATTCAACAACATTCACTTCAATTTCGGTGAATGATTGAATGTAAATTATGATGTAATTTTCTGGCCATTTACCATTCAGGATTTTCTATAATCACCTGTGTAATTATACTTTGCCTTTGGTGAATAATAAAAGTGGGCTTTTAATTATGCCACAATAGTGTCAATAACTTGATAGGATTTCATTGATTTCTTCTTTTTCACAGCACACAAAATACGCTTACCATATTAATTTATATCCTGTACAGTCTCAATTAAAATAAAATTGCCAGAATCAAACTGTTGCTCTCCTAGGTTATTTTCTGTGGGCAATAAATCTTCCATAATTCTGTTATGAACCACCAGCAGGTCAATTTGGTAACATTTTCTAGGGGTGTGTGTTGTGCAACCAGTATGGATGTACCTCTGGACTGAAAACATGTTGAATATAATTATTGTGTCCTGGCTATAACATCCAAATAAGCTAGAAGGCACTCACAAATTGTGATCCACTCATCCTATTCCCAGGTTCTAAGTCTGCCATGGTAATTCATGCAAAACAATGGTTGAACTTACAATGGACCAAAAATAAAATATATATACTTACAGTATTTTACAGTATTGTTTTTGACTACTTTCAACTTAATTCTTTCCTACATGTCCTTGATTAAATTAAATTAGAGTGGAAGTACACTGCATGTGTGGGTGTATAAAGAGAGTAGAATCTGTATATGGGCAGTGGTAAAGCATTACAACTTAACCCATTAAGGCAAATGGAACCCACTTTGCTGAATCAAATGGTTTAGCACTAAACAGAGTAAGCTTTTAGAGTGTGTGCTAACCACCTAATGGGTTAATGCATGTACATCATCCT
Organism: Heliopora coerulea; assembly: GCA_030142905.1. Classification (NCBI taxonomy): domain Eukaryota; kingdom Metazoa; phylum Cnidaria; class Anthozoa; order Scleralcyonacea; family Helioporidae; genus Heliopora; species Heliopora coerulea. The sequence continues at coordinate 3,347,620 of JASJOG010000001.1, forward strand.
TTGATTAAATGAATTATTTTTATTTTGATATTCTCAGTTTTTTATGTTCAATATTAGAGTGGCTAAGTAAAAAAATACCTAAACCAGCTTCATTGGGGTGCCTCAACCTTTTCCTCAAATTCCCTTGGACAACCAGCCCTGGAATAATCTTCAGGTTTTTATAATTTACCTCAACTTAGCCACTGACTCTAATACTGAATATAAAAAACACAATATTAAAATTAAAATAATTAATTTACTGTAATCAAGAGATGACATACTGTATTAACCCATCAGGGGATAAGCACACACTCCAGAAGTTTACTTTAGCTTATGCTAGATAATATTCCACAGCATGGGCTGCCTGCCCCTTGACAGCTTAAGTTGTATTATGATATACAAATTTAGATATGTTTTTGAGTTTTATTCTACATTCCCTTAAGACATTCTACAGTGTCCTGTCACTCTCATTTGGCAAAACTTGGAGGAGCCTTATGCCCTCACCTTTTCTTAGTCAGTCTACACTTATGGTATAAAGGATACTCTGCAGGCAGAATCCAAGTATTTGGTACAAAATTGTAATCTTCAGGAAAAGCTCTCCCCATTCTATAATAAATTGGCATAATGTTTAGTATTTCTCGTTGCCTTTGGATTATAAATCATGATGTCTGTGCACCAAATTGTTGGGACTCCTAACACTCCTTTCTGGGACAGTCAGACTATCTATAAACACAAACATGCTTAAAGAATTAATATACTGATTTAGCTTATAAATTACTTGGTTATATGTCTGGATAATGCATCTTTTCTGCATATCTCACCCATTCCTGGAAAATGGTTTATTCTCTGCACATAAAAAGAGACAATAATCAATTAAGTTTTACAATTGTAATAAGATTTTGCAGTTTAATCAACTTTATCATTAAAGTAGAGAAAAGAAATAACAGACTCTAACCACAAGCAATAGAATAAGAAAATTATTCTAATATTACAGGAAATTGCTTTTTCATAATTATTACAAAGAATTTAATATTAGACAGACCTGGTAAGGTTTTAATTGTAAAACTTTTTCTGGAGGTATAAATGAATCATTCCATATTAAAAAGCTAAATTAAAGAATAAAAAATAAAATATTTAAGTACAGTAACAATCCATAAAATTATATTTCAAATGGTAGGCACTTTTCTACAATGAGAAGGAATGAGAAGCTATGTGGCTGCTTTTCAGGTAAAATAATGGTACCACCAAAAGGTTGTATCTTAAATTTACATTAAGTTATTTTCATCCCTGTCTTAAGTGAATTATTTTCTCTGCCAATGAAACAAAGAAGGTAGGGCAACATAAACAACCAAACAACATGTGTGTAAAAATAAAATGAATAATTTTACTTCAGAAATCTGATTTACTAAATACACAACAATAAAATATATTGATGACAAATAATATATATTATTAATGGTAATTACCAATTAGAATCTTTCTCTTTGGTAATAATGAATCCCATTTCAAGACATATCTCGTGAACTAATACATGATAATAGAACACATTACCATGGTAAGCAAACATTAACTTGCGAAAGAATATAATCGTCAATTGAGAAATAAACGATACGACTTATTCACCTACCTACATCATACTTCGTGCCACAAAGATTTGCGTGCATCCGTTTATTCTTTTTGACTGATCTTTGCTTAGACTTGCTGCCGAGCACACCACCAGTACTCCGATAGTTCGTCTCATCTTCAACTGTTCCTTCCAAGTCTTTTCCATTTTTTTCGTTTCCCAAAACTTCGTGCGACTTTTTCTGTTGGTTGGATGTTTTCATTTTTGCAATCGTACGCGTGTTCAGCTTCCTCCGTTTCCAAGCAAGCTCGACTCCCTCTGTTTACAAGGCTTGCCATCATTACTCATCATTTTCAATAATCATAGATCTAAAAACATATCTTATGGCAACAAATGTAGTTTCAGATATTTTAAAAACATTGCAGCTTTTAATAGCCAAAAAATTAGTGAAACTGTCTACCAGTGACTCGACAACTTTTTTCTGAGATAACTTCCAACTTTAATAAATTTGACGATGGAGCCTGCGATATTAATTTTTGCACATCTGGACGCGTCGCTATGACGACAAACGAAATTTAAATTGGGCCATAAATATATACATATATATAAATATATATATACATATATATATATATATATATATATATATATTTAGCACATTTGAGTTGCCTATATAATGTAGGCTTCTCCATCCTGCTCGTCAGCACTACACTGATGAGGCCCAATAGGCCGAAACAGTTCCGTCTGTAGTTAGATATCGCTCTATGGCCTCTTGGTTCATATTGAGCACTCTACAGGATGAGTCATGCCGTTAGCGAATTTGCGCACACTCACTAGTCTCTAGTTAGAGCACTCTGGCATGGCTTAGATGTACCACAAGTGTGAAACATTTGAGTTGCCTATATTTTATAGGCTTCTCCATTCTGCTTGTCTGCACTACACTGATGAGGCCCAGTAGGCCGAAACGGTTCCGTCTGTAGTTATATATGTATCCAACACAGAATATTCAGTCAACAATCTTGATTATTTATTGATTATTTTTTCTGTGGTGTATGATGATAAACCATAAATTTCGATCAAAGCTAAGCAAATTTGCTACATGTGGGACCCTGGTAACCAAAATGATGAGCACTTACACATACCTTATTTACTCGAACAAACGCCGCGGCGTTTGAGGGGATGTTTATTGCAAAGTTTATTCCAGTAGAGCTGGCGCGCTTATTATAGAACTTCCTAGACGCAAACGCTGACAACAAACTATTCGCGAAGGTCGCTCGAAAAAGGAAGAGAGAAGTTGGACTAGTTGTACCGGCAAAATTCTCGGCTTTCACTACGGAACTGCGGATAGTTGAAGTTTTGGAGAGAGAGATAAGTAGCAGAGCAGTGAAATATAGCCACTTCGAACTGAAAAACATTTTATTAGAGAAGAATAAATTTCCGAGACTGGTTTAGATTAAGTTGTGCTGTACTTTCTTAAGTGAAGTACTCGAGTGTAATTCATGCTTTATTTAGGTAGTTAAGAATGCTTCAATTAAACGCCGCACCGACGAGAATAAATGGGGCGTTTATTCGAAGGCGGCGTTTAATAATATTTTTGTTTGTATTTGCGGCGTTTATTTGAGGGCGGCGTTTAATCGAGTAAATAGGGTATTCTCAAACGTAGGTACTAGTGTTAAAAGAGTTGCTTTTGGAACTGGTTCTGCTTGGATCTTAAAACGCACGGTTTTCGTGCACAAAAATTTCCTTTATCAAGTATCATTTAAAAATTCAACGAGACTTACCTGTAAGTTGAAGTTGGATTTGGATTCTACTAGTCATCAGCTAGGGAGTGAAGGAGTTGTACGAGAGAGCGCCGGCTACTCACCGAAAAACCAAACTTCGTAGGGATTGTTTTTTCTTCATGCGCGGAGTGGAGTTGAGGGTAGGGCGATACTTACATGTTCTTTTCACTGGGTGGGCGCACAACTCCTTCACTCCCTAGCTGATTACTAGTAGAATTGAAATCGAACTTCAACTTACAGGTAAGTCTCGTTGAATTTTTAAATTCCACTACGTCATCAGCCTACGGTCGTTACGGAGTTGTACGAGATTTCACAGCAAGCAGGGAGTTAAAAACAATTTTAATAGAAATGTAAAAAGTATTTTACAGAATACAGAGCCACAACTACAGGGTGTCCCAAAAAAAACGAAAACTATTGAAATCACCAATAACAATTTAATTCTTAGAATTTGAATGCCTTAGCACTCTGTTGGTCCCCGCAAGTGCATGATTAAATTCCCACGGGCAAAAAATCGCGCACTTTACAAGGCGATTTTCTTACCTAAATTTTAATACATGCACCTTGTCAATATTTTACGCATCATTACGATCAGCTTTTTCGTAGGGCATTCAAATTTTAACAATAAGTGATTTCAATAGTTTTCGTTTTTTTTGGAACACCCTGTATAGTCCCGCAGACTGAAGTAAGACCGAGCCAAAATTAAATGAATGAAGTTCTTCAAGCTGCTTATTATAAAATGTTTGGAATGTGCGTTCATTAGATCAACCAACCGCTTTTAATATAGAAGATACGTCCGTGTTATGGTTGATAAAACCAGGGGGCCGATATGTTTTCCTGGTCTGCTCTGTTTTACACGTTGGAAAATATAGAAAGTACATTTTTGATTATTTATTGTCATGTTGTCGATGGCAAGCAAGTGTATCGTTTGGCATCGTTATCCATCTAATATTAACAGCAGGAAGGTTAGTTGATAGGTTAGGTCCTTCAAGGATAGGGTTGATATATCTGGTTTTTTGCGAATAAATTGAAGAACTGGGCTTACATCCCAAATCTCGGAGTATCGCGGTAGGCTTGGTTTAAGTTCAAAAATGCCCTTCATTAAGCGTTTCACTAATGTGTGTTGGCCAAAAGGTGGATCTGTTTGCAGTAGGGAAGATAACGCACTTCTTGCAGTGTTGATTGAACTGTATGAATGACCAGAATCAAACAAGCTAGCAAGGAAATCAATTCCAGTGGTGACAGGTGCAGAAAGAAAATGTTTTCCTTTTTGTGAGCAGAAGGTAATCCATTTGTTGTAGTATGTTTGATACTGGAGTTTGGTACTCTTCCTCCTAGAAGACATAATCACATTGACCTCAGGTGGGGATAGTCCGAGAGTCTCTATTTTTGACCGGACACAAGACATATTTTTAGTTCTAGATTCTGATGTAGTGGATGAATTTGGTCTGGTACGGCTAGAAGGAGTAACATTTGTTTGGAAGGTGGAAGGATTGTCGGAGGTTTGATCAGTAATCGTTTGAGGAGAGGATACCAAACTTGTGTTGGCCAGTTGGGAACTACCATTACACCTTCGGCTTTCTCGATTATTATTTTTTGTAGTACCTGTAGAATGCAACTAAAAGGAGGGAAGCAATAAAATTTTAAGTTGTTCCATGGTATGGTAAATGTATTGACATGTAATGCACTTGGATCAGGCCTGTAGGAACAGTATTTCGAGAATTGTTTGTTAAGCCTAGAGGCAAATAAGTCAATTTTCGGTTTAAAGGCTAAGGTTGAGGAACCATGCCTTAACAGACTAGGGTTAAGCATCCAGTCAGAATCTTTGTAGAAACGAGGAGATTCGTGGTCAGCCACTACATTTAGGGTATCTGGTATATGAGCAGCTGTTATCCAGGTTTGCTTTGCATTACAGAACTCCCATATTTCAACAACTAGAGTTACCTGTTGCTGTGTGACTGGACCCCATGTTATTGATCATATAGACAGCAGCACTATTGTCAATCATTAATTTAACATGCTTTCTGACAATTTGGGAAGCAAAACTCTTTAGGGCAAAAAGAGCTGCTTTTAACTCCAGGACATTTGATACTATGAGTCCATATATCAAGAGACAAATTTTCTGAATGTCAAGTGTCACAGATGTACAATTGTACATTTTCATATTACAAGTATGAAGTACTATATTTTGTGGATGAAATATATTGTATGATCTTTAAACAAAGTACTTTATTTTTTAACAATTAAGCATTCCTAAACTCATTTATGAAATACATTGAACAGCATACACTGCAAATTGAGTTAGGTCAAACAGAAGGAGGCATCTCAAAACATCACTACAGCCATAGCAACATGTAGTCAGTACACTACTTTTCCCTGCAATACTTTTTGATGCCAAAAATGCTTTTCAATCTATCTCTGTCAATTTGTCTCATTCTCCATGAAAAAAATTTTTTTCTCATTCTCCCAGTTTGTATGCATCAAATTTGTATTCTAGCTTCCTTGTCTAAGAAACAAGGGGAAGGCATCTTGATTTGTATTCCAGTTAATAATATTGTATGGCACTGTAGTTATAACTTAAACATCTGCCTCCTCATTCCTGTCAGTTTAAATTTTGGAGTTATCAGTTCAGTCCTTAGGGTTAAAAAGTTGGGAATACCTACTGTTCCTCCTTTGTGCTATTCCTAGTTATTCCCTACTAAGCAAAATAAAAACCATTAACCATGACCTTGAAATTATGTTTTCTGATTAACAGCCATCTTCTTAACCTATTAAGGGGTAGCAGCTCAGTTTAGTGTTTTACTCTTGCTGATGCCAGATGATTTTACTCACCAAAGGGATGAGCCCTGCCTCTTAATGAGTTAATTCTGGTTAAAATTTAACGTTGTTTTGAATTGGCCACCATTAATCTTGATCTTTACTGTTTCAAATTTACCTGTGGAGTCAAAGGGAATATCCATCCCAGTTTTCATACTTGTATTACAACAGATTTTGGGTGCAAACAAGCAATGTTACTGTAGTCTTGAGCTTGTAGAGAGCAATGAGCAATCCTTGACAAGCCATGAACAGGGCTTAGTTGCCCATTACATGTTGGGGTTTACCACAACTAATCTAGACCATACAATAGCACTCCTTAAACTTTCTCAGGGATACCAGTAGGCATAATAATAATCCTGTTACTTTGAAGTTGCTAGGTGGAAGTGCTGGGTTTTAGCAAGAATAATATTTTAAAGTCATCCTGTGCCCAGTAGTGGCTTAAGATAAGATACAGTATACAGAAACAGCAGAGCTTTAATGAAATGTGGAATTCAGTCTATAGGTTATTGTTGGTAGTACAGTTTGTGGACAACAGTAGACCAGTTCCATGTTAATAATTTTTTTTTTATTTTATTCTTTAGATAAATTGTTTGTATTCTTTAATGAGGATGCTAAAGTAGGGATCAAAACAATAAAAGCATAAGCTAATTGAAATATTTGAGTAGTCACTGTATACTGTATATGTTTACGTACATGTAGAAGTTGTGATAATATTGTCACAGTGAACTGATTATATCTTACTGTATATGATTTGTTAACAGAAAAAATTGAATAAATCAAGAAGCTGAATTAAGCATTTCAAAAATGTGACCATTAACATCTTGAGTGTTCTTTCAGATTACCAAGCCTGAAAATAACTTTCACAGGGGTGCCTGACAGAATGTCAGGTGTGAAGAAGTTGGTGCTGGACATTTTTGAATTGGTGTCTGACATTTGGATCCCATCATTAATAAACTCTTGCTTGAAATAACAAAACATTTTATTAACATAAATAAAATAGAAATCAAAGAACACAATTCATGCACTACAAATAGTACAATATATTACATAAATGGTAAAACACCTTACATTATAACAGTTTATGGGTTGTCTCTGCTTATGTTAAATGTTTATACTAAAACAGATTAGAATCCTTTAAAAGATATCTTTCCACCACAGGCTTACATTACTTTTCTCCTCATCACCATCAGAAGGACTTTGCATAAAGTGAGAGTCAGAGTCTGAAATGAAGACGTCCGTGGTGCCTTCCTCATTTTCCTTATTTTCCCCATTCTCAGCCTCACTCACATCAGACCCGCCAAAAAGGCTCAGCACATCTTGCTCAACTCGGGCACTGGCTTCGACATCAACGTGGTCTTTGCCACTCACTGGTTGCCCTGTCTTTGGGGCCTTTCTTGCTCTCTTTGGGGCCGGTTCCTCCGATTCTTGATCGGTTGTGATTACCCTCTTTGGGGTCTGCTGAACCTGCTCTGAAGTTGAGGTATGGTTTGAATCAAGCGATCTCATAAGTTTCGAAATGAGAGCATTTGTTTGAGCTATACCATCGTGTATCGACGACAACATCGCGACAAGTTCTCCCGATGGCCTGCCTGGTTGGTTTTCGGAGGCAGGCTGAGGGGTATTTGTTTGGTCTGCGTTCTTGATAATGTCGGACATTTCGACTGCCGTGTCCATTGAGCTGTTAAAGGTAAATTACAATGAATAATAAGAAAGATGGTACTTATCTGTATGAATAATTGACGGTGTACCTAGGTAACGTTGTCGCTGGCCACAGCTATGAGTGATGAAAAAGTTATAGGAGAGATTCTGTTCCAAGGGAATAATTTTGTGGAAGAACGAAAATACACGAGTTTGGTTTTGGCGGGAAGCTTAGCACAATTGGTTTTTCGGTGAGTAGCCGGCGCTCTCTCGTACAACTCCGTAACGACCGTGGGCTGATCACTGATCTCTAAATAAGACTGGATAGAGCAACTCGGTCTCTTGCCACTGATCTGAGTCTCTTGCTCAGCGAAAATCTCGCGGCGGCCATATTGGAAGGACCCACTTGTGGTTATACGGCTATTACTGAATTATGATTTTCGCTCTTAGTGGTCATGATTTCAACGAAAACCAGTTAACCTTTACATTTTTAGCAATTAAATGTATCTTTCGATAGTCGAGAACTTTAAAAGTGGCCAGAGTGGCTGAAAATCAGCAGAAATTCGATAATTTTTACCCGTGCAAAGACCAATGCCAGCCACCTCTTTGAAGAAATGTGACTAAAGTAAGAAAAAAAATTGCAGATAACATTGTGCAACTTTAGCAGTTTGGCAGTGACTTAACAATAAAGAGGAGATATTACCGTTTCAGTGTTCGTCTTGTCTTTGTTTTTTGGATCTGGGGTTCACCAAGCGTATGTATTCGAGGTTTTATTTGAATTACTGTATTTGTCGAGCAAATTCAACAATTTCCTGACTATCAGTGACGATGAGCTTTTGACGAAAATAAACTTTGACTAACTCTTTTGCCGGGATCAATTACTGAATGAACCGTGCAAATCCAATTTATTTCTAGATGTTGCTGATCAGTAAAAGTTGGGTTCTGTAGTTCTTATAAAGGTTCAATACATGCACTTTGTTTGCACTAGTGCATGTAGTAAACTTGAATTCACAGCGGTTTGTTGTGATTTAATATGAAGTTTTTTAATAGGTTTTTCAAGTTTTTAATATAGCTTCTCCTTACAGCTTGATTAGTATTGTTCTACTTGTACAGTAATCAAATAATTATTTACGTGAAATACGTTGCTTGGAGCTGCTTTGTGAGTTGGAGTTGATGGAGAACTTTTTGGTCCAAGTCAAACGAAAATTGGTTAGATTTTTTCTTTAAAGTGTTCACAGAGCTCAATCTGCTGTATGGTGGATTCTCCTGTTGATTAAAGTCATATTTTTGCCCTTATCAAGTGCATAGCAAAGTACCACAGCAAAATTTGTTATTGTTGTCTTGAGAAGGAAACAAAAGCCAAGCTTTATCATACAAAATCAGAAAAAGTTAAATAAATTTGTCCTCTTCCAACAACAGGAAGAACCAAAATCTAATTTACGGTAATATTGGATAACCTAATCAGTTACTGCATGCATTTGTATAAATGTTCACTGATCCCTGGAAGACCAGTAGAGTGAATTGTGGTGAAAAACTAAATATATACCCAGAAAAACAGACATGAAAAAATACCCTGTGTAAAAAGTGGAAAGCTTAAAGAACAGGAAAGCTTAGTGAAAGCTTGAGTGAAATGAACCCTATCATCATGGTTACTAGTGGGAATCTCTGATCACTAAGCAACACCAGCTAAGGTGGTCAAGCAAAGATTGCATATGTCAACCCATCTATCACCCGAGAAACAGTGAGATGTTCAAACTACTGAGGTACAAAGGCGAAGATTGTTAAGGAAAGGTTTTTATCAATGTGTCACTGACTTGGTGCTAGCAGTAAAATGTAGGATCCAAATCAACATATTAACTTTAAGACAATGAAGGCAAGCCATATACAAGAATATCTCAATGAAATACGACCACGAAAACCTTACTATGAGGTTTCACTTTAGAACTCTTCGAATAAACGGCCAAGTTCGATTTCCACATATTTAGATTCAAGTGTTCAAACACATGTACAACATTAGCCGGAAATTTGCAGTTCAATACATCCTGGGCTTTTATCTGCTACAAATGAATCAGGACTTTGGCAAAACACATCACAGAAAATCGGCTAATAATAAGGGTAACTTAAAAAACAAAGAGAGAAACAAATACACAAGAATCTCTTACAGACTCGATAGACATTTATCGAATTTTGAAGCAAGTATACAGACGGATGCATTTCGCAAAATAAAGTATTTGCGAAACAAAAACAAATTCAGAACACTTATTTATTGCTTAAAATAAGATTAAGAACCTTAATTTTGTTGTCAAGTCATCTCAACCTCCCTGAAATTGGCGAAAAATGCCGGTTAACCGCTACAACTATTTACGCCATATTGTTTGGGACCTGGTTGGGTCCTTCCAATATGGCCGCCGCTCCTTGACTTCCGGCTTCATTTTTTGAACGCAGTTGCTCTATCCAGTCTTATTTAGAGATCAGTGGGGCTGATGACGTAGTACGTACACTCGGAGAAAGGTCGTGTAAATCCGTAGACTCTTCGGAAAAATAGGCAAAGCGTGTAACTCAAATCGCGAAGGATGATGTAGTACTTTTGAGTTTAGTTTGCATTGTTTTGTTACAGTCTGGTTACAAAAATCCCAATGGATGACCGAACAGAAACTTACAGACTTTGGAGAATACGTAAAACTGTTATGCAGGTGAGATAAGATGCACTATATCTGGAAAGTCCATTTCCATTGTGTGATTTTCATCCCACACGAGCCGTCTGCAGTAAATGATCCTTTTTGATGGCCGTAATATCCACTTTCGATGAATAAACTCTTGCAATTATGTTCTTCTTTCTTAATGGATAAAGCTTTAAATACCGAACCGAAGCTTGCCATTTAAAGTTAGAGGTACTGAAGTTAGTCACAATCTTTCTTGTAGATGTGTCATGACAGAGGTTACTTAGTTACTCAGGATGAGTTAGATCAAACTCTGGACCAATTTAAAGAGCAGTTTGGTGATCGGCCCAGGTTGGTGATGGACTGATTAAGAAAAAACTTGACCCATGACTGCCGTGGATTATGTATATGAACACAATATACAAATTCACAGCTGGCTTGTCGGAGGAAATACTGTCAAGATTTTTTCGTATTTTCTGGAACCAGCTTGCTGACAATTATTAAAGGGATTGTTAAGACGACTCAAAACCAGTTTGACAAAAAAAATTGATTTTGCTGTTATGCAGTAGCTCAGTATGTTACAAGCTGATGCAAGGTTGATGACAACAAGCTTGTACAGTAGCAGCTTGGCAAAATAGCAATGTTGTTGCAACTTTTCCACAGACCTGTGGCATACCTATTGCAAAAATATCAAATTACAACTGGTAAGATTTTTGCAAGTGTGCCTCTTTTAAGTTTAGCCTGATTACCCTTGATTCATGTTTGAGCATCAATTGGTCTGTATTAATGACTAATTTACGTATGTGTCTGCATGAAATGGTGTATTCATGTAAATGTTTGCCATGTGAATGCACAGCTAAAAATTCACAGACTTTACTATTCTGCTGCAGTCTCAAATGCAGGCTTCTTGGTTTGAAAATACAAAGAGTGTAAGGAACAATGAGTTTACATGTGAACTGTTTGCAATGGTATAAGAGAAAATTTATTGATCTTTCTCAAAAATTATATACAGGTAATAAAGTCTGAAAGTTAGCTGGATAGAGTCTTCTAAATGTTGCATTGGTGTATTATGTATGTTTATCAGTATTGTTGGTAGCAGTGGTTTTACATTGCATATTTGATCTCTGACTATTAGCTTTTCATTTTTGTGCCTTTGATCAATCATAAACTTGAAATTGAAAAGAAAAACTATCTTGATTTAAGCATTATTTTCTAACTTGACAATTTTATAGCTGCTTTGAAATGATACCAATTAATTAACTTTTGGCCCCAAAACTGCAACAGCTCATTTTACTGTACTCCTTTTTCCACTATTTGAGAACTTATTAAGAAGTTTATTTCCCCCAATTGCAATGGGAATTTTAATCTCAACATCTCCTTCAAGTGTACCAGGGACCTGTATTCAGAGTAAGAATTAGTGACTCATGCTTCATAATTTGTAAGGCATTTGTAATCTTTTGCAAAGTGCAATTCAAGTTGAAACAGAAAAATGCAAAGCATAACGACTACAAAAAAATGCTCTGTCATTTTAAATCTTTTATCTGTTTTTCATATTTATTCCAATAAGGTGGTTGGTGAGAGAAGTGAGCTGACAAACTGACGTGGTTGCCAGATTTGATAAGTTAGAAATGGTTACATATACATGGGAAATAATGACTGAGAGGCAGGAATGGGAACTTTGCTATGCCCATAGCACATCTGCACATCACGTTTTGTTAGCTGTGAAGATGTTTCCAATTTTTCTAAATGAATAAACCATAGGCTCAACTGAAACACAACTAAATGAAAAAACCATAGCCAAACTCAACTGAAAAGCACAGTAAAGACCTTCAATCATGCTCATAAACTTGCATTAATTTTTGAAGTAAACTGGTTTGTTTGCATAAATAATGTTTTAATAATACTATATGAACTAAATGCCACTTATAGTTGAGTAATGGAATCAGTAAAACAACATAAAAAGTTGTCTAAGCTGCCATTTGGGTTGATTTGCATGCTGACTTTTTTGTAAAGCTGTTTTACTCCATAATTCATACCCTGGTATTTTACCATGGTTTGTTGATGCACTTCTGCTTCAACTAAAAATAAAAATTTCAAAAATTGTTTTCATTTAGTGAAGGTAGACCTAGCAGAGCTGACTTGTCAGCCTTGGTGGAACATAATGATGATCCCTCAGGTATGGTTGCAAACACATTGACTACTTTCTGGCTCATTTGTGTATCAATACAGTATGTGCAGCATGTAGAAATTGTTTCATAGGAAAGTGAAAATAGTCTTGCAGCACAATCTTATTTCATGTGTTTCCCATCACTTTTAAAATGTTTTTAGCTTTGTTGTAAGAGATATATAGTTCTTTAGTTGTGGTTTGAGTACTTGAAAATATACTTTAAAGAGCAGCAAAGGAATGCCTAAGTGCTGTATTTAAACACAAAAATTTATGGAGGTCACTGTTGGGGGATAGCCTGCTTGTTAAAGGTGGCCATTTGAAAGAGGTTTGATACTATGGGTCCATATATCAAGAGGCAAATTTTCTGAATGTCAAGTGTCACAGATGTACAATTGTACATTTTCATATTACAAGTATGGAGTACTATATTTTGTGGATGAAATATACTGTATGATCTTTGAACAAAGTACTTTATTTTTTAACAAACAGTTAAGCATTCCCAAACTCATTTATGAAATACATTGAACAGCATACACTGTAAATTGAGTTAGGTTAAACAGAAGGAGGCATCTCAAAACATCACTACAGCCATAGCAACATGTAGTCAGTACACTACTTTTCCCTGCAATACTTTTTGATGCCAAAAATGCTTTTCAGTCTAGCTCAGTCAATTTGTCTCATTCTCCATGAAAAAATTTTTTTGCTCATTCTCCCAGCTTTTATGCATCAAATTTGTATTCTAGCTTCCTTGTCTAAGAAACAAGGGGAAGGCATCTTGATTTGTATTCCAGTTAATAATATTGTATGGCACTGTAGTTATAACTTAAACATCTGCCTCCTCATTCCTGTCAGTTTAAATTTTGGAATTATCAGGTCAGTCCTTAGGGTTTAAAAGTTGGGAATACCTACTGTTCCTCCTTTGTGCTGTTCCTAGTTATTCCCTACTTAGCAAGATAAGAACCATTAACCATGACCTTGAAATTATGTTTTCTGGTTAACAGCTATCTTCTTAACCTATTAAGGGGTAGCAGCTCAGTTTAGTGTTTTACTCTTGCTGATGCCAGACGATTTTACTCACCAAAGGGATGAGCCCTGCCTCTTAATGAGTTAATTCTGGTTAAAATTTAACATTGTTTTGAATTGGCCACCATTAATCTTGATCTTTACTGTTTCAAATTTACCTGTGGAGTCAAAGGGAATATCCATCCCAGTTTTCATACTTGTATTACAACAGATTTTGGGTGCAAACAAGCAGTGTTACTGTAGTCTTGAGCTTGTAGAGAGCAATAAGCAATCCTTGACAAGCCATGAACAGGGCTTAGTTGTCCATTACATGTTGGGGTTTACCACAACCAATCTAGACCATACAATAGCACTCCTTAAACTTTCTCAGGGATACCAGTAGGCATAATAATAATCCTGTTACTTTGAAGTTGCCAGGTGGAAGTGCTGGGTTTTAGCAAGAATAATATTTTAAAGTCATCCTGTGCCCAGTAATGGCTTAAGATAAGATACAGTATACGGAAACAGCAGAGCTTTAATGAAATGTGGAATTCAGTCTATAGGTTATTGTTGGTAGTACAGTTTGTGGACAACAGTAGACCAGTTCCATGTTAATAATTTTTTTTTTTATTTTATTCTTTAGATAAATTGTTTGTATTCTTTAATGAGGATGCTAAAGTAGGGATCAAAACAATAAAAGCGTAAGCTAATTGAAATATTTGAGTAGTCATTGTATACTGTATATGTACACATACATGTAGAAGTTGTGATAATATTATGTCACAGTGAACTGATTATATCTTACTGTATATGATTTGTTAACAGAAAAAATAGAATAAATCAAGAAGTTGAATTAAGCATTTCAAAAATGTGACCATTAACATCTTGAGTGTTCTTTCAGATTACCAAGCCTGAAAATAACTTTCACAGGGGTGCCTGACAGAATGTCAGGTGTAAAGAAGTTGGTGCTGGACATTTTTGAATTGGTGTCTGACATTTGGATCCCATCATTAATAAACTCTTGCTTGAAATAACAAAACATTTTATTAACATCAACAAAATAGAAATCAAAGAACGCAATTCATGCACTACAAATAGTACAATATGTTACACAAATGGTAAAACACCCTACATTATAACAGTTTATGGGTCGTCTCTGCTTATGCTAAATGTTTATACTAAAACAGATTAGAATCCTTTAAACTCCATTGAATGTGAATCACTGTCAAAGTCACTGTCAAATCAGAGTCACTGTCAAAGTTATCTTTCCCCTACAGGCTTACATTACTTTTCTCCTCATCACCATCAGAAGGACATTGCATAAAGTGAGAGTCAGAGTCTGAAAGAAGACTCTTGTGCTCACTATTACTAGCTTTACTGGCCTCTGGCTCCACCGAATCCCTGTTGCCAGACAAATTTAAGCAAAAAGTATTTTGCTCACTTTTTGTTCACTTTTTTGTTGCACAATTTTGTTCACTTGTTGAATGCACAAGGAAGGGCAGAAATGGGAAAAAAGAATGCGTGCCAAAAACTGTGGGAAAATGTTGCACCGGGAGTAATCCACTGTCTTTGATCTGTGGTCGCAAAACATAACACCCCAAATGTCGTAGATTGAACTGAGAGAACAAAATGACAACTAACAGTGAAAATTAAATGATCATGAAATTGATAAATTGCACTGCCAGTCACTTTGACCGATCTCGGGAGTCTAATACTGGTCAAATGATATTTTGTATTGGTCAAATGGCTGTGACTGAACGCTTATTTTCAGGCTTGGATTACCAATTGCCTTTGTGTATTTTAACCATAACAATATACATGTAACAAAGGGTTAAATTCTCTTATGAAATTTTCACAGAAATTAGCTTTAGAATAAAATAGATGTTGCAAAATTTTTGCTTGGATAATGAACGGGGCTCAGTCCAAGGACAATGTGAGTAGTAGCCTCAGCTGGTTCTTCATCTCATGGTTATTGAAAACATTTCTTTTTTCACCAAAGACATTTTGTTGTTGTATGTAGTTTTCAGCAATTTGGTCTAATTATTTGATGTTGACAACATTGCAAAATCTAAGGGAATCAGATTTAACTGAGTATCCAGAGTTAAATGATTTTTTTTGCATCTTCAATTAAAGTACAGTATTGGTAATGCCCTTACATGTACTTTCAATCTGATACATGATTTTTACCATGTGTGTGAGCTCTCAAATAGGGGTGTCCTACCACACAATGTCAGTGGTAGTAATGACAACAAAATTAGTTCATTACATGTTCTGTACATTGACAGTTCCATCAAAAATGAAAGAAAACATCTGCAGTGGGATGTAGGAACATTCATTTACATTGTACTTGCAGGACAACTGTGTCATAGAATTAGTATTAATTTAGAAAACATGTAAGAATTTGCACATATACAGTACAAACTGTCAGCAAAATGATCTTTGTTTTTAGGTTGAAAGTTTATAACAGAGGTCAATTTTCATTTTAGGAGGCACATTTGCCTTAATGGTCTTTGTAAAATGTAACTACTGAATGCACAAATTAAGATAATAAACAAATAGGCCTTGAAAGAGGCCTACTCCGTGATTGTCATATGGTTAAAGACTGTCCCAATACTGTATATTTTATTCTGGATACTACTGTCTAAATCATCTAAAACTTAACCAAACCAATCAAATAATTTGTGTACAGTACATGTAACTTTCACTTATTTAGAGCCCAGCTGTCAATTTTAAAAGTTTGTATTGACAGAAGGAATTTTTGACCAAGGCTTATGACACCAGTTTGTAGGAGAAGTAGAAAAAACTACTTTAGACAGTAGGTCATATAATTTACTGTTGAGTTCAGGATTTTGATGATGTCAAGAGAAATTGGTCTAGAGAGTTATGGAAGTTGCAGTACAGTATCACAGCCATTTACTGTAGACTTGGCTTTAGTCTGGCTTATTGTATAAATCTTGGTGCACATTCAGCCACACTGTTTGTCATTTTTGACTGTAATTCTGTCTCTGTGGTGTAGTGTACATTTAGCAAAAATACTAAATCAGGTGAATAAAATCAAAATCTTTCTCTAATAATTTGGTTATACTGGCAATATAATTTGATAATTATGACCAAACCAATCAAAATTCTATGATGAATCAAAAATTCCAGTTGTAAAAATACATTTACTGTAGTATGGTGATGGTAAAGGTGAAGATGTTCTTAAAAGTACTACAAGAACCCCAGAAGTAGAAGGGAAGAAATTAACAAAGGAAATGATCCAAGTGTCATCGCGATGATGACCAAGTTCATTTGATTGCTCACAGAGTGCACAGCCAGGTTCTTGGAAATGTTCTTAGTTTTTTTGCATAGTAGCTTGGTTGATTACTGCTATGGACCACTTCCCAAGCCCTACAAGAAGCTTTCACTTAATTATTGAGCCTAGTTAGGGATTCTTTGTCATCCCTTCTTCAAGTTTCATCTTCATGATAATAAAGATACAAAGGGTACACGTCAAAATTACATATTTATTGCTTTGTGTTGTGGCTAATAAAAGTAAAATAAATGTTTACAGTTGTTGTTTTACAGTACCTGAGAAAACATGAGTAAATGGTACAGCATAGTAAAACAGAATAAATACGTGGTTATTAGTTTGTTTATAAAACAAATAGTTTAAACCCGGGAGAATCAGTACGTGTTGGTGATGGTAGATAGTCCAGGTTAGTTGTAGTCTTGAGAAAAAGTGTTGGTGACTGTCTTTACGACGGCCTCAAGAAAGGCCATGTTCACAATCAATCTACCTTCACCAACACGCACTAATTCATTTATAGTATTACTTTTAAGTGTTTTTTTAATTTTTTCAAAGTCTTTATTTAAGTCTTTTAGTCTACAGTGTTACTTTTTTGCGATAGAATGTAATATTATATATTTGTAATGTAAATATGAGTTTTGTGTCTGGCTAAATACCCTGAGATGTTGAAAACGCATTGGACTAACAAAATGTCCTCAATCCTGGGATTTCTTGGGGTGTGATGCGTGCCCGTCCCTGAAAGATTTTGCACCTGCAGCTGGAAAGTAAAAGACCCACATTTCGTCCAGTCAAGTGCTACAAACTTATTTTCCCTTGATATTATTTTGAGTTTGTTTTATTTGTCGTAGGTACTGTACGAGAATGCAAGAAGAAAGTATTACCCGTGCAATAATCATTGTCCAAATGGGAATGACACCATCTGCTAAACAGGTTGTTTGTTTAAACATATTGGTAGTATCAACTTTGCCAACTGCCTGATGTTGAGTAAAGTTGCATCAGTATAACATGTATTTAACATATCTAATTTCACATTCTATCATTATCCGTTTCGAGTTTTTTGATAAGCTCCCATTGGTGGCTTTTTTTGATGGTACACAAGTCTAAATTCTTAGTTTCCTACGTTATAATTTCTACCAAGGGGCCAAGGTTGGTCATACCTCACTAGATGTACGTTCCACATTGACTAAGAGTAAGTAATATTTAACGACAACAACAACAACAACAGTGACAACGATGAGGACGGAAAAACAACAACGATATTGGACCATAAATCAATCAAGTGACAGCGTACAGAGAAAAATACCAATTAT
This sequence comes from Heliopora coerulea, assembly GCA_030142905.1. Taxonomy (NCBI): domain Eukaryota; kingdom Metazoa; phylum Cnidaria; class Anthozoa; order Scleralcyonacea; family Helioporidae; genus Heliopora; species Heliopora coerulea. The sequence continues at coordinate 3,365,824 of JASJOG010000001.1, forward strand.
ACACCTTTTGCTGTTCATTACCAGGAAATATACTATCATTAACGCCAACCTCAAACTCGTTAACGCAAAAATACGTTCATTTTATTAAATCGATATTCACTAGCGTAGATACGCAACCATTTGTATCAAAGCGCATTCTATAGCGCCAACAGACGATCACTAACACCATTCTACTTAACAATTAGATTATGATCTCGAGATTTCTATGAGGTGATAGTTGATAATCTAATTGTTTTAGTAGAAACACTTTGCAAAGAGCATTTTTTGTCTTCTCTGGGACTGCACTTTCAAGTAAGCATTCTATTTCGTCTTTAGAAACTTCACAAAAACGAGAGGCCGAAGCCATTTTCGCTACTCGCTATCTATCGACGAATAGATAGCGAGTAGCGTAGCCAATCAGAATGCAGCATTCGCAATAGTACTCGACTAAGTTTCTACTATATTAGGGATAATGAAATTTCAATTAGGCAAGATATTTCTCTTGCGTAACTGAAATTTTATTATCTCTAATGTATAGTAGAATGGTGTTAATGGTCGTCTGTTGGCGCTATAGAATGCTCTTTGATGCAAATGATTGCGTGTCTACGCTAGAGAATGTCGATTGAATAAAATGAATGTATTTTTGCGTAAATGACTGTGAGATTGGCGTTAATGATATTATATTTTCTGGTAATGAACAGCAAAAGGTGTACTAGATCTAGACAGCTAATGGAGAAGTTTCACCCCACGCGTGGGGCTGACGTCACGTTTAACCTGATTGGCTACTTGAATAAGGTAGGCAAAACATATAACACATGCGTTCGCAGTCGTTTGTTTGCTTCTACTATTCGTTTCAATTATTTGGAGTAAAATCTTTGTTATTTTTAATTCAAAGAAATTCAACCGAATATTATTACAATATAGTTAACACAAATTTGGGAAATGAGAGAACGGATGTGCTGTGTGTATTTGTTAAAATATACAAACCAACAGAAGTTATAGATTTCGAAAGGCGATTGTTGAACAATTAGAAATGCAGCTATAGTATAGGATAGGCGTTGAGTTAGAATTCAGGAAAGTACTAGTCTGAAGTGTCGTTACATCCTTCACATGGTTTTATGAACTTCATTGTGTCTATCAACCTTGTAACCTGGGTCTTCCCTCCCGCACATCGGTTCGCTTGTAATATACCCTGGCTCACTCTGGTTACATGTCTTCAGTCAGATTTATTCAGCAAGGGAAGGGCACGTAATACATAATTTGTGAAAAATGCTCATAGAAATATTTGGCTGCAACTACCAAATTATAAAAAGGGATTTTCACGTTCCTGGAAGCAAAATGTATTTAGTGAAGTTCCGTTGTCTATGTAAATTATTACACGTTACCTTGCAGGAATAAACAAGGGTAAAATTTTGAGTATATTATATTTACATTTCTCTTGTCTATTGTTTGGTGCTTTCGTTAAAGACCGTTGTATTGTTTATGCAAGAAAAGTTTAAAATTCGTGAAGAAGGAGCCGTTACTTTTCTTTTTCATTGTTTCATAGTTCGTTGCCACAGATTTCCATGGCGTTCTATATAATGTAGCGATGAACCCACACTCGGACAAATGTTGCGATTTTGGTATTTTGGTAACTTTAACAAGATTCCAACTTTTCCCAACACACCAAGTCATGCATCAGGTCCAGAATATGAATTTTAGTGAAGTTCATTTCATGTTCTCGTGACATAAAGCATCTCGCGAGTAACAGCAGTGAACGAATAAGCTACTGTTCTTGCATGGAACACATAAAGTGTTTCTTGCGACCAGTCAACATCTTTTGGTTGTATCAAACTGAGTAATTAATATTTCGATGTACTGACAACGGGAAACATTCGATATATCGAAATATGAGCATGACTTTTGGGCAAGCTAACAAGACAGACTGTATATATCTGGTTGGAATTTCGTTATCTTGAAGTCCGTAATGGATCTAGAGATAAAGCAGGCGTGAAACTTTGGTATTTGTGTCTTGTTATCTCGTATTTCTCTTTGAAAATTGATATATCAAACGTGGACCGTTGTTAGGTTTGGTTGATTTGGGACATAACGTAAAACAAACTTATTACAACACCCTGTGACGCTATATTTTACAGATCTGCGAGATCAGCCGTTAAATTTTGCGTGCATTGTTCTGAGGACTGGTAAAGATCACTGTACTTTTTTTAACAAAGATGTGTTTGGGCATATTTTTATATCAGGCCTTGGTAGACATGGCACCCAAGTATATACTGGAACATTTTATGGAGGCTGAATTATTGGTAAACATAACAGAACACGAGGTAACTATTTTGACGTTTACTATTTTATTTTAGGTCCGCACCCGTTATAGGCTTCAGGGGCTCCAATTCGTCGAAGGAAATGGGTGAGGGATGTATTGGTCTTCGTATTTTATTTCCAAACCTTAGGTTTTAAAATGAAATTTTGTCTAGCGGGTCATCTTTCCATAAAAATGATGGAAAGTTTATACATCAGATGTAAATTGAAAAACTTATTTTAAAAGTCAGAATTCCACGTTCGTGTTAGTTTGACCATTTTAATGTTGTGAATGATCCATGTACTTAAAAACCCTCAAAACTCAGAAGTCATTGAAGAAAGATTTTTTTTCTCTTATCACAAATTCAGAAAGGTTTCTCGTTTTCTATCTCCAGAACGCCGAAATGGTGTACCAACGACTTTAAAATCTCCAATTTTTCCAGTGGTAGCATGACCCCAGACTCTTCTGGAGGGTCAACCTGCCCACTGCATTCAAGGCCTCTCTTATAAAAATCCTGGCGACGCCATTGTTTCATGGGAGAAGTAGTTAACTTACGACATTTACATTAAAATCAGGTCCGTCGAAAATGAAGAAAAACTAATTTTTTTAACCTTTTGTCAGGGACCTGCTCAGCACGTCCCCACTAGACTAATAAATTCGACGGGCGTTTGCCAGAGTAAAGTTGAAAAGTTGCCCAATGCGAGGCGAGCCAGATAAAGCATTAGATGAAAAAATTTTAACCTGTCGAGTGCCTTTACAGGACTTCTAACCTTGACTGGTCATAAATACATGTAAAAAACAAAGTTGCCAAAGTGTGACCGTGTCAATAAAGAGTTAATTACTATTCGCCACTACAAAGCAATTCCATGCAGAAGAATCATTTGCAATTAAAAGACGGCGTACAGAAAAATCATACTATATGTTTTGGTACGTGCAGTATAAACACCTTGTTTCTACACATTGAATTCGTCTTGTGTGAGACCAATAAAAGGACATGCTAGATATTTGCTTGATATCATAGGAGGGTGCCTCCACTTTCACTGTTGGGAAGACACTTTTCCTCTGCCCCCCCCCAGACATCCATTTATAGAACGTTTCAGCGATATTTTTTTTTCACAGCTTGTTTGATTTAACTGAAACCGTCCTTATTACAGTACGTTGTTGGTATGACGTTTACAGACTGGTGTGGTTGTGAACGATCCAATCAATGATATAAGAATAGAATACTACGTAGACAGTGATAAATAAGGTAAAAAGTTAGAAGGTTGATAACTTTCGTGAATGATCTCAAAGAATTCCAACGTTTCGAGCAAAGGCCCTTCGTCAGAGAAGGCCCTTTGTCATTCTCTGACAAAAGACCTTTACTCGAAACGTTGAAATTCTTTGAGTTCAGTCACGGCAGTTATCAATCTTTTAACTTTTTACCTTGGTTGTGAACGAGCCTGATCTGTACCTTTAATAATACCCGTTCAGTTGCTATACACGTTATCGGCCCAAACGTAAATTTCCAGCAATTTCCAGTCAGTCATTACATACTACTTTCGTTACTGACTGACAACAAACTCAGATGTTCCACTCGTTCGTTGTAAATAATGCACATTCCCAACCAAAGGTGCTTTTTATAACATTTTCGTGGGTGAGGTTTGGTTATAGCATTGTACTTAAACACAAGGAAGGAAACTTCCATGGTGAATACCTGGCCTATTGCCCAACTTTACTGTCTGGCACCAATATCTCATCCTGTTTGCAACCTTGGTCACGGAAAGTCTCACCTTTGATATTCGAAAAATTTTCTCATTCAGGCTGTAGCTGTGGGAAGTTCTGGTGACTTTATTGTTAACGTTAGTAATGTTATTCTACCTTTTAAACTGGATGCAAATTTGTTGCCAGTAGCCCCCGCCCCTTCGAAAACAGTTACTTTGAAGCTTTGACGTAATCAAGTGCCAAGCATTAAACGGACATCCTTAGAACCTTTCCTTGTGTCCGTTTAATAGAGATTCGTTGATATTGCGCAATATTGATTAAGAAAGAAGGAAAGCTCCAACATGGCGCCACTAAGACATCCCAACGAGTTGAACTCTGAACACGAAAAAGTGGTTGGGCATCTTCCTGAGCTAACGGCACTACATGTGACGAAATTTTTAGAGACCACTTACTAATTCTGGCAAAGTAACAGAAACTTGCATGAGTGTAAACAGAGGTACAGGATATGGCTTAGCTTAGAGCTACCTTGCGAATACCGAATCTATGGAGACACATTTTCATGTGGGTGGCTGAAGAATTAAGTGAAAGAAGAATTTGTGAATAGTTATACACAAGAACCACACGGACTTTCATCGCGGATAACACATAAGCTAATATCACTTTTTAAAGAGTTTATTGACAGCTAAATGCATGGACTTATCACTTTTTTAATCGATTCTTTCAAGGACGTAATCTAATACTGCATTGTAAAGTCACTCCATCGTCCGCTTAATAGAGGTTCTTAACAATAGAAATTCCCAAATGGGATTTATTTTGGAGTCCGCGTCCGCTTAATAGAGGTGCCCACTGAGTAAGGGTTTGCTATAAAAGTAAATGTATATAGGACGAAAATTTCGGGACCCGAGCTAATGTCCCCTTAATAAGGGGCGTCCGCTTAACTGGAGGTCCGCTTAATAGAGGTTTCACTGTTGGTTGTTTTTAAAAGGATGCTTTTATGGTAAAATGTATTGGTGGGATGAAAGAGTGTGTTCTTTACGTCGAAACTACGTTAAATCGGGATTCGCTCTGTGGGACATGTGTGGTAGTGACTAAAGTTACTATTACTTATTAAATTATTTGTAGCCAAGTCAGATGACTAGCTTCATTTTTACGGGTTCTTATTTCTATATTGAATAAGTTCCATGTGATTCTGGCATAATTTATTGCTCCTCTAACCGTTGGAATTGATGGAAACTTTAATACTTGTGATAAAGTGTACAGCTATGCCTAGTTGTCTTAATTATTGAAGATATCGCTTCGCATTCTTGATTCGCGCAATTTGCTTCGCGTTTTTATGAACGATGCAATCTTTTTTATGTATAACACTGTACTCCCATATCACTTACTGTGCTTTGCCTGCGCAAATTAACGTATCTGTCAATTTTTGCACAAAATTTAAACGCGTCAACGTATCTTACAAATTGCCGGAAGTGTGATGTTACAGTAGGATTGTTATCACAATGTTTGATAAAGTTTCAAATGAAATTATTTTTCCCCTTGCGCTAACAAAGCAGTTGTTTCAGAAGGGGTTGAGCCATGCGTAAGTTGAGTAACGCAATTCTACCCCCTCATACACCGGACTAACTATAATTTCGCCTAAATATAGCTTGTTCCCGAACATGTCTTGATGACACCTGAAGAAAAGAAAGAATTACTGGCGAGATAGTAAGTATGGGTGCTGACATCTTTTTGTCTGTTAAAATACATGTGAAACATGTGGTATACAAATTATAAAGTTGCATTTAAAAAAAATCGTTGAAAACGTCTGATCTCAATCTAGCTTATTTATTGAATGGTATTACATATTTTGTGATTTAGAGGATGTTGTTAGTTAAACCGTCAGCTAAGCTATATGCTGGGTAGTTTTATTCCAAGTGTATCCAGTGATCATGCTGTGATTTGCTACGAGTGTGGTAGAGTTTTTGATAAGACCTTTTATACAACAGCTCCACTGGCAATCTTTTTGCACCATCACGGGCGATGCAACTTTTCGCTAAATCCCACGTCCCTAGAAGCACAGTGGGTGCTACTCACAGTGACAGAATTGGCGACGACTTTAAATTAGAAAAACAAACAATGCAATTTGTGGCAAAATAACTTGTTTACGTGGTTGCTCCTTGACTTTTACAATTGATTCGCGCTGGTTGCATAAGTCACAAATTCCTATTCACTTTTTTGCCCCAAAATTTTATTCATAATTTGTCGTAATTGGTGTGCAAGAACAGTACCAATGCTGATATACTGATTTTGACCGTTCTCAGGAAAATGACAGGTTTTACAAAATTTTGTTGGTTGTGGAGGTTAATATTTTAACCAGAGTGGTAACCGTTCTGCTGGAATTAAATAGGCACGTTCTTTCAATGTCGTGAGGTGCATGTCCAGCGGTAAAGTGCATTATTTCAATCGGAGTGCTCTTACACTGACTTTGATTGTGCAACCGAAAAATAGACATATTTTTGTAAGTTGAGTTGCTCATGCAAGATTTGGGGCGATATGTGCGATTTTCGATAGGGCACTTTTATACAGATTAACTGACGCCAACGCGCAATCTTTGTCAAAGCGTTATTATCCTGCACGATTTTAACCGGTCTCTGGTCGCGTAGTACTTTTTCAGGAAGGGCAGTGCCTGCTGAAGAAATAAAACCTCCGGTTTGGTCGCGACTTTAATCGAAATAACACGTTTTAAAACATATCTATTCTTTCCCTGTGTGCAGGTTTTGCATGTAAGACATCTGTTCACCACGTCCGACACAAATGGGGAATAAGGGTTTAACTGTCATCCTTCGATTTCCTGATGGTTCGATTAAGATTTATCTGGACTAATTAAACCTTGAAATCCTCTTTAACTTTAACGTAGATCATTCCGCATCAAAATTATCCCAGGCGAGTGTTCCGTCTATTGTTACTTTAGTCCAATCCTATTCTAAGTGCTGCTTGGTCCCTATACTTGTAAGTCTGCGGAATAATGAACCACATGAAGACAATAACATCCTCAATTAAAAGCGAAGTCAAAGATTAAGTTAAATTAAGAAACAGTGTGATCGCAATTACAGGAGTGAGTCGCTTATGTGTTGTTTTGCAGCAAAAAGTTCCTGTATAGCTTGTCCTTTTCTATCACGGATTTCAAACAGTTAATACCAGGCTGTAGGAAGGCAGACATTCGTATTAAAGCGGATTAATATGCTTTTGGATAAAGTTTTTTTATAATTGTCTCATCATTATCTTATAGTAGATCTCTGCTTTTACTGATTGTTTAACCATGGTGTCTTTTGCGTATAGATCGTCTGACTATAGTTCTACTGTGGCCTTAAATAATTAGTCTGCTGTGGTTCAAAATTTCTTCTGTTATAGCAAATTAAAAGAACATCAACTGCCAAGGATTCAGGCTGGGGATCCAGTAGCAAGATACTTTGGTTTAAAAAGAGGACAGGTAGCATCAATCAAATATATTACTTATGTTTTTACTGACCAACTCTAGTCAAAAAAGTATCAAGAATCGTACATGTTTTTCTTTTTAATGGGAGCTCTGCATCACTTTTGCTACAGGTGGTAAAGATCATTCGACCAAGTGAAACGGCTGGGAGGTACATTACTTACCGTCTTGTCGTGTAGGTGATTTGGATTACCAACCGTCTGTCATCGACATTTTTGCCGGTCCTCAGTTCACGACTTCACATCCGCCCAAGTCTTTGATAAAAACTCAAAAAACATGGAAAGGCCGTAGTTTTAACAATTAAGAGTTCATGAACTTTAAGCGAACCTTACGTTACCTGAAGTAAAGCTTTTCACTGAGCAGAATCTTAACGGAGTTGTTAAATGCATTAAAAGTATGCTGGTAATAAATTTTTACCAAAATATTTGCCACAACGCTATACTGAACCTTTATACTATGTTGTGTAATAAAATTCGTGTTAGAATCCTTTTTTTAATCGTTTGTCCGACATAGAGTATACTTAAGACGAAGACACACGTTGTTCTGCGTGTATGCGTTGAACACGCAAGAAGTCAAATTAGCATTACAGTCCTTCTGTGTTGCAGCGAAATTTATCTTGGCTGTGAGGACATAAAATACTTGATACATACGTATATCGAAGTGTTTATTTTGTTCAATTTGACACAAAGTCGCATTAAATCCTCGTACATATATGAATGTAATGAAAGAGTGTCCCATGCATCCTGAGACCTATAGACTATGACAGTCTGAACACGTGTCATGTAGTTGAGTTATAATAAAAACAAATATTCCTCCTGTTAGGTAAGTTACTAAGTTAACCAGTTTAATTAACTTAATTTTGTGATATATATACATCACTGGAATATTTTCATCTGTATTCATTTCCTTGCTTCTGTTCAGCATTCTCACCGTTTGAGTGCCAGGAAAAATACCTGAAATATTTTGGTTAAGGGGCTTTGGAGGTTTCCTGAAGCTGTAAAACGACAAAGACACGGTGTCTGAGAGGGCTTGTGGAATCCCGCATTCTTTGGCCCAGGATGCCTGCCCCACCAGTGCAGAAAAATTCCTGCTCACATTCCATCTGAATGAACCACCCAGACAGGCTTTGTAATATTAGATACCAATATATGAAAACTTATAATGTCGAAAAAGCTTAGACTGCTACCAATATATGTTCAATGAACTCTTATATAGGACGTTGTAGACTCGCTAAAATAATTAACTTTTCAAAACTAATAGCAAACCACGGAAGTAGACGTAATTTGAACAGTATAAACAAAGTTGTTATATTAGCGCAGTTTGGATGTGACCCTCTTGACGATGGCGCCATAAGCTCGTCTGATAACAAAGTGGAATCCTTGCAACATAAAGTTCTTTATAAAAATGCAAAGAAAAAAGAAAATAATCTCTTAAGGCAGATGTCTACCGAAATTTTCAAATATCGTACCAGCTGGAACATTGTGGCCCCTATGAGCAGTGGTTGAGGTGTACTAATAACAACTTCGACCATATTCCATGGTTTCAGTTGGCTTAGTTCTTCACCCGTAACCTGTTGTGGAGCAACAACCCACAATGTTGAAGGAGACAATTTGAACCACGATAGTTCAACTATTTTACGATATATGACCACCGTAAACTGCCGAAATAGAAATGATTTACAGTATTTTATTACACCATTGCGTATTTTCGGCGGTTTATATGAACTATTCCAAAATTATAATACATACGTGCACACATAAACATGCACACACCACATTTAAAATTTCACTTGACTTCCACGGTGCATAAGAAACCGTAGGGTTATCATAAGATTTTCCGTTTCAGATTACGTTTCCCTGATTCCAATTTTAAGAGCTAAATCCTATTTATTTTGTTTCTCAGCTCAGGTGCTGGCGTGCTTCCATCGCTGTAATTCCCCCAGATAAAACTGCACCTGGAAGTCAATATGGATCAGCCCAGCAGCCTAAAGCAGTGCTCGGGATAAAACACAAAATTTAATTCCTTTAAATATGATATAAAGTTCGTAAACAGCGCATGGTGGTGGTTAAGCCGACTTAGGTCTACGGTGCTATACAAGAACTTTGTTGTGATATTTAAATGTTTATTAAGTCTTTGAAATTGTTCTTAAGTTAATTCAAAGCCACTTACTTGGTCATTGTGGAACGACCGAAATAATTAGCAAGAAATGCCAAAAATAAGAACATCGATACAATGACAGAAAATTAATGATTTATGAAGGTAACTCAAAAAATGTTCACCTTCATAAAAGTCGTACGTATCGTTTTACGTGGGTTTGAAAAATTATAATAGTTTTCAGTCTATTAAATATGCCTTATGGTGGAGCTGTAATGTCAACAGCATCAATGTTAACCACGAAACTGCCTTTGGGATTTGAAATAAATATTTTATGAAACATTGTTATGTAAGGTACTTATCGATATGATTTTAGTTCATTTATCGTTTATTGTACACAAAACATTACTAAGACTGTCATATGTGACCTCTACAACACTCGGGACTCAGTATGACATTTCCTGTTTTTAATTTGTACATTGTTCCACCTTGAGGCAAGAGGTCTTTGAAGAGTGTTAAAAAAAACACAAGGTACGTTAACAGTCAGGCAAGGAAAAACGTGGAACAATCTCATGGTGATAGAAAACCACAACTCGTAACCAGCCCTTAGCCCTGTTAGTAGAACTGTTTCTGGGTTTGTTAATCAGAATTAATTGCTTCAAGATAGTTTATAACTGCTCAAATTATTTTGTTTCACAACTGGGTTGATCAAGCGTCGACACAAAGAGTTTCTTTCGTCCCACAAATGTTAGTCGTTATTTTTGTGGGCAAGATTATACCATTTTTAGGTATAGGACAAAATTAGTTCAACGACAAAGACTGTACCCAAGAACTGAATGATTGATATAGAGCCTCTTGGTTACTAGCTGTAAATCGACATCTTAAATGGAGTCGAACTGTCTCGCCGGCAAGTTACTTTAATATGATGGGTGAATCAGACTAAAAATAACTTTAATACCTAAATCTTAACGATTGAAATCTAATGATGTGAATTTTGTTAACTTTGCATTTCATTTGATTTAATATGCCACACATATATATATATATGTATATATATCGGTGTGTGTATATATATATATATATATGTATGTATATAATTAGAATTATATCGCTTACCTCAAAAAGTCACTACAGCCTGTTTCATCTTGAGAAAGAATCTTCTGAAGATTCTTTCTCAAGATGAAACAGGCTGTAGTGACTTTTTGAGGTAAGCGATATAATTCTTTTTGCTCTATCTGTGCGATATTGAGCCCTCTTTGTGTTTCGTAAACCAAAACGTTCACGTATATATACATATATATATACATATATATATATATACATATATATATATATATATATATATATATATATATATATGTATATAGAGTCACAAAATGGTATATGATGAGATTGAATTTTACATGTGGTTACTTCGAGTTACCCACTCTTAATAGTCATGTGAGTTAGAACACGTTAAATTCCTTTCCAATCTCTCGTGCGATCTAATGATTTCCACGACTGTTCTTTGAATTGTCTTTTTATTGATCTTTGCAGTGGAGACTAAATACTTACCTTCTCCTTTATTCAATATACATATCAACTTATGTATATATATTTAATGTTCACATACAAGCAGCTGAGTTCCAGGACTTTCGAAACCAGATTAAGAACAATCATATCCGCGCTATCGTAAAAGTTGGCCGCAGAACATTGTGGTAGTTTCTATATTATATGAATTCTGAATATTTGCTTATGTAACTCACCAATAAAATGTTTGGCAAAAACTTACAGCTTCAACTTGTTCAAGTGGTCGTTTCCCCGCCGAAACTATTGATTTGTGATTGTGCGGAGTTGCAATAAAGATGGTTTCAATGAAAACATTTCTAGGTGACACATGAGGTACCACAAAGCTCTTTCCAAACTTACCCGCAACTTGTTCGATTAGTTTATTCATTCAATTTCCCAAAAAAGAACGATTTTTTTTACCCAGAATTGTTACAAATCCAAAAATCTTGACGGCGAAAGTGACATTGAATTTTCTCATTACCTTGAAAAATTTTGGTACAATTAGTGCGCGAAATTTGTTGGCAAGTTATCACAATGTTTTTTAACCTGTTCTAATTAAATATCTGTTCGGTGACGTGTGGGAAGTTGGCAACGAATTTACGTCACTTTGTGGGTGTTATACTGTTCTAAGTTACCAACAAACGTTCTTTATGTGACAAAGTGAATCCGCCCTTGTTAGTCAACTTGTTTTTGCTTTGTTAACGTAAACGTTTAACATGGAATGTAGTCGAAAATCATTTTTACCTACAAGAGTACAGCCCGTCACGTTCTAGTTTATATTAAAATAGGGCTTTAGTACCAATAAAAAGAGCCACAAATTTCGAAAATAGAATCTGCATCTATTAGTGTTAATCTTTATCTACGAACATTTAATGCAGCCAAGCCGCTTAACCCTAGAAGTATTTTTTGCATTATATGGAGGTGATAGCTGCACTTTTGGCTAAGCGCAGCGTTTAGTTCAGTCCGCTGGGAGTCACTAAACACTAGTTGTTAGAAGCACCCCCAAATTTGATTTGGCAAGACTGCCTCCAAGGAACAGTTCTTACATTTTGTTTTCACTGAGGAGCCAAATTCGGGCTGTTTTGTATAAAGGTATACCTGCTGTACTCCACGATCTTCCTGCTCTTTTATGGCTATCTTGGAGCAAATCTTTACACGCGCCCTTCATAATCTCGTGTTAAATATATAAATATATAAATGTAATAATGAAGCATCGTACGGGAAATGTGAAAGATTAGTTTTTGACCGGCTGTCACTGTGGTAAGATAACTGGAGTCGGAATGTCTGAGACTTCTCGACTCCCTGACACGAAAATGATTTTGTTATAAAAATGAATACATAGGTGGTGAATTAGTCTATAAGAAATGTGGTAGAAAACTGCAGGATATCTGTTTAGACTATGATAAAAGTTTCAGGAGGTGGTAAGAGAGATATGGCCTTTGGCCTACTAAGTTAATGCGTAAAATTATAATTTGTAATGCGTAGTGTGCACGCCATTGTCGTTCTGGCGCCATCGTGACGCCTCGGAAAGTAAGGCACTCCTCTCCCGGAGCGCTGTAAATGGAATAATTAAATAACTGGCTTGCTGGGCGCCATCAGTGTGCTCTAAAACACATCTGCATTTGTCTGAAAACATCTAGATGAAGAACAAGGATAAAACATTTGCATGTCCAAGCAAGCTGGTCGTTTGATAGTTGGCTTTTTTGGTAAGGTATAGATGACAAAAGAACCACCCACCGACTGGCGTTAACCACGTGATAACAAATCATGGTACAACATTGGTGTAATTTAATTAGATAGTCCCTTGGAAGCAGCGTCAATCATCATCCACGTGCCGTGTGTTGTCTGGCTAAATATTGGCCAATTTGGAACAATAACACGATCGTGAATTAGAATGCAGTTTGGTAGAGGAGGCGTTTTTCCTTTTTGTAATCCAGTAACTGTTGGGCGATCATGGCTCGAGAAAAAGCTTTCAATTGCCCCTGAGTATTTTCGTCTGTTTTACAAAGGCAGAATAAGACCACCGGTTAGTTATCAAAATGTTGTCAAGCATTTCACGAGGTCCATTCAACAGCATAAATAATTGCAAGAGGTGGTAAGAGAAGTTACCTGCCTTTCTATGTGGGGAGAATCTCTCCTTTGGTCTTTTAAACGCAGTCATTTTTAAAGCGTTTGGGTAATAATAACATTTCTAAGTCGAACGAAAAAAAAATATTCGGATATGAATATTCTAATAGTAGGATTATTTTTAGGACGTCACACGAAGTGATATCGCCAGACAGGACGGCGAAGAGACACTTAATTGCTCTTAATATGGTAATGATCAGTGGGGAACCAAACTGTCAAACGATTATCTGCGCGTGCGTGTTTCAAGTGTTTATATTAGCACAGGAAGCTTGGATGTGGGGTTCAGTTGGTCGCAATGACGAGAGATAGAAAGAGGTCGAGAGACAGCGCTCATTTGAGTGACTTTCAAGTTCAAAATGTCAAGGTTCCTAGAGTCCAAACGAAGGGTGAACTACAAAAGCCTTTATCGTTACTAGATTGCTGTGCCAAGGCTGTGGCCAGTAAAATTCCGTTTCAACAAATTGAAGATACCTTCACGCGAATACCCGAACCGGTCCAGTTGAGAATCGTGTATTGGTCGTTTCCGTGTGACGAGCACGAGATCCAAAGATACTCTTCTTTAAATTCTCCTGCCACAACTCAACACCATAAAACGCCGTTCCTGCAGGGATTGAAGCTTTTGGAGAATAAAGCAGTAAGCAGTGTCTTGCAAGTTGGTAAGTAAATTTAAACTTGTTCTATGTGTTACTATTGTTACAAACTTTTTAAATCGCCCGGTCGACTTAGAAGTTGAATAAAGAATAAAATGGTTTCTCGGGTATGGCTTGAAAAACTCCTAAACTCACGTAAATGATCGCAATAGTTTTGAAATATTTTTAAACCGATGTTTACGTAGATAAAGCCTTGTCATATTGCGAATATAGGTTTTTCCACCCAACGGAGCGATAGCGCCACACTGTCTGCGGCTTTTGTGCCTTATGTTAATGAGATCCCTTCGACATTAAGTGTCATCTATCTCAATAGTAAACACAAGGAATTTCCTTTGGATTTTAGCAAACCAGTTTGAGTTCGAAATTTGCCTTAGAATTATAACATATTAAATGATACCCTCACTACTTTGTTGGAGGTCGACGAATATTGTTAGGAAGTCATAATTCATAGAGAGTTGTAAAGTTTTAAGGGGGGGAATGCTTGTATTTCCTCTTCACTCGACTTTCGCTAGTTTAAGTTAAATATTTCGTTGTATTGTTATTTCGCTCGCCTTGTAGAGACTTGTTCATAGTTATTACAAGGGAATTATAGTAGTTTTAAGCAAAGATTGAGTACGAAACAGCTCTAGCTCATAATGTAAACAATCTTTAGGTGACGTTTCCTATCTCTCGAGGGGAGCACTAGACGCGGTAGCCGTCCCGACATCCTGGCGCCCTCGACTTTCAATTATTTGCATGCTTTATGAGGCTTTGCAGGAGTGAAAAGGTCTGCGGTAACGGCGTCTTTGCATTATCGATTGCTATAAATTTCCAGAATCTCCTTTTATCAAGTTTTATTTCCCCATTCAACTTTTCAACCGCAAAAAAACAAAACAAGCGGGCCCATATAATGAAAGCTAATCCCTTTAAATTAAGCGAGATCATTAAAAACTACAATACAGTAGGGATATTTCTTGGTTCATGCAAAGACCTTGTCGTGATTTTTGTTAGGATTCTTCAAAGATTAATCGGGTGGAGTCAGTGATTAGTTTTTACTATACTTTAAGCTACCTTCGTTTTTAAGCATCCACTTTCTTGACCAGCCACGTCAAATTGTCAAATGCATTCAACTCTAACAATTAGGACCGTTTCAGAAACGTCACGAAACTCAGGAAGCGATGGAGATATTTGCTTGGACAAGTTACTGTACTGAAAAGTTATTTTCAGTCATCATCCATTAGTTCTAATGACTTTAATTTGTCTCATGAAAATGTCTTAATGTTTTGTACATGTTGTGTGTTAGGTTTCCATCTTAGTGGATGTGTTCACGACGACGTAGCTGGAGAGAATTTGAAAATTTCCATTAACTTTGACCGGTGTAAAATAACGTCTGTGTCATGCAGCTGTGGAAGCCGTGATATCTTATGGTGTTCACATGTGGTGGCCTTATCGCTATATCGTATCCGTCATCCCAATGCCGTAACACTCAGAGTTCCGATATCCGAAACACTTCTCCAGATGGATCGCAATCAACTCCAAAAACTTGTTCAGTACCTCATTACAGAACATCACAGTGAGGTGTTACCGACTGCCCAAAGGTTGGCCGACGAAATTCTTCTCGCAAAATCGGAGATAAATTTGTTACAGGGAGCCCCAGATCCAACAGCAGGTGGCGCACTAGAAGATGAGAGTAGATGGCATCTGGACGCGGAACAAGTTCAAGAGCAAGTCAAAGCTTATTTGTCCCAAGGAGGCTTTACTAATAATGGAAAACAACTGCATAGCATGTTTGCCAAGGTAAAACATCTTATAACGGTATTTAGAAATGAAAAATAAACTTTATAATTTGCGTAGTCCCTACTTGATGATCGTCTCAAATTTAATTTAATTTTGTTACGCTTTCGCAGGTTCGAGAGTTACTTCGAGTTCAAGATTCTAATGGTCCAAGGATGCTTACTCTTATAACAGAGCAGTTCCTTGCAGATCCACGCCTACAGCAAAACGTGTGCATGACAGAGAAGTGCCGACAGCTTTGGAATCACCTTGGTGCTCTGTGGATGTGTATCGTCTTAAATCCAAGTCGCCAACCATCAGGGAAGGAATCCTGGAGGAAACAACTGCAGCAGTGGAGCGACTTGGATGTATGCCCACTTAACGATGAAGATTGTCTGGGAGAATGCAATGGCAAACAGACCGTGTTTTCCGGCGCTATAGCTGCTTGTGAACTGAATTGGGAAAGTGGTGTACTTCAAAAAATCTTGAAAGGCGAAGCTGATGGCGTAAGTTGGTTAGGTAAGGGCATTGACGATTCCTTAACTATCCTTAGTATTATTACTGTCATTATTATTTCTCACATCCAACTGTTTAGCATCGTTGTGTGACAATTTTTTGTTTTTGTATTTGCAGAGAATGTGTGTATTTCAGCAGCCAGGATCGATGCTTTGAAGACCCATGGATTTCCCGCCGAAGCTCACCGTTTGGCAGTGGCTGTTGCACACGGTATGAAGCAAAAACAGGATGAAAATTTGCAGGAAATTCAAGAACAAGGACTTTCGAATCAGCGTGTCGGTTTCGGATGGATTGGCAATGTGCTCGAACCTATCTCGACTCTGTACGACGCTTTGATCGAAACAACGGGTGATAACGAAGACCAAGTCGATCGAATAGGGAGTGGAAAGGACATTTCACCGAAACCTTGTGTTAGTCTCGCTTTAGATGTCGCTCTTATTGGACTTAGTCAACATCGACGCATGCCTAAGTCGTCTTATGGTCAGCAGAAGGCAAGCAGCGAGGAAGAACAATTAATCGCACAATTGAATACTCTGAAATTGGACAGAACTGCTATCGACACACTGCTTGAACAAGCGCGCAAGATACTTCAAATGCGATCTTCGTGTGGCACTGGACTTACTGTTGACCAGAGCAGTGTTCCGCTCCAAACATTTGCTCGATATTTATTCAACATTTTGTTGCCGGAGGACAGAGAACTTGCGTTTAATGTTGGAATCAGTGCACTACAGAGTGACTTCATGAGACATGATAATCTGTACGAGACCGGAACAGAATGGCACACCTTCGGTCATTTACAAGCCCAACAGTCTGAACTAGCCGCTTGCATGATTCAAGCGTGTAAAGATAACAAAGAAAGACTACGGGCAATCCTTGTTCTGGTAAAGAAACACATTCACAACCCATCGCACTTGTTCCGTTTGGCCCAAGATATTTTGAAGCTGAAATCCGATAAAAAGGACCGTGATTTTGGTGAAAGTGCCCTAGGCCTCGGATTGCATCTTCTCAGTTCCACCCTGAACAAATCAAACTGTAAAAGACGGGAGGTAATCCAGTGGTTGTTCGCATGTTCCTTGCAACTTGATAAATCCGTTCTTATCTCGATCATGCAAAACTGGCAATCGCTGTTCACACCAACTGAGGTCGCTACTTGCGTCGTTCCTATTGTCATGTCCCAGAACGCATCCCTCGAACTTGAACTGAATCAGACAGAACGGGAGACTCTACGAGCGTATGCCCAAGCTTTGGTCATTCAGTGTGTGCGCAAAGATCCTCAATCATGTGCACTCTCTGCATTAACTCTGTGCGAAAACGAACCGAAAACTTTTGAAACAGCCTACCGTATCATTGTTGAATCGGCTGGTTCTATAACTTCAACGCACTTGTTTGCCATTGCGAGGTATATGGACCATAAGAATTATCCATCCAAAGCGTTCCAGTTGGCCCTGCTGGCGATGAAACAATCTAGCGTAGCTCACAACGACTCTCATCCATCCGTTGGCGACGTGCATTGGTCGTGTGGCTTGGCTCACGCACTAGGAAAAATCGAACTTGCTCACATGATTACGTTGATTGTGAACTCCGTTCAGTGTCCATCCGTACTTTCAGATCTCCTCCATCGCTGTACACTTACGCCCGTTGGAGTAGCTCGTACAAGCAATGGATCTGTTGCTCCAGCACGCTTGATGTATGATGATCCTTGTCTTCAGCCTCTTGTGGAAGCTGCAATCAACGCTTACGTAAACTGTGCTCACAACAGGTTGAATCAAATCAGTCCTAAGCATTATACAGATTTTATTGATTTCCTGTTGAAAGCCAAAGAGACATTCCTACTTGCTAAAGATGGTGGGAAGAGATTCAATGCTCTCATTGATAACATGAAGGTGCTATATCGAGGGAAGAAGAAGCTCATGAATCTTCTCAAAGGAAGGCTTTGCTAGGCTTGTAAAGAAAACTCAAAAAAGTTATTAAAAACTAAAATTGTCTTATGTATATGTTTATATTTAAAATTGAGAGCCAAAGAAGATTATCAAAACCGTATTGTAAATTGTAAAATATTAAATTAGTAGATGTATATAGCTAAAAGTATTTATTATGTGGAAAAAAGTACAAATTAACCAAGAGAATTATTCTATCATTAAATAAAATCATAAATTTACTCTGTTTCATTTTACTGGATTTAGATTCATTAATCCTTTTCGTTGGAAAATTTGAAGTTGTTGCTAGGTACAGGCGTAAGCCGAGACTGCATGTACTTTCCCAACATTAATACTGTTTGTTACTGTTGGGCTCGAGTTTGTAGTTGAAAGAGCTAGCAGTTGGTTTAACACAAATGTCGGGATGGATTTTGCCAAGTTAGATTTGGTAATTTTTTTTGCTATGAACAATTGACGAGGATTGAAATATATCTGCCCAATGGAAGAAAAAGAGATGCTTTGAGCGAAAGCTCTTCATTAAAATACCCAAGAGGGGCTTTAGTTGGAAATGGCAATCTCACTGCTACTTGACAGGTTTATATCACTGTTGATTTGGCCTATATCATTGTTGATTTGGCCTATATTTTTAATACCCACGCTCAAGAGTTGTGGCTCAGTTTCATATATGCTAGCTTTTTTTATGGGTTTTCGTTTGACGTGAAGCTACGGGATAATCGAAATGTTTAAGCGCAAAGCTGTTTGTTCATAGCATGCTTCTAAACTGAGTTTATTACAACGTAGACGGCGAATAAGATTCGAGTGTTTGAATGCTTACTCAGGTAACAAATATAATGTGACTATTTTCTTTTTATTTTGGGGGGTACTGATAAAGCGAATCAAATTGCTTCAAGCTTGTGTCATCATTCTATAATAATGCGAAAGAGCTGCGTAGATTACGGTATCAACTTTAAATCCTTGAATATCCTCTATCATTTTCGGTTTCAGCCATGTTTTTTTGACTTCGATGGAAAACATCACTCTGTCGTACCAGCCATACTGCCGGAATATGTCGGATCACGGAATCTTACTATAGGCGAAGTCGCTGTGAGAGTAATGGTGAATGGTTCTAACATCATTCACAATAAAAGATTCATGTTGGCGAAACTGGTTATGAATTAGGGAGCCCAAATTGAATAGATCGTTGTATAAATTGTCTGGAGGGAAATTCTGCTGGATATGGGAGGCATTTTTTCAGTGCAAGTGAATTTTTGAAACCACTGACGTCAGAAAGAAAGGAAATAGTTTTTAATATCAATAATTTAACCGAAGGGATACTCAAACGTATTTCCGTTGAAGGTACGTTGCAACAGCGATTTGCAAATAATCGGACGTAAGAACAAACGAAAGCACCTTTTTGTACCTACTGTTATGATCTGTAAATAAACAGTGAAACGAAGAGCAGTCCTAAATACCGAAAGTTTCAGCTAAACTTAATGTACTGACCAATGCCGATTGACAACGGGTTCGCAAATTACTCGCAGTTCAAAGTAAAATGGACCTCATGCAAAGACGGTCAACAAAGATACGCAAATTAGTTTTCGTATTTGCAATATTTCCTTGGCCCTCCCTTGGAATAATACTTGTAATGGTCAAGAGTTATTAAGATCCATAGGAAACTGTCTTCCAATATATGCATGCCTGGGGGGTCTGAAAACAATCTCTTTACATATGAAAACAGAATTTCGTCGTGCCTTTTACCTAAAGTCACTTCAGCAAGGTCATTTCAGCACAGAACACCTAGTCTTGCCAAATTACTTAACATGCTGTTGTTCAATACTCATAAACATACGTCTGGTTTCTAAGATAACATTTAAAAAGATAGTCGAACTTCCAGATAAACTCAAATTATTTTCTAAGCTACATTTCACTGGAAATCAAGCTTATCCCAAACATCTTAATCGTGTTTCTTCACCTGCTCAGAAACACGAGCTGTTTGAGAAGGTCAGAAGGGTGTGAGAACGGGAGATGTTCCCAGGCCCCTGTGGTAAAATAAGTTGTAAAAACATATCAGAAATATAGGATAACCACCCAAAATCAACGACCACTTAAACAAAGCCAAATTAACTATCTAACTCTCTTCGCTTCTTTAAAATTGATTTCAGCCAATCAGCCTAATTCTCTGGATGTTCCAGAGAGAAATATTGTAAATTATAAACTATAGGAAACCAGACAATAAATTTTCATTCCCAAAAGCCGGTGTCAAAACTGTTTGTTCGTAGAACACCCTCAAGTAGTCACTGCATACTGTGAGAAATGTACTTTCATTTTTTTCCTGAAAGATGAAAGCTTATTGGGATTAAGCCTTTCAGTTTGGTCGAACTACAAGATCATACTTTAAACAAACACACTTGCGACATCACAATTTGAGGTTTAAATGTTTTTGTTTTGTATTCTGCGGGGGTTTTGTGTATGCGAAGCGTATGGGGTGCGTCGAATTTCCTTCGGCGGTTGAGTGCGACACGGCTGGGTTACAATGTGATCTTTTGGTAACAAAAACACTTATAAACCGGCTTAAATTTGGCAGTGAGCTTCATGTCTAGTCATATATCGTGAAAAACAGTCGGGTGTAAAAGAACTAGCTTTCATCCGATCCATACATTACATGGTACGTAGAAATGCAGCTTCGCATTCAAACTTGTTTAGAATGGAAAACTTACTGGTACGGTTATAAAGCTTTTCAATGTAACGGCTTGTCAGATCCATCTTTCGCAGTCTACGTTAAGGAAACTTTAATCCAGTGATCTTAACCTCCGTTACTACGGCGTATACCGTGAAGTAAGTGAATTAGCAAATATTGTTACCATTGTTTAGTGTATATTGAACAAAACCAAGTTTGTCCAACGAAAGGCCTCAATCGGTTTGGCTGTCGATCAAAACTTCAACTTGGCTTACTATGAACTATTTTGTCTCGCCTGGCTATCAACAATATTGTTTGTTATATAAATATGAAATATAGGCACATAAAACGGCCTTTGAAATGACGACCATTTTAATTTATTAGATATGAGTCGACACCACCACGTAAATTACAAACTATCATTAAGTTTGAAAGAGTCAAAGATTAGTTTGACGTGATTAAGCCGAGTAAGGTCATTACAGAGTTAACGTCATTGTCTTTGTTTGAATGTTTTTCAACGGATATCTCCATGTTGTCTACAGAAACAAATCCAAAATACTTTGAAAATGCCTATATTAAATCATGATTAGTGGTCAAAGACCACTGATTAAGATTCTAGTGCGCTTAATATTCTTAACACTAATAACAGCTAAAAACGCTATCCTTCCAAATAGTATAAAATAAAACATATTCCGAAGAATAAAGTCATCTTGAGAACTCAAGATATGAGTCAATGCAAGATAAAACTATTGTTATCTTGCATTGACTCATATCTTGAGTTCTCAAGATGACTTTATTCTTCGGAATATGTTTTATTTTATACTTTTTGAAGTTGTCGGCTGGTCATGGTCTTCCAAATAGATATGTACAGGTTTGAGTCAATCGACTACGCATGCATACCAGTTGGCCACGGTGTTACCATAAACGAAATTCCAATTTTTCACTAATGTAAGCACGGTTGTAGATGAATATACAAACATAAAAGAATCACTGGTATATAATCTGCCACAAGTAATACATATCTTCATTTATAATTGGCAAGATTAACCTGTGTGAGGGGATGGGCTTTGTTCACGCTGTTGGCAAGCAACTATTACCAATTCGATGTTGTAAATTTTCCGGTTATATTTATACGATGAACTCTGACTTAGATTGGACATTTGCGTTGGGGGAAGGTAATTTTTCCAATTTTCAGGACGTCTTGATATCAAAGATTATACTATGACTTCATGAAGAGTACTATCTGTCAGGTGTCAGGTTGAAGATTAAATTGCAAGTGTAAACCAAAAAGACAAAAAATTACTAAAACTAAAATAAATCAAATACATAGCACAGCTGTTTGCACTAAATGTAGTTATTATTTTTTTATTTGAAATAGAATCAAGATTTTTCGACAAAGTTCGAAACAACTTTACCTTATCGAAAACTCAAAATACTGAAATTTTGTACAATTAGTTGAATGATACAAAGCTAATACGGACTCCGCTGTTTTCCTGTTTCTTTGGCAACAACGTACCTCCAACAGAACTCAGCCACAAAAAGTGGTTTATGAGTCTGTTATCATTTAACCAAGAGACAGCAGCGCGGAAGTTGCAGGTTGCACAACACAATATCCTGAACTTTCCAGCAACACCTACAGGGGTTCCTGGACCAACAAAGAGGACTTGCGTCAACGACAATCTCGAATATTAACTCAATATGATTTTCAAAAATTTTACGAAAATTAAGAATACATTTAACAAAATGAGTCATATAACGGCCTTATCGAGATGCAGACAATTATGCGATAAGAGTTGATAGACTATTCATACGGTTATTCACATCGTTTTTCCTGAATATGTAACCCCCGGCTCCTAAGCCAAAAGGGGAATATTTTGACTAGCGTAAAAAGAAAAACTCTTCAAAGTGCGATAACACCGCTTATGGAAGAGTTTTTATTCAGAACTCACGGACTGAAACAAATACTTCTTTTTTTACGGTGTACGTTGTTTATCAAACGGCGAAGAGTAAGATAGAGTTGTGAAAGTTTCCCGTGAAATGAAATGTAAAACATGTAGGTGTTGCTTAAATCTTATCTAATAAATTAACTACAAGAGAGCTTCAACGTCCGGAGCGATATCCTAAAATAAAGCGACAAAAAAATCGTTAGTGAGAAGGCACCACAAGCAATTTAACGAATCTTTATTTCACGTTTGGAATAAATGCTGGAATTTAACCAAAAATTAGAAGGTAAAATACTTGTCCGCCACTTCCCCTACTCAACGATTTACATCGTAAATAGTTTTTGAGAGGGATTTAAGTCAAAAATGAGGTAACACCCTATTTTGTATTGACCTATGATCGCTGTGGGAGGTTTACTTTTTAATGCGGATTATCCACGTAGGTGAGCAAAATTTATTTTAAATTGCATGCCAAAATATATATTGCAACGAGAATCGTCGGCGGATTGCTAAGGATGAACAAATTCACGTTTCTGAGAAATCCGTCCTGAACGGTGTTCAAATTAACTGTATATATCTATACAGTGAGGAAGTGGAACGTTCGTCGGAGAAGTTCTGACCGCTCAAGTCTTAGGTGACGAGGAAAACGTGTAAGGTTTTGCGGTCAACGTCTCACTCTACCAGCCCTGCACCAGGGTGAGCTTCCTCTCTATCCCTCGCGGGTAATTGACATCTCTGTCCAACGAGGTAAATACCCAACTCGAGAACAATGTCAATCATTAGCTTCTTCAGAATCTCTTATGTTCAAAAATTTTGTGGACACAAAAGTCTACGTTCCCTCGCAAATGGTAGAAACTCGAGCCTTATTTTCTTCCTGGTTAATCCAAGCACATGGTCTGAAAACTCTTTGTTCTACGTTATTGTTCACTGTTCTTCAGAATTACCTCGTACAAAAGAGTAAAAATTGGAAATAATTTAGCAGTCTATAATACATAATACGTGCAAATGTGGGTTCTGGGCTGGTTAAATGTTAACTGCTGTAAAACGTAAGATTTGTTCATGGAGAGGACCCTTCCAACATAAAGTCGCAACATTACTTGTTTTCTTTGTAAGCCGCTTGGACGTGATAAACTGATTTTCCAAACCATGCTTCCATTAACTATCTTTCCAGTGTCATGTGTTTACCACATGCTCGAACGTACAGGGTTCTCAGAACACGTGCACTGATTCGTTTCCGCAAGCTCAACATTCTTACATATACACGTAGGTACGTAGAAAGAATGCACCACTGGAGTTAACGACTGGTACAGGCGACCTTAACTCTTTACCGTTCAGAAGACAGTCTTTGGGGAGTAAAATCGTCAGGTGTTTCCCGATTAAAACAATATAAACCTACCCGGACAGAAAGCAACGCCAGGACTTTATAACTGATTAGGAGAGTATGAGTCATTTTCTTTTTGAAACTGTTACAAAGCAAACGCAGGTGGAAGCAACTTAAACTTGGACACAAGGGCTGTTAATCGAATTCCTACAAATTACATTCGGTTTCTTGTCCCATTTTGGAACTGCGAAATAGCGTAAACCGAATATTCACCGAATAATGCGAACAATGCAAATAAACTAAATGCTTTGAATTCGGGAGAATTGGTACATGTTGTTAAGGTTTGATCGTCCAGGTTAGTGTAGTCTTAAGAAAGAAGAAAGACTGTTAGTCACTAACAGTCTTTCTAAACACTACACTAACCAGAGCGATCTACCATCACCAACACGAATGATGTGAATATTCGGCATTCGAATACTGACCTAATATGGTGAAAATGCTTTAGATTCGAACAACCTGACTTCTCACTGATATGTCATTGATTTTTAACAAACAGCATAGATGATCTCCAGATGATAGCTAAAATGCCGATTACTGGAATTAGAGATTTTATATCAATCCATACTAGGAAAAAAGACTAACTAAACATTTACTTTTCATCGAGAATTGTTCGGGTATTTTTGGGTTGGAATAATACATTTATCAACCAATCTCCAACCCCCACCCTTGTTGTCGTCTATACCCATATTCGCTAAACATCAGAATATTCGGAAAAAATCGAACCGAATATTGGATGTGAGACAAAAATGTGGGAGTTGGACGAATGGAAAATGACTATAAGGCTGATATCGATTTTATACTTACAAGAGGAGGTGTTGTTGGGGCGTAACGTTTAACAGGTTTTCCATTTCGATCACAAAGAAACTAGAGAAAAAGATAACACCTCAATCACGTAGTAAAACGTCTGTTCTGGGACTCCGACCAAAGATGGAAAAGTAATTTACATGACAAGGACTAAACGGGTTTGTTCCGTTTAAAATACCTCTGAGAAAAAAAGACACCAGATCCATCATAACATAACGAACCAAAGGAAGGTTTTATAAAAATGCTTAAAGTTTACATAGTCGATGAATGATTCGACGTGAATTTGCCGACAAATACCTTCGACTTTTTCCCTTAAATATTGTTCGTCTGAAAATGCACAAGGAATGTAAGTTCATTAAGCTAACCATGAGGATGGATGTGTAGTGTTTCAATTCTATTTCAGAATCATCCTCAGGGTATTATGAAATGATAACTTCACAATTACCAGTATCCCGAAGGTGCGAGTTCAAATCCCGCTCGAGTCAACATTTTTCAGTTGACTTCAGTAGTGTAGGTTAATTGTGAAGTTATCATTAAGCTAACATAATCTACTATAACATGAATTTAAAGTATTGACGCTTCTGACAGTTTTCTGGGCGTACTCAATTTCCCGACTCAGTCTACGTGAAGAGAAAATAATCTATTTAATCGGTAAATTGAAACTTGTTTCCCGTTATTTCTTGGCGTGGCTTTCTGTGCTCAGTCGAGTAACGGATGTACCTGCGATTATGGCAGTGTGCCCAGATTAGAGTGGTTGTCGGCTATTGCCTTGCGAAACTTGTACGAAACTGGGTCCTTTAGGCCATTCCCGCGGAATGGCCTTGACGTCGCATTTTTCGAAATCGGTCTCCTTAGGGCCTTACGTAATATCATGTTGATCGTCTAGGTAGCAACACTTCTGCTAACTCGCTCCAATCCCCTCTCAACGCTTTAGTGTGTTTAACGGATCCGGCAGTACTATAATCGAAAGGAAACAAATCTCACATCTAAACGTATTGTGGGAGAAAAGCCTTCGCACTTAAATACAAACTCCTAAATCATTTTCTAGCCTTTCATTCATTAACTATGATTGGAAATACTGAATAATACTTCCAACATACATCAAAAAATCCGAGGAGTTATCTTATAACATGGACAGAATTTGCGACTACACTACTGGTAACAACCTCCACAGCTCAGTCCGTAAAGTGTCAAATTTAGCCTACGTTTAGTAGATGCCAAAAGAGTAACAAAACTGTTGCGTTGACACAATGCTGGATTATGCAGATGTGATAAGTGAAAGTATATTATCCAAGAACACGTTCAGACGAACCCGGTGACGTTACGTTCTCTTGTTCCATAGCGACATTCTGACATCATTCTTTTCTATTGGCATTGGATGAGAACATAGTGATAATAATCACTATAATCAGTATGATGTCCTGAAAAATTTGTGGAACGTACGGTAATTTTAAACTTTCAGAAACCTAATGCCCCAAGAGTACATTCATATGTAATTTAGACTTAAATAATCCAATATAAAATTTACGTGAAATTTCAGATCTGACTCGTTTACATGCTTAAACTTTTGCATTGCGGCCCAGTTTACCACATTTCACGGTGCCAAGTTGATCTTAAACTAAGCCGCATCGCTTATCTACGGCGTCACCTTGAGCAATCTTCCAAAAATTTAATACTATACCTTTGCAAAGTTCCACTTTATAAAACTAAAAAAAAACCAAAAACTAAATGAAACTACTAAACATAAACA
The DNA here is from genome assembly GCA_030142905.1 of Heliopora coerulea. NCBI lineage: Eukaryota > Metazoa > Cnidaria > Anthozoa > Scleralcyonacea > Helioporidae > Heliopora > Heliopora coerulea. Next base: position 3,392,430 of record JASJOG010000001.1, read on the forward strand.
ACTAAGAATCTAATGTCCACTGTTTTGATTTCGTTTTATCAACCCGCTCGCGATAATGCTGTAGACTTCCTTAAAGTTGTCGTCGACCAGACCTCGCATGGGCATGTGATTATCACAAGTGCCAGCACACCTACTGGCCAGAGTATTGTTCAGCATTAACTACAACATTAAACTGTTCAGATTACGGTGTAATTTCGGGGGTGTTTTTAGTCTACAAGCCAAGGCACGTCCTGGATGCAGATACCCAACATTCTACGTCAAATTAAACCTTACAATACTGACGACAAAAATATGCTAATAATTATGTATTTTAACGATACTTAAAATTTTCTCTGAATGCCGCACGCAAATGTCTCAACGCCCGCCCATGCTATGTGATTATTTCCAGAAGGTTTTAAGCAGAGTGCGTAGAAACATACTGGGATTTTTTGATGTTACATTCCCTTAAAAAGTTATGCTATATTGGTAAACACAGAAGAAAATAATTATCCGATTCCCTGAATGCTTTTTCAGACATAGGCGTCGCAAGTGTGGGTCCAGGGCGCCGTGCCCCCCCCCCCCCCCCCCATTTCAAACCACAAATTTCGCAAATTGCCGCGTTGATCAACGACTTTTTTATGGGAATGCGCACTGAATAAATTTTATCATTAGAAATCTGTTAAACCTCTGGGTATGCCACAATTTTGCTGCCCCCAAAATTAATTAACCCTAACAACACCATTGTTTTCAGCAAATGTAATTAATACTTCATCATCTTTTCAGATTTGAGAAAAATTACATAAATTCCTCACAAGTTATAATTAACTAAAGTTGCTCCTGCGAGCGAAATTATAATTCGAGAAAACAGTGGAAGCAAGTTGTCTCAATCAATAGCAAGTTTAATTCTGGTAAAAAGTTTGTCCTGCCCTGTTCAGACAATATTCTCTCGTTTACAGTGTTATTTTTTCTTCAAATGAAAGGTGGACCACTACCGAAGCAGTGCCAAAAATACAAACTTCAAAAAAGTTTCCCCCAAACTGTTGACGGTTAATTCTGAGAAATATGCAGTCATACATACATTGCCTTCTACTTACGATAAAAACGTAAACTGTCAAAAAACCCTCCGAAAATTAGGTTAAGTTTTTCACTATAGGTTACGTGTTTTATCACGTAGGGGACTCAGATGACCTGTAAATTGACCTACATGTCAGCCTCCATGATGGCCTCAAAATCTAGTTTGCAGGGATCGTTCCAGTCTTTTAGAGTTCGATGTATTGACCTTTATTGGACAAGAATTGTCACGTCTTCAGAAAAAAATCCGAACAATAAAGAAAGAGAGTATAATATCCTGGTCTAGAAAGTTGGTATGGTTCCACTAGAGCTTTACTAAAGCCACCGCCTCGTTTCACACGGTAAACAGCTAGTTGATGTATTTGGGTAGAAACACGCTTTGAACTCTAAATGGGCTGGAACGATATCTGTAAACTGAACTTCGAGGCTACGATGAACAGGGGTGGATCTAGACCGGTTCACTGGGTTTCTGAAAACCCATCAAATTTTCCTATAAAATTAGCATGCACAATGTATTTGCTTTTATTGTGTTTATCACCGCTTCTCCCCGCTGGCACGACCGGGCGCCAAATTTGGCGGAATACACCGCAAAATCAAACCGAATGAGCGTAGAGGATTCGCGTATGGCGTGAGCCATCGCGTGGAAACTTGGAAACCAGTGCTTCTTGCGTGAAGCCCACGGAAACCCATCGAAACTTCATATTATTGGCTAAAACCTCACAGGCAACTAAGTGAACCCATCGAAACTGTATTTTATTGGTCAAGCACCTTGAATTAATTAAGGTGAACCCATCGCAAACCCATCATCGATTGGTGCTACAATGTGGCTGCGCGTGGACAATCCGTGTGTCGCAAATAAGATTGTTTTTTTTATATTGGGCTCGTTTAGGTGACCATTGGCCGGTTCTCTCCGGCAGAAAAATTGCGCTTTATTCAGAACGTCTGGAAACCTGACCAGCTCTTTCTCTTTCCGCCGACTTCTGAGAGTGGTGGAAAACATCAACGGTTCAGGTATGAATGGCTAGTGCGCTTCCCAAGGCTATCAAATGATTTCAAACTATTTGGTCATCCTATCAGCCATTCTTCAGCTCTATCAAGATAATTTTGAACTGCATGTATTTAGCCTTCCTACCTGCCATTCTGCTGTTGTATGAAGATGATTTTGAACATTTAGCCTTCCTTCCTGCCATTCTGCAGTGGTATCATGATAATTTTGAACTATTTAACCTTCCTACCTACTATTCTGCTGTTGTATGAAGATAATTTGGAACATTTAGCCTTCCTACCTACCATTCTGCTGTGGTATCAAGATAATTTGGAACATTTAGCCTTCCTACCTACCATTCTGCTGTTGTATGAAGATAATTTTGAACATTTAGCCTTCCTACCTATCAGTTTGCTGTTGTATGAAGATAATTTTGAACATTTAGCCTTCCTATCTACCATTCTGCTGTGGTATCAAGATAATTTTGAACTATTCAGCCTTTCTACCTGCCATTCTGCAGTTGTATCAAGCCACTGAGGTCAATTTTGAATTAGTTCAAGATTTTGAAGTACTGGTATGCACCTCTTGCTAAGCTTGGGTACGAGATCCACCTGAACCTATATGGTACAGCTATTTGTGATGAAACTTTTGGGGAGGTACTCCATAAGTCAGTTTTGCAGCCTTTGCTACAAAAATGATTTGTGAAGCACTATCCTTGGAAAATTGTGGCCTCCAAGGTTTGTACAGTATATCTATTGGAAGACGTAAGTGATGCTAAAATGGTACAATTTGAGGAATAAAGGTACCTGCATGTTTTCATGAAACGTCTTCTGAAAATGCAAGAAATTGCATTTCCGAGCATCTAAAATTTCAAAATTTTCCGGGGGAGCATGCCCCCGATACCAGGTCGCTGTCAGTCTCTCTTCGATGTCGAAATATCCATTCTTTGGCAGTCAATATTCCATGTAGTCTTTTCTTTGTACTTTGAAAATAATAGTCAGAATTGTCCAAATAGGTCCGAAAGATTGAACCCTTAAATCTGCTTTAAAGTTTTAAAGCAGATTCCTTACGATTCAACTTCACGAAGAATGGCCAAGATGGTGGTCTTAAAATACAATGAATTCCTGTCTTCTCTTTAAAACTGGAGTCTTCAAAATTATTTGGGTAGTTAAAAATAATTCATAGCAATGCAAAAGTTACATGCTTCTCATACAGAGTTGCGAAGTCATGGAACGAACCTCCAAGAGTACTTACAAATAATTCAACACAACCGGTTTCATCACCTAAGCGGAAACCAAAGCTTACTTTAAATCAAACTGATTAATTTATTGCTTTACAATAGTATGTAAATAGTTAGTATAGTATTATATACATTGCACTTTTTATGCATGTATATACAAGGCCTTTTGAAAACCAGTTTTTGCTGAATAGGTTACTGTGTTGAAATAATATTAATCAAAGATTATAGATTAAATATTCTATTGGTAGATTAGGTAACCATTAAGTACTAAGCAGCGGTGTGGTTAAGGTCAGCTAAAACATCAATTGGCATGTTGACCATAACCAACGATAAAAGAAAAAACACCTCATAACCATGGGTATTCACTGAATAAACGAAAGTCGATGCTTTTTCATAATGAATAATGGTTATGATTTTATTCTTAAAATTGCAATTGCACTTTTTAGAAAAATGCGCAACTAATAAATTAAATTCTACACACCTTCCCAAAGTGCCTTTTAATTGGCTTTTCAAGTACTTGTACAAAGGCAGAGCATTCGCACCATTCACATTGATCTTGGAAAACATATCGAACTTCACATTATAGCCAGCGACAAATTTCTTGATGACTTCTTCTGAATCTGGTTCCTGCAAATCAAAAGAGCTCCACTGCAACTCTCGCTGAGGTAATAAGGGTGAAACAATCACCAAAAAGCAATACTACCTTCTACTCGAAGCGTATATAGTCACAGATTAACCAATAAGGATTGAAGGCACGTGCATAAGGCTCACGAAGGCCTGGGGACGATGAATGCCAATTACGTAAGGGCATAGGAGATTATCTGAACATTTGGATACTATACCAGACAGATAAAGAGCTGAACAGTTATAGTTTTGGAGGGTTGGGGGTGGGTTAAATGATAGACTAAATAACGTTCACCTCTAGCTGTAAACGAAGAAGGCGACCTTCAACGTCAGCAAAAAGAGTGCATGGTAATTGGATCTCGAAAGGCTTGAGATATAGCGCGTGCGAGTTCATGTTTCTCGAAGAACTTGAGCTGAGTGCAAAAGGGTCCACAAAATTTTAACAAATGTTTAGGATCCACGAAGATCTTAAGCCGCCACTAAACATATGAGGGTATTTCCCCCCCCCCCCCAAAAGGTTTGCATTTTATAATACACAGCGAGAGATTCTCGAGCTATTTTAGCAATTTATGACAGCAGTTTTCAAACTGAAATCCTAGAATGACCAACCTATATTGTCAAACTCTGAGACAAATGGACACATCGTCTAGGTTACGTTTACCATAGCAACGAAGACTCCGGATTCGTTAGAACCAATGCAAAAAAAAATAATTTCGGATTCGCGTTAATTTACATTCATCAGCGAATCTGTATAAATGTTGAGAAGTAATGAAAGAAATTCGCATATTGTTTACAAAAGAACGACGTCCGCCCTCGTTTCCAGGCCACGATGTTGCCAGACTTCGGCCACCTTTTATTTTTCATGCCTTCCACAACGCTCCTTTTTTTCGGATTCACTGGGCGGGGCAATTTTATGCATAAAAATGAAGTAAATTTTTAGCTCTTCTCCGGATTCTTAGCCCTTCGGATTTATAGATATCCAGATTCTTTTCCGCATTCATATTTATTCAGATTGCTGTGCAATCCTAAGACTTTTATACCGGATTCGTTACTTCAGTGTAAATGGCTATTTTGAATCCAAAGGAAAAGTTTCCTGTTTGCCTACGAATTCAGACAGAAATTCTGTCCGATGTAATCGTTGGCCCGCCTCAATCTCACTAGTTCATAAAGCATCCGACGCCCGTTACGACCAGTTTATTGGTAGGACGCTATGATATATTGTGAAATATGTCCGTGTAAATTGACACAACAAGTCATGCTAGTCAGTAAATTGTTTTTTATCTGTGATGCAGTACCTATATTAATAGAGGGTTCTACCAGCAATATTTTTGTCGCGATGCTTTATTGAATCCCTGTTGGCTGGGGCAACTTGAAAAACTCGTCTGTCCGGGAGACAACTTCCAGTTATGAACACTGATATAAAGTTTAATTCATACTTATAATACGAGCTACCAAAACATGCCAGGTACTACCATACCACTCTCTATACCACTAAATCAAGTGCTGTAATATTCAAAACAACTAACATTCAAAGGGATTAAATAATAAAAATCGCTAAGTATACGTTTACCTGATTACCAAATTGGTTGCAAGGAAATCCTAGGATTCTAAGTCCACGTTCAGAGAACCGTGTGTCCAGTTCCACTAGCTGCGTGTAGTTCTTGGGGGTTAACCCTCAGAAAGAGGCCACATTGACAATGAGAACAACAAAGCCCCTAAACAACAGGCAAAAAGCTGTACAAACATTGACCAACGTCGTAGTATACAGAAAATGCTGTTCGACATTATATAGAAACAGATCATGACAGTCTTAGCAGCAATCATACTATATTCTTAAAGTTTAAACTTTATTTAAAGTTTAAATTAAGTTCAGTGTACTTCGTATCCTGAGCTGGAAGTGAATGACTGAACAAACACATGCATGAAGGAGTGACGTTTCATGTAGTGAAGGGATGGGAAGGATGTGTTGGATATGTTAGTAGAAATAAAATGATCGCGGCTTGAGTGCATGAAAACGTTCACTAAACAGGGAGTGTCACTAAAAAGTGAAACAATAAATTCGGGATTCTCCGTATTAGCATGTTTCAAAACAATATGAATTTGAACTGCATTAAAATATTTATATATTTATAAGAATATATTTTTACAGGATATCGCTTTAGTTATAAATAAACTGATATCAATGCGAGTCCTGCAAAATAAATAAATAAACAAAAAAACAAAAAAAAATTAAAAAAAAGACAAAAAAACCCAAACAATATAAAATAAAGATATGTAACCAGTCAAATTATGTTTATCAATGTTAAAGCCTGGTTCACATGAAATCAGGAAGGAGTCACAGTGACGGCTTGTGGGTTCTAGAACTGGTGGGGCACCTTAGCGACGGGTATAAATTAGGGGGATGATTTTAGGAACAAAAATAGATGTAATTTGAATGAGTGACCTGTGTTCTCCGGTCCCGTATTAACTGGCCCTCAGAAGCACGCAGCGCTTCGGACTGTCAAGTCGTCACTGCATTACAAAAGTTCAGCAGGACGGGTATAAATACCATTAGGTAACCTGTGATAACAGCTAGTTTGGGAAGTATTTGCACGTTGGATTAGATTTACCTCCATTTTCAATGTATACCGTCAAGTTGACAGCTTGCCATGGTTAATATCAAAACAGAGGCAGAGTTTTGAATCGTTTGGTATTTTGGAGCAAATTCGTACCGTACCTTTATGACTATGGAGTACCGCGTGTCGACGGGTCTGCATGCATGTAAGCAAGACTGAATGAGTGAAATAGCATTGAATGTTAACTTATATTCAGTAGTCGGCGAAGAATTAGTAAGACAAGAATCCGAACTAATTTTAAGCCATGACACTGACCGTGTCGGTAGCAATGCGGTATAACTTGTACGTGAGAAATGACACGCCTCAGTCATTCCTTGAAGTCGGGTCAGTTAAAATGCGACGACTTTTCGTCTGATCAATGTTGAAAAATTCAACAGCACGACACATGGGTGTGTGAAAGAAATACCAAAAATCCGACAAAAATATACACACTTGAAAGGAAAAACTTATTTCCAACCAAAACATGGCTTACACTACTTTCCTTTTTCAGCGTTCAGAACCAGTATATCAGATGGAAGTAATAGAAGATTTGTTATGGCCGGTGATTCGCTCTTATCGCTGAGTTTCCATGGTACATGATAACAATATTGAGTTAAATATATAATATACCCCTTGTGTTCAAATGACACTCAAGGATGCGAAAACGAACGTGATGAATGAGTAAAACTACGGAGGGCAAAAATTCAGAACTAACAGCAAAGCAAACTTTCCTAACCAAGGTGGTCATACATGAAACTGTTAGCCATTTAACATATATTTTTCTTTTGTTCAGTATTCCCTTTGTTTTTCCTTTGTTCATTAATTTATTCTTTTGTTCTTGGTGTCCAATACAGCGGACAGTGGACATTAAAAGGTTAAGCAACGATGGCAATCAAACTTACAGGCTTGATTTGATGAATCATTTCATCAGACCTTTGCTTTGACCAACTCTGTGACTGGAGACGTAAAAGATGTGCTGAGGGTTAAGGTAACGCAGGATCAATCAAAATATCCGACCCTCCTTATGTCTTTGGGGCCGAAAATCTTAATTGATCCCACGACCACGGAGGTATCTTACTCCTCTCACGTGCCGGCTTCTTTGAGTATTTTATGAAAAAACCATAATGCTCATCCCATTGCCATTTTAGCTTCTAAGAGACTTTGTTTATTCAGATACCTCGTTTAGTTGGCTTTGCATTGGTCATGCGGTACAAACTTATACATGACATTTTGAGTAGCGCAAAGTTTTCTGTCACGAGACGTGATAATCTGGCTTTCAGGCATTTCGTATACGGGAACATCGAATTATGATTATGGTTATCAGTTTTTTAAAAATAGATTTGACAGTGCTATGACAAAATACTTTGCCATGAGAAATCATCAATGGACCTTTGACGAAAGTCGAAAAAAATTCCTTCGTCGGGTGCGCTACTCGGATGATTCAAAAATTATTTGACAACTTCCTAAACACACTCCGGTTGATTGGCAACCCATACCTGGGGTTAGATACTTCAATTGTTTTCTGATTAACTACAGTATCCGGCCTTGGGAGTCGCACACTTCGCTTAATCCGCTATCGCAGGTGTGACAAACTGTAGTATAATTTAAGATATTGCACCTCCACTAGTGTAATCAGAAGTGAATCGATGAAGTATTAATTACGACCAATAAATGTTTGGAGTTAAAATTCACGTGACTGAGCACGTTCACACTCTCTGTACTAATTACATTACATACTTATACTTTGACAGCGAAACCACATTTCCATCAATATCTTTAGCTTCAAACTCGTATATTGACTTGGCATTCTTAACTTGTTTGTCAACCTCCTGCAAATGTAAAGCACATACATTTATAGTTGAAAAAAAGTGACGTACAGATATATCTTTCAGAGTTTTTGTAGGAAATAAGTATTCTGTTAATTTTTAAGACACAAATGACTTTGATTACCGATGATGATACAAGTGTAAGCCTAGTAAAAACCATAATCTGTGTTGAGTATTTCAACAGACGTTATAGAGTTTAAAATTCAACACCTTGTGTTGATGCAGTGTCATCCATAGTGGCGGAAAAAGACAAAGCCATTAATAGTGTATACAACCGTTAAAATGCAAGGTATGCCAAACAAACCTGAAAATACTATAAAGATCTTTTAAGTATACTTGTCGTAGATATCACTTAATATTTTCCTACTTAAGGCCAAATAAAAAGATTCATTGATTCTCATCCCCATCCGGTTGCATTTGAGATCTGCAAGGGTAAGTAAAGGTTATATACCGAAACCGAGGACTCCAAGGGGTATATCAAGTTAAGGGGGAAGCTCGAAGGTTGATGTACCACCAAACTCTTTCCTGGCGGAATCAGTCTTCTGTTGTTTTACTCATGCTAAGACCAGACGATTTTACTCGACAAGAGGAGAGGTCCGGTCGGGAAAGTTTTAAACACCGAGGTCAAGGTATATAACCTCATATCGCCGCGGGCGACGTTTGACAAGAGGTCTTTAAATTAGCCAACAAATATATAGAAATGGTAAAATTTTGTCAAAAAGTATACGAATGCCTTTACAGAAACAACGATATAGCATTTTGTATATCCTCGAGAAAAATCGTGTAGCTTGTTTAGATGACTTAAGCGTAACGTTAAAAAGGACGAGAAGGGTGAGTGTGAAATACGAGGATTTTAAATTCAACATACAGATGCTCTTTATAAAATGTTCTGCCTAAATGAGAAAAGGCGCTTTTCAGAGGTCAGATTTAAGAGGCTTGAGCCTTGACCAGATTACATCAGGCCCTGTTTCAAACTCATCATTTTAGAGGTCTTGAATCAAAGATAATAAACGTACTCTAAACTTTAAAGAGAATTCTGAAGGCTAAAAAATTTTCCCCAAGCAGCTGAGAATTTCAAGAAACTCAAGGAGAAAATAACGCCAAAAAGTAGTATGCCAAGATCATATTAGTTAAAGAATAAGCGTTAAAAAAAAAATGAGACAACGATTCAGGTAGTATTTCTCTCTTACTCTAAATCAAATTTCAAATTCATCGTCAGTACTAGCTAAATTACAAGCACGCCCAGATCCTTACGTATTCATGTTTAGATGACATCATTAATTGAAGAAACAGGAGAACATCTGCGGTTGACATTAGAGAGACCGCAAATGGCCCGTTTATCAGGCAGAATTTGTCACGAAGAAAGCGGCAGTTCCTCAGATTCCTTGAAACCGTTGTTTAGTTCAGACCTAAAAAATTTTATGTATAAAGCTTCAAATAAAACAAATAGGTTAATTTTGTAGTGTTTAAATAAGTGAAGTATTTTGAAACTATTAAATATTGTTGGGATTATATCAGCGAGGAATTTGAAGAATCATTTGTGTTGTCGTAACGATTGTTTTGATCGAGCAGGTAATTAACGTGATCACAATTGGTGAAATGATAAGCCACGGCACTATTAACAATGTTCGAACAATGTTCCGGCCCAAAACCGCTTTTTTTTTATATACTCTTGAGATAAAATCCCAAGGTTGCATTCAGTGAATATATAAAGATCTGACTGTGCTTGTATTTAAATTGGTACTTTCGATGCACTTCGAAAAATGACTTCAATCGTTGTCAGGAATTGTCCTTTAACTCAGATCTTGGGTTTACTTGGTGCTTCTTTTCGGAGTTGTTGAAAATTAACTCTTGTAATACTAAACTTTCATTACTATTTCTTGCCATACTAATCATTAATTGCTACATCCTTCAGAATGCTAGGGTAATTTTCTGTGGTCCCACAGATATCGGTGAAGACATTCAAATTTTATTCGATTATTCAAGAATGCTCTGCCTTCAAACTCAACAACACAATCAAGAGGTGTCTCGGCGATTTTCTCATGTTGCGCATTATATATTTACCATCGGAACAAGGGAGGTGAAATTTCAATTATTCAACTAGATATGAAGACCCGCACACAGACAGTACCGGAAAGAAAGTATGAGGTGCTGTGATCTGGCGTCAACAAAAATGTAACAGGTTAACATTTAGGAATAAACCTTTCTATAATTTACATCCTACTGGTTTACGTCCTATATTTTAACCTCGGTCAGACCTACATCACGTCAACATGAAAGCCAAAAAAGCCTTCGACGGCCGAATGTAAAGGTAAATTAGGAACAGTAATATATTTCAGTGCCATATCTTAAAACATTCTTAACTTAGGGTTAAGATAAGGGTTAGGATACCCTAGGTCTGATCCTAACCCGAATCCTAACTATAATCTTAGCTGAGAGGACATATTGAATCATAATACAACGCGAGCGCGAATAGTTCTCAGGCTTTCACGGTAGTATCCGCCATCTTCGAGTGAGCGTAAGAAACAAAATCGCTCGCTCCGGTCAAATTCCGGTGCCTCTCCAGCCTCCGCTCCAACTTAGACTTGCTCCGCTTCCGTACACCGCATCTAAAGCTCTGTTACTAAGGAAACTTGTGTTAAGTTTGTAGTTCAGTAATTTCTCGGATTAATGCACAAATTACAAATCATGTAAATCTAATTCCAGAAGTAGAAAAATGTCTAATACAGTTTACGAATGCTATGCATTGCTTGAATGAACAAATAACTTTGCACAAAAAGACCTCGAATTTAGAAATTTTGCACCTTCCCCCCGTTTTTATATAAAATATTAGACAACAGCCCCCAACTTTCCCACGTCTTCAAAATCTAGTAGTGAGAATCAGGGAATTTCTTATTTGGACTAATGTATGTACTGAAACATTTGTATAATTAAATTTTGATGAGAAAGCAGTAGATTGCACTCAAGGTACAAAAAAGTCAATCAACAAACGACTTGCCGAGCAACAGCTTCTGTTTCGAGCATCACACAATAACTGCATAAATAATAATAACAACCACAACAACAACAAAAACGATAACGACAATGACAACAAACATCAACAACAACAATCCAAATAATAATCACAACAACAATTAGAAATATGGGCACGCAACAGCTCCTCGCCCACGATTCCATTTCTTTCATCGATTTATTTATTTAATGTTATTTAAACACGGTAATCTTATCAGCTATAGTATGAAAATGTCAAAATAAAAAGCTGTTTTTCAAAGGACTGTTCGCCTACCTATTGTACAGTTAGAAACCTATAGAACTTTAATGAGATGCACGCTACTTAATACCACATTGGTATAAGTATACCAAAGGTTGACGGTTTTTCAAGATTGCCAGAGAGCCTAAAGTTTAACTTTTGAAGTGACAAATCGTCCACATTATAAATGCAACGTGAAAGTCGCCGAAAAGAAATGATAGTTAAAAGTTAAACTAAGTAATTACCAAGAATCCTGTAACCCCATCTCAACTCAGACTCTACTACTTATATTATTGCGTAAGAGGCTTGTACACAGAATGTAGTCGACAAAAAAAGAAAAAGTCAGAAAATAACTCAGCTAATAAAAATTTTAGCTTTTTGCTTAATGGTAACTATAAAGAAAACCAAAGGCAAACCATTTTAATCTAGAAAAAAGCAAAGACGACAAAGTAAAAGTAAAATATGAGGGGAAGAAATCTGTATCGGGGATCTGATTTCGAACCCTAAATTTCTATATAGGTTTGGAGGATGTGTCTGTTAAGATTGAGAGTACCGATGTTAGAGATCCTACAGCAAGGGAAGGTTTTGGGATTCAAATACTAAAATGTTATGCTCCTCTGGGATTAAATTTAATGGAGGTTTGAAATTGATGTAAATTAAGGAAGAACGTTAAGGTATATAAGGACTCTATTCTTTGACATTGAGTAGGTGAAGAAGGGGCCAGTCCCCGAAACATGAGTTAGATTTCAGTTTCAATAAAGTTTGTTTTGAATATATATATATATATATATATATATATATACTTAGTAGACTTGGATGTCCACTAAGTATCACGACAGTGCTCAACACAATCAAGTCGTGGAGCTACGTATTATACGTTTAATGGAAAAAAATAAATGAACTGTTACTCGAGTTTCACGCTGTGAAGCGATCTTCAGACTAAAAGTTAAAACTATTGACAGTGATATATATAAGCAAGTCTGTTGGAAAATTAACATACGAAATATATAACATAAAGTGTTGTATCTATAGGGACCTATAAAAATCTAAATGGATAAAATATTCTATTTACATACGTACGTACATACATATACCCTTGCACAAATTAATTGAATCAAAAAGATATTTTTGCTCTTGTCATGCTTACATGATCAGTAATTGTTTTCAAAAAACCTCTAAACCCAATAAAACTTTTAATGAATCTTCTTTAAAATTGTTTCCTTCTATTCTGTTGTCAACCAAGTGCATGTGGGCAGGAAAGCATCAACTGTATGAGAGGCACTGAATATGGAATTGTCCCACAACTGGGATATTCCTCCACTCATTTTTATATGCCAATGGCATCATCTTGAATCATCACAAAGATGGATATCTCTCCAAGTAAACGAACCAAGATCTTATCGTTACATCAGCATTGCCCAAGACGCAGAGGGAGATCGCCAAGTTGGTTGGTGTCAGTCAAGCATCCTTGTCCCGTATCGTGAGGAAAGGATCTGAATTTGGATCATTATCACCAAACCGAAAAGGAAGATGTGGTCGGAAAAGAAAGACATCACCAAGAGATGAGGCTGTATTGATTCGGGAGAGCAAGAAGAATCCCAGAAAGACAAGTGATGCCTTGAAAAAAGATTTAGAGTCTGCGAGAGTCTCCATCAGCTCCAGCACAATGCGCAGACGTCTTATTGAAGTCAGTCGTATGGCAAGAAGGCCTGTCAAAAAACAACTTCTAACAATGGCCATGAAAAAGAGGCGCTACAACTGGGCCTTGAAATTCAAAGACTGGACACGTGAGAACTAGAGGAAGGTCTTATTTAGCAATAAAAGTCACGTTTTCGTTCGAGGACAGCAAAGTCAATATGTTCGGAGAACAGTTGGTGAATCAGTGACAGAAAGCCACATTAATCAGTTTGTCAAACACCCTGAAAAGATGTCCCGGGGCTGTTTCAGCTATTATGGCATTGGTTCACTACACCTCGTTGAAGGCATGATGAAATCAGCGCAACACATTGATATATTGAAGAGTACAGAGGTGCCCGAGATGTCAAAGCTTTTTCCTGATGGATCTGGGCTATTCCAGCACGATCTTGCATCGTGCCACACGTCGAAGGTCGTCTAGACGTTTTTGCAAGAAAAACCTATTCAGGTCTTGGAGGTGGCCTGGTAATTCACCTGACCTGAACCCAATTGAGAATCTCAAATCAAACATAATCAAACAGAAGTTACGAGGAAGAGATTGCACAACAAAAGAGAAACTGATTGAAGCAGTAATTCACGTGTGGCATCATGATCAAGGCGTCATCAGATACTACCAAAGTTTGGTTGATTCTATGCCAAACCAAGTGAGGAATGTGATAAAAAATCGTGGTGCACATAAAATTTACTGAAAAGATGTTTGCAGTTTGAATAATTAATGAAAATAGCTTCAAAATATAAATGTTTATTTGCTATTGATAAGGTATGTTTGATTAAATTAATTTGCACAAGGGTGTACATACATATGTAAAAGCGACGTTTTATGCTCCTTTGTTTACCTTGCTGGTAAATAGGCCTCAGATACGTCGAGATTAGCAACCTTGCCCGCTTGGGCGATGACGACGATGATGATGATGATGGTGATGATGATGATGGTGATGATGATGATGGTGATGATGATGATGGTGATGATGATGATGGTGATGATGATGATGGTGATGATGATGATGATGATGATGATGATGATGGTGATGATGATGATGGTGATGATGATGATGATGATGATGATGGTGATGAAGATGATGATGGTGATGATGATGGTGATGATGATGATGATGGTGATGATAATGATGATGATGATGATGATGATGATGGTGATGATGATGGTGATGATGATGGTGATGATGATGATGGTGATGATGATGATGATGGTGGTGATGATGATGGTGATGATGGTGATGATGATGATGATGACGACGACAATGATGATGATGATGATGTTTGTGATGATGATGATGATGATGAAGATGATGTTTGTGATGATGATGATGATGATGATGATGAATTCAAGCGGAGGATTAAGGTTAAAGCTCTGAAGGTTATTAATAATTGTGAAATAATAATAATAATAATAATAATAATAATAATTTTCATTTATTTATTTGTTTGTTTGTTTGTTATTTATTTTTCTATTGGAAGAGAGTAACGTAAAGAAGTCTATTCTGTGCTAGGTAAGATTTTAAAAACTTAATGGCCAGTGCAATAACTAAATCAAGAATAAAAAGCAAAAAAAGGGAGCAAGTTACTTCTTCAGTTTGTCCAGTCGCCACACCAGATTTTTCAAACTGCTTTAACCACTCCAGCTGGTCAGCATCGGATTCAAATGCTAATTTCAGGACTAGATGCGGAAAAACAAGGAAGTAAAAAGCCATAAGTATCAGGGAACTGTCAAAACGTACGAAATAATTTTGTTTCAGAATCATCCTCAGAGGTATACATGAACAGAAATTCTTTCATGAAAGAATTTTTGTTCACGTACTACATAACGAACTGACATTTCGAGTGAAGACCCTTCGTTTCAGTGCAACGACGTTCTACTTTACTCCTACGATGCACGTTTGATCAAACCGTCAGTTTGTTATCATGTAATGTTCGCCGATTCCCTGAACCTTTTGGCTTCCTACACATCGTTCAAGATGGCCCAACCAACATTCTATTTTCATTTGATAATAAGGAAGTTACATTATTAAAAGTAAAGACGCTAGATTGTTGCTAGTCCATTAGTCACTCAAATTCTCAAGCTACTTGACTGGTGCGACCTTATTCAGTTCTGCCATCAGTCCGCATAAATCCACAAATTGGTTGCGGTCTTTCAAGTAATTAGTTATTCGTAAGTGCTGTCTTTGTGCCAACACCAGTAAATTGTGAAACGTCCACGTAATCTCTAATAATGAATTGAAATCGTAGGCCCGGATCAACTCACCTCTCAGATGACGAGTTAAATCATAGGGCATGATTTAACTTTCAAAGAATTGGCGAGGAGACGGAGAAACGTCTCGCCACCAACCCTCAAAACACCATAGGGGGAGGTTATCCAAGGATCTTCTATTAATTGCAGTTTAATTGTGTTATCCCTGTGTGTGGGAAGGTTTAACTGACTGTGAGGGTGCAAATGATAGAGTTGGAGTCTAGCTTCTCAATCACATTTAGACTCCTAAGCAAGAGGTGAATTGTGGGACCAGGTTTTAGAACGAGAACAAGAATAATATAATTTTGCAAAAACAATTCAGTGACGGCGTTATAACATCCAACAGTTGTAGTGTGTTTTGCTTCATCTTTTTGGTGGCAGGACCTGCAGGTGCATCACCACTTTCAGCCATTTCAGCCATTTTTGCGATGCTTACGTAAGATTTTGCCACGGGTACGTAAGAGGAAGAGATAGGACCCAGGCTTCGCGTATATTTTAGATTGTAATTTGGACAAAATTTGTACAAACGAAAAAGTTTTTCTCGAACGAGCTTTTCATGATTTTATTTTTGCTAACAAAAGTTGTGGGGGAACGTGCTTCCCCCGGACTCTTACAACTGTGTTATAGATAAAAAGTCCTCATCGAAAATGGAATGGCCTTGGTGTTTAACACACAAATATAAAATTGCAAGAAACAAGTTCAGTGCATACCTCCCATTTGCTCATCAGCCAATTTTAGTGCAACACAATAATTTGCAGAGTTATCTGTGGTTACGGTAGCATCTTTCAAATCGTAAATTTGAGAAGGCGACAAATCCTAAAATGAAACGAATCAAAATAAATTTAGAAATACACCAAGTTTTTTATATCTCATGCTCTATATTCCATTTTGGTGTTTTCTTATATTTATTGATATGTTGTAGTTTTACTGATATTTAACACATATTTACATGTGTTTGTTTGTACTGTGTGTAATGCCACTGTGTCTAGTATTAAGGAATGTGAAAGCGGGATACGAGTTCAAAGTTAAACAACAAAGGATCAATCACTTGTTATTTATGGATGATCTAAAATTATATGATAAGAGTGAAGTTCAAATTGATTCCTTGATCAAGACTATACAACTCGTTAGTACAGATATCGGAATGGAATTTGGTATCAAGAAATGTAGAGTGTTGATCCTGAAAAGAAGAAAGGTTGTAGAGTGTGAAGGTATTGTTTTGCCAAATGGGGAAAC
Organism: Heliopora coerulea; assembly: GCA_030142905.1. Taxonomy (NCBI): domain Eukaryota; kingdom Metazoa; phylum Cnidaria; class Anthozoa; order Scleralcyonacea; family Helioporidae; genus Heliopora; species Heliopora coerulea. Next base: position 3,409,175 of record JASJOG010000001.1, read on the forward strand.
GATGAAAATTATTGAAGATGAGGGATATAAATATTTGGAAATCTTAGGGATGGACGAAATTAAGGAAGAGCCAATGATAAACAGGTTCAAGAAAGAATACTTGAGAAGATTGCGATTGATTTTAAGGTCAAAACTGAATGGAAAAAATAAGTTTCAAGCGATCAACAGGTGGGCGGTAGCAGTACTCAGGTATGGAGCAGGAATTGTTAAATGGAGTAACGAGGAGTCACAAAGCTTGGATAGAAAGTCGAGGACGTTGCTAACAGTGCATGGTACCTTTCATCCTAGGAGTGATGTAGATAGGCTATATTTACCAAAAGGAAAAGGAGGAAGAGGGCTAATGAGTTGTGAAAGTTGTGTACGAGCAGAAGAGAATGAGGTAGGGTGGTATGTTAAGAATACCGTAGAAACGCTGTTCGTACTGGTTAGACAAGGGGGTATAATCAATACGGAAGAATGTGTGACAAGAGAAGAGTACAAGAGAAGTAAGACAGAGGAAAGAGAGCAGAAGTGAAGCAATAAGAAGATGTATGGACAATACTGTAGGGAGACAAGCGATGACATTGACAAGGTGAAGAGGTGGTTGTGGTTGAAAAACAGTGATTTAAAGGCAGAAACAGCAGCTCTTATCTGTGCTGCGCAAGAACATGCATTAAGAACTAACTACATCAAGTTCAACATAGATAAGACTGTTGAATCACCCCTATGTCGAATGTGTGGTGAAAAAGCAGGTGTGGGACATTTGATTCGTGGATACAAAAAGTTTACTGAAAGGGAATATAAAAGAAGACATGATAACGTGGCAAGAATAGTCCATTGGACATTATGTAGGAAATATGGCTTGGAGCGAGCTGCTCATTGGTATGATCGTGCCCCGAAAGGAGTGGTGGAATCTGATGAGATAGAGGTGCGATGGGATTTCATGATACAGTGTGATCATCACATAGAATGTCGAAAACCTGATATAGTTGTTGTGGAGAAAGAAGAAAAGAAATCGTTAATTGTTGACATTGCCATCCCTGATGATAAAAATGTTGGAATGAAAGAAGAGAAGGTTCAGAAGTATGACAAGCTAAAATGGGAAATTAAAGAGTTGTGGTCAATGAAGAGGGTAGATGTAGTACCGGTAGTTATCGGAGCACTCGGTACTGTGAGCAAGAGGCTGGAAAAATGGATTAGATAGGATAGTAATAAAACTTAATATGGAACATCTCCAGAAGACTTTGATTTTGGGAACAGCGAGGATATTAAGAAAGACTCTAGAAAGTTGAATGAACCAATGTTACTCTAAACTACTGGCTGTAGATGGTTGACATTGAGGATTACCAGCAGAACATCAAGTTGTGAGAATTGAGAAAATAATAATAATACCAACAAGGAGATGAATACGATTGTGATGAAATGCTACATCAATAGTGACCCCCAAAAAGAGGATATTGAAAAAAGATGCTGGATATAGGGAATTCGGACGGGGTATTCGAGATAAGTGAGCAACGGTTAGCTGATCAAGCGAAAGTCATTAAAACGAATAGATGGCTATCGGAGATAGAAGTTGAGGAAATAAAAAGGAATTTTGCAACAAATGGCAACCACTTAGAAAGGCAAAAGTAACCCATTGACAGAGAAGAACAGGAGGACTAACAAGAGGGGATTGTTAGTCACAAAGACCTACTTCAATAAAGTTTGAGCAACCAATTTGGTCGAATCGCTAGCGGACCCAGACTTAGTTTGAAATGGGAGACCAGCCTAGGAGTAGTAATTAAACAGTAAAATTTCCTTTTCTGCTCTGAGCGTCTCCAGAGAAATCACATGTTTAGTTGTTTGAGATTGTTTTCAATGGCCAATGAGAGCGTGCAACTATATATATATATATATAGTTGGTGGAAGACGTCACATCATCTTCTAACAAAAGCCATGGAGTTCGCGAAACAACACACAACCCTTAACCAAGAAAGCATCAACATCATAATGCACTCCAGAAAATCGCTTTTATTTAACAACGGAACAACGTGGATGAAAAAAGACAACGACACTACATTCGACGTCACCATGGGAAGCCACGACGGTGCCGAGGTCTGTGAGCTAGTCGGAATCTACATCTTGTCAATTCTATCCAAGAAATACGAAGACGCAGAATTCGGCCTATACCGCGACGATGGCCTGGCCGCTTTCCGAAACATCAGCAGCCAAACCAGGTGAACTGGGTGAAGGAGAGGACGGGTTTGTTTTGTAGGGCTTTAAACCATTCGATGACGCTGCTGGTATTTCGCCACTGGTGGGCTTCAGTTATGGTTCTTAGCTCCGTGTTAATGTGGTCTAGGATTTGCTTGCTGACGCGGCCCAGTTCACTTTTAGCGGGATTGATTAGTCTGCATTTGGGATCGTTCCTGAAATTTTCTTTGTGGTCTTTAAGTGTTATAAAGGCTTCTTTCTTCGCTAATGATGTTGCCCTGTTCTGTATTCCCAGATTTGTTGCGATCTTTTTGGCCTCGAGGTTGATGTCGTTGTATGCTTTGTTGTCTGACTTCTTGTAGGCTTTCGTGATGTTCTGCTGAAGTAGTTTCTCGTACGTTGGTTTGTCCATTTCGTATATGTTTCGCGTTTTGTCGGCTGGGATAAACGCTTTCTTTGAGTTCCTTATGGTTTTGATGTCCTCGTTCAACTTCCTCTGAAAGTTGTTGCCGGTCTTCTTGAATTGAATGCCTCGGGCCATGCTTAGGAGGTCGTTTTCGAAGGCTTCCATGTCTTTGTTTTGCGGCGGGCACTGCTTTGACTTAAGACCGAATGTTTTCTTCTCGGTGGTGTGTTTCTCGGGAAATTGCGCTTTCCATCTCATTCTTTTCAACACATGTTCGATCTTTTCCAGCAGGATTGTTTTGTAGAGCTTCTGTGGTGGCAAAGGGATGTTTTTCATTGAGTAGCTGAATGTACGTTGCTCCATGGCAGACCATAACGTGTGGCTCTGTCCAGAGGTTGAGAGTGCTCGACGTTAGGAGCTATGTAGATGTAGATGTAGCTGTTTGGTCTCTGAAGAGAAGAGTGCTCAATACAAAGGTGTAGAGCTTTGATAGTCTATTAAGTTATAGCTTTGAGCAACTGTCGTTACACCGTGTTTCACGCTTACGCGATCGTCAGACGACTAATTACATTTAACTACGTAGTCCCTTTTATGCTCTTCGGGGCGCGGTGGCGTCATCCTTCAGGAATTAGAGGAATTTGGTGGCGTCATCCTTCAGGAATTGGGGGAATTTGTTAATTGTCCGGCGGTGTGTCTTTATAGTTGCGGAGGAGGAATTTGTTGATGTGACGGCAACTTATATACCATGGTGGAAGACAAGACATTATATACCATGGTGGAAGACAAGAATCAGACATAAGATAAAATAATGAAGACAAGACGACAGTAAATTAGAAATGATTATTTCTGGTAGAATTATGAGAGATGAAATTACTATAGACCTAGCAAGGAGATACGATTTCTGTAAGAAAGGGTCAAGAGTGGTCCTTGAAGAGTTAAGGGAAAGGATGACGGCCAAGGCGACAAAACTGAAACGGTATGAAAAGAGAACTAACCAGTACCGACAAAACAGGCTGTTTGAGTCTAATCAAATAAAGTTCTCTGAAGAGTTAGATGGCGTTGAAAGGGACGACAGTATTGTACGTGATGTAATAGTAAGTGAAGCATTTTGGAGTGGGGGATATAGGGGAAAACTGCCCACCATAATGAACATGCTAAATGGTTGAAAAACTTTGAAAGGAATTTAAAGGATGCGCTATTTCTCGTACAAAGAAAGGTCAGGGTTGGACATGATCTAGGCCAGGGTAGGGGAGTAATCAATCATCTCCTCGATATAGATAACCTAAAAGTATACGGGAGAAGCGAGAACCAGGAAGGCACACTTGCAAAGACCATAAGAGTGGTGAGCAGCAATATGTGCATGGAGTTTGGAATAGCTAAGTGCGCAGTGTCGACCATGAAAAAGGGAAAGCTTGCGAACAGTAATGGCATCAATCTTATAACATCAACACAATCCGATCATTGAACGAGTATGGAGATAGGGACAAGTACCTCGGAATACACGAAGCAGTTGGTATATAAAGCCCAAAGAGCTGAAACGAAAGGTGAAAAGGGAATACTTTCACCGGGTCAGGAAGATCCTCCAATCATAACTAAGTTGAGGAAATGAAGCGATCAATGTAAGAGCCGTTTCTGTTGTAAGATATAGAGTGGGCATTACTGATTGCAGGAAAGAAGAATTACAGCATGTGGACATAAAGATACGAAAGTTGTTGACTACATATCGCGCCCTCCACCCACAGGCTGATGATGATAGATTCTATATAAAGCGGGCTAAAGGAGGAGGAGGTATGCTGAGTATCGAGGACTGTGTAAACGGCGAGACTAACAGTCTAAGTAAATATATAACAATCAGTAGAATAGTGCGTAGACAGTAATCAGATATAAAGTTAAAGGGTTGATAACTGTCGAGACTAATCTCAAAGAATTCCAAAAGTAAATAAGTAAATATATGCAGACAAGCCCGGGAGAAGGCACTCAACGTAGAACAAATTTTGAAGATTACTGATGGAAAGCACAAGTCTACTTTAACCAAAAAGATTGTTAGCAAAACCCTCCATGGACAGTTCCATGAAAGCATTGAAAAAAGTGACCAGAGATCCTGGGATTGTCTGAAGGAATGGTTAAAGAAGGAAACGGGACTCCTAACCACAGCGTAAGTTCAGGCATTCAGGACGAACAGCATAAAACATGTGATCGATAATTAAGATGTGTTGCCAGCATGCAGGATGTGCGGAGAGAGGGATAAAACCGTGGGTCATATAACAACTGAGTGCAGGATGATGGCCAAGAAGTGTCACAAAGACTGGACGCATGATAAAGTAAAGCAAATACTACATTGGCACCTCTCGAGAAGTCTGGATTTAGAACAAGTGGTACAATCACGTACCAAAACCAGTATTAGAGTCAGAGGAGAGCAAGATTCAGTGGGACTTCAAGATTCAAAGAGATAAACAAATTGAAGCCAACAAGCCTGACGTAGTACTACTCGACAATATTGAACGAAGCAAAATTCGTAGAAAATCGACAACTTGAAAAACCTGCGATATACGTTAAAAAACAAGAGTAAATGTTGAAATGGGGAATTTTCAACAACATTACAAAGTTATCTTCACACCAACGTAGTCATCATTCGCCATTTAAACATTTAGTCTTGTTTTTTAACCTTTATCTTTGGGTTTTGAAGATGTTGCTTTTCTGCGGATTTTGGTTCGTTTTATATTTTTTAAAGTTGTCGGCTGGTTCTGGATACTACTTGACAAGGAAGGCAGAAAATACTTTATCGTCGACGTCACTTGTCCATTTGATACTAATTGCGGAAACAAACAAAGGAAGAAGGTTGAAAAGTATCAAGACCTTAGGAGAGAGTTAAGGAGAATTTGGAAGTGTATGTGGTCCCTATCGTGAAAAGAGCACTGTGGACATGCACTGCCAAGAGGTTTAATTAAGTGGCTGGATATTATTGATGCAGCAAGGTATGTGTGTTAGGTTTGCGAAAATTTTACGGAGTGTCCTGGACATTTACAAAGGACAGTTACCTAAGGTCACGAGAAGTGGCTTGGCGTATGAAAAGGGAGGCCATCAATACCGTCAGCAAGCTGAGAAATTATTTGGAATAATAACAATAACAATAACAATAACAATAACAATAACATATTAATAACAACAACACTAATAATAATTATAATAGTAATAATAGTAATTCTAATAGTAATAATACCAATTTCAAACAGATTAGGCAACCATGAACCTACAAGATCAGTCTTGAATTCATAGAGTGTTGGATCAGCAGCTTTAAGCACAAAATAGTATTTACGCCAAAGGACAAGACCGCGTAACTTCGCCCAGGAGTATTTTGTACCGCATTCGGTCTTTAAAGAAGCAACACTTGGTCCGCTCTTTGCAACATTTGGGGAATCTAAAGAAATAAATACATTTCAGTTTCTGATCACGTCTTTTACAACCATGACTTAAGCACTTGCAGCATTATAATTATGGCATAAATCAAGGTTACCACTCATTCCTTATCAAACCACCAAAAATTCAAACCAGTCAGTTACAAAATGAAGCTTTCAGTACAGGTCTAGGTAAGCTCTCGGGAACAATCGGTCAACCTTAAATTTTCGGCCCTTGGAAACAGTCTTCTAGCTATATCTATATTATAAAAAAGGCAAATGCACACTAGGGTCCTAAAGTTCACGAGAAGCACCAAGTATCCCAGCTTATGTACACCCACACGTTAAATGCGAGTAACACCAGTGTAAATGTAAGCAGTCTTTCGGGTGGTGCTATCCACTACACGCATAATGTACCCTTATAGATTTCAATAATGAACTCCTTTCCGCTCACACGAGTAAAATAGTCCGACATTTGCCAAAGTAAAATAGTCCGACGTTAGGCCAAAGTAAAGTAGTCCGACGTTAGCCACAGTAAAATAGTCCGACGTTAGGCCAAAGTAAAATAGTCCGACGTTAGCCAAAGTAAAATAGTCCGACGTTCGCAAAATTAAAATAGTCTGAAGTTCGCCAAAGTAAACTAGTCTGACGTTAGCCGAAGTAAAATATTCTGACGATAGCCAAAGTAAAATATTCTGACGATAGAAAAAGTAAAATAGTCCGACGTGAGCCCGAGTGAATTAGTCTGACGTTATCCAAAGTAAATAGCCTGGCGCTAGGTAGAGTAGACTAGACTGACGTATAAGGTAAAGTAAAACAGCCTAGCGTTATGCAGAATGAAACAGCCTGACGTTAGGGTGGGGTGAAGCAGGATAAAGCAGTCTAGCTTTTGGGTAGTGTAAAATAACCTGGCATCAGACAGTTTAAAATATCCTGGTGTTAGGCAGGGTAAAATAATCTAGCTTCAGGCCGAGTTAATACAACAATCTGGTGTTATGCAGAGTAAAACGGCCTGGCGTACAGCAGAGTAAAACAGTCTGGTGGCATTGAGTGTAAAATTATATGGCTTCAGGAAGATTAAATAGTGAAAGACCTATGTAAATTAATGTTAATCATAACATGTTTGGATTAGACCAGGTAATTCGTAAGTTCACTGCTACTAGCTGATATTAAAAAGCTTGTACGCTGATATCTTTAAATGGCATTTTCTTCAAATTTCTGAAATGACAGTGATGAGTGGTACCACTACTAGCGTAGGTGTGCATTGGACAGCTGTTAAAGAACGCGGTACGGAACAACACGCGAATGCTACTAATAACCACCGCTGATAATATAACTTTTATTCAAAAGACGGAATTCTGTGATATGTTAAAGCAAAGAGGTAAAAATGCTTCCAATTGAAATAAAAAAAAGCAAGTAGTGCAATAGTTTTTTTTTATTTAATGCTAAGCACTTTTTGGACTGAAAAATCCATAATTGTAAACAGCTGACTTCACACTTCGGTAAAATGCATGAATATTTTTGTTTTGAAACCAGGAATGCAGTTGCCATGATGCATATTGAGAGGACACTGACAGTAACCTGAGAGTTGTGTGACATACGTTATTTACCAATCAGGTGGTCGGTAGATGGAAAACTTTATCTTGACTGTACAAGCCAACGCCGAAAGCCGAGGTTTGTACTATCAAGACTGAGGACAAAGTCCCCCCCCCCACACACACGGAATGACTATGGTGAGTAATTAACTTTTCCCCTTGCCTTTGTTCAATTCTTCGCTTTTTATGGAGGTTTTCAACTTTCTGCCGGTGGGTATAGAGAGCGAGGTCCGTAGCTTAAAAATCGGAGCGCTCATTTACTATTCAGAATGCTTAATTTGGCAGGATTCCTAACCGGGGGAAAATAAGATTCTATAATGGTAAGTAAACTTCTGCATTTACTACACATATCAGGTTTAGCAAGTATGTATATTATGGACAGTAATTACCATCTTGAAAAAACCTGTAAAATAGATAATGATCTTTAAAATGGTGTCGGTCCAATACATGATGGATCATGTTAGCATCAAGAAGACTCTAAAAGAAACAGACAAATTTCTTTTCAGGTGTTTGCAGCATGAATAAGTCGATTATATCATGTGTGTGATATATATTGCCTTGGTATAAGTACCCGCTCTTGTTTTAAAAATTGATCTTTCCGGTTCGCGCGGGTCTCTAACATGACCCCTTTTCTTCCAAATAATGACTCACAAAATTCAAATCAAATTTCGACTTGGCTGCCCATCAAGCAGCACGCGGTCCAAATGTCGCCCGCCTAACCCCTAGGTGCAGCCCGTTTGAGGTTTTCCATATGTGTTGGTGGGGAGCCATAATGAATTTTTATTAGTCCTACTAAGGTAGTCGAAACATTGAAGTCATATACATTTTTCTTGCTTTGTTAGTCGAAATCACACATTTTAAATTTCGTTCAGAAAACAATAATTGCGTTCCTTTGTGTAATAAACCCAGAGCCGTACCTAGGTGGTAATTCGTCGGGGTAAATTCTGTTTAAGGTGCCCCCCCGGCTCTCTTTAATGCACTCCAAGCTCCTTATATTATAATTGTACTCACGGTACATAACTATACGATATATTTCTGTTAAAATTTAAAACAGGCGCTTTCGAGCTTTTACAGGTACAGAGTCGTCAGCTAACGATGAGAAATCGAGACATTTATTTATTTTTCCATTGCATTTCTGCAAAATATTTTCGAACGTAGAAAAAGAAAGTTGAATCTTGTGTGTCACGCTCAAAAAATGTCGCCTCATTTTAGTAGTGCACTGAATAAACCGCAAAAGAACACCTAGCTATCAATATATTATACCAGCAGCCTTGCAGCAAAATTTCAGCAAATTGTTTTTCCGCTAATAGCAACGCAGTTGTGGGATTACATTTCAAGACTGTTACCCATGAACAATTTAAGTAGCCTGTACACATATGAATTTTTTATCACAATGTTCAGTTTTGAAAAAACTTGGACATCCCTTAGATATTGGATCATCTTGAATAGAACGTGTGTTTTCAAGACACACTGTGCGTCAAATAAGGTGAAGTGAAGAAACGTAAGCAACTACTTGCGTGTTGGAGAACATCAAATTATGAGATTGCAACGGAGGTTGCACTGGATTCCGCCAGTGTATCAGAACCTAGCGGGATAAAAACTAGAACAATATCTATTTGAATAACAGAACACTGTACGCCGATACAGTACTTCCGTGACTGCATCTTGACAATAGTGACCTCTGAGTTTTCTTCGGGTTCGAGGAAAGATAGTTCGTTTCCCAAATTTTAAATCTTCCACGTTTTTGATCATACTCAATGTCGTGCGTAGTGAATTTGTTATTGCATGTGAAGTTTCTTACATCCTCTCGAGTTTGACTAACCCATTATTTTGCTTTTTGCAACTACGATTGAGAATTTTAACGAGGTTTTAACAGTTTTGCAGGCGTTTTAATCCTGGTACGGAAACACTGCTTTGTGGTATTTTGTTGCAGGGGTTCCCGGATCGCATTTCATTTGCCTCAGACGCCTGAGGATGTGTTTCTTTATTTACTATTAAAGAAATGGTTCATAATTTGGCGTGCTCCGCTGAGTTATGGATGCACGCGGGAGGTTGGGAGATCACGAAAAAAGCGTAAGTTTCTCGAGGAGATAGCAACTCTAGATTTTTTCGTGCCTCCCAACTTCCCAATTGTATCCATAACTCAATGGAGCACGCCAAATCATGAACCATTTCTTTTATATCATAGAATTAGACACAAAACAACAGAAAACAAGCTTTATTTTGCTGATTAAAACTTGCCAAAAATTCGAAACATTTTTGACGAGCCACTTGAAGATCGGGTAAGATTGGGTTATTCTCGCGGACTCGGGCTTTGTCCCCCCCCCTCAATAATTACTCATAAAGCGAGTGTTATTCTTTGCTCCAAGTTAAGGTTTTTGAGGAAAGAAATCATAACAGACAGTTTGAGAGAATAAGTTAGGCAGTTATTTCAATGTTATTCTTCTTACATGCTGTGTCTTCATACATTAGGGCTTTAAATTGATGATACTGTCATGGAGAGGCGAAACGTTTGTCGGTCGAGCAGTTTCGCTGTTCTGGTTGTTAATGACTAATGGCTGAAACGCTTTTTCCTCACCAAAGCCTAGCCCAATGTCGGTACAAAATCTGTCCTGGCAATTTTGTTTTCTTTCCTCATTTAAGTTGTAACTCGGTTATTTGACAGTTTAATAAGAAAAATTTTCTGAATTTTCTGGGGTTTTTTTCCGAAATGTCTTCCTGCACTTTTTCCCCGTGCTCCATCGAAATATGGAGCACGCATGGCAGCCAATCAGAAGCGGCGTTATATCACCTCTGTGTAATAATTGTTGCATAACTGTTAACGCTACTTTTGTGACATCTTCATAATCTTTTGACCGCAACAAACTGTTTACTAACTTTTAAACATGTGTCGCATCCATCTTGTGTGTTAAATACTGTAAGCCAAGGTCAATAATAAATCAGGGTTATCCCCTCATGGACTATTTTAGCCAACTAAAAACTGGCATTTTAGAAAAAATAATGCCAGTTTGCGCTGAAAAGAATAACAAGTGAATTGAGAGTACATTTTGTGCAAGACTCCTGAAATGTTATTATAAAAACGCCACTGGCAAATAGTTGAGGACATGAAACATATAATTTTAAAATACATTCATCAAGCATTATCAGAGCTGGATGTTACAACTCAACAGGTTGTTTAAATGTTTGGTAGGTACATGAAGAGAACTTTTTCATGATAATCTGACACCGCTGAAGTCAACTGAAAAATGTTGACTCAAGCGGGATTTGAACTCGCACCTTCAAGACTATCATGAAAAAATTTCTCTTCATGTACCTCTGAGGATGATTCTGAAATAGAATTGAAACACTACACATCCTCTCATGGATAAGCATTAAGTTGTCGCGACAATATCTTCAGCATTAAAGTTGGATATAAGGCTCACCCCCAATCCCTGTGGACGCAATTGCTCAGCAGGTAGAGCAGCAGACCAGTATCCCGAAGGTGCAAGTTCAAATTCTGCTTGAGTCAACATTTTTCAGTTGACTTAGACAGTGTCAGATTATCATGAAAAAACTTCTCATGTCTGATAGAAATTAATAACTATATGCAGAGCTTGATTAACCATTAAGACCTGGAATTTTTTTCATTCATTTGCCATATGAGAGTCATTATAAATCCTTTAACCTAGATCCCATAAAATTGGGACTATTGGAGAATTATACAAGATTTCAGGAGCTTATTTCCTGTGGCATGAAATGCCCAACTGAAATGTGCCAGGCAGTATGAACAAAAGTACAAAGTGCCCAGTGTCTGAAATTTTGTGCAGGGTGATTGCTATAAGTGTTTTTGACCTAATAGTACAATTCTATGGTGGTAATCCTGCCCAGTACAACAGACAGGTATAACTAACTGTGCATACCTGAATGCTAAAATTGTGGTGTAGTCACTTTGTCCATCTGGTGAGGACAGGTACAATGTAGTAGACGAATTTATTCATATTAGCATTATTTACATGTAGGAGTTTAGGTGCTATGAAAAAAATTCTGCTGAATGATTATGCCAAAGTTTTTGTAGTCAAAACTTCAACTAGAAGGAATTACAGTTTTTAAAGGTCCACTGAAAAATGGCAAAGTTCTGTATTTAGCACTATTGCAGAGGACATCAACACTCATGTTTGTTGAAGACTACAGAGGTCTTTCCCTGGTTTTAAATGGTTGTAGTGTCTGATTCCCCCCAGTTTTCTGAATGTAATGTAGCCAACCTTTTTTTTCTGATTCTGCAGGAGAGGCTACCTCACACTATCCTGATACAACTAAGTTGATTCTACTCTGCCACAGAAGCCTAAGTCATGCACCATTTTGTTCAAGGTATATTTGTTTTTTGTACAGTATGCCATAAGGTACTGTATTGAATTAATGAAAGAATAATGACAATTATCTCAATTAATAATAGGGTTTCAAAACAATATGCAAATAAAATTGTGCAGAGTGGAGCACATTAGTTTCCCCATACTTACAGTATACTCCATGGTTAAAAAAAAAATTTCAGTTGTTTTTATTGCAGTTTATTCTTTTTTTTTCTATAAACTGAAATGTCATGGAACCCTCAAAGCTATTCCATATGGAAATATCATGATACTGTAAGCACTGATTATACAACATTAAAGTACCAAAATTAAGTAAACAAACCTCTCCAAGTTTTACAGCATCTTCACGAGTTTTTGAATGTCCATTTTTTACCAACCATTCAACTAATTCAGAACCTGGTCACAGTAAAAATTTTTAAGTAATTTTATTTTAATTAATAAGTACTTCTAGGTCAGTAATAGTCATAAAATTTAACTTCATGTCAATTATAGTATAAAGGGCCAAGCAAAAACTTAACAGAAACAGAAAAATTAATGATTAATTGTCCACTACTATATTCTTCCACCAACAGTCACTTGACGCTGTTGCTTTCTGATGACTTCTACTACATGTATGACTTCATTAAATTATTCTTAACAGAATCATTCGACCTAATTCTTCGAAAAACTAATGCAGAATTGCCAAACCCTGAGAAAGGAAAGTAATCATGGAGTCTATACAGTCATATAGTACTACTTAAGAAAAATAGTTTCAGGAGATATTGTTAATTTGGCTGGATTAAACAAAGAAGCATGTAAAAATGTGTCAGTTTTAGCATCAACAGCCTGTGTGAGAACTGACATTGATTAGTACAGGGAAACAAAGCATGAAATCAAGATGCTGTTATTAAATCAAATTAAATGTGACAAAACCAGAGAAACAACTGACAGCATTTTATTGATCAAAAGATGAGTGTAATTTTCAGAATCTTTAAAAAGAAAAAAAATTGAGATGCAGAGTCCTTGTTGTGAGACCAAGATAAGGTAAAAAATGTGACTCACAGCAAAATTGTGAGAGTAATGTCAGGCTTGCTGGTGGTATTTTTCTTAGTGCATTTGGCCAAGTCAAATTACAAGGAATCGTGCAAAAGAAAAAAGCTTAAAATTCAATAAAAATGTGGCTTAATAATTATAATCTTGGTTTAATTTGGTAGCAAGCTTTCTGCTAAAAATTAATATGGTTTCACTATTTGATAAGAGATGTAGAGAGATGAAATATTTCTTCAAAAAGACAAGAGTAAACCACCCCTTCAGTAAAGTAAACTGTAATGGTAGAATATTTAATATGTACCTGTATTGCAAAACCACCACCATTACACCCTTGAGGTTAACTCATTAAGGGGCAGGGCTCAAGTAAAGGGTGCACCTTTGCCCCTTACTGGGTTAAGGAGATCAATATTAACTCATTAAGGGGCAAGGCTCATCCCCTTAATGAGTAAAATCATCTGGAATTAGGCAGAGTAAAAGTATAGAGTGCACCCTTGCCCCTTAACAGATCAATAAAACTAAAAAAATCCTTCCTGCTTACCAATAAAACATGATGAATATGTCCTGAACAAATATGTCCGATCCTTGATGACAACACCTCTGTCACTTCTAATTTGCTTGGAAAGCTCTTGAAGTTTTTTCAGCTAGAAAATCACTCAATAATTCACATAACTACCATATGAACATGAACTTAATTATTACAATGCATTCATCTTGATTATGCAAATCACTATTTGAGCAATTAATGTCAATATATGTGATATAAATATATGTTTGGTAGAGGAAATCATCTGTAGTCCGGTTAAATTACTATAGCCAAAAATCGGAATTTTGTTAACAACAATATGCTTGAGAAATCATTTGCAGCTGTGTAGAAGGTTTCCAGCTTCATTATGCAAGGTGATATTGTTAAGCAAACATGGGCAAGAATGTTGATTGAGTTAAAATCACTTCTATGCTAGGTAATGGCATGTCCACGCTGGAAATAGCCAAAAATATGAATCGTGACCATTGCACTATCAAGAAATGTGTATTCTGGTAAGACAGGGAGGAAAACACCAAAGAGATTCCATTTGAGGATGCTATCATCAAGGGATATTCGCAAGCTGAAGATTGAGATGGCCAAGACACCCCATGCAACAAGTAAAGCAATATTTGATACTGCTGGCATCTCCAAAATGGGTAAAACAGCCTGGTGCAAAACCCTGAAAACCCTTGGCAAAGTATTGAAACCACAAAAACAACCTCCCTCGAGCAAACATCACAGAACCAAAAGGGTAGAATGGGCTCTCAGGTATATGAAGACAGATTTCAAGAACGTAATATTCACGGATGAGTGTCGTGCAACCATTGATGGGCTGGATAGTTGGGTATCTGGTTGGATACTGAATGGTCATCAACCAGGAGTTAGGATCCATCGTCAGCAAGGCGGCGGAGGGGTAATGTTTTGGGCCAAGATCAAAGGAGATGTCATTATGGGACCTTTCAAGGTCAAGCTGGGAGTAAAAATTAATTCAGCATCCTAAGTGTGAGTTCCTTAACAAATACCTCATTCCTTGGTTGGAAGACCAGCCACTCTCTTTGTGGAGAACCATGATATTTCAGTAGGATAATGCCCCGCACATAGGTCGGAGTATACGTCTAACTGGCTTAAAAATACTGGCTTTAAAGACGAGAGGGTCATGGCATGGCCACCAAATAGCCCAGATTTAAATCCCATGGAGAACTTGTGGGCCATCATCAAGAGGAGAGTATATTGCAACGGAAGGCAATTTACAAACTTAAACGACCTTTGGACCGCTATTCAAGAAGTTTCAGTATCAATAACACCCTCTGAAATATCAAATCTCACCTCGTCAGTTGACCAACGCCTTGTTAAGATCCTCAAAAATAATGGATGTCATGTTTCGGCATAATGCGATAATACTTCGTTGTGTTCACTTAAAACGTTATTTTCAAAATGTATTTGTGTGTTTCACATCATGTTCTTGGCTTGTTTGTTTTCCTAATAAAGTATTTTGAAGCGATTTGTTGTATTTTATAAGCCTTTACATGTAAATATCGACAACATGAACATGTTGCATAATCAAAGTGAACGCCAGTCTCTTATCCTATTTTACAAAATGATGACTTAAATTTGTTTTTTTCTGACATTCCAATATTTTTGCTCATCATATCTACGTACGATCGTGCAGTGACCATGTCTAGTAACAAGTTTGAAACAGACATACTCTATTCAAAGTTATAACATAAATTTTGATTTGCATAATCAAGGCGAATGCACTGTATTTAAGTGACTGTTTACGTAAAGTGCAGTTGATATTGAAACTTCAGTATGCATTGCAGACTGTATCATTAGGTCTGACTAACAAGTAGCTTAAACAGAGGCCTCTTTTCTTTTAATAATTATCCTTAATTCCATTTGCACATTTAGACTCCTAGGTCTATAGTTCCGGACTTGATTTTAATGGCAATACCAGCCTTGGCAGATGATTTGATGCAAAATGTACCTCAGCTCGGAGTCTGTAACCTCACACAAGAATCTAATAGTTTTTAAGGCAGAAACAATATTCCATTGCATATTAAAGATAATATGAGTTATAATAAGCAGTGGCAAATGAAGATTACTGACAAATTGATAAGGATTCGTTCCAAACATATCAATGCTAAACAGAAGTCCAGGGCTGAAGAATCGAGCTGTCTTCAGCTAGCCAGGTTGCCAAAACAATGATCGCTTTTGGTTGCAGATACTTGCAAGGAGCTCAATCTGGTGCAATTCCTAACCATTATCTAACGAAGATCCAACTGGATGAGAAAAGTTACCTGATCATTGTTCCTTTCGCACATCTTCTCAGAATTACACAAACATGCCCGAAACCGTGTCTCATGTAAACATTTGTAAGCATATAAACCGCCAATCGGCCCCACCCTATAGCCCCTCAGCCCAGGTTTCGGAAAGCGGAGGATGCGGGGCGCAAGAAGTGGGATGCGAACTGCCGAAGTCAGAGCTGGTTTTCCTTAAAATATTAATAAAAATGAACGATTTATAAATATAAAATGTATTGCATATTTCAAAATCTGCAAAGTTATAGTTTACGTTGAGCTGTCGACTATTGCAAATGATTACCATTCAATGTATAGCGTTGAATGTACTGCGAAGTTCAGACATCACCACAAATCTCAAATGAAATAACCCCCAAGTTCTTAGCAGGCCAAAATATGGAACAGAATAGGAAATACAATAAGGGAGAGCCAAAAGAGGCAGGCACCAAATTATGATTTTGGCTGGAGGGCCGTACCACCGTCACTTTTTTTGAGGAATAACAAAATTATCTACTTATTGAAATTTATATGCAGTTTATGACTTTAGAAATGTGAGAGCTTGGATATAATTTAAGAGAGATGAAAGATCGTCAAGCTCTATATTCAGAAAACGATTTCTAAGCCCCAAACGGGGATCGAACCCGCAACCTTCTGATGACCGGTGAGACGCTCTAACCATTGAGCTACCAAGACTCAGATGGTGAGCTAGGTCTCTGTGGCTAGGTGCAAGTTCGACATATATGTGCGACCTAAGCAGAAGCCACTATATATTAATAATGATGGATGCAGTTTATGATTTTAGAAATGTGAGAGCTTGGATATAACTTAAGAGAGATGAAAGATCGTCAAGCTCTTTACTCAGAAAATGATTTCTAAGCCCCAGACGGGGATCGAACCCGCAACCTCAGTGGCGTAACTTGGAATTTTTAGTGCAGGTGCAAGACTTAAGATTTTCCGACAAATGGGCGTGGTCATGTGGGCGTGGCCACGTAAAAATGCCATATTTAATAACTAACCTACATTACAATAAATCATATCTACTCATTCTTACATACACTAATACACAAATTCATCTTAATTTGTCCTATATTACGTCTTTCCGAATTAAGATCATTATTAAGAATTAAGATCATGACAGGAATTTCGCGATATAATTATCTCAACAGCTAACACCCAAATTTCCGACAGAGGACTACAATTTTCCGACAGATGACCATACTGGTGTCGTGTGGGGGGGCGACCGCCCCCCCTGCCCCCCTATAGTTACGCCACTGCGCAACCTTCTGATGACCGGTGAGATGCTCTAACCATTGAGCTATCAAGACTCAGATGGTGAGCTATATATAGGAGTATGAGAGCTTAGAAAAATCATGAGATGATAGATGAACAATAGTCAAGCCCTATCCTCAGAAAAACGATTTCTGAGCCCAAGACGGGAATTGAACCCACAACCTTCTCATGACTGGTGAGACCCTCTAACCATTGAGCTACCAAGCTCTCATACTTCCAACATAACTTTCATCTATATTATTATTAATAAATAGGGGCTTCCGTTTAGGTCACACATTTATGTCGAACCTGCACCTTGGCTCTCCATTGGAGTCTTGGTAGCTCAATGGTTAGAGCATCTCACCGGTCATCAAAAGGTTGCGGGTTTGATCCCCGTCTCGGGCTCAGAAACCATTTTTCTGAGGATAGGGCTTGATTATCGTTCATCTATCATCTCATATCTACTTAATTATTTGTGATTGTCTGGAAAAACGTTGGACACAAGCCCTTGTTCTTCTTGAGTATTATTTTAATTTTTTCCCTTCTTTAATACATAAGGTACAATCTCAACTGTGTAAAAGCTGGAAAAAGTGAAGTTCGACAAAAAATTGTGAAAATGATGAGCTGGTTTTTTGTATTTTCATTAATTGAACTTCAAATTTTATGAAAGGCAATCAGGGCTTCAACTAGAAGTAGGGTTTGGGGGGAGGTTGCAATCCCTGCCCTTTTAGTAATAGATCTTATAATTATTTGCCCTACCAGTGAGTTTTTTGCACTCAATTCCCAAAGCCATGAAGATCTAATTCACTTGAAATGATCAAAATCACCCAGACAGTGCCTTGATACCTCAATCTGACCCCTGCCTCTAAAATTCCTGGTTGCACCATTGCAATGGCTTACTTACTTCAAGATGTATATTATGAAGATTCTTGCAACCCCCCAAACCTAGTCAAATACATATGCAAAATTTTGATAATTTAGTCTGTGAAAAAAACATATATAAACTGCAAATTGGCATTTGTCAATCTACATAAAAAAGAAATGGATCTATTGCAATGCAATGGACAGTGATTGATTAGTTCGCCCATAAGTTTTAAATTCTGCACCTCTACAATAAGATAATGCTCTGTTGGGCTTGTTGTTTGCTATTTTGCAAGCTGGCAAACAGGGAGTGGGTGCCACTTGTCTAACATGCTCCTGGCTGCTGACAGTGCTCACTACAGCTCTGTCTTCTCATTTAAAGTTCAGCAACAAACCAGTTGATATTCTAGTTAACAGAGTTGAATTAATGTTACAGTACTCAAACGTTTCTGTCTTATATGGACCTGTATTATTAAAGTAAATGGTTTGAACATGAGAGAATCATGATATGTTTGTGGAAGTTGATCGTCCAGGTTAGTGTAGTCTTGAGAAAGACTGTGTTTTCTTTTTTTTTGTCTCTGAATATGACCGCCACTAAGGCTGTCAAAATGTCAGTCACTTCTACCAACAGTCTTTCTCAAGACTACACTAACCTGGACGATCAACTTCCACAAACAGATCTGTATTATTGTGGATGCAACATCAACTTTTTAAGGCAGGATAGTCAGTTAACTAATACTGATTAATCCATTTTCACATTTAATTGGATGTTTTTGTCAAACAATAAATTTATTTGAAAACCTCATCTAGTTCCTGTTTCAATCCCTATTTTATCCTGACACTGTACTGTTTCTAGAAATGTTAGTTTCTTTGCTTCATATGTTCAGTGGTATAAATGGAGATCACCTTCAATTCTTACAACAAGAGTGAGCCCAGCTTGCGTAGTTAAGTTTTTAATAACTTGTAGAGGATTTCAAAAAGCAAATGGGGCCAAATTAATTGGCTGTACACTGACCAAGAGATAATACAGAACTAGAAGAACACAGAAGCAACAGTGAATTTGAATGTGTCAACTAGTTTACCTAAGTCTGCAGTTAATCCACTAAGAGGTTGGCAGTCCCCATAAAATCATCTGGTGTTAGCCAGAATAAATAAAATATATATAAAATATAAAATATAAAATAATACATTTATATAATACAGAGTTCTTAAAATTCTAAAGAAACAATCAGGCATAATTTATGAAAGTAATCATGGAATTAATCTTAACCTGTATGATTCAATAGGTTAAAAAATTCATTTGACTATCAAAGCCTGAAAAAAAGTACAATATTGTTGAATTTCTTCAAACTTTTTCTGGTGTCTATTTACAAATTTTACATTACGAAACAACTGTGGATTGAGGGCAAAACGACCACTGACACGACTTGTGGGCAAAACAAAAGGTTTCCCAAATTTTAGTATGGGCTTGTAAACCGAGGTGTAGACAGTCTCCATGATTGGTTTAGCTCCATCGTAGCTTTATAGCCATGTTTTTTCCTCATTTAATATAAATAAATTCGCTAGAACAGGTGGAAAAGACAATGTAGATTGTGTTAAGAGTAGTCCCCCCATTGTTTCTTTGTTCTTTAAAAACCGAAAATTGTGTATAAACCCAACAGTTAGGGTTCTCTTAACCCGCTAAGGGGAAAGGGCACACTTTAGTATTTTACCCTGGTTAACACCAGACGGTTTTACTCCACACATGGACGAGTCCTGGCTCGTTAAGTCTCCACAATATATCATCCTAAATCGTAGATAAATGTGGATCACTTTACATTTTCAATCTCTTGACGTAGAAATGTTACTCTTTCTATCCATTTCTTTACAGAATTAGGTCCTTGCTCAGTAACTTCTTTTCGTCCTTCAGTCGACACAATCGTACCTTGGTCATTCACGATGATTAACTTTGGGATGGAAACAACATCATATTGACTTTTCAGTTCAATTATTGCTTCATTTCCAAATGGGACAGCCAACCAATTTCCATGTGAAGAGTTCATGTATTCCTTCATGGACTCTTTACTTTTATCTGAAGATATAAAGACTATCTCAAACGCAACGTCTTGCTCTAAAACCTCTTGATAGAAATCGGCAAGAATGGGAGTAAACTTTTGACAAGGTGGGCACCACGAAGCTGAGAAATAAAGTCCTACCATCTTGCCTTTTAAAGCATCTGTCCCTGCAACTAAGTCCCCAGATTTGTTGGTTAAATTTAATGACAGAATTGTGACCATCTTTCCAAATTTCCAGAAGTCATTAGTAAAGTGTGTTCATTAATTTAAAATCCTTCCCAATCCCAGATCTCTTTCTTTCATTTTGAGTCGTGTGACGTAATCGTAATTGTGTAATGTAATGGCAGCGAAGTCTACAATCTCTGCGGCAACAAGAGTTATTAGTAAACCAAGACGATTTATACCAAAAAGGGCTGCTCTTACATTGGTAAGTATAAATATAAGAAGTATCATAAGGTAAAGGAAGTTTTGTATCACTTGAACATTCGCCAGCAGAAATCTTAATTTTGTAATTTCATCAAATTGAAAGTTGCATAATATTAAGAAATTTTCTCGTTTCAAGAATCATGAGTCTTATTTACTGTAGGTTCTAGATTGGGCTATGGAGTTTCAGTATGGATTAGAAATCTAGTGAGAGGGTTGCTTTGACGTTAGCTTCACGACAGTTTCTGCTTGCATTCTTCACGAAAGCTGTTCTATATTTGTTTCACCCATTTTAAGTGCAGACACCCCGTTCTGTTGAATAAAATCGAGTGGCATTAGCCTGACAAAAATTCTACAGCCCACCCTTGTCCTTAAATCTTTTCTGCCTGTATCTAGCTTTTTAATTTCACTCAAGCAAATGCCAGACAATTTTACTCATAATGGGGGGATGTCCTGAACTGTAAAAGGTTAATTGAATTATTACGTTAATAATATATTGAGTGACCATTTTTTTTGTTTTTATATCAACAGGATTTACTCTGAATGATTAGGGATCTAAGGGCCTATTGTGTCATTTTAGGTCATTGTCCCATTAACAAGCTGGTACTGTATGTTTCAAATTGCAGTTACCCTTCAGTGGTGTGTTTTTTAACTATTATAAACACCATTTAAAATCAGATTGAGAAGTAATTGGCAATAGAATTCTATCAGTAGAACACAGTCAGTTTGACAAAATTCAGTTCTAATCTGTTACATTACAGGTATGTAACAGAATACTAGTCTGTTATGACCGTATTACCATACCACTCCAATGAAACTTAACCATTTTTGAGGACTGCATTAGAGCAATTTGGAAGCAAGAAAATAGCATGAATTGAGAACTTGATAAGTCTTTGACAGACACTCAAATCTTGAATCTTGCTTCTTGATCCTTGAAATATTACACTAATGGTAAAATTACAAGCAAAGCCTAAAAAAAAATTTGCATGCTTAAGAAGTCCCTCTGCTGAATAAACTCACTGTCAAGCATTACCTATTGGCAATTGATTTTCTGAACCTATCAATGATAAAACACATTTAATACTAAGGTTTGCTCATGAAGAGATTGGTTTTAGAATCAATATCACTTCAAAGCCTTAATTTTGCTAATCCAGTTGTAAAGTACAGCCAGTGATATAACAATTGCATGTGCCACTGGGGGTGGAGTTACCAAATGCCACCCCCTCCCTCCTCCTCCTAGGTAGTAAAAAAAGAAAATGCAGTGAAATCACTGTAAAGGAGAAATTCTTTATTTTTGGATCTTACAAGCAATAAAAGCCAAAAATGAAAACAAAATTTAAAAAGCATAATGAATTGAAACATTTGGCTTTTTGCAACTTTTCTTATTTTTTTGCCTCTACTAAGCCTGAAACTGTTTGAGCTCAGGATCAGAATTGAACTTACCACCTTCTGAAGTCCACACAATGCTCATACCATTTTGCTGCCAGGACCCAAGATCACAGTTCTGATTGGTTTGCTCTACTGACTTATGTTCTGCTAAGTCAGTGAAACTCAACATGTTGAAACAATTCTTTTCACTCTCTTCATCTAATCTGCTATTTCGTATATACTGAGTTTACAAATGCAAACAACCAAATAATTTAAAATGCTTATACAATTTATTGCTTGAGCTAGGAATGTTTGTCTAATCCATGTTGCATCTTCCTGGCTTTCAATGAAGCAAACTTGTTCTTCACATCAGAATCAATCAAATTTGTCAATTCATGCTCATTAGAAAGAATAGCCAGATTGCTTAACGTAGACTAAGTCATAGTGGATCTTAGATAATTTTTTTGAAAAGCTTCTTTTGCATGTTGCCACACTTACACAGGTTTTGAGAAAGATGTTGATGCAATTAGGAAGTTTGGGAAGGATTCCTTGACTCAATTTCCAAATGCCTGAAAAATTTCTAAAGTTGCTTCTGTTTATACTGTAAAGATGGTCCAGCAGGTGATATTAACAACTATTGTCCTATCCAACCATATATCTGTAAACATTGATTATTACAAAAATTAAGGAGAAACTGGTGCATAACCAACTCTGTTTGTATCTAATTAAAAGTAATTCACTTGGTAGTTCATAGCATGGCTTTAGACTTAATAATTCAACTGTTACTGAACTATGTGAGTTAACTAATAGATGGTACTATCACAATATCGATGTTGGCCGGCTAAATGGAGTTGTCTCTCTGCTAAAGAAGTTATATCTTCATAGTGCAATTAAGGAAGACTGTTCATAACTGGTTTAAATTATATGTATCAAACCAATCGCAATATTGCCAAGTAAATGGACAGCTATCCCAGGCACCAAAAATGATCACTGGAATACCTCAGAGATCTATCCTCAGCTTACCTTATTACTATTTTCAGCATCTTCTCATCATTTTGCCACTCCTTCTGAAAGTGCTGTCTCTGAGAAAAAGTGCTAACTGGGGCTACTGCCCCTTTCCCTCCCTCTTGATATGTCACTGAGTATTGCAATTCAAGGTATTTTGGGTGAACAAAATTTTGCTGTGTGAACTGGACCTGAACATATCTTGAAAATTGGAAGATTGATCAAGTTTCTGTCATTTTTCCCCATTTCCAAGTCTAGAAAGTTAAAATGTTCCAGAGTGAGATTTAGCTTCAGGGTTCAACCTAATTGCTTTCCAGCCTTGGATGAGGTTGCAGTTTTTTCACTACCACTGGATGTATGAATAAAATTTTTAATTGTATGTCTGGCAGTTGAAATGTCTTCCTCTCTCAGCTTTTGAATAATATCGTTAATGCTGCACTATAATTTGACAAGTGCAGTCTACAGCAAAATTCCCTGTTTTGTATCAGAGGAAGGTCTGTCCATCATGAGCCATCAAAATACTTAGCAATGCATGACCAACACAATCTGTATTCATATTAAACAATAAATTTTGAGATAGCTGTATAGTCATGACACACTCGTGTGACTTCATTCAAGAATTGTTCTTGCACCCTTGCTCAAAAACATCCAATAATTGCACTCACTTCTCAAAAACATTTGTTTCCTTGTTTCCAAAAACATTTGTTTCTCAAAAACTGTTTCCTTGATCTTTGCATGCTCGTCACTCAAACTTGAATCATGCTCATTACTCAAGCTTAAGTTTCACTTGAGCAGTACTGTATATTAATACTGGTATGTGTTCTTATCTCAGTCCCCCTTAACAATATTGCTAGTATAATAGTCAAAAAGAGAAAAAAGTGAACCTTTTAAGCACTGATGACCACAGTACCTATGGGTTAAGACTCCACTTCTTTATATTAATTATCATAATGATTATTATCCAAGAAAGCTGACTAACAGTATTGAGGGTGACATCTCAAATGTGTCAAACATACTGCAATTCTGATATGCTGTATCAGTATACTTGTGTCAAATCTATTGATAGAATCCGTATTAGCTCATTAAGGGACTTCTGTATTTGCTCTGGCTAATGCCAGACAATTTTACTCCTCCATGGGATGAGCCCTGCCCCTTATTGAGCTAATGTTCAAAAGCTTCCCAGTTATTATATAATTGGTTTTACAGACATTTGGCATTCAACAATTTTGCTTCAGTCACTGCTCTTTAACACCATACTACATGAATTGTGCATGTTGACCTGCTGTTAATCTCTTTATTTTGTAATACTTTGCTATATTTATTATCATAGTGGATTTAGCTAGGTTTTTATCAAACTGTTGAGAGAAAAGTTTTTCACATGCACTGCTTAAAGCCTTTACCTCAATGTTTTCAGGAGGGTTCAGTTTTACAGTATTTGTTCTCATTGAGTACTAACGTTTCAGGTGGAAAATTTCCTTTGTTCATAACTTTTCCAAACTAAAACCAATGGTTTGGCTGTTTGTCCAAGTGTAATTAGGTTAGCAATTGGGTACACTATATTGATGAATATTATCAACAGCATTTACACTTGATTGACAGTAAAGTTTACAACACTGATGGAGGAAAATTTGAAGTGTCAGGATACATTTTTAAGACCCAACTGGGATCTGTTGTGAAAAAAACAACTTTGGCCCTTCTGGCAATGTCCCTTGTAGCTCAATTGACAGAGTATTGCACTAGATTTGCAAGGTCACTGGTTCAGTTCCCAGATGGAAGGCCCAAAGTTGCACTTTTTGCAACAGATCCCAGTTGGGTCTTGACATTCTAAATTTTCCACTATCTATAATGTTGTAAACTTTTGTGGCTAGCAATGTTCCTTTGATCCCCTCATAGGACCCTTGGGAGCCACAATGGGTGCCAGGAAAGCAGGGGATTGTTGGCCCTTCATCCAGGTGTTATATGTGGTACTATGGTCTCCACATTTTACTCCATTGTTGGAAACTGGGGTTTGAATGTTGAGTGGATCCATGGACTTTGTTGGGGGCTACCTTTCCATCATCAGTAAATGGTGAGACTTTATGCCTTCTCAGGTACATGTAACAACATTAAGGAGCATGGGCACACTTGTAAACATTTTGCTGTGGCTAATGCCAGATGATTTTACTTGTCAAGGGGATGAGCCTTGCCCCTTAATGAGTTAAATTGCGGGCCCTTGGATTCCTAATCAATTTAGGCAGCCAGCCTATTGAGACAAATTTGCTCATGCATGAGTGAGAAAAACAAAGTGACAATTCTTTTTATCTCCCTTTTTTAACCATCTTGTTAGGCCCCAGACTTTCATAACATCCTTTCTAAGCTTTTTTTTTTTGTTTTTTTTGAGCTTGTCTTTTTGACCTGTACTCAAGATGCATAATGTAGTTATGGAGATTAGGTTCTCCTGTGGAGGGCCCAAACCAAATTATACAGAATACTCATTCTATGGGTAATGTATTTCAGAATTTAAAGCTTGTGAACTGATGAGTTTTTGTGCCATAATTGACTCACAACAACAGACATAATCGTGCAACCTCCCATTATCAATCAGTTTTTGCGGTGCAAAATGGAACACTTGCAGGGGCCATGATCCTGTCTATGCTAGTGACTTTGTTACTTGGGTACACCAGCTTAAGACCAACTTGTTGATAGACTATATTGAGGCAGGGCTTGACACTAACTTTTTACAACACTTTACACTTTGGAAAGTAGGTTTCAAATTTTACCTTTCATTTCAAAATCTTATTTCCCAAAACAAAGAGCAGACCTGCTAAGTGTTAACCATGATAAATTAATAATAACAAAAAAATTCTTCCCCACGTCTCATTACCTTCAGACTTCAGTAATTTTCGAAGACTGAATATCATTTTCAGGTGGTGCCTTATTTTTTACCCACTTTTTTCATTTAAACCTTTTTAACCGTAAGATTTACTTTCCAGTTTAGCGCAAAATTTACTTGCCAGATCAGGTAAGTATTTTGGTTCCTTTTTGATTTTTTACTTTCCAAGAAGTAAATTTACTTTCCAATGGAAAGTGGGTAAGTGTTACTGTCAAGCCCTGTTGAGGAGTGTTGTGTAGCTTGGTTCCCTTAAACAACTAGGTCCTCAGTGATGTTGCTCTGGCTACCTCTATCCTCAGTGGTCCTGTTCTTGTGCATCATTCTTTACATGCTCTCTCTATTCTGCCTGTGTAAACATCAATCTATTTGACCAGTATAACTCCTTGTACAATCATGGCAAAGCATTTAGTTGATGACAACAACGGTATGTTTTTGAGTGGAAAGAATTTTTCACACAAACCGTTCTTGGGGATTCCTTGCCAAGGCATGTTTGCCTTGCAAAAACAGTCACTAAGTTTAAAATGTCGGTAATACTCAATCGTTTTCGTGCTTAGTACTGCTCCTTATCATTGTTTACCTATTAGTCTGATGGTTATGTAAATAGTATCAGTCTTTGGTGTATTCAACTTCGAATGAATACATTATTGTTGGTTGCATGGAATAAGAGTTAGTAATTGTAGATTTACTGTTGTCTTATTATTTCTAATTAACTGTTTTGCACGTTACTTAGGAAGGTCACGTATTGTGATGAGTTAACATGGACACTCAATGCATTCTTTCTATCAGTCTATCCACAAACTTATCTATCTATCCGTCCATGTACTTATGTATCTACTCATCTGTCTGTCTGTCTGTCGATACAGGTATATCTGTCCATCTACACCTGTATTTAATCTCTAATTAATCCATCTCCAATCCAAAACATTCATCCATCCCCAATCCAAAACATTCATCCATCCATCCATCTGTCCATCTGCCTATCTGTCTGTCTGTTAGTCGGGCTATCTAATCTCTATCAGGAATCCTCAAGGTAAATGGGACAGTCGTATTTTGCAGATGGGCTTTGTTGGGCAGCGGTATTTTAGCATGGGTCTGAGGTTGTAGTAAATCCTGTCGTTACGTTTGTGCAGCATTTTGTAGTTTAAAGAGGATGGCAGTAGTTTTTCTTTCCATATTCTTTAACTGGTACTTTCTGAAGTTAGCATTTAAAAGTATTCCAGTAACTAGTCTTTGAAACTTCTCGCCTGCTTAAGTTTTATTATAAATTAATTAAGTAACATCTAGCAACGGTGGCAATGCTTGAGTATAGCACGCAGGTAAAGGGATGGCACCTTATCCTGTCCCTTGGAAGTCCTGTACTCTTGGGTAACAGCAACTGGTAGGTAAGCCCATGAGGCCGTGTTTCTTTTCCAGATGTGGTCAGCACAACTGCACACACTGTCCAAAATGTTTATCAAAGATTTCCGTACAGAACAAAAAAAAACTAAGAAATCAGATTTGCGATAAAGCAAACACTACTATGCAAACTAGACAGACGAAATTGAGTTAATTTTTTACCAACACTTCCCGGACTTTATATTATCGTGCTTGTGGTGAATAACACGAGATGTCCAACTGCTCAATACATTTCTCTTTGAATTTCTCATTGCTTGTAATCATGTTTATTTGGTATCATTTGTTTTCTAGAGTCCAACAGCGGTAAATAAAATCAAATTATTACTGAAAGAAAGACCTAATGTGGTGAGATTTGGCTGAATTTGTTGTTTTAGTTTACATTTAATTATTTTTGATTAAATCTGTTTCGCACAAGAATATTATGGTAATCAATTTTTACTAATTCTGTTAACTGACAGATTGGATTAAAGGTTGGAGTAAGGCAAAGGGGATGTAATGGTTTGTCTTACACATTAGATTACGCTTACGAAAAAGGAAAGTTTGATGAGGAGGTTGAACAGGACGGTATGTTAATCTTTGTTTCATGATATATTTTAAATATTCTAGTGCGTAAGACCCCACCTTTTTAATCCGCAGGTTGGAGTTATCGTTTATAGTACTCCCACTTGCCAGGAAGAGGAATGTGGGATGGGGGCTGTAGGGATTAACTTGGAGACATGTAAATTATGTAAATACTTGCCAAACTCATTTAACCTTTACATTGAAAATGTATCAATTCGAAATTTGAGAAAAAGAAAACAGTGGTCAGCGAGACAGTAGCTTGCAATAGGAGTACGTTAATAAAGCTTTTTCGTCGCAGAGCTAGTGGTGTAATGTGTGGGGGAGAGGAGCGCAGCTGCCACCTGACGAATTTTGTGCGGTCAAATCACGCCTGTAAGTGAATGTTTTTCGTTGTTTTTTTTTTTTTCCTTTTCTTCGTATTGGCTAATTGTCGCGTGTAATATAAATATATAATGAGTTACCGTCGGACGATCATAGCGATAGAGCATACCCTCTGCAGGGGAATACAGTGCACAGAATAAATAAGGAACCAGAAGTCCAACTAGCGTGAAAATTTGGCCCTTATTTTTTATTCGCTTGCGCAAGGACGCCATCTTCCTGGCAAGTTTCTTTGGCAGTTTTAACCTCACCGCGACTTTTTGCCGATTAAATGTAAACACAGTAAAGTTAACTGACGATATCGTGCATGTAAAATGCAATGCGATTGTTTTAAACTCAACAACGAAAGAAGTTTGTAGTTGCCTGGTGCTCTGTTTTTGGTTGTTTAAACAAGAAACAAGATGAATAAAGATCCGGCATTTTTCCGTTTTCCGAAGGACGAAACTAGGTAGCTTGTTAACTGATTTCGTCTGCAAAAACTGGATCTAAGTCAAACAGAATATAGAGTGGATTATCTGTTGAGATAAATAATATCGACACTTTCTTGAGTAAATTTTCGATATTATCTCAATCTTCAGACTACTTACCTTATTGTTTATATTATTATTTGGTCCATGAGTCCTGTGAAAGTGGAAAATTTGAGAAGCTGTTCGAAAAAATAGATAAATTTAGCTCCATCAGGCTAGAAATTGTTGCGCTTGTTTTACACCTTGGCTCTTATCTCCAGAAAATGCTCTCGTTTCACTCTCTCTTCATCGGATGTAATCCTGCGATTGTTTCAGATACCGTATTCAAATGAGCTGTTTCGATGATCTTCCAATACATATTTGTGTGGTGAGCTAACAACGCAATGGCTTACTCCACAATTTACACTTCTTGTTAGAAGAACTTTCCGAATGATGGATGTATCTGACTACCCTAAAATGTTAAAAATCAAAAAAAAAATGTTAAAAGTCTGGAAGACCAGCGTTATCAATTCCGATCGAAAAACGTTCCAGATGTTGTCTTCCTAGTCACCTCCTTTGGCCTTGCGATCTCATTTTAATGACACAAGGACTATAAAGCAATCACGTGGTCAAAAAAAATTTATGTTTAGGTCCAGATAAACGCATGGAAATGGATTGTCGCCAGTAGACGCTAGCTGGGAAGATTGCGGCGTTTGAATTAATGAGATGCGCATGGCAACGTAAGCGAGGACACAAACACCAAACCTGCCGACACTGAGTTCGACTTCCAGCTCTTTGTTTACTCTGTGATACAGACTCATCCCCCTACCGTATTTACTCGAAAAAGCGCCGCCGCAGTTATTAATTTTTACGACTATTTGATGCAGCGCTTATTAAAACTAATTGAAAGAAACGATTTCGGATACAACATAACCACTTTTTATTTCTAATAACATAAACAATCAGAACACGAAAACCGAAACGCACGCCAAAGTATCGTCACTATTAATGTCGCTGTCTTCTCCACAATCGGATTTAAATCTGATCGAGGTCATACACCTGCATCAGGGGGGTTAGCTACTTCGACATCATTTCGAATTCTTTAGTGTGGCGCTTATTTGGGGGCGGTGCTTATTCGAGTAAATACGGGACACAAGTACATCTCTTTTTTCGGATGAACTAATCACAGAGTCAGTTTGGCGTGATGTCGGCACTTTTGCGTGCTGGTTTTCGTAAATATGTCACAACTTCGAACAGAGAAGTTTGTGCACAACACGGTCCCTATGTTTACCCATTCATCCATATTTCCGTCTCTCCGTCTGACAGTAGGTCCATTCTATCCAAATATTCATTGCAAACAAAGATTTCGCGTGATATGATGTGCACAAGAAATCAAAACGACATAAAGCATTTTGTGTCTTGGTTTCTAGTGCCATTGAAATTTAATTATATACAAAGCCTCGTTCGTTTAGTTGATGTGGTCGAAGGACCTTCAAGTCTCATGAAGCAGATGCATAATCAGGAATTCTTAACAAGGAAGTGTAAACAAATTGCTCTTTCAAATGCAACATTGCAAAGTGACCATCTGAAATTTTATTTTTCCTTTTACAGTCCGAGGAAAAACCCCTTGAGAGCTCCGAATAAGTAGCAAGAATGCATCTCCTAGCGCAAATATTGCAAAAAAGACTCGATTTTGTTGAAAACAATTGCAACATTTTCACCGATAGGTGGGGGGACAATTATTGCCATTGGCACCTCTTAGTTGTGCCTTGGGTAGGCCGTCCAGTGAAAACAAGGAGAAAACTAACAATTACGGGCGAACTCCAAGTTGATGCTAAAAGTTGTCGCCTTTGATGACGTTATTCACATGTCAAGGACGAAAGTATTGCGAATGAGTATTTCTAGATAAATGTAGACTGTATCCAAAGTGTTAGACAAGAGTTTCTCAGTTTGATTGTTTCCGTAGAAGCATCAAGAATATGTCGATTCAAATGAAGAAAACCAGATTTGCACTTCAATAACTGAAACAAAAAGCCAACTGCCCGAATACTCTAAAAGGCAATTTGAACTGTAGTGGGAAATGAACAGTGCCGTCTTTTGGATATGACGTATTGTAGGGGATATAAAAAATGTGATCTCTATGATTCCGTTTGCGTGTCGTAATAGGTGAACTTTGACTTCAATTAGTTTACTATAAGGTTTTGTAAACTGGGAAACTATGATAGTAGATGAAATATTGCAAAAGAAACTAAACTCTTGACTGGAATCTTGGGTGTTACACTGCTTTTCTCTGAGTTTATTTTGAGAGAACGTGTCTTTTTAAGGAAAATGATCCTCAACACGCGGTCTTGTTGTTTGTTGGAATTTTCGACAGTGTTAGTTTGATATCCGCAATATTGGTCAACCTCGTTTTTATGTTGATATCTGGATGTTAAAATTTGGTATTTAGGTATTGTTGAACTGATTATGCATAACTTTTTTTATAGGTGTAAAAGTTATTATTGATGCAAAGGCTCAACTGTCTCTTTTGGGAACAGAAATGGACTTTGTTGAAGACAGACTGACAAGCGAATTTGTTTTTAATAATCCAAATATTAAAGGAACATGTGGTTGTGGAGAGAGCTTTTCAATCTAACACTACTTATATGTTACCAAACTGACTGTAACTTCCCAGCAATCACATTGCGTTGAACAGTCGCAGTATCACAGTGTCATTGTTGCTTTACGTCTGCTTTTATGACATGAAAACTAAAATACCTGGTTCTGTATATTTTGTACACTATCCTTTGTTATCGGATACTGTTTTGAGATTTCGACTATATGTCAGGCTTAGTTCATCTTTGCTTACATTTGCTGTAAAATTGATTACTCTATGAGTTGCCAGTTATGTAGAGAAGATTTGTCCTCATTACCGGTCAGTCTTCCCCGAGATACCATCGAGCTAAAATTGGAAGGTATTCTCTGTAAATGAACCATTTACCTGAGAAATCTTAAACTTCGATAAGACGGTTGGCTTCTTCGAAGAAACGAGACAAGATTTTATTTTGTAAATTTGAGGCTGCCTTCCCTGGAAAACGCAATGCGTATGTATCCCGGCCTGTATTCGGTTGATATTTAGGTCTCGGCTGCAAACCAAGCTAACATTTCGCGTAAAGAACTGAAGGAAACCCAAGGTATTAACTTTTGTAAACGATTAGTAACCAGTAGGACATTCCCATTACTGCCATTCTGAGGGCAAACGTTAAACCGCATGGTTTTTTGGGAGGTAAATAACTGGCATTAGAAATTTCCCCTTCCCCCGCTCTTAGCTGATTAATACCTATCTAGAAGCGTGGGTGTTGGCTCCCAATTTATTGTCAAATTTTTCCGCTAGTGTTCTGCTTAGCTTTAACGTCGATCTCTACGTA
This sequence comes from Heliopora coerulea, assembly GCA_030142905.1. Classification (NCBI taxonomy): domain Eukaryota; kingdom Metazoa; phylum Cnidaria; class Anthozoa; order Scleralcyonacea; family Helioporidae; genus Heliopora; species Heliopora coerulea. Next base: position 3,440,977 of record JASJOG010000001.1, read on the forward strand.
TATAGGTGGTACGTGTTCCTGTCGGAAATACGAATGTGAGGTCGACGTAGTTTACTAGATCTTCCAATAGAGCTTCCTCCAAACGGACGCTTTGTAATGGTGGTTCGAGGATAATGACTTCACTCACAGAAACGTTTCCCCGAGTCTCAAGTTCGTAATGGAAAAGGGGACTTCATACAATGGTAAAAACTGTTGTCACTAACACACCTAATTCTATATACCTAAAAGTCCTTGCCAAGCCAGTTTTATGACTGATGCCCGAGATACGAATTAGTGGTGGCTGGGTTGTGCTATCAGTGGAAAAAACTTCGGCAACTTACTGCACATCAAAATTTCGCCGAAACTTTTCTATCGGTGATAAATCAGCCAATAGCCAATTAAAGAAATGATCACTGTGAGTTGTGATTGTCTCACTAGAAGACATAATCACGCATCCTCTCACATGTCAGTCACTTTTATCGAATTTGAGAAGATTTAAATTCCTGAAAGTTAAACAAGTAGACCCCTCGCGACATACTCTCTAGTGATTACGCTGGAGACCTTGTTACCCTCGTGTACCGTATTTTCTCAAATAAACGCCAACTGTAAGGGTGAGTGGGTAGTACAATCATTCAGAAACTTAGCTGGAATAGTTTAAAAAGCTTCCTTGAAACGTCATGAAAGATGAGCATGTCGAATTTTATCCCCGTTATCCCTCTCAATATTGTTTCCATATGGATATTATAAACGACTTGGTGGAGAGACTGCTTACAACCTTTTAGAGTATAACATTGATAAGGCGACCGCTTAGATGGTGACTCGCATATCCGTTCTGTTCCAACTAATTTGTCGTTTGCTGTAGAACTTCAAGTATTTTTGATAAAAAAGTGGCAGTCAGAAAGTTTAAAAATACTCTTGTTTAATGAACACCGGTGCTTGAATAGACGATGGCGCAAATAAGTGCTGTGTCTAGGAGGCCAAGTTTTAGATGACCACCAGGGACGTTTAATTGAGGATGTAAGGTAACAGGGTGAGGTCGACTTAGCCGCTTAGCCAAGTTCTGAAGTGGGGAGGATCCATGGGGACTAATTTAATGTCCCTGTAGTGAATAGGGATTAAGGGGTGGTGCCCCTGGAAATCTATAATAAAAGGGGGGATGCTGGACTGTTGTTCATCCATGCAGTGGTGTAGTCGTAGCCAGCGAATGTAGAATTTCAAGCTTATATAATCATACCTAGAATCAACAGACCAATACGTTAATGTCTGTTCAATACCAATCTTAGTTCGACCCATGTATCTCTGCTTAGTTTATTGCATTATTTATGGGGCAGCATGACATCCCTTAACACTTTAGGAAGTATAACGCTTGTCATTCAAAGCTTTGGGAAGTATAACGCTTGTCATTCAAAATTTTTGGAAGGATATCGCCGTTATCCCACCTTACCTTACAACTACGCCCCTGCATCCAGGGGACGCTGTTAGTAGAAACACAATTCGTGTTTAAGTAGAATGGGTCAATCCTAAATTTACTTCTGAGCTAACAACACTTTCGTATACGTCCTTCCACAGGCTTATGCATGAGACTATGATTAACTTGGGAAGAGCATAGTTAGAAGAAAAGTGAACGCTAGTGTTAAACATGGGTAGTGCGGCCAAATGTAGATCTTCGATCTCCCGAACCTGATTTGTATCAAGTCCAAACTAAAGCCAAAATATGTACCAGAATGACCCTTGCAAAGCTGTATGCATTAAACTGATTTCGGTTTGTAAACCACAGTAATTTGAGTAAGGGGATCTTCTTTCCTTCTTATCATATTACACTGTTATCATACCTTATATTATCTTACCTTTTTTATTATAGCGTTAAACAGTTTTCTTGCCTATCATATATCTTCCTACCTTCTTTTTAGTGTTTTTAAACTGTTATCTAATCTTTCATATCTTATTACGTGCCAGTGCAAATCCGAATATAAGAAGAATAATTTCATGGCTATGCTCTTTTATAGTTTAGCTCAAAAATGCAGAATCCGTTTATAGTGATTAAGTGTAATAGCCTAATATTCGTCATGTTTTCTTCCAGTTTACTGCGACTTCTTGGAATACAGTCTTTAACTGTATTCCAAATACAACATTGATCGACAGTTCCTAAGTTTTGAATTTCGATGGCTCCCAAGTTGGTTAACAATTAGGTGTGGTGGAGGGTGTTTCAATTGAACAGGGTGGGATTCAATTGTTCGAGAAAAAATGTTGTTGCAGGTCTGGAAATCTGTCAGTGCTGGATGTTCTGAGATGGTCTTCATGGTTCGATTTTGACACTGCAGTTATCTGATTAAAGATTTGTTGGTCACATGCGAGAAGAAATGCAGCTCGAGGAAGAGTGTTTGATCCTGAAATCTCAAACTCAATAATTCATGAGCAAAACACAAAGGATATCAGTACCGAGACGTAGTTTGGATATCTGACCTTAATTAGCATAAAACTTCGACAACTTTAAATCCGATTTTCTCTTTAAATAAGGATTTGTTAGAGATATAATATCATACACGAAAAGGAGTGTTTCATCAAATATCCAAACACCTCGAACTTGGTAAAAAATCTCGGCTATCGCCTCGTTTTTCAACTCACTTCTCGGTGTTTGGATATCTGATGAAACACTCCTTCTCGTGTATGATATATTACATCGAATATTGAGAAGAGAGTTTTTAGACTCTCTTCAAGGCGTCTGATTGAAGTGTAAAGTACTCTCACTAGTTTCATGCAAAGTGGAGATTCTGTCGGTTCGGGATTGCTAGTTGGTTTTAACTAGTCTTGAATCGGGAAAAGTTTCCATGGCGCGATGTCGAAATAGCTCCTTTCATCACTAGGCGTGGTGTGCGTGAGAGTGGGATGATGATGATTTCGATCCTTCCTATCATTTAAGAATGCGTTGCCTGATTATTCATAGTTTGTAAGAGCAAGAGAGCAAGGCAAGTTCTATCAAATGCGTTTGCAAAATGGTACTTCTTATGTAAGTTTTAAATCGTCCCAAAGCTGGCACATTCCTCTCACACTCGCACGTGGTCTCAGTTTATGTAGCAAATATCTCGAGGCAACTGGAGATTTCGGGATACAAAACATGATCACTGTCTTTTAAAGTTGCTGAACAGTCATTAGTACGGTGTTGGGATCTTGTTGTTATCGTTCCCACCTTTGTTGCAGGGTCATGCCGGTGGTGCGAAACCAGTAACGTAGTACTTTTTCTGTAGGAAAATTCCACCCAGTGTCTTCATAAAATTTTAGGAATTGCAAAACTTTTCTTTCCTTTTTTCACTTGTTCTTTTGGGAAAGTGCTGGATTCTCGAGATGAAAACTTGGGAACCATTATTTGCTTTTATTTTGGGAAAAGAAAAGAATTGCTATAAAAATTCTGACCGATTTCTGTAAATTGGTAGAGACTGGCCTGCATCTGCACCTGGCGTAATGTGGAAAATCCCAAGCTGGTTATCGCGAGGACCAGATGACAATGTTTCACTTGGGCCTGGGTACGAATTTTGGTTTTTTGTTCATCCAATAAAAGCAATATGGCGACTCGTGTAGGTGCTGGAAACAATATGTCACAAAACCAAGATCCTCGCCGTAGCAATCGAATATATCGATATACACCGCAAAATAATAAACCAAATCAAGACCCATTACCAGATTATGTCAGTCTATTGGGAATGATTTTCAGCATGCTTGGCTTGATGATGAGGGTAGGTATGAAATTACACTGCTGTCATTAATTTTATTCATAGTGGTGAGAGATCATTGATGAAAGTCTAGAATGACCCACAGTCATCACAGTTTTGGTTTTGAATACTTTAATTTTTGTGGCATACGCTGTTGCAAGCGATGAAATTTCACATACAGTACATGCATAACATTTTATAGCTAGGGTTGTCAAATGATTTGAAGTAAGGTTTGGTTGTTATTTGCTGTTGAACGGGTATTAAGTCGGCAAGACTCAAGAAAAATCTGAGCTTCAAACGAGTGTCAAACTGGCAACTTTTGAATGCTAGTCGCATGCTTTAACTGCAGTTTCTTTCATACAGTACATACGACTTGACGTGGTAGCCGTTTTGGAGTGTACGTAAATTTTGTGTTTTAAAATACTCATATTGCTTGTGAAGTACTAGATTCCTCTTCAACTCTTGTGGAAAGCCAGGCTAAATTGACTTTGACTTAACTTGAAAGTGTGTTGTGACAAACAGTGGCAATGACCTACTTCGTTTAGTAGAAATGCTATAGGAAATTGCTGGATGATTCTTGTGGAACTGTGCCATTTTGTCCATTTGTACAGTACCTGACTGTATTCCAAAGGTTCCTTGCTGGTGCTATCTGGTGGGACAAAACTGTTCAGGTCATCTTGCTTGTCCAAACTGGTGCAAACTTTGAACTACAACTCTTGGAAGTTGGCTTTTCCTAAGTAAGATATTACATTCTGACAGTCTATAAGAAACCAGAACATAAGTTATTAGGAATAAAAATGCACTAACATATAATTTATTCAATAAAAGCTATTCTATGAAAGATTAAAACTAACCTGCCAGAGAATTGTGACTCTGTCTGCATCTTGTCAGTTGTGTCTAATGCTCAGGATTTTATAATGGTGGTGGCATATTGGTGCATGACATACTGTAAACCTCATTTTCTCAATTCATCAGGCCTGGGTTCTTCACTGGCATGGGCTTTGATAGGCTGGTGCAGCTATTTGGCAATGTGAAATTTTGAAATGCACTTCGATAACAGTACATTATACATACCACTAAGATGTATTTGAATGTGCAAGTTCTTGTTGAGTTTTACAGTATCATACTCTGCAAATTCGAGTTGCAGAAGAATGAAATATGCATTTCTGAAGGTTGGAGGCCTCTTATAGGAAAGAGCTCAAAAAGCTACAGAGTCTGGCACACCTTTATTTATGTTATTATTTTGTATATCAAATTTATGAACTGTTGTATTAATTATGACCACAGACTTTTCTTAATAAAGCACTGTAATTAGTAATAAAGCAAAATGTTTTGGAGTTTTACTCCATGGTCAGGTAATGTGTACTGCTCATGGATTAACAATACATGTGATTATTTGTGTTGGCATATATATATATATACACTGGCAGTCAAAAAGAATTGATCACACAGAAGCTAAAGATGGTAACGTCATAAACATTGTAACAAATCTTATCATGACAAGTAATTACACCAAAAACAAACAGAAAACAAACCTTAATATTTAGTGGCTCCTCCACCAGCTTTGATCACTGCTTTACACTTTTGAGGCTTGCTGTTTATTAAAATAATTGGCTTATCTAATGGAAAACCTTGCCATGCAGCTTTTATAGCACTCCAAAGTTCTGTGACATTGGTAGGGTTTTGCTCTTGGACCATTATCTTAAGTTGGTCCCATAGATTCTCAATAGGTTTGAGATTGGGTTACTGTGCTGGCCATTCCATAAAAGTTATGCCCTCTTCCTTAAGCTATCCTTTGACAAGGTGGGAGGTGTGACAAGTTACATTGTCATGCTGGAATATCCAACCATCTGGTATGGTCAGCATGTGTGTGGTTGGAATAAACAAATTTTCTAGGAGATCAATGTGTCGTTCTCCATTGAGGTTTCCATCTATCTTAGAAAGACAGCCAACACCTCTTGCATTGATGCAGCCCCCATACCATGATGCCACCACCTCCATATTTGACAGTTGTCTGAATGCAGCTTTCCTTTAGTTCTTCGCCAGCCATTCTTTTGACATACACATGCCCATCACTCCTATGAAGAAGAAACCTTGATTCATTGCTGAAGATAACTTGGAACCACTGTTCAGCCGTTCAATCTTTGTGTGCTTGTGCAAACTGTAATCGAGATTTCTTATGGCAAGCAGTAAGCCTTGGCCTCTTTCTGGGCTTGTATCCCTTTAGACCAACCTCTCTAAGCCATCTTTGGGTGGTGGAAACCAAGATATTGACACCATGTTCAATTAGCATCTCAGCTTTTATTTGCAGTGCAGTCTTGTAGCAATTTGACTTGCTTTTCCTTACCATGAGCCTGTCATCCCTCTCAGATGTCTTTCGCTTCTGTCCAGGGATCTTACCATCTTTCACACTACCAGTGAGTCTCTTCTTTTTGAGGATTTTGCTGACACTGCTTTGAGTACAACCCAAACGAGCAGCAATTTCACGCTGTGTGTAGCCTTCTTCCAATAATGCCACCACTTTTCCTCAATCTTCCAAACTGATTCTTCACTTTGGACCCATTATTTCATATCTTCCAATTTGTGACAGGCCAACAACCCTTTCTTGTAAGACTTGAAATTCATTTAGCATATGCTATAAAATACTTTAAAGCCAGAATATCTCTACAAATATTATGGGACACATCTCAATCTATCCAAAACATTCATTACTATAACCCTGAAGGCTGTTGGTGTATGATGTGCTTTTTGTCTTCCTATGTAAGCAGAAAGTAACATAAATCTTAACATGATTGATTCTTTTTGACTGCCAGTGTGTATATATATATATATATATATATATATGTGGCATGTGTATTCTTAATTGTTCTAAATGGTGTGATATATACTGTAGCTGTAAGACAAATATTAACCTGAGCAATAAAATCTACTGTACTTCATCAACTACGATGTAACAAAACTATGAGCAATTATGAATGCACACACCAGGCATCTGTAAGTGCTTACACAATAAACAATCATATGCATTGTTAATCCATTAGCATTCTACCTCACCTGTTCAATGCTATCCATGAAAAAAAAGAGATTTCTGTTTATAAAGACTTCTGTTAAAAAATGCAAGTATTTTGTCACAGACAAGCAACTACAGTAAATGTACCAATAATTATATTCTTTTTCGAAAACTGAGCATGGTTTACATTTATGGCTTGCTTAATTTTGAAGATTTTAAACAGAAACTTGTCAATCTGACACTGCTGAAGTCAACTGAAAAATGTTGATTCAAGCAGGATTTGAACTTGCATCTTCAGGATACTGCTCTACCACTCTACCTGTTGAGCTATCAAGTCCACAGGGATTGGACGCAAGTTTTTATCCAACTTAAGTATGTGAGATATTCTCGCAACAACTTCATGCTTATCCATGAGAGGATGTGTAGTGTTTCAATTCTACATGTATTTCAGAATCATCCTCAGAGATACATGAACAGAAAATTCTTCATGAAAAGTTTTCTGTTCATATATCTCTGAGGATGATTCTGAAATTTGAAAATTTTGCCATAGGAATTTCAGCCTGATTTGACTGTGCAAGAATGACTCGGAATCCTCCTTAGCAGATACCCATCACTTCTGCTTTGTGCATGCTGTAGTATAGAACCGAGGTACATTAAACCAATGCAGGATGGCCATTGCAGATATCTTGCACTAAACAAAGGTGACCATTTCCCATTTGTTTCAGATCATCTTACACCCAAAAGTCTGGTACAGATCCCATTTTCTGAACATTGTTTTTAAGCCACTCCAAGAGATTACAATGATCACTGGAATTGTTTGAATTGCATAAAAAATATAGCTTCAGTGACCCCAGAATTACAGTGATCCAAAGGATATCAATGATTCTGCAATTTTGATTACTGAGGTAGGACATGTTCAATCTTGATCATTACAGTAGGATTACAACAGCCAGTAGAGGTGCTGAGAGCATGATTTCTAAATGCAGAGCTCACATTTTACTTTTTGTATCCTAAGCCAAAAAAGGCCTAGCTAATTTCACCTGTTTGTGGCTATCCAAGGCCATTTTCTTTTTACCAAAGTCCAAATATTTGACTGTAGTGTATGTAAACCACTTTCAAACACTCATTTAGATGACCAACTTATACTGACAAAGGCATTTTGGTTACTTGGTTTGTGTTCCAGCATACTGTATTTGCCTTTACAAGATCCACTTGTACAACTAATAATTTTACATGGTACAGTACTTAACAGCACAAAATTTGACATCATATGTGTCACTTCTACAGTATAGACCTCACAAATAATGAACTGTTTTTGACCTTGGTGCTGGTAGCCCTAAGCAGCATCAAGGAGTTAACTACAGTACAGTTTCATTCTCCTCATTATGTTCTAGATCCTTTTTTTTTACAGTGTTGCCCTTGCTGTTCTGCTGCCACTTTTTCTTGAAGTTTATCAGCTTTGCTTTCAGTTTGCCAGCAGTTTTTTTCCAAAATTAACTAGTAGCAGTGGTTGTTTCGTCAAAAGAATCAGCATTATTAGTTGGTTTATTAGAAGGCACATGCTGCTTCACTCCAATGCCAAATAGTGTTCTCTGCTCTTTTTACATAGTTAAGATGGCCAATGGTACTGCCCTATGTTCTAGAACCTTAAACACATGTTGTAAGCCTGTGTGCATTATCTGCATGCAAACTTTAACCAATTTTGGAAGAGTATGCACACAGGCTATTCATCTGAAGCCTGTTTGAAACACACCACACATTACAATCAAATTGTGCCAAATCTATGAACATTTTACAATGAAAACTAAAAAGGTTTACACAAGTAACTGGTTACACACTGACAGGAAACCTTAGTTGTAAATAAAGCAAATTTAGTCCAAAATTCAAACAGTTAACCAGATGTGTGTGTGCTTTCCTGAAATACACATCAGGGCCAAAAGTGGCCTTGGATCTTAAGTACAATTTCATTTTTATCCGTAGTAATTTTTCCTTATCAGAGGCCATGGCCACAACGGCCACAATAAAATTTAAGCCTTAAAATGATTGCCGAGATTGTTGCGGTGATTGTGTTGATTAACTACAACCATTGCAGTGAGCATAGCAAATGTAGTGATTATGCTAAAACAGCCATTTTGCAGATTGCAAAATTGGAAAGTGAGTGAGACTTTCAACACCGCAAGTCTTAGTCTGGATAAAACTTTGATGTGAGAGGAAGAAGCACAATGAGGCAAAAAATAAGGGAAAACAAAATAAGGAAAGAAAGTAAGATTGAATGACAGCAATCATTTTAAATCATATACTGTTTTTTTATGGCTGAGTCCCAGGTCTTTGTCATTAGTATGCTTGTGAAGTAGACTGAAGCTCAACATCTCAGGTATGCCAGCGGTTGTTATGCCATGTCTCCTGCCAGAGTATTGGAATATTAACGTCATCGGTGATATACCTGGTGTTCTTACTAGAGACTGTATTATACGTGTAATCATACTCTTGTGATGTGAGGTACTCGCTTTAAAACCTGGCAGAAGCATGCTATATTTCAAAAAACTGTAGGAATAGCATTTCGATTCGCTCTCCAGTAATCCCAGAGGTGATGTGTCCTAACGAAAACTTCACAATTAACCTACACTGCCGAAGTCAACTGAAAAAGTTGACTTGAGCGGGATTTGAACTTGCACCTTCGGGATACCGGTCCGCCGCTCTACCTGTTGAGCTATCGAGTCCACAGGGATTGGAGGCGAGTTTTTATCCGACTTAAGTGCACGAGATATTCTCGCGACAACTTAACGCAATCCATGAGGATGGATGTGCAGTGTTTCAATTCTATTACAGAATCATCCTATTATAACACCCTGAGGATGATTCTGTAATAGAATTGACGTGTCCTAACCATGCTATTCTTACTCAATTTTTTAAAGCCTGATAATTTTTCGGAATGTTCAGTAATATCTGGTATCTGTATACCAATAAAACAAACCGATATTATGGGTATAGTGGACTATGTAAAGTCACGTTTTATGCGATCGTCAACATGGGCATCCGCAGGCTTCTTTTTAAGGGGGGCAAGTGGGATAGCCAAGGTATGCGGTGAACTTATGACCGTCTGACGTAATGCTGGCACAGGTTTGAAATTTTGAGAAGTCTGTACCGTTTACCCTGTGAAAATCACCAGTACCGTGCCCAAAAATAGCGGCACCCTTGCCAAAATTTTAGCCGTGCCGTGCCCAAAATATTAATAGTGTAAACGGGGTTTTTGACATACAGGGTGTCCCAAAAAAGGTATACACACTTTGAATGATCATAACTCACTCAAACTTTCTTACGAATGCCAAGCATTCGGGAGCAATTTGGAGATGAGGAGTTTTATTTCCAGCAAGATGGAGCACCTCCCCACTACCATCGCGATGTGAGAGCCTATCTTGACAAAAATCTGCCGAACAGATGGATTGGGCAAAGAGATAGCATTGAATTCCCCCCACATTCACCAGACCTTACACCTCTGGACTTTTTTTTATGGGGATACCTCAAAGATAAGGTTTATAGTACAAAACCTGCAACAATCAATGAGTTGAGAGCAGCAATTGAAAGAGAATGTACCCAAATACCAAATGCAATTTATTCGTGATGTTTACAATTCCATCTGTCTGCGTTATTAGCAGTGCCTGGACGAGAATGGTCATCAGTTCGAACACCTGCGATAACTCAAAAGATTCTACCCTTGTCTTTTCTTTAACTTGGATTATAAAACTAAGATTTATCTTAATAAACATAGTATCTATAATCGTTCAAAGTGTGCATACATCTTTTTGGGACACCCTGTATTTATTATGAGATAAAGCATGAATAAAGCTTTAGAAAAGAAGTCCAAAACTCTTAATGGTTAATAATTCTCATTTGCATAGCTAGCAATTGCCACTTCATGTATAATTGTATGCAATCACTGCTTAATTACCAAGATGTATTCCTTATTTCGCATTCCTGTGGGGGGGGGGGGGGGACAAGTGACCCCCTTGCCCACCCTTGCGGACGCCCTAGATCGTCAGATTCATTCAGAATTTGACTTGTAAATATTGAGAGTTTCGAGTTTCTGGTTTTAATTTTTGTGTTTTCCCGTGAATTTCAAGTAAATACCTCGTAAACATTTCGAAAAAAGGAGAGAGGTCAATTATGACTGTTGTTTCATGATCATATTTGCTTCTTAAAATAAAATGCACTTCGATTTCCAATGAAAAATGTTGTGGCTTTTTGTTGGCGTTCTAATGAAGACATTATTTCCAACACAGTTTGTGGTATATTCCTATATCTGAAACCGTATCGGCAACTCCAATATCTCGGCCTATGTAAGAAAGTCCAATTGAAAAACCGAAATGGGATTTCATACCAATATTGATCGATATCAGTGTACCAATCATTCCTAATAATTTGTCAAAACAGGGTGATAGTAAATTAACTGCTAAGGTGCCACATCTTATTTGGTTGCAGATAAAATGGGCAGCTTGGGCTGCAGTATATTGTTCGTTTATAAGTTTTGCCAATTCTAAAGCATCCGAAGACACGAAGCAAATGTTCAGTAGTTTTCTGTAAGTATTCACAATATTGTTGCTTTTGAATTTCCGTATATATATATATATATGTAAACACCACGATGAGACCAACAACTTCTTGATCAGCCTATTTTATTTAAACGTTTCACTATAACTTTACCTTCTTCAGTAAAACACTCGTAGCAACAACTAAAAAGTATAGGTGTGTCCCTTTATATATACATTACAAACGTCATCAAAATTAAAATAATAATAAAACTACTGATTATGATAAAAAAATTCTATTTTTCGAATGAAATTCTTGTCTTTTGTTCATCCCATAAGGGAAGAGGGTAAACAATTGTTTACTCCAAAACACCTCTCTCGTAGTTAACAAGCGATCCAATTTTACAGTGTTTTGGGGCTGAACTAATTCAATACATTGCAAGAATAATAGAGTATAAGGAGTTTGATATATATATATATATATATATATATATATATATCAAACTCCTTATACTCTACAAGATTTATTCTTGCAATGTATTGAATTAGTTCAGTATTACCACTAAAAAAGTCAACTAAAAAATGTTGTCTCGAGCAGGATTTGAAGTCGCACGAAAACAATTTCGGTTCATGTTTATACATATATGAAAAAAATTACATATATATGTATATATGTGATATTTAAAAACCGAGCAGGAGTGCTTTATCGGGGTTTAAAACACGAGGCGATAGCCGAGTGTTTTAGATCCGAAAGAGCACGTACTGCGAGGTTTTTAAATATCGTACAAAACGAACCTCGGTATAAGGCTAATTCGCGAAGAAAGTTTGGAAGTTTATGTTTTCTAAGCCAAAAACAAATCAACTTCTCCACATATAAAGTAAAATGAGTCTTTATGACATATAAAGACACGACGCTGTCATGAGTTTTTTTTTCATTTTGCTCTTCAAGTATATATATATATATATATATTACAAATAGGTTAAATGGTTACACGAAAGAAAGCGAGAAAGGGAATACGGTAAATGGCCGTCAATATGCGACAAAAATAAAGAAACTTTGGGCGAGTTTGACCGAAGTACAGTACAATGCCGCACATGTTCCAGCTCTACGAAGTTTTTGAATACGCGTTGCAGTACTGGGTGTGGTCACGCTGCTTGTCATACGATGGTATGACGTTCGTGACGTGAAATCAACTTCGTAGGTGTTGACTGTAGCGTTGACTTGATGAAACCAAATCCTTGCAATTTATATGAAGACTTTCCAACGTAAAAAAGTTGTCAGTGGGCGTGGTGTAGGGGCACGACTTGCTTCAATGATCAACTTTTTGCAGTATTGTCTTGTGGAAGTGTTGAGATGTTAGCTGCAGTCGTCTAGGGGTCTTTTCTCTTTGGTAAATTTTGAAGTATTAGTTCTCAGCCCTGTACGCTGCTTCATATCCTGCGCTATTTATGGTCCTTGAGTGACGTGAAATCAGTTTCAGATTAAGTAAAGGTAAGAACAAAAGGTTACACCTACAGTATCCTTGAGTAAGTGTTCTTCTGTAATATTTTAATGAGAAAAACTTGCCTTTTTTTCGCCAACTATGGTAAATATCCGCGCCATTTCTCCCTGGCTAAAAGTTAACTTTTTTAATAATCTGCTTATTTTTTTAGCCTTTCAGTATCAGCAGTTGTAATGTCGTATCTACAAAATCCACAGCCAATGAATGCGCCTTGGTGATATTTGAAGCTCCGAATCAAGAAAACATTAATATTACTAGCAGGAAATCGTCCGTGATATGGCATGCTTCTACTCTTTCTGGGCTGTATGTTTTGATTTGTTTCCAGGCCATTCAAGAATAGAACTTATATTTGATGAAGGAAATTTGTTCAGGAATTTCATTGTTGTAAGTTTACGAAAAGGAAGTAAGGAAAGATAACTGTTGTAATGTTGGTGTTTATGTAATTCTGCAATAAAAGTATCGTTTAGCATAGAAACAAAGGTAGTGAGGCAGAAATTTAAATTGCATGAAATGGATGATTTGGGAATTAGACCTTCCCTTGCTACGACAAGGAAAAGTCGGTAACAGAAAACCGTAAAGAACCCTAAGATGAAGGTGACACTTGATACTGAACCCATATACGTAATTCTGGGCAGTAACCCGTGCAGGAAAAATTTCTAATTACGTGCATGGGCAAGTAAGCGATATTCAACAAGTAATTCGAAATCCACGATTTTTGTTAAAGAATTACAGGGGTATTTTATGGAGAACCAACGTCAGAACGCAAAAAGACAAAGTTTAAGTGATATTAATGGTAGGCAACATCCCCCAGGGGCGAAACTCAAGGGGTGTGTGGGGAGTGTGACAGCCCCCAAAATACTAGAAACTCCGATTCGCAGGGCAATCACAGATATTGCAGGGCACTAGGGTAGCGCAGCCCAGGCACAGGCTCGCAGCTGCACAGAGTTGAGTAAATTAAAATTTATAAAATTGGCAATAAAAGGGATGATTACATTGACGTATTTATGCACAGACTCCAGAAAAATAGTTCTGAATTCAATGCCATCAAGAATTCTGTGCATTATACACGCAGCGGTTGTGCAGCGGTACATGTGCACGCATGTACATGTATGCTGTAGCTATGTAATTTCAATTCAACAATTATTTTTGTGATCTTGCTAATTTTTATTTATTTTTAACTGTTCTGTTTTGCCGCTGTGCCATCCCATTACAGACAGTAGGAATTTAGTTCAAATGCATCCAGACTGAGGCAGGCTTCCATATATTCCATTTCGGTCAATTTTACCTACGTTGCTGCATGCCATCATAGATTTTAGCAGGGCAATTCTACCCTACACCTACTCCCCCAACGAAAAAGGGCTAGTTTCACCAATTACATCCCCCTGTAGTTTTGCTCTTAAATCAAGCATGTGAAAAGTATTGACACTTCGATGGCAATGCAGCAGAAGTTATTACGCTCTCAATAACGTTAACTTTGCAATCTAAGCATTAAAACAGGGGTCATCCCCAAAGAATGGAAAAAAGCAAGTAATCCCAGCCTATGAAAGTGAACACATGACGTTCAAAAAAATCTTAGACCATTATCAATACTTTTTATACTCTCCAAGATTTTAGAAAGATGACATGTCTTTCCGACCTGTTATCAGTATTTACAGGATAATAATCACTTACAATGGACATCAACATGGATTTCGTAAAAATCACTCGTCGGAAACTATTTAATAAGAAGTGATTTGGACCTAATCGATGAGGAATTGCTGTTGAACAAAATTGTAATTTATTGCATCACCGAATTAAGTTTAAAATTGTTTAAACGTTATTCCAGAGAACAAGGTCAACAAGTCAAACATAAAAATGTCCTGTTTACGTCCAGCAGTCGCATCCTTGTCCCACAAGGATTATACCTTGGCACTCTGTTTTTTCTATGTTTGCATGAATTATTTTCCTCATTTTAATAACACATTACCGTATACGTTATTGGACGATTCTACTTCATTGGTAAATTCAGATGAACAAAACATCTGCCAAATATTAACAGTGAATTTAAAAAATTGGAAGGTGGGCTGTGTTTAAAATAAAAACAAAATATATGGCAATATACTGAAATAAATGATATGTTGCAAAATAGAAAAAGAAAAATGAGGATATAACGGAGGCAAGTATCTCAAACTGATATAAATGTAGTTAAAGCCGATAGTGAGAAGGAAAGAACGTGCAAAATACTCGTATGAGACTTTCAAATTTAAGCTTAGAGAATTCTTTCTTGGCATGAACGGGAGGATTGATCATTAACATGAGTTTACTTGAGTTAAATGAAATGTGCACGAATAACTGTTTAAGGACAGTATATTTAAATTATTGTATTGTGAGGTAAACTATTCTACGAGTTTGAGCCACGGTATGTGAAAGTGGATTTCATGAAATTTGTTTTTGGCTTTGGTAAACAAAGCTTTTTATCATTGCTTCTCAGTCCATACTCGTTATTTTGGAAAATAGTGAAATGATCTGTTATATATTTAGGTGCCCAACCTCGTATAGCTGTACATGTAATAAGTTATCGCTTTTTTAAAATGTTTTCAAGTGATTTCCAGTCAAGATTTTCGAAAATTTTCGATGATTGAACATCATAGTTTGCTTCCGTTATCACACGAGCAGCCCTCTTTTGAAGCTTATAAAGCTTATTTATATTAGAGATAGTGCCGTCAAGTCATACATTGGAACAATGAGGAAAATGAGGTTTTATTAGTGTTTCGTGAGTAACAAATTCTTTGGCTCTCCTTAGAAGAGCTATATTATTTGAAATTCTTTTAGATTGAGCATGTATATGCTCTTTCCACCTCAGTTGCTCATCATTTATTCCCCCTAGGACTTTTTTCTCTTTAACTCGAGTAATGGTTTGATCTCCAATAATTATATATGGATTAGCCGAAGTATGAGTTAGTTTTTGCCTTGATCCAATTATCATGTACTCCGTCTTTTCCATATTTAGAGTAAGCTTATGGGCGGTTGGCAATTTATGCACATTTTCCAGGTCGATATTAAGTAATTGCTCAATGTCTGCGGACAAATCCTCTCGCGATGAGATATTTGGTATCGTCTGCAAACAACGCAGAACGAGTTGTTTCAAGGCAATTTGGTAGATCGTTAATATAAATGAGAAATAATAAAGGGCCAAGATTTGATCCCTGCGGGATACCACAAATGATATTTTGAGATTCTGACATTGTAAGCTTTATTTTACAAATTTATTTACTTTGAAATATGAATGATTGAAAACACCGCAACGACGTTCCTCTCACTCTATAATATTCTAATCTGGAAATCAGAATTTTATCGTCCACAGTGTCAAACGCTTTTTTTAGGTCCAAAAATAAAATTCCATTAAACCCTCATCCATATTGGAAAGCCATTAGATTGCAGAGTGGAGAAGTTTGGAAGCTGAAATCGATGGAGGGTAATAGACTATCTAAGCCTCTGTTTGGCAAAAGAACAGATCTATTGTATATTGATCTGAAGGTGTTTGTTGCATCCGAGAGTGAATTGATCAGAGTGCTGGACACAACGAAACGATCAACGGAGGATGTGGACATGCAATGGAACGAGAAGAAATGCGTAGTGACGCATGTCAGGAGGTGATTTGGATCAAAGCACAAGTGATGCGAAGTTAGCGGAGTCAACAATGATAGCAAGACTGAAAGATAGGGGGCATTACAAGTTTCTAGACGTGCGAGAAAATTTGAAACAAGACGACAAATTAGTTTGGAAATACGCTACTGAAGTTTATTAGAAGAGGATATTATTGATCTGATCCAGCCCTTTCTCAGACTACGAGAACGTTTTAGCATCAAATCAATTTGCTCTACCATCGCTAACATACCTTATGAGAACTCAGCAATGGCCAATCGCCTAACTGCAGCAGGTAGGTAGAGAAACTCGGAAGACCATAACAGAGAATGGTGGAAAGCACCTGTTGGGTTCTAAGGCATTGATATATCTGTCAAGGGAGTTAGGGAGAAGGGGGTTGAAATCGGTTGAGAATGAATACAAGCTAACCAAGATCAAAGGTGCTGTTTATATCAGAGTTCAAACCTAACGAAGTTTGTAAGAAAGTTTGAGGAGCAATCAGCTGAAGCTGGTCACCGCTTTTTGATGCGATCAAGTACGCAAAGGAGTTAGATCTCGACTTGAAGGTGAAGGATTGTGAGACGGTGTGCCTCGCAGCGGATGGCAAGGAAGCTATATGGAGAAAGATTGGAATTTGGGCAAATAGGGTTCAACAGGAGCAACTACGACAAGAGACAGTAGATGAGAAGAAGCAAGGAAAGCTATTTAAAGTAGGTGGGATAGTGACCAACTGAGTAAAAGTTGTTTCGACTGGATGAAAGAATGGAAGACCTGCCCATCGAGTACCATTGCTGCGGTACACGAACTATATCAGCAACTGCCAACCAAGATCTATCATAATAAGACGGGCATCAACACTAGCACAGATGTTCGAATACAGAGTGTGTGTAAATGTCCAGAGAGCGTTGCTTATGTCCAAGCAGGGTGTAGTGCGCTGGTGTAGTCAAAGTACCTTGCTAGACACAACGCAGCTTTGAAAGTTCAGTTTTTTGAGCTAATAAGAGCGCGGAAGCTGGTGTCTGAAGTACCACCATGGTACTCTCCGGTTCAGCCCAACCCCGTATACGAAAACGAAAGAGCCAAAGTTTTCTGGGATGTATCGGTATACGCGGAGAATACGGAAGGGCAAATAGAGTGGGTGCAGAAATTATTGATAAAGAGGAGAAGTGTATTTTGGTGATTGAAATGAGTTGCCCTTGGGTAGATAACGGATTGATGAAGGATGCAGAGAAGACCGCCAAGTACAGTCCTCTATGATGGAAGCTTAAACAGCAATACCCCGGATGCGTTGTGAAACAATACAACGTCATTATTGACGTCCTTGGTGGATGGTCTGAAGATCTCGAAGGGAAAATGAAGGATCGTAATATAAAGATCAGAGCCCAGCTCAGAATTCTTAAGTGTATCGCAATAGTGAAAGAGGCAAGTCGAAAAGTTTTAAAACATGTTTACTGACATTTCGTTGCGGCGTGCAACATCTTCAGAGTGTAGGTTTAAAGGGATGAGAAAAAACTATATATGTGAATCTATAATTACATATTGGAATAATTAGACGGCTAACCAATAGAAAACTGGAAGACGTCTAATTGGTTAGCCGTCTAATTATTCCAATATGTAATTATAGATTCATATATGTAGTTTTTTCTCATCCCTGTAAACCTACACTCTGAAGATGTTGCACGCGGCAACGAAACGTCAGTAAACATGTTTTAAAACTTTTCGACTTGCCTATTTCATTATAGCGATACACTTTGTAATGATGTGCACTTTAGATGTGTAATTTCCGCTTCCGGTTGCTGGCTATAAGAGCAACGATGCGGTTAGTTAGAGGACAGAAAATAAATTTAATGCAGTTTGAAAGTTAACCTGAGAGACGTTACAGACTTAAGAATTCTGAGCTGGACTCTGATCTTTATATTACGATTACGCTTTCCGCCCGGAAAATCAATAGCCAGGAAAATGAAGGAATTAATTGAATTAATGAGCTAGGACTGTGCTTAGGCGGATGCAAAAGTCCATTTTATCCGTTTGAACATTGTTCGGTGTTTTAAGGCAGCGGTCCCCAACCTTTTTTGCGCCACGGACCGGTTTAATATTTGACAATATTTTCACGGACCGGCCTTTAAGGTGTGGCGGATAAATACAAGAAAATAAAATGATACGACGGCATAAAAACTGTGGTATATTGTAAATATAATAATAAACGTGAATCCACTGTGTATTCATATGCAACTTTATTAGCAGTGTCTTTGTAACGTAAATAACGTTAATAAAGAATAACGTTAATAAAGAACAAATAACGTAAGTTATTTATTCTTTCTGTGCGGCCCGGTACCAAATGACCCACGGACCGGTACCGGGCCGCGGCCCGGGGGTTGAGGACCGCTGTTTTAAGGTTTTATCGTACTTATTTAAGGTTTTCATGTTGGAAATAGATATACTAGATTTTATATAACAGAGGCATACCCTACGTTCGCGCCCTATGTGCGTTTTTTAATTTTAGGGTTTGAGCATCCAAAAGTTTTATACTGCAACAGTAATGATTATGATTTTAATAATTATAATAATAATGTTAGTGGTTACTGGTTTTCCTAACTTCCAGTCTTACGGACCTCGCTTCCTTGCCGGGTACCATCGAAAATAGCTTATAATTTACTTGGAATTAATTTATAATTGAAGGTAAATTGGTCATCCATGACTTGTATATACTTTTTTGTTTTGAGAGTTTTGCCAACACTTTATGAAATAACCAGCTGAAGTTTTTATTTTAATAGAAACTTATTTCTGTTCCTTATTTTATCAAAACAATGACAAAAAGCAACCCATAAGAGTTGTTTTTAGGTGCAAGCAAACACGGTCTACATTGCGCCACTCGCAATGGCCTCGGTAAGACTTGTATCTGCATATGGCGAGAATATCCAGGTAGAGATCGTAGTCTGACCAAATCGCTATTCTCCTAAAGTAATTACTCCGAAGATGTTAACTAATAAATTATATATCGAATTTTGAATGTCTCGCGCGTTATCGATTATCGGCTTTTATATTCCTGACTAGATGGCGAGAGAATTGCCAAATTTGCATTGCCCTGCTGGTAAGTTACTATTGAAAACCTGCAGTGGAGCAATATTAGTGAAATTAACTATCTTGATAACTTCCTACCAAGTGTAGTTACTAGTTTTCGTGTCGTCTTAAGCTTTCTCGTGCAAAATAGCAAGAAAATTTGTCATGTTATTAGTATCAGTTATACATCGACCATCTACCATTCGTCATGGCATTTTACTATACCTTAAATTTTTCAGCAACCCGCAGACCGTCACATATTAACACAAAATGTGACGTCATTGTCTTGAGCAAATTTCGGTTACTTTATATCTAAGAAAAAATATATTAAAATTGAAATAAATGATTCAACTGAACATGTAACAGCAATAACACAATAATCCTACATAGGATTAGAAAACAGCACATTTGTTCTTTTTTGGTGATCTGCGGGATTGTTAACTGCGGCGAAGGGATGACAAACTTACGACTGAGCGTGCAACAGCTGTCCGAATATTGGAATCGAAGCAAGCGCGAGAACAAGTGTAACATGTAGAAAAGCAAAAACGCATATGTTTTTATGTTTGTTAATTAAGTTTGTCACTAGATGTGTGCTCTCACGTTTGTGCGTGTTTCTGCATGTCGTTTCGACTGTGCATGATAGCGTAGGAAAGGTTATAGCAATAAGGATATTGGCTTACAAACTAAAATTTTATGTTGTCTTGAGAGAATCGAATGAACTAAATTAGACCTTTCAGATATTAGACTGTGTACTTTCGTCAGCGATTTGTAAATAGACTTATAAAACTACTATTTCGGCTTAACCTTGCTGAAATGGCATATACAAGTGCAGCTACTGCATGTGATAAATTACGCAGGCTCGTCAATCTGTCAGCGCCACACACAAGCTTGGATATATAGAATAGAGAACCTGGGTAATTCATTCGAACGGACACGCTACCTGCTTGCTGTCTTTAATTACAATTATCTTTTTACTCAAATTGCTTCGTTTTCTTTTGAATACCAATAAGCCCGTCGGAAAGTAGAACTGCTAGTCGAGGAGATGCGCGACTCCTTTCAGTTAAGCAACAAAACTTCATGCTCTGAAGCGCAATTGTCTTTGTTTCATTACGTAACTCACCTCAGCGATAAAGCTACCTAAAATTAGAGCTGTACGAATTTCAGTTGTTTTGAAAGACATCGTTGTACATTAATACGTCTCAGCTGAAAGTTTCTTTGTGAAGCCAAGCATAAAACCAAAAATAGTGGACATCAGGCATTTTTGCAGCTCAGTTTCAGTCCCACTCCCAAAAGCAGCCATCTTAACGTCGGTCTTAGTTTTTCCGTGACCTTAAAACGCCAAATCTTGTTTCGAACGGCTTTCAAGACGTAACTAAGGCACAAATAACGTGCATTAAAATGTGTAGTCAAGACCTTTAGTGCCAGAATTTCGAGCATGCGCTGAGAACAGGACTTTGCTTACAATAGCTTGCGCCCCTGCAACGCCCCCACATGTCCTCCAAGATCAGCTCATGCATATATGACAATGAATTACCTGTCAATATCAATAATATTCATTACTTGTGTACTTATAGTTCCGAGTTGCTACAGTATTAATATATTATTATAATTTCCATAATACTATGTAGTATCAAAGATAGATGTATGAAATTTAGTCGTGAATAAATGCAATATTGTGCAAGTATTTGGAGAGTGAGATTAATGGAACTAGGGTTAGTCTGTGTCCTGTGCACCGTTTTGCCTTCCAATTTTGCTCTTGATCTATGAAACTTTCACTAGTTCAAAAGAGAAACAGAAAGTTAGTGATTTGAATATTAATTAATTTGTTAAAATATAACACAACGGACCCCATTAACAGTTAGGTTTTAAGATATATACAGGCTAAAAAGTCAAAAAGTTTTAATTAAAAAGGTAGAAATCGTTTTCGACATCAAGTCATAATCAGTGTAAAAATGAAATGAACGGCAGTTAGGTTTTAATCTTTGCAATTACGGTTTGATATTGTGCCTATGATCGAACCATAATTGGCTGTTGCAATCAGTTTAGAACTATAGATCAATACCAAACTCATCGAAAACTATAATGCTCAATTGAGTACAATTAGTGGATGCCTCCTAAGCATTATCTGTTCTAACTCTAAGAGCGCGTAGCTTTCCAACTTGAGTCCTTGACCTGGTGCCGTATAATTGTCCTTATCTAAATATGTCTGTGGTGTAGTTTCTGGGCACGGAGATTATGTTATTGACGGCGGTGGGCGCGACCGTTTTAGGTGAGGTATCACAGCATGCAGTCTGTTTTATCTGCGAACCTAGCCACCTACTCTCCAAAACCAGACTTTTTACAATTTGCCGATAAGTCTGGGTTTTCTTTTCCGACTAACCGTATTACCCATCAATCTACCAAAATATGAAAGTGTCGGATGAATCACACCGTGCAGCTAGTCCTGTCTGGTTATGTATTAATAGGCAAATTATATAACTGCATAACAACAGGCGATAGTCCTACAAATATTCTGCCCACCCCGGCTCCAAAGGCTCTGTGTATGTATAATAATGTATGATAATGAACTGTGTAATTACATACAGATCAGAGTTTATTCATTTGTTTTCAGTCGGTTCCTTAGTTTTCGGATAATTACTCACCAGAAACCAGGCAGTAGTTTTTGAGTACACCCGGGGAAAACTGCTGAAAACTAGACCTTTAAGAGTAATCCCTTCAGCTTTTTGGTTAAAAGCGTGAGACTTGAGAATAGAGAACTTTTTGCATGTTTTAGTTCTTAGTTTTTGAAATTTACTCAAGGTTTGGCGTAGGAACTAATAAAACTCTGGGGAACGTTTAAGAAGTAAGATTTAACAACGATTAAGCCTTAATAATATATTAGTAAAAGTAATGATCTTAAAGCTTGTTGCTGCTACTCCTAGTTTCACGCTTTATACAGCGATCGTCAGAAAACCACTGAAGTTGCACTTCCGTTCTTCTATCAGAAGATTTCTATCTAAAAATCATTGAAAATTGGGCGCCGACGATAAAATTGTACAAGTATGTAAAACTAAAACAGTTTAGAGCGTAACGAGTCTTTGTGAGTGTTTAGGATTCAATTACTAAGCAATCAAGAAACCAGAGAGGAGGCTTAACAGAAGAAATACGGTATTACACGTTTATATACTGAACCAAAAGATTGATCTCTCTTTGGTAACAGCTCGAGCACCTTTGAGTACGAGAATAAGTAACCATAGTATAAATAGCAATACCCAGCAAGTTGCACGAAGTGTTGCCAAGCAGAAGAATTTTTTTAATTTTTCTGGCATTTTTTGGTTTTGAACCAAATTTGGAATAATTGGAATGATTGGAATGTTGGAATGATTTAGATAGACAAACAGAATGATAAGATATATAGATATAGATATAAATGTAGATTTAGATTCGGACGTAGATATTTGAAATTATGTAAATACATGTACATATAATTAGTCAAGGAACCAGCCTACGTCAAATTTTCAAACTTATAAATATATCTGTTTATACATATATATGTATGTATGTATGTATGTATGTATGTATGTATGTATGTATGTATGTATGTATGTATGTATGTATGTATGTATGTATGTATGTCAAGATAAAAACTCTTTAATTTATTAAAAACCGACGTTTCGTGGCCCTGGCCTTTAGTTCGCTGTACCTCCTGAGGTACACAGTCCTGAGCTGTACAAGCTGTACAACCAAGAGATGTTATTCGCCATGAAGGATCTCCCAGAGATTTCTAGTCCAAACTCCAGTCAATCGATTTTTAAAGCGGTAAAAAAGAACCAAAGATGGACAACATCTGACAGTTGAAAAGATTTAATTTAAAAATGTTCCGTTAAGACCTCCTTCAGGTTTTTACTGAGACTGAAGAAGGTCTTAAGACCGAAACGTTTTTAAATGAAATTTTTTAACGGTCAGAAGTTGTCTATCTTTGGTTCTTATTTTCTATGTTTATATATAATATATATAATATATATGATATATATAATATATGTAAACATGCACCCGAAACGTTTTTAATTTTTTTAGAAGAAAATAAGTTCTTTTAATGACATTTTTTTTGAACTTGTGGTGGAACGGGCTGCTGATATTTTGCTTTGAATTAAAATTAAAAGAATAATCACTCAAACTAAAATAATAATCACTAATAATTATAGCCGGGAGGAGGCCATGGGATGATGGTATTTATTATGATATTTCGAAACGCTAGCTTCTTCCATATCGACACAGACTATATCTCTGTAAAGCTTCTGTATAAGAACTTCTGTTGTTATGTTCTCTTATGTTCTCACCCAACTTATGTTCTCAATCTAACTTATGCTCTAACTTATGTTCTCAATCCTTATGTTCTCACCCAAGTGGTTAATCTCACAATATATATATATATATATGGAATGACAAGTATTGTGATATGTTTGATATGTTCAACAAGCGTCGAGAAAATGGACTGAGGATAACTGATAGCAAGATCAAATTAGCAAAGAGAAAGTGGAACAGAACCAATATTTACATTAAGAAAGGGTTCCAATTTGTAAGTAGGAAGAAGGAAGGCTTTCTTTATAACATCCTCTGAACTATTTCTTATAGAATTATTGACTACTTCACCAACGAAACGTTACCAAAGTTCGAGACTAGATTTGCTTTTGTCGTATACAGTTGCTGTTTTCTTCAAAAGAATCCTAGATATTTCGAAACACTTTGATGCAAACATGATATTCATTTTACAGTAAAGTACACAGTTTGGCCTCTCATATTTTATCTTTCACTTAAAAACCTTCCCTAAACAAAAGAGTACAGTTTTATGCGTTTGTGAACAAAAACTGCGGTTTCAGTCTTTACATGCCATTTTACAAAAAAAATTGACCGTTTATTATCGATTTTTACGTTCCAATACAAAACGGACACGAATTTTATAAGTTACTTCTAAAACTATTAGTTGATAGCTGTAAAATAGAATGTTATCTCTGGAAGTTGCCCCAAAAAAGTAAACGATAAATGGGATTTTTTGTTCTATGAATATGCAAATGTAACCGAGAATGGATGTCTGTAAGTGTCATACAGAATTAATGTTTGATCAATCAATTCTCAATTATATTTACAGACACTGACGATGTAAAGATCTCTCACAACGAAATCTGTCTTTAAATAAAATCCTTTTGAATGATAGACAGCGATATGTTGTTTCTATAAATAACTGACATAAGGGACTAACAACTGAAATTTTTTGATGTAATATTAATCTTCAAAAACTTTGATATTTTTAAAGCCTTTTAAACCTCCTCGGCCTTACCGTGGCAACTCAACGACTGCTTCCAATATGTTTATTAAATGCATAAGAGCCACCGTAAGTCCCTATGGAAATCTTTCACCCATGTTTTGTTTTTTCATACATCCTTACAACAGGACAATCTGCAACTGTCATGAATGATTATTAGAACTTTGTTGTGTAAATGTTTTTCAGTTCTAAGTTTTTGTTCAGAGATTTCCACTCTGACTTTTGTCATTGGGATTGAAAAATACAAAGATCTTCACGATTAAAACAGAAGGCAAAAGATTATAGATAATTAACCCCTCTTCCTGTCCAAGAGGTCTCTCCTTAACGTGGAAAATCGTCTGTCGTAAGCCAGAGTAAAATAAAAAAAAGTCCGGTACGGACCGGAAAGGTTCAGTCGGGAACGCGTGGGGAAAACGCGGCGGAAAACGCTTTAGCATTGTATTATGTAAGCCTAATTAAACCAGCAATAACTGCTGCTAGAAAAATAACTTAATTGCCAACCGAAACTATAATAAGCTTCCTGAGTTGGTCTAAAGAGAATTCTGTGACTTGTAACACGTGTAAATGTATAGAATACTCTTCGTTTGTTAAACTTCAGTTATCTAAGGCAAACAAATATTTTTGTAAGTAATTCAGGAAGTAATTGTCCTCCCCAACATTGCATATAGTTGATGTATGGAGCCTCAGATTTAGATCTTACTTCTATTCAATATTTTGTGGACCGTTATTATAAGTGCCATTATATATCTGGGACTTTCGGTGTTTGTACGTGACTTCATGGCGGCCATGTTGGTGAAACCCTTGTATGTGGCACCACCATGGCCACCAAATCTTTACTCTTTCAATTTCAAGGAATTGGTTCGAAGCCATCAATAGGTTCCTGGCACCCATTTAAAACGATCGATCAGGATTGAACGGCGGGACTTAGAACTTTTCCTCCCAGGACAAGAGGAGTAGTTTTGCATACGACTGTAAGGGGTCTATGGATGTCCTCCCAGTGTAAGACAGAGTAAAAGCAAACGTTTTAAAAGGCTAAATCGTTAGAAAACCACCCATTAACTTTAGAATTACCGAAAATTAAGTCTAACTGTTACAAATTCTTGAAGGACAGAATCATCGTCAGCACTTTGCGTTTTAAAAGTACCGTTTTGATAAAATATTGTTCTGATATAATTTAAATTGATTAAGTAAATTTTATGAGTATTATATTACTATCTATATTATTATTATAATTATTACAGCCCACACACCACCCAACTAAGGACAGTGGAAGGGGTCTTAGCCTGCTAGGGTGCCCATCATCCCGCCAGGAAAGGCCGCAACAGACATTGTGCATTTCAGGGAACTTGTGGGGAAAGAAAATTTCACCATTAAAATGGATTTTAAGAAACACCCAGAGGGCCAGTCCTTACTAGCCCAACTTATCCAGTCAGGAAGGAGTAAGGGATGTACAGCTCTCTAAAGTCTCTGAAAGCACTCCCCGATGCGTATATCCAGCTTAGCCTTAACAGTACTCAATTGCACTTCCAATCAGGTAAGGTCAGTTTAGACGTGTCACTGCAAGGGTGGTCTGAATATTGTTTTATTCTTAGACTAGTGCAGATCTGTTACAGCATTTAAGGCTGGTTTATCCTCAACCAACTAAGGTCAAAGGCATCAGCCAGCGGTACAGATTTTCTTCTAGTCCTTGAGCTAACAGGGCAGGTTTGCCAACACCTGAAGGTAGTGTGCTTGCAGCTGCCAGCCAATTGAGACAAGCTGAGGGTTTCGGCTACTGTTTACCCAGCTGGCAAGGCAGAGGCGCCACTCCCTAGGTCATCTCTTCAAAGCTTGCTCGTTTTATGGAGGTCATTGGCCCCGAATCAATGTCCTGCCTACCTGCTGCTGGTTTAATGTCAGAGTTTCCTTCTTCTAGGTAAGTTGCCATCCAAGGCTAAAGAGTGTTATCTTCCCTTGGCTAAGGGGTTGCTGGCACTTACCAATGGTGCTACCCCAGACTCTGGTGGGCGGGAGTGTCCACATTACCGTAGTAGGCTGAAGCTGTGCTTGTCTTATTCCAGTGCCCATATTATGTTTCCATTAGCCAGTTCATATTCTAGCCATTATTCCCTCCCACCAAATATTGCTGGGAGGTAACCGAGGTACAGGTGTTCCCATAGGTTTACACTACGGCTGATGCGCTTCGGCTATACGTTCGCTACTCTGGCTGTACCACTCCGCCAAGCCCTTTCCTAATTATTGTTTCCCCCTCAGAAAGCACCGTCCTCTGCATTGTAGTGATTATCCTAATCACACTGTTCTCATCTCCAATAATCTTTCTCACTGCTCTGGTTGCATCTTTGACACCACCTCTATATTATTATTATTATTATTATTATTATTATTGTTGTTGTTATTAAATCTTTGTTAATGATGGCTGAGCTTCCTCAATTTTCTAAATTCTTTTATTGTGTAGCAAGAAATGTATTTTTATTCTAGGAATAATTAGACAATGATAATAATAACAATTATTATAATAATGGTAATAATGATAATATTAATAATAGAAATAATATAAACGATAACAACTGTAATGACAATAACAATAATAACAACAAAATGACAACAATAATACTAGTAATGATAAAAATAATGATCATGGCAATACAAATTGTAATGATTATAAATATAACAATAACAACAACATCAACATCAACAACAACAACAACAGTAATAATAATAATAATAATGATAATAATAATAACAATAAGTTTCGGTTTTATCGTGTGCTTAATTTCGTTCTACTGTATGCAGAGGCTGCAATGTTATATATTTGTTTGTTACTTGAAATTAAGTAGATTTTCAGTTGATGACAGTTTTTGTGTATTATAGTTCATTTTCAGTAAAGGTAAAAATATACATCCCACAGGCAGCGGAGTTTTGGGCGATACTACTATAAACCTGGTGTCGTTAAAGCATTTCTTTGTATTTAAGTTTACAAGAGGTTACCACGCCTGCCTGTCTTCACTCGTGTAAACTAGGCCTTATGGGAAATAACCCCAAGCTTGGCTATTATTCAAAATAAAAATTAAGTTTAATCAATAATAAAATATATCAGAGGGGATTGCAGAGTTCCTCGCGCCCTGATTGGTTGAGGTGAATTTTTTGCTTTATTTTGTCATCACGTTTCACGAGGTGGTTATAACATTTTCAATAATATCAAAATGACTGAATCTCGATTTGTTCACATTACAGACAAAGGAATAAATGAAAGGAATAAGAATACCTTTTATATGTAAATGAAATGAAATAGCAGGAAAAAAAATTTGAAAAATTTTAATGATTTTAGTTACTTAAACCAAAAGTATACCTTTGACTTGTAGTGTTGGTACGATAAGAAATCATGTATGATATTTTACTGAAACAGTCACCTCAGTCTCATTTATAATCCCCTCGACTTCGTTGGCTAATTGTTAACTACAAACTCTTCCATCGAGGAATGAAAGCGTGGAATTCGTCTATACAAATTAATCACCCCTAAAATAAGCAAATTTAGAGATAATATAAAGGTTAAAAGCATGACTATTTGAAGATAATCAGTAATTTTGTTTTGTCAGAAGAATAAAAATCAACTAATGTCTTGGCATGCAAACTATCTTGTG
The DNA here is from genome assembly GCA_030142905.1 of Heliopora coerulea. Classification (NCBI taxonomy): domain Eukaryota; kingdom Metazoa; phylum Cnidaria; class Anthozoa; order Scleralcyonacea; family Helioporidae; genus Heliopora; species Heliopora coerulea. The sequence continues at coordinate 3,469,328 of JASJOG010000001.1, forward strand.
AAAGAGGTTTTATTGACCTCTTTAATGAACATTATGTACGTGATGTGAAACGTTCTTAAAATAATAAAATAAAATGGATACTTCGAATATCCAAACCCTAAGAGCTCGACAATGGAATCTCGAGATAAGAGTAACTCTTAACTCTTTCCTCTACGTACGTCTCTTTTATGGAGTACAAAGCTCGATCAAAGTAAAAGTACATTGACGGCATTATATTACGTGGACACAAATCGGCCTGGTTCACGAGATAGAAGCAAGCACGAACACACACAAAATGTTAGTTGTGTTCCGGGACAAAACAAGCGTAACCACAAGCCCGCGACAAAAGAACTTTTGTTTGTTATTTGCTTATATTTTGTCTCGCGCCTGAAGAAAACCTATTTCGTCTAATCTTTTGTTTCATTCTTATGCTTATACACACTTCAATCGTGTGAACCAGGTTTTTACGTTTTAGAATGAATTCCTTCTGGATAAATCACTGAACGTTATGGTTAATAATATCAGTCGATTTTATGCTTAAAATGTACATTAAAAACCTTGAAGTAAAAGAGAGTGAGAGCACGTAAACAAATTAAAAACTATATAATTCGGTTTTCATGTAATATTTCAAACATGAGCATTTCAAACAATAACGGCAAACCTCTGAAAAGACTTGAAACTACTTTTTTCAAACGAATACGTATATTTTTAGAGAAAATGGAGAAATCTGCTTAGTGCTATATAACTATTGATTTTCCTAGTGTTTGCCTTCTTTGTTAGGTGTAAATGAGCTTGAGAATCTCGTGTAAAGATCTTAGATTTGAATAACAACCTCTTCCTACCTGTTCTTAACCAATACTGAATGCCAGAAAGATCATTTCACTGCCCCGTGCAGTTACTATCTGAATGTTCAATTCTAAAACACAAAGATGGCTTGATGATACGGTTAGTCTGTGTTTTTTTATTAATGAAATGCGGGGTGCATTTTTCAGGATGGTTAAAAGCTTAAAATCAGTTGAAACTTATTTAAACATTCTTTATAAAGTGTCTTTCAGTTAGATTTGACATGGTGATAAAGCTGACCCATCTCTTTGGTTTTTCATGTCATTTCTGCCTGGCCAGAAATTTTTAACTGATTCTTTATTTCATGAAGGCAAAAGTCTCTTTTTCTAAAATGAAAAATTTTACCTGCGCCAATTTCCTCCGTGAAATTATAAAAGAATAAGGTCCGCATACCTTAGTGAGTAAGCATTCAATTTACAACTATATTTGGCAACTGTAGACATTGGCAAAAAGTTGCATTGGTGAAAATGGAAATCAAAAGAGCAAAATTGAAAATGAAAGACCTTTTGTACTCGAAATTTTGGTTAGCGACTTAAAACCCCTTGGATGTTTGATCCCTGTCTATACATTGGTGCCGGTTTATCTGAATTATAAGAACTTTCTAACGGTTGGCTAATTCCTGCTCTCAACACCTGATTTAACTATGTTCAACAATTATCACCATTCTTTTAATGTTTAAGTTTGTGGGATTAAGGTTTTAAAACAATAGAGACTATGAATTTGCTAAACACCTCCGCAAATTGTCGTTCAATTTTCGCAAAATGAAATAGACAAAGAGTTAGATACAAAAAAGAAGACAAAGTGCTATTCAGCAGCTCAGAACTTAAGGCGAATGAAATGACAAAGGTTTTTCTTCACCTTGAATAAGGTGAAGGTCATTTATCCGGGATTCATTGTTTTCAGTGTGCTCTTTTACCCTTTTTATACTGGTACTTGTTAAGTTGATATACTTGAAGTTATTTTACCCTTAGTTGACAAATTTAGTTCATGCTCTTAACACCCAACGGAATAGCATTCATAAAAGCTGTCAGGATTTTAATTTATAAGTTTATTACCACTTTTTATCACCCCCGCGAGCTTAAAGATTATACTTGTTGCCATAGTTTTGTCTAAGTAGTGACGGAAACTGCAGAAAATTTCATTAACATCACTGATTACAAACATATTCAGTCAGCATTATTACTCAGCAGCGCTTGATCTTGAACGGAAAATATTGAACTATTTCCTGTTGTATCCACCACCGAGCAGATTGCTGAAAACTTTATCGAAGCCTAATTCAGCATATAATGTAAGATAACTGAGCTAATCGCAGTCGCACGGTCTATGGGCATTTGTTTTTAAACTATGTATTTTTTTCGGTTTAGGATGAAATTCGTAATTTGCAATGCTGAGCTGTTCTGAGTTTTGTGAAACATTAAACCTGGAACTGCCAAACAAATAATGAATTATTGGAGGTAGTAATCGCAATTAGAAGTAAAATTTATTGATTGATTTAGGCTGAGAATAACAAACATAACATAATATTTCAATTTTCAAGTGGAAAGTGAAATGAAACCTAAGATTTACGTAGAAAGGGACTGACTATAGGTGAGTGATATGTTGATTAGAGGGCGAGGGCCTTTCCATATGAGCCAGATTGGTCCTGTCTGATTCTTAATAATATTTTAAATTTGTGTTAGTAGAAATTTAGTGGTAGCTAGTATAAGGCAAGTGCTACAATTGGATTGACTGTGTGGCTCGATATCCAACAGTCTAAAGATGTTGAATATCGAGTTATGGCGAATAACGCAATAAGACAGACAGCAACGTTTATACCTAGTGTTTTGTAAATTTGAAAACTGAAATAACATGAGTTAGTTTCTACTAAAACGATTAGATTATTCGTTATCAATTTTTATGAAATGATAGTTGATTTGGACTTTACTCTACTAATCTGGTGATTCATTTCTTTTTTCCTCTACAAAACAATAGGGTAAAAAATTATCTTACCTTATTGGTATTAGTGAAGACACATTAAATTAGAGTGTCTTATAATTGGCCATTGATGTTTGACGTGAAATGTATTAAATACAAATAAAGCTACCCAATTTTTGTTTTTCCTTTCAAGAGGTCAGTTAAATGAAGATTATGAAATATAAATTAAAACTGATGATACGCATTTGTTCCATTGTAGATACAGGAGGACTGTATAAGAACGGAAACATAAAAGCAAATAAGAATCTGAACAATTACAAATGAATACTTAAAACAAATTAGATTAATTAAGTTTAGTTTGGTTTGGTTCGTTTCACTTCAACACTCTTCGGTTAGTTAATTATCCCAACAGACTGCTAGTCCAATTACAGGAAACTGGGTTTTTAGATCATGATTCGACAGGACGCAAAAGTCTTACCATTTACTGATGTTGCCAAAAAGGCTGTATTTTCTCCTCAATTAAGGTCCATCTTTCAACTTATTTCCGTCACACTACTAAAGAAGTAATGTAGTCGTGTTACGAAATGTAAACAATTGTGAAAGGACCAAGAAAGAAAGAAAGAAAGATTACCCCACGCTGGATATTCTAGTCGCCCTAAAGAGGCTTGAGTGAAAGAAAACTTTTTTCTTAACTCCAGTGGCTGGTGCCATGTTTGAAAATGAAGCTAAGACGGTTTTTTGTGTGCCTTACCATTGCCGTGGGCTTGTCTAGGGGTGGAATTTTTACTGTTTCTCCCAGCGATCTGATGTAATAAAATGGTGAAGGCTGTTATGGAGCCAGGCTCCAATTGCATAAAATTGGAATGAAGAAGCCCGTGCACGGATATGACTAAAATTGTAACGGTTGGTCCCCATGATTGTGAGATTACGTGAGCAGCGATTGAGCCATTATGTTAGGGAACAATGTCCGCATTTTTCTATGAACTCAGCTTTTGCTCTAACAACGTGGTGTTTCACTGCCGTGAAAAAATTCCGCTCGAACGTCCAGCTTATTTCTTTTTATTTGGCTCTTTCTTACTCCTACTCCCTCGTTCTGTCGCATTTAGAAAGTGCATACGCAAATAGCCTTTCGATATTACTTTATGAATCTCTTGGTAAGTGTTTTATCGCCGCGAACGGATGTTTCTGAGTACTATTAAACCATACTAAGGACTTCCTTTATGACCTGAGACTGATATCTGCTTCTCGTGGAAAAGAGCACTCAAGTAGTTTGTCATCTTTATAATTAGTGGAACTAAGGGTATAAAATAGGACTTCATTTCCTGCCAAGTTTTAGTTTTGGGTTCGAGCTGCATGTTTCTAAAATGAATATTCTTGTCGTATTTTGTAATTTGTTTTTGGTCAGCACCATAGATCTGAGATTCAGTTCGTCGACTTTGAGAGGTAAGAATCTCTTTCGCATCAATTTTATCTCAACCTACATACCCGAATACGAACAAATACTTAGATTCTCCATATTGTGAAGGTTACCCTTTAAGCGTATGTGCTAGTATTGATAAAAGTCGGTAAGAAATATTGCACGAACACTGTCTATAGAGCGGGAAACTGTTGTGTTGGCTGGTCTGGTGTGGATGGTCGCGTGGGGAACTCGTGGCCTTGGCGGGAAGCCATGAAGGTTGTCGGGAGATTCGGTAAAACTAAAAGAGCACAGAGATCTATGTCGAATAAATACGATAACTAACACAACAGAAACAAACATGGTTGCGATCCCTAAACATTCACGAAACCTTAAAAATGGCCCAGTAGATTTGCATGGTTGACTTGCACAGTCCAAGTTAAAAGTTATTGCACATCTTACCCAAAGCTAAGGAACTTTGCTGTGCAAGTAATGCTTAATAAAGATAGAAACTTATAATAAAAATTTAGCTATGATCTCAATTTTTGGTGCATCCGTTTTACAATTAATGTTAAGTGTTCTGTCCACGGAAGCAGTTCAACACTGATGAAAGTGAACGTTCATAGTGCTAGCGATCTCCTTGATTTGCGGAGAAATCTGTATTAATATAAATAATTATGTAATGTATATCCGTTATTGTCTGCAAAAACTGTTTGCTACTATACCCCTGAACATGATATATGTATAACACTTGCATGATTCGAATTATAAATTATTAAATATATTGAACTGACACTTTTATCTGTGTAGTCCTTAACTAAACTTAATGAAGAAACAGTCTAAATATAGTTCAGAATCGTGATGATCTGTAGGCGTGGTAAATACTTCTGCTTTCTACAAATCACCCAAGGAACCATTTGTTTTTTCAACAAAGTCTTTGTTCTTTTTCCTGACCTGCCCCAACCGGAATAAAGGGTATGTTTCCCATAACGGATTTTTGACATTGTCATTAATTCAACGGCCTCACGATGTCTATTCAATCCAGTATCAAATTTTGCTTCAGCTTTATCCACATAGCATTTTTCAACGCTCGCACATGGAAATGGATAAACTGCACCTCCTATCTGTTCCTAAACGACGGAATCTATAGTTCCTGGAAACATAATGCCAAGATAGTATTGTCAGATTTAAGAGCGACTTTCTAGTCATGTTTGTTAAGTATTCTTTTAAGTAGCTCCAAAATACCTTAAAGGTTGAGCACTATAATGTTTACTATTACGTTTCGGTTCTACGTCTGGCACAGTTTCTTTTTGATGTTGATCTGTTCGACTGGGTCTGTTCGATGCTGCGACAACAAATCACCTGGAATAAGCATCCGCTTATGAAGTTGAGGTGACATGATTCTTTTCATTCTTGTTTTAAAACTATTTTTAGGGAGACTGTCAGCAAGAACCAGCATTTAACCTCTTATTACGGCAACTTTATGTAGGGTTGAGTGCATGATGGGAATCGAAGGAAAGAAAGCGTCAGGATATTATGTA